>CM037881.1:39868598-40468598 GCA_021292165.1 Shinisaurus crocodilurus | reverse complement strand
TTCTCTGGGAGCCCCTGCCAAAAGAAGTGAGGTGGCTGGCTACTAAGAAGAGGGCTTTTCCTGTTGTGGCACCCTGGTTGTAGAATGAGCTTCCCAGAGAGGCTTGCCTGGCACCTATATTATGCTCTTTCTGGCACCAGGTGAAGACCTTATTTTCCGAGGCATTTTAGTCTTTCAGTTTCTGTTGTTTTAAATCTGTTACTGTATTTTAAATCTTTGCATTGCTGCTAGATTTTACTTTGGTTTTTACTTCTATTTTATACTGTAGTTTTAAAGTTTTATACTGTACAGTATTTTATGGTTTTAATGGTTGTGAACTGCCCAGAAAGCTTTGGCTATTGGGCAGCAAAGAAATGTAATAAATAAGCTTGCCACATCTCTTCATCAGGCAAGTTGTTACAAAAAGCAGCTATGACTACCTTTGCTTTTTCTGTGACATAGAGAATACTGAATTTACAAAACCTTATGTTGGAGGAAGAGGACTTTATACCACCTGAAATTAGGCCTTCTTTCTCTGAGGGTTCATCCCTTCCAGCTACTAGGTAAAGCTATGTAATTTGGCTTCTGCTGACTTTTTTTTTTTTTTAAACCTAGTACTACATCTAAAATAATCTCCAGCATTGTTAATATAAAGACTAATTTCTATTTTTCACTATAAAGGAGCCGGTGTGCTTAGCCCAAGATGGAGACATTACTGAGTAAGAGTTGGATTTTATATTTTAAAAAATGGGGTATCAAGCTTACTGTACCTGCCTTTCTTGCTCCCAGCACCCCTGTAGGCAGCTCCAGGTGAAAACTGAAACCATCACATCACCTGCTAGAGCCTTTGTTGAATGGCCAAGTCCCTTCCTCCCACATTCCATTTCAAGATTGTGATCATGCAGACACCATGTCTTCAATATCAAATCAGCTTTTTCCCCACTCCCCCCCCCCACCTGATTTTTGTAACCTCTTGCTTGATGAAGAGATCCGGAGATCTTGAAAGCTTGTGTATTTTTGGTGACCCTTTGGTTGGCCTAATCATGGTATTACACTAATATAGACTGTCAGACAAGTTCACTTCCATCTATTTGCAACAATGATACAAAGTTCAGCTTTGCTCCTGATCTAGTTATTGAATTGGCATGAGCTAGTTGGGAAGAGCTCTCATCTTCAGAGCATTTGCCACCTTAATCAAACAAAATGACAAAACAAAATATGTGGAACAAGTTCTCTTGATACGCAATTTCTATGTTGGAGCGAGGCCACATGATTGCTACTTTATTGGCCACTTTACCAGGTAGATCAGCCCAATTGTATCATCAATTAGGCTGTGTGAGAGCCAGTGTGGCATAGTGGTGAGAGTGTTGAACTGGGACTCGGGAGATCCAGGTTCTATTCCCCACTCGGCCATGAAACTCACTGGGTGACTTTGGGCCAGTCACTGACTCTCAGCCTAACCTACCTCACAGGGTTGTTGTGAGGATAAAATGAAGAGGAGGAGGATTATGTAAGCTGCCTTGGGTTCCTTGCAGGAAAAAAGGCGGGGTATAAATATAATAAATAAATATCTGCTGTCAGATAAAATCCCATGAGTAATGTTAACTGTGGCCAAATTTTTGCCTGTTCCGATGAAAACATGGAAGCAACTATCTGATTTTGTGGGTTGTTTCTGGGGAACAAGCTTAGGGTATCTGTTTGAGTTGAAGTTATTTATGCTGTTATATTTTGTTTTGTAAACATACAGTATCTCTGACTGCTTTTATCTCTGGTCTGTTGACTGCAATAAAAAGAACTGAACATTTAGCTTGATTTACACCATCTTTACACTCAGCCACACTGACTACTCATTTTAAGGTTGTAGTACTGGAAAGATGAAAGGGCAACGGCATTGCATTCAAAGCTCCATATCCACCTGGGTCTTTTCTACCAAATAGAATTTTTCACAGCTTCATGATGTTGGAAGAGCTCTTGAGCTTATTTTGGCAACTAAGAGAGCAATCCTATAGTCCCTGGATGAGAATCCCAGAGACCATAGGATGGCACAGAAAATCCCTTCCAAAGATTGAGATAGCAGTCTGACCTCGGCAGGGGGAGTTGGAGACCCAACCACTGCCCCCTTGCAGCCACCACAGAGAGAACCATGCTGGCTGCCTCTCTGAAGTTGGAAAATCGACCTCAGAGATGGGGAAATGGGGGGACTCCAGTAGGAGGGGGGAGATCGTAGAGGCCAAAATTTGGGCCCTAATTGATTCTCTTGATTACACGGACATGGTGCATTGTATTGGCCCATGAATTTTTGCATATTGCAGTATTTTTGCATATTGGCCTGTACATTAGGGGATATTAAACAATAGCAAGCATATTTTGAGTGTTGTGTTTTCATTTTAGGTAGAGCCAGAGATGTATTACAAGAAGTACAAGTAGACATTATTCCACCAGCACTTTGTAATAGGCATGACTGGTATGGAGGGACAATAAAAGAAGAGATGATTTGTGCTGGATCTGAAAGTGGAGGTGTTGATAGTTGTAAGGTAACAGAGAAAAATCCTTTTAAACACACCCTGTCATGTTGATGCTAAATCAAATTGTGTTATTTCCCAACATTCAGAACATTTGGACTTTACTTCAATCCAAAACAGGCAATATGGAAATGCCTTGTTATGACAGCTAACATTGGATGAATTATCATGCACCCTTGGGTTTGCATGCTGAATTACGGGTAGTCTTACTGAACCTGTAACTAGAACCCCTAGAATATCCATGAACAAATTTTGCAAATGACCTACTTCTAGCTACTGCAGTCCAACCAAAGCAAGATTACCCAATTCAGGATTTCCAGGTTCATATTTCCTAGAAGACAGTACTTTGACAATTCATGAGGTGTAACTCAAGATGTATAGAATTGCAATCCATCTGCATCCTAAAACTTCAGAATACCATGAACAATACTCAAATTGTCTTCTTTATGTTCCATGTTCTAGGGAGACAGTGGTGGACCTCTCGTGTGCTATTTTCCAGATGCCACCAAATTTTATCTGATAGGAATCACAAGCTTTGGCTTTGGCTGTGGCCGACCAAAACTTCCAGGAATCTATATACGTACAGCTAATTACAGAGATTGGATAGAATCACAAGCGATTCTATATGACAAAGCCATCACTATGAGCATTCCACATATACTTGTCCTTTTGAATGTAGGGTGGGTAATCTCCCATATCATTCCATGAAAAGGCAAACTGTCCTTCCATTCAACTGGAATGATTACTTTTTAAAGTTGTTTCCTATTCTTAACAAATGTATTTAGCAAAATTTATTATGTTTAACAATTAATATGCTTTATAATCTATTATTTACTCCCCCTCCAAACAGATTATGTATACTATAAAGAAACAGTATACATGCCAAATGCCAAATGTTACTCTAGCATTTCTAAAATAAAACATATTTTCCAGTTCAATGCAGATAGCATGTTTGAAATTCAGATGTAATATTTCTCCAGTGCTTCATTACCATTTGATTGTGTCTTAGTAACTAAAGCATGAAGTAAGATTGTCTTCCAAGATAAAATTACAAAAAGAAAATTATTTATTTATTTTATTTCTATACCACCCAATAGCTGAAGCTCTCTGGGCGGTTCACAACCATTCACAAAAACACTGGCTTCTCTGTGGCCCTGCATCCCCTCTCATCTCCCAGGGTCGGGGGGGGGGGGGAGTCCAACTGGAGCAGGCCCTGATGTTCCCTTTGCCTGCTCCTGACTCTCACTCCTATAAAGAGGAAATGGTGTAGACTCTAGCAATGGGTCCGTAAGTGACTGTGGAGGCCAATTTTAGATCCACACAGCTTCCCACAGTGAGGACACAGATTACCAGATGGAAGATGGTCCTGTAAAGGATTCGTTTGATGTGCTTTTCGCTTAGCATGTTTCTCCCTTTCACCTTGCACTCGGGCTTCTTCAAAGTCCATAGAACCTTTAGCAAAGTGAACACACCATCTTTTCCATCTCCAAAGTACAGTTACAGATTCTTTAAAAAAAAAAAAAAGACACACCTTACAAAGGCTAACAGAATGAGTATGCATTTACCCCTATGTTTAAGAATGAACAAATTGTAAAGTATTATCATTTTAACAAGAACATCAGACCCTCCCCACAGGCTGAATGAATAAGACAGCTTTAAATTGTGTTTTGGGTTTTTTTTTATTGCTGAGATCAAGGGGTTCAACCTCCTAAATATTTACAAATATGTTAAGCTAAGCTGCTATATTTAAAGAAAGTTAGAATCAGTGATAATTAATGTTACATTGCCTATGCTTATGACCTAGCTTTATAGTTACAACAAGATAGGTTGGCAAATGAGAAGAATATTCCTCTTGTTAAGTTACTGAAAATGAAATAGATAACTATATAATACTTATGTGATGATACGCATGTATATGGTTCCTCTTTTCTAAACAATAGTGCACATCAATGGGATATCAACTTATTTAATACATTTTACTCTTAAAACCATATTAAAACAAAAAAAAACCCTGCTCTGCAGTAATAATAATAAAAGAATTAAATGCTGTTTTAATTACTTTTGAACATCAGATTGTTTTGGTACTATTAAATACATTCTCCTTGGGACATTTGGGCGACAACAAAAATGTGGGCTGGAATTAACAAAACAAAATATAGCTGTCAGGCATACTCAAACTGATAGTATACCAGAAGGCATCAATCCTCCTCGAAGTGTCACACACAGACTGGGTTCAGACAACACAATAAACCACACTTAAGGGTTGCTGCAAGATACTCATTTTACACAGTACTGTTGTTGGTTGCAATGCAGAGGAAGGCTAGACTAGATTTGTGAGTGCAACAAAACTTCTGTCTGTTTTCTGAAAATCAGCTCTCTGTCTCGGCATGAGCCATATTATAAACCATTGTTGAAATGGGGTTTTCAAGATTGGCTTGGGGCTGTTGGAAAGCAAAGGTAGAAGCCCAGTTGTATGTGCACAAGCCTATGCAGGATTGTGCATGAATAGCACATATTCTACCCACCTGTCACTTATGGCCAATTCTTTATTTTTTATTGGTCTTTATCTTGTAACCAATTCACAAGATTTGTTTTTGTTTTTAAAGAAGAAACTAGGAGTATTTAACAGGTTTTACTTGTAAATGTTTTTGTATATAATCAGGGTTTATTGTAGTTCAACATTGGGGCAGGAACACAAGAAATTGGAGGAGGTGGTGGGATTAATAATTGCAAAGTTTTGCACACTTATAAAGACACACCATCCATAGTGCAAGACTGCTGAGCTCTGGCACTAAATAAGTAGCCTTCACCTCACCTAACCCAGACCCTCAGTAGTCTAGTGCTATGGTAGAAGTGCCCTATAGTGCATGGTGCTGAGATTTAGTGCTAGGTGAATAGGAAGCGACTTGCTAGCCCTGAGCCTGAGCAGTACAGTATACCTTGGCCTGGGGGGGCATATTTACCTTTGCTTCCCCATGGTATATGGGGACGGGATGAGCAACTCAGGATGTGCATCCCTTAGACCCTAATTTCACTGCTCCTTCCAGAATACTGTAAGCTGTAAAAAGTCCAAATTAACCCCCCAACTTTCAGATTCAAAGTGATCAGAATGCATAAAGGCTTATAGCATATTGGGTTCAGGAATTAAAAATTAAGGTTTGGCAGATGCATGCTTCCTTCCCTTCTTGGGGACTGAACCCTTGTTTATTAAGGGCTCCGTCAAGTCAATATCGTCACCACCCCACACGTTCCGTATTCTCTGGTTCTCAGATGGCAACCAACATGTTCAGTTCTTGGGGTGCAATAATAAAAAAACGGTTTACAAACATAGTTCTCTGCACATCTGGGGAGTCCTCTGCATATGCAGAAACTGTGACTGTGGCCAGCACCATTTTGCTGCTCAGCTCCTAGGCACGGGGCCACCAAGATCGGTATCAGAAGGAATGATTTATAGGACTTTCTGTGGAATGATGAGCCATAAGAATCTCAAAATTGCCCAATATTTCTAAGAAAGTTTGCACTAGCACAGCAAGCATATATACACTTGGCCTCACCATCTTATTCTAATGCATTTAATGGCAACATCTGAAAGGGCTCCATTGGAATGATTCAGTATTAACTAGGGTAAAACTACATTTGATTTAATGTACGTTGTGTACTCAAGAACCCAGTTGATGTAAAAAAATCCGTTAACATTCCTCAAAAACAATAAACCAAAACAACATTATTATCCCTGACAGCATCTTTATAGTAAATGCAAATACTAACACATTTTTCTATGAACAATACCAAATAATTTTCTCAAAAATATTCTTGTACTTTTGTTCAATAAAATTGTGCCAAATGAAATATATAGAAATAGGTTCTTATTTTCTTGAGCATCTCATAAAAATATAAAGTTGATATCTGAGAGGGAAAAATATCTCTGTTTACTGTAACTGTATAAACATTTAAAATATCCATATATACTCAATTATAGAATTTGTGAAAGTAATACTTCAACTTTAAAAAAATATATCAGGCATCTGCTTCAACTGGATTACTTTCTTATAAAAATTGGAATTACTTGAACAAATTACTGCTGATTTTACAAACTGAATCCTATAACTGAGTATTTTAATATATATAAACATTAAATTTTTGCTTTGGTATGTAATTTTAGCTTCGTTGTGTTTTAAAATAGGGCAGAGCTAGGGAATGTGGAGTTTAATATTTCTATGCAAGCAAAACAGGATCTTCAGACAGAATATGCTATGCCTGTTCACTTGAAATAATTTCCGTTTATCTCAGAGATGTTTTTCTACCCAGTGACCAAACAAACACAAAAAGCCCTTTGAAAATATTCTACAGCAACATTTTTCCTGTTGTAAAAAGCATATCAAAACATTAGTATCAGTAATGATATGTTATCTACTCTTTAAGAAGTCTTTATGCCCATATCTATGTGCCTCCAGCTACAAAGAGCTTATTGCCTTTACCAACACTGAAAAATACAGCACACATTTTCTTAAATTAAATTGCCTGCATGTTAAAAGCAAATACATACTTCCAGCAAAATAGTAGCCTCTGTTTTCTCAACATGCAGATTAGAATTTACCGTTTGAAGAAAAAATATATACATACCAGTAACTGAAAAGCCCTCTTCATCAGTTAAAAGACTCTTTTCCACATATACAATGAACACACAGGTGGTGGGGCAGCAGTAGGTCCTGCCCTTACGTATCGAAATGCCAGCGGTGGCAGGGCTCCATGAGATTGGGAACCCTGAAAAAGCAGGGTTTCCGAACATGTGGAGTACTGCACATGCTGGCACGACGGAATGCACGCTGCAGATATAGACAGTGGGGGGCAGAGCTTGCTGCTACCTGCATGTTTACCTGCAGACAAGAGCCCTAATGTGAAGGGGGCTAAAGAAAACTGAATACCAGAGATACCAAATTTGAACCTATGCTGGTTAAATACGTTGATAGACATTTACAGCTGAAGGCAAAACTCTTCTACGATTTAACTGCAATCAAATGTTACAAGTATTTAAAAATCCAACTGTAGCTCAAGAAATTCAATCTCTTGATTGACAGAATGTGCATGTCCATTTATCCTGATTTAATGAAGTTTCCAGTTGTGCCAGCAGAACTCTTCATGAGGTTTCATGCTTCCTTTTTGTACTCTGCCATCAAACAAATTCTAAATAAAATCTTAACAGTCTTAAAGTTGTAGAATTTGAACAGAAGATATTCATTTTTGACCTTTCATTTTAATTTTTAAAAATTAATATAAAAATTTCCCTCTGAAATTCTGATGTTCACCAAAAAAGGCCTTTTTCTTACACATTTTTATTGCAGTAAAGATCTTTCAAAGTTTTTAGTTCTTCAATTAGAGTTTTGTTCTGGTTTTCAAGGACAGCAACTCGATTTTCAAGGCATTTAACGTATTCTTTCTTCTTTCTGCGGCATTCTCGAGCTGCTTCTCTGAAATCCAAAAGCAAAAGTTTGTTAATTACCATACAGAAGTTCAACTAGTTTGGAATCACTAACACTCTGCTTTTGCTTCATAGCTAATGTATGCCTAGAGGATATGGTTGCCTTTATAATTTTTTCCTTAAACTCAAAACAGCCCTTTTTTCTTTGAAAAATATTGATGTATTTACTTGGCATAAAAATCTTTAAAGAACTAAATGGATTAGCACTTTGGGCCAAAATAGTGAGCTTGCAAAGGGCTTCTGAAGGTGTCACAATTCTTAATCAGATTAGCAATCTGTTTTCTTTTTTAATAATCTGGGTATTTGTAGGCAGTTCCCAAAATATCCTTGAGATAATCAGTAATTATTCAATCTCGTAATTTTTACATTGTTGGACAGGAGAGTACATGTTGGATCTGAACAACAATGATTTTTGGCTAATGAGAAATAATAGATCTTATAATAAAGTAAATAAGCTTGTCTACAATTATACACTTGTGGAAAAGTAAATACAGGAGCCGTAATAGAGGGTACAAGTGATCTATAACCCTGATGAATAAAATGAGTTCACGTCCACTGAAATGAACATGTATAGTATAATGACTGTATGTGCATGAAGGCCATAGTCTCTTTACCTCATTACTTAGGGCTGAGTAACTGATCTACAACTTTAAGCTCCAATGTCCCAATAATTTCACAGCTTCCATACACTGCCACTAGAATTGTAGCAATAAGCTACATATTCCAAGGGAGTGGAATATTTCATAGATCATAGAGTTGGAAGGAGCCTACAAGGCTATCGAGTCCAACCCCCTGCTCAATGCAGGAAACTAGAGGAGGGGTCTCCCATCCAAGTAATAACCAGGCTTGACCCTGCTTAGCTTTCCACACTCAGACAAGCTGAGCCAGCATAAGCCACAGGCCTGTATGGTGAAGAGGTGCCACAAAGGAAGGCCAGAAAGGGGTTGTTTAGACAAAGGATTAACAGATCATGGACATGGTTTTTAGCAGTCACTACAGAGAGTAAAGAAGGGGTCTTAGGCTTCCACAAATACGTTCACCATGGCAAGTATGGTGCCACTTCCAGCAAGCACATTCCTCAAGGTGAAGGCTATGTAGGTCGAGATGTGTATGCTGTTGGGTTCCACTGTCTGGAAGCGCTCTGTGTGCCTTTAAATTGGCTATCTCATTCAGAAACTCTCATCATTTCCCCCCTTGTTTAACAAATAGCCAGTGTGGCGTAGTGGTTAGAGTGTTAGACTGGGACTCGGGAGATCCGGGTTCTAGTCCCCGCTCGGCCATGAAACCACTGGGTGACTTTGGGCCAGTCACTCTCAACCTAACCTACCTGACAGGGTTGTTGTGAGGGTAAAATGGAGAGGAGGAGGATGATTATGTCAGCCACCTTGGGTTCCTTGCAGGAAAAAAGGCGGGGTATAAATAAATATTGTTCTTGTTTAAAAAATTAATGATTCCTCTCCCACATCTTGTTCCTTGAAAATTTCCTTAAACAAAATGCTGGCAAATAGCCCAAATAAAGTAAAGGAAGAAAAAATAATTATGCAGTATAAACAAACATTTATAGTTGGAAGGGGGAACATTTTTTCAGCCTCTGAAAATTGAGGAACTGCATTATTATTAGTATTATTATTATTTTATTATTTTTGTCGGTCTTTCGCAAGTGTGCTCTTATGGCTGTCCAATATTTGTAGTCTTGCATGGCCAATTTCCTTGTCTGTTTCAGCTGTCAAAGGGAGAGGTGAAGTGGAGTAGGTAGCAGATAGACAAGGTGAGACTGCATATAAGCTAATTTGTGCACAGTTGCCAGGGACCAATTGCCAAGTTGTAAATTGAAAAGCACCAGTAAAGTGGGGGGAGAGGAAAAAGAAGGTGCACCAAAAGGTGGGGGGGGGCAGTACCATCCCCTTAGAAATGTAATACTCTTGTGTTTGAGTGTTGAACTGACGCTTCTCAGTGTCCTCCACCTTTTCAACTGTGGTTCCCTGACAGTTCCAAAAATCCCCCACAGAAATATATGCAAATTTAAGGGCTGGGAAGTAAATGGAGGGGAAATTTGTGCACCTGCAGTAACTGCTCCGAAAAGGAGATGTGAAAAGGCAGGGGGAGTTAATATATCTCGTTTCTGGAGTAGCTGAAAACTCGGGGAAGTGTTGAAATGGTGTAGGACACTGAGAAGTGTCAGTTCAACACTTAAAAGAGAGGATTACATTGTTAAAAGGGAAATATTGTGACTCCCCACCTTTTGGTGCACCTTGGACAGCTGAAACGGACAAGGAAATTGACCAGGAAAGACCACATACAATTAAAAAAAATTATGAACACAGTTGTGCAATTTTCTGGGACTGAAAAAAAAAAGCAGCAAACCAGTGATGGTCGCTCCAAAGTGCCACTTGGGCATCAGTGGAAGGGCAGTCACTGGCGGAACAGGCGAGATCACAAAGAGCAGCCGGGTTTTGCCGCTACTGCCGAGAAGCTTGCTAGCTGATCCCCACAGCCCATGATGAAATTGCTCTCCTGGGTTTGGACAACATGACAACCCATCGTGGTACGAACAACCCCTAGAACAAGCCATGGGTTTTCAGGATGGGTTACTGTGTCATGTGAACCAGTCCAATACCTGTTTTTCATCAGCCGTATTTCTCGTTTCAACTGTGGATCATCCGTCTTGGTTGACTGAGATGTCAAGGAGACAGGAGTTGTCATCACAACAGTCTGTGGGAGGGAAGTGGTTGTTGGTGTACTGCGTATCTGGTATGTCTGCATATCACCTGATGCAGCTGTTGAGGAACCAGAATAAAAACACTTTATAAAGGAAGGAATCTTAAGGTAGATTCTCACTTTACTCTTGTGTGTACTCAGGCACACACAAGTACAAAATGCACATGTATCCCATCAGCTGTAGAGGGTGGAAGTGTACAGAATGGGGTATGTACCTCTTCAAAAAGCTCAGAAACAGTAGCTGGAAAAAGATCTGGCTATCACTTCAGAGTTGTTTAAAGATGCATGCGATTTTCACATTTTTAATAACCATTTTGTGCTTCTATTCCTTCAGAATCTACTTTAACAAAACAAAAGTAGCAACAGCAACAAGATAATACTCTTGATTGTAAAATATTGATTCATTACATAATTCTGCTGACTGCCTTGCCAAGCAGTAACTGAGGCCCAATTTAAATGTGACACTGGCCAAGCAAAAAAGACGGATCTATGCAGGATTCTACATTGTCAGCTCCATGTTAAAACTGGGCCCTCAGCTGGCACATGTGCAATATTAGCTCACCAGCCCAGCTCCTGCCTGGGCCACAGTTCCTTGGCAGGCTAATGCTGCATATACAAATGAGGAAACCTGGTTTAAACAGGGCTAGGTGTGCCTGGAACACTGCACAGGTACATTTTTCTTATAAGCCCAGCATCATGTTTAAATCAGGCCTTCTACATAGGTATTAAGAAATATAAATAGGGATAGGCAACCTGTTTTCCTCCAGATGTTTTGGACTCTTAACTAGCATAAGCCCCAGCCAGCACGGCCAATGGGCAGGTAGTATGGGAGCTGCAATCTAAAACATCTGGAGGGCACCCTGGGATTAAAGTAGTAGAGCAAATGAGAATAATTCATGACAAGATTAAAAATTAATTTGAGTTATGTTTAATCTTGAGACAGCCAGCATAAAAACTCTTCTCAACAATCTGGATCAGAGTTGATGGGATATGTTTCAATTTAAGTTAAACTGTGAAGAAAGCCCAAACCCCAGTCACACACACACACACACATTGCCCCTAAGGGAGGGGGCGAGGGAGGAGGGATGAGATCACCGGGGAAGCAACCAGACAAGTCATCAGCCCCGACAAAGGAGGGCCTCGGCAGAGATCCACAAAAGTCCAGGAAGGACCATCAAGGACCATCAACAAGCAGGGCAGTCTCAGAGAGCTGCAAAGTACCACTACGTCACCTTCTTCCCGGGCAGGAATAAGCCCACCTAAAACGAAGGGGCAGGCATAAGCCCCCACCTGACCCAGAGGGCGGGGAGAGCGGGAAATCCGGGGTAGAAAACCCCTCTCCCTTCCGGTAGTTGGTTGTTGGGAACCACGGGTACGCCAGGGCCAGATCCACCTGAAAGCAAGCCGTCCGGGTACACCGTTCTCATCCAGGAAGCGCCGATTGGGAGCTGGGCTGAAACTGACTAGAGTAAGAGTACTGTCTCTGATGTGAGGATATTGACCTGATTCAATCTGCTAGCCTGGGAGCCTGCTCATTGGGTAAGACGGGGGTCAACTAAGGTCGTGTTGACAGCGTAGTATTCCTAAAGAGCTGCTAGTTCCGGCTGTGTTATTGTATAAACAAATAAAAGTCTTATTTGGCCATTTAAAGGGCTGTGGTTTTTCCTCTTGTACGCGAAAGCCGATACAGACCGTATCTCATTGCCGGTTAACCCTATAATTGCCGAACTCACGCAAAGGATCCTGTTGCTGATCCTTCACATAAACATAGGCTTCAGTATTTGAAGCTTGCTGGCTATAGCCTATTTGCTTGCAAATAAACCAAAAACTGGCATCCACGAGACAGGGAAATTTCAGGATTAGGATTTGTTGCGAGAGCTACTGTGTAACGGAAGTATGTAAGGAATTGTCACCAGAGCACAAAATAAGAGTCAATTCTTAGAAAACCATAACTGCATTAGACAGCAATTCTGTATTCTTTGAGGTGGATACTTACTCTGCACTACTACCTGGTTGCTTGGCACAAGTATTTGTTGACCATCAGATGTCTGTACATACTGTAATAGTGGAGTCCCACCAGCATTTGTAAATGTCTGCAGACCTTGCACACTTTCTGCACCTGGGTTGCTCAGCTGCAATGGTCCATTTGGGGCAATGGCAACTTTGAGACAAGAAAGAAGGAAACAGGGAAGATACTGATCACTGCAGAGCAGTATGAACACCACAGGTAATATTTCCTTTTCCATGTGCTTATGAACAATTTACTTCATTTTGAAACCAACACCTTCACTTGCCAAACAAGATGGATAACTACATTCTCTTTTGTTCGACAGTGCTGGCTTGCTGCACTGCAAATTCTGATTTAATAATTATTTAGTTATAGTTAAAGATGAATTCGTTATAGATGATTAAAGAAATAATTCCCAGAGAAATGAAATAAGAATTTCAAAAGGGAACTCTAGATATCATTTTAAGAGTAAAAACAAATGTAATTTTAAATGTCTTTCCAGTTAGTAGCAGCATGTCCAGTGTAGGCATGTATTAATAATACATACTATATTGTCCAGTGCTGGTTTGGTAAACAGGTGTAGGGACAGACATTGATGTGATAGTAGACACACCAGGATTCGCTTCATCTCCTTTCCTATCCCGTGTATCTTGAGAAGAAAGATCGTTCAAGATTTTTCTATGAAAATAACAACAAAAGAGTTCAAATGCATATTCTTGTTGCATGGGGGGGGGGGGAATCATCTAAAAGTACATGTAATCATTACTTCAATACATAACTCTATGTATGAAGTCCCCCCCCCCAAACTGGACAGAACCAGAATCCATGAAGAAAGATACAGTATACTGCTTTGTGGCCTTGGAGAAACTGAAAATGATTGATTTTAAATTATAAAAATGCACATCCTACCATTCAAAATACAGTAATTATGATCATGCCAACCAAAACAGGCTAACAGCACAATCCTATGCATGTTTAGAGATAAAAAAGTCCCACAACTCCCTGCGTTCCCCAACCAAACATGGCTGGCTGGGGAATGCTGGGAATTGTAGGACTTTTTTTCTGTCTAAACATGGTAGGATTGTGCCCTAAAAAGGGAGTAGCGGCATAAGACATCTAAGTGGGGTGGGGTTCTGCAAAATCTAGAATCAATAACTTGGAATAAAATTGTATTTGCTGCCCATCTAAAAGAAGCAGTGATTAGTCCAGGTAGATGTCACTTCAGAGGCTGTTCCAAATCTTGGGTGCCATATCTGAGAAGGCCCTGTCAGCGACACATCACCATATTTCTGATGGTGGGGAGACTCAAAGCCAAGTATGAGAAATGGAACAAAATTTCTGGGAAGCTCATATGGAGACATGTGATTCCTGAGATATTCTCATGCCAGACCATGTATTTATTTAAGTTTATATCCTGCCTTAATGCCAAAAATGGCACTCAACATCGCTAACCATCATAAAATGCAGATTAAAACAAATTCTTAATAAAAACATAATATAAAAACAAATCAATTAAAAACAAAATTAAACACAGTAATAAAAGACCTCACTAGCACCCAACCAGTTAAACCCTCTTCAATAGACCAGCTTACATGCCAAAGGCCTGCCTGAATAAAAATGTCTTTGCTTGCCAGTGGAAGGACAACAAAGAGGAAGAACCGAGAGGAACTTCCTTCCCTGGCAGGAAGTTCCAGGAGCAGCCACTGAAAAGACCCTCTCTTCCATTTCCACCAAAAGTGTCTCTGATGGCGGTGAGACCGAGAGAAGGGCCTCTCCCACCTTAAAACCTGAGCAGAATGGGAGACGGCTGTCTTTCAGATAGTCTGGTCCCAAGTCATGTAGTGCTTTATAGGTCATGATCAGCACTTTAAATTTTGCCCAGAAACAGACTGCTAGCCAATGAAGCTGTTGTAACAAGGGAGTCACATGCATCCTGTAACTGGCCTGGCCAACAGTCTGGCAATAGCATTCTGACCAGCTGAAGTTTCTGAAAGTTCTTCAAAGGAGGCCCCATGTGGAATGTGTGGAGTGTGTTACAGTAGTACAAATGGAATGTAACTAAGGCATGTATCACCATGGCCAGATCAAACATATCCAGGAACAGGTACAGTTGGTACACTAGCCTCAGCACTCTTGGCCACTGCAAAACCTGGGTATCCAGGTTCAGGGCTGAATCCTAAACTGAGTCTTCAAGGGGAGGGTAATCCCTTCCAGCACAGGTGGAATCCCTATTCCTTTTTTAAAAATATATATTTTTAATTAGCTTTCAAAATGTGAAATAAGTGTGAAATATTCCTTAATCTGCCTTTTGACTAACCAAAAGCACCTCTGTCTTGTCTGGATTAAGCTTCAATTTGTTTGCCCTCATCCAGTCCATTAACAGATATTGATGTAAAACAAGAACAGCTTCCTTGGATTTAGATGGAAAGGAGAGATACATTTTGGTGTCATCAGCACACTGATGGCACCAAATTTCCAGACAACCTCCCCCAGGATTTCCATGTACAGTCATGCCTTGGATTGAGAGCATAATTCATTCCGGAAACGTGCTTGTAATCCAAAACACTCTTATATCAAAATGAAATCCCCCCAAAAAAAATTTGTACAGAGATTTTTAATTTAAGCCGTACTACAGTACTTGTATTGCAAGACATCGCTTGTATA
Organism: Shinisaurus crocodilurus; assembly: GCA_021292165.1. NCBI lineage: Eukaryota > Metazoa > Chordata > Lepidosauria > Squamata > Shinisauridae > Shinisaurus > Shinisaurus crocodilurus. Next base: position 40,453,228 of record CM037881.1, on the reverse strand, counting down.
TCAAGTAATAAATAAATAAATAAATATTTAAAAATTTGCTTGTCTTGCAAAACGCTCTCAAACCAAGTTACTTGCAATCCAAGGCATTACTGTACTTGCAATCCAAGGTATTACTGTATATGTTAAATAGCATGGGGGACAAAAAGGGACCCTCAGGGACACCGCAGGCCAACGGCCACAGTGTCAAACAAGAGTAGCCAAGCATCACCATCTGAAATTGCCCCTCCAAGAAGGATCAGAGCCACCATAAAACAGTGCCTCCAAGCACTCATCTCAGAAGGATACCATAGTCGAAGTCTGGCAGAACCAACAGGGACGCACACCGTATCCAGTTCCCCGCATATATTTGTTTTCTGAACCACCCAGAGATCTTTGCCTATTGGGCAGCATAGAAATGTAATTAATTAATTAATTATTTTTTTAAAAAAATGTCCACCAAGGCGACTAAAGCAGTCTCTATTGCATAACCAGGCCTGAAGCCAGATTGAAATGGATCTAGATAATCTGTCTCATCCAGAAACCCCTGGAACTGAGATGCTAGCACATACTTCAGCACCTTGCCCAAGAATGAAATATTGGAGAATGGCCAGAAATTATCTAATATGGTAGGGTTCAGGAAGGTTTTTGATTTAGCATAGGTCTCACCTCCACCTCTTTTAGGCAAGATGAAATCACACCTTGTCATACAGAGGCATTCACCACTATCTTTACCCATTCAGCCAGTCCCTGCCACAGGCAGCTTTTATAAGCCAGGAAGGGCAAGGGTCCAGCATACCTGTTGTCTCACTTTTCCAATGATCCTGTCCACATCCTCAGGCTGTACAAATTGAAAAGTATTCATTATAACTGGTCAAGTAGAGGCCAAAGTTACCGTACATTCATTGGGCCTGTATCAACTATGGCATCCAGGTCGGCAAGGATATGAGCGATTTTCTCTGCAAAATGTTGCGCAAATTGGTCACAATGGGTTAATCCTCAAGTAACAAGCCATGGGTTAGATGGTTGTCTAATCCTCAAACAATCCCTGCTGCTTGGGTTCACACAACACAACAAATCATGGCAAGCCAGGTGCTGTGGGTGCCCAGCACAATGTAACAGCCCCCATGGGTAAATTAAGCCACAGTGGCTTAATTATGTTGTGTTGTGTAAACAAGGACAATAAATCAGGATGGCAAGAGTATGTGTGGTGGTTCTCCCTACTCAAAGAATCTTGCCAATATCTTCAGGTTGTACAAACTGAAAAATATCTAACAAAACCTGACAGCCACAGTGACTTTCAGAATCAATTCTGCATAAACATAATGTCTACATTGGAGGATACATGAGCATTTTTATCTCCAAAGTGGTCAGAAAACAGTGGGTACCCAAAGGATCAATCATATTATTTTGGCCAGATTGTAATATGACTCTTACCATCCAGAAGAGCTCTGCGGGACAGCACCGAGAAAACACAATGTTGGGAAGAAAGTAAGATTTATTTGCTGCCCTCACCACCACATAGTGGGTTCAAATATGAGCTCTTGTGTTTGGTCAGGCTCGACCTGAATTTTCCACCATTAGTGCATCAGCTCCTCAGAAAACCAAGGGGCTGATCTGGCTCTTCAGAACTGGAGAGCATGTCTACATGTGATCATGAAGACAGACCAAGTCATCTCCAAATTCCAGAGAACATACCCCATTGTAATAGGTCTTTCCACTTTGAAGAAATTATAGGTTGCCACTAATCTAAACCTAATGATGTAGTGATAATCACCCACAGATTACCTTTTTCTTGCCCAGAACAGAAAATCAAATTGAGGGACCTTTTTCTTGCCCAGAACAGAAAATCAAATTGAGGGGATAACCTGTTACATGCATCAAGCCAGATATAAGCTGGTGGGTTGCTGATGGAGCCGCTACATTTTGGGGGAATGAAGGAAGGGCCAGAAGAGGAGATAACATGAAGTTGTTTACTTCCCCTTAACTGGTCTGTCCAACCTCCACTGCTATACCTCCCCTTGCCCAAGGCTTGTCCAATGGTGGTACCCCACCCATTCTATAACCATCTGACTGGCTCCCCAAATACATAAAGGATACTGCAGAAAATTAAAGATAAATCCAGCAGGATAAAAGTCCAATTTACTCAAGCAGCAATATTAATATAATATTAATATAAAGTGTACAAGTGCAATCGATAGCAGCAGTAAATCAAAGCCAATAAAAATGCAACATGCCAAAAAAATACCAGTACTAAGAGAAAAAGCTGCAACAAGAATAAAGATTTCAACCATGGGAGCAAAACAACCCTCAGTTCATAAAACAAGCTGATTTTAAGCAAATGATCTGTGGCCTTCTGACTCCAAGCTTGTTTCAAAGGTTTCCTTGTTTCTTGCCAGTTGGTTTCTGGGCCCGATTCAAAGTGCTGGTGCTGACCTTTAAAGCCCTAAGCATCTTCTCTGGGTGCCGCCACCCACAATGACGTGACTGGTGGCTACCAGGGAAAGAGCCTTCTCTGTAGTGGGAAGAGATAGTCCCCTGTCTGTGGAATACTATTCCCAGGGAGATCTACCTGGCATCTTTATTGTATACATTTAAATGTCAGGTTAAGACCTTCCTCTTTAAGCAAGCATTTAATCTTTAATCTGTTGTTCTACTCTTTACTGCTAGCTCCTCAATGTTCTAATATTTTAAAATGTTTTTAATGTTCAATATTGTATTACTTTGATAATTTTAGTGTTGTATTTTAATTTTTTTTGCTATTTTGTTGTTGATATTTAGCTTTATGATAGTAAACAATACTACAAGTGAGAAGGATCTTGGAATTGTGGTAGATCACAAATTAAATATGAGCCAGCAATGTGATGTGGCTGCAAAGAAGGCAAATGCTATTTTGGGCTGCATTAATAGAAGTATAGCTTCCAAATCGCGTGAAGTGATCATTCCCCTTTACTCGGCACTGGTTAGGCCTCATCTTGAGTACTGCGTCCAGTTCTGGGCACCACACTTTAAGAAGGACGTAGACAAACTGGAGAGGGTTCAGAGGAGGGCAACAAGGATGATAAAGGGACTGGAAACAAGGCCCTATGAGGAGAGACTGAAAGAACTGGGCATGTTTAGCCTTCAGAAGAGGAGACTGAGGGGAGATATAATCGCACTCTTCCAGTACTTGAAGGGATGTCACACAGAGGAGGGCCAGGATCTCTTCTCCATCATCCCAGTTTGCAGGACACGGAATAATGGGCTCAAGTTACAGGAACCCAGATTCCACCTAAACATCAGGAAAAATTTCCTGACTGTCAGAGCAATAAGACAATGGAATCAACTACCTAGGGAGGTGGTGGGCTCTCCCACTCTGGAGGCATTCAAGGTGCAGCTGGACCATCATCTGTCAGGGATGCTTTGACCTGGATTCCTGCACTGAGCAGGGGGTTGGACTCGATGGCCTTGTAGGCCCCTTCCAACTCTACTTTTCTATGATTCTATAAACTGCACTGAGGGCATTTGCCAGCTGGGCAATATACAAAAACTAATAAATAAATAATACATACATACAGCATTTGTTTCATAGAGTTGGAAGGAGCCTACAAGGCTATTGAGTCCAACCCCCTGCTCAATGCAGAAAACTAGAGGAGGGGTCTCCCATCCAAGTAATAACCAGGCTTGACCCTGCTTAGCTTTCCATGCTCAAGACAAGCTGAGCCAGCATAAGCTGCCTTGACTAGTTGCAGATGTCCTTTAAAATGGAGTATTTAGCTTTAAACTCAAAAATGATATGCCATTATTTCCCATACAGACTGTAGCTAAAGTAAAGATCTTAAAGACAATGTTTTTGTATAAGACACTGACCTGTAAGATGGACGGCGTGCAAGGATATCTCTAGCTTTCTGTGAAGAGTCTATGCTATCTGAGGAATCTTGTGACTCCTCACTCTCTGACAAAGACACCTGGAAGAAATACATGGTGTCATTTTCTTGAGTAGCATACAAGACAAAACTGTCAGATTGTCAATATCCTGCAAAAGCAGATTGTCAACAATTTGCCACAAGGTTTATTACTAGGCTTAGAGTTAACAAATTTTGTCAAAGGAATAAATTATGCTTTGTTTTAAGTAGTTATATCTTTATACTTTTAGGGCAAAATCCTATTGCGATGACCATAATACGCCCCTGAACTCGGAGGCATGCAGTTACCTGATGCAGGGCAGGAGGAGCAGCGGAGGCAATCTTTGTCTCCCTGTCCTCCCGCTCTGCGGGCTTTTTTGCCTGTCTAGAAACAGCATTTCAGAAGGGGAGGGAAGGAGGCTGGGGCAGCTTCAGGATGATTCGTATCCTAGCCTCTCCAGTCTCCTCACCCCCTCACCCACTGGAATGCCCCATCCCCCCCCATCACTTTCCCTATCTCAGAGAGCAGGTGGCATGATTCCATGCTCGCTGTAAGGGGGCTGGGAAGGGGGGGGTTGCAGCTCCAATTCCCAGCTCTGAGGTCAGAGCGCTGTCTCTGACCTTGGATCTGGGAATCTGAAATATCCTATGGCCCCTCAGACATCAGAGTTCTGAAGTAATTCATAGGATTGTGAGGTGAAAACGTAATCTAAGAAAACACATATGAACAAAAACACTTATCTGCTGACCCATGAGAAAAAAATATTTGGGTCAGGTATATTAAAGAAATGATAGTTTTACCTCCAGTGAAAATAGTGTCAACATTAAGAGGTCAACATTCTTCTTATTTATACCTGGCAATTATTTTCAAAAACATAATGCTTTGTTTCCCAGCAAATTTTTCTGGGGTTCCTCGCCTCCACGAATCTCTTTAAAATGGATGTAACTTGCAACTATTTATTTATTATATTTATACCCTGCCTTTTTTCCTGAAAGGAACCCAAGGCAGCTTACATAATCCTCCTCCTCTCCATTTTGTCCTCACAACAACCCTGAAGTAGGTTAGGCTGAGAGTCAGTGACTGGCCCAAAGTCACCCAGTGAGCTTCATGGCTGAGCGGGGACTAGAACCCAGATCTCCTGAGTCCCAGTCCGACACTCTCACCACTACGCCACACTGGCTTTGGTTTTCCAGATCTTGCCTTATATCATAGGGCTTATTTGTTGACTAGTTCTAAATTCTGGTCTTTTCCACTTGGATTATCCACCTTGGTCAGTTTTGGAATCCTTATGTCTGGATCATCTCTCCAAATGGATGCCATTAGGGTCTTGTTACACCAAAACAGATAGGGTGCCTCCTACAATCACGGCAGTTAAGAGAGGTGTGGCGTATTATATCTCGCCAATTACAGTTTGACCCATTTTCTCATGCTAAACTGACTTTATGGGGTACTTCGGATTTAAAACTTGGTAAGAAAACGTTCCTGTGGCGGACTTGGGCAGACAAGTTGATTTTTACTTTGGATCAATTAATGAGTGTAGATGACGTTTTTGTCATTTTCGGCTTTCTGTACTAAATATAACTTGCCTGCCTCAGCTGAATGGCAATACTTGCAATTGCAACATTTGTTAGAATCTAGGTTTGGTCCAGCTGCTTTTACAGCTTCAGAGCCTGCTTTGCTATTGGATGCATTGATTGTGACTGAGCAGTTATATTGACCTATGATTCATGTTTATATATTATCAGTGAATAAGTATGATACACAGAGTCTTAAAGATGAATGGAATAGAGAATTAGATGGTCTTATGTTCCCTAATCAATGGAACATTGTTTTTGCATCTGTGTCAGAAGGGTCTATGGATCTTAGGTTACGTCTTATTCAGCAAAAGCTTTTGTTTCGTGTTTATTGGACACCACAACGTCTTTTTAATAAGGGTTTGTCTAAGTCACCTAACTGTTGGAGGTGCAATACTGTGAATGCTTCGTTTACCCATATGTTTTGGCAATGCCCAGTGGTTGCTTCTTTTTGGGTAGAGGTCATAGTACGGATAAATCTAGTATTAGAATGCTCTTTAATATTTATTGATGCACACGTTCTTTTAAATTATATACCTGCTGTATGGAATTTATCACAAGGACAACGCATGTGAATTTTCCACGCCCTCTCGACAGCCAAAAGACTGATATTACAACACTGTAAAGATAAACGGTCACCTCCTATAACACAATGGATTGAGGACCTAATAATGCTTTCAACATTTGACAGGGTGGTATTTAGACACCACCTGCGGATGGATATTTGGTCTGCTTTTTCTGAAGTTTATGCATAACTATTTTTATGGATAATTGTATTACTACATATGAATACATTTATTACAGTCGATGACCAGCACCGTATTACTGCATACTTTTTGATACATATGGATATATATTCCATACATATTTACTGTAAGTGATCCATTTAAAATACTGTAAGAAAATTGTATTTTTTGTTGTTCATTCCCCCCCCCCTTTTAATGGTTTTTGTTTTGGTGTAATTCATATTTTAAAAACTAATAAAAAATAATTTAAAAAAAACATTAAGAGGTCAATTGTCGCATACCAAACATGTATGATGTGGAAAGGAATGAGGATTGGCCAATGCTTATATAGGTCTGCTAAGGGTGAAAATCAGAACAACACTTTAAAAAGAAAAAATTCTAATTTTGCAGTGAGGTTTGTAGCAATGTAACAACATATATTCAAGGCTCCAAACTGAAAAAACACACACATTTAGATAAGCCAGTATTTTGTGGAGGAAGGTAAAGAAACAAAATAAGAATGTACAAGCTTCTCACGAACTCTAGGTTTTTATTCCATTTGTAACCTTTGCCAATTTGGCAAACACTGGTAATTTTTCTGGTGTTCCTAAAGAGACACAAAACTTAACAAAGCTCTTTTATTTCCAATTAACTGGTGATGTAGCAACATAAGATCCACAGGGAGGCACATAGTTCTTCAAAAAGTATGTTGCTCAAGTCAAACAAAAAGAAGGCTGCTGTTAGTAAATGGAGCTAGCCTTCCCCTTGTCTTCAGCCGAGAAGCTGCAGTGTTTGTATCCTACATAACTCATTAGGATGATTCCTCTATAATAGAAACAAAATTATTGTTTTTGAATCTCTGAGAAATGTATCATACACACTACATAGGTACTTTATTTGGGGGGAGGATAGTTCCAGGAGGAGAAAAAGGAAGAAGCTCCTTTTTTTTCTTTCCCACCTTCCTGAAATCTTCCCTCACGATAAAGTGCTGAAGACTCAGGTTCAGTGCAGGCTGGAGAACATGTTCTTGCTATATAGCAGGAGAAGGGAAAAGTTTCTGGTCAATTAGAAAGGAAATGCTGTCCTTTCTCCCCAATTGTAATGGTCCCTAACAGCATACAGAGGACAGTTTTTTTAACCTCATGGCACACATCTCCTCCAACCCTACTCCTCTCCGGGATTGCTATATATTGGGGAATGAGTTTCTCGCTAGTGGGAAGTAGAAAAGATGTCCCTTTTCCCCTTTCATCTCTCTCATGAAACCTTCCTGTACACTGCAAAGAGAGAGGAAGAGTGTGTATTTTTAATCTTATGGTGTACATCTCACTCGTGCATATTTTTGACACGTTTTCCCTGTGGTGTGTAAAAAAAAATGTCTCTCCTTGCAGCAAGACTTGTGGGACTGCTGTCTCAGCAAGATTTCATTCATCATTTGCTCTGAAATGGTGTAGGGGTGGGAGGCTATTTTTGCTCATTCCTCTTTCCCCCTGCAACTCCTCCCTGGAGGACCAGGGACCCCCAGAACAGTACAGGTGGTAGTGCAGGGAGCTGTAGCAGGAATTAGCAAAATCACCTCCCCCTCTTCCTTCAGCAGGAGCCTCTGCTGGATTGCAGTTTCTTCTGTGAATGGAAGGAGCCCTTCAGTTTGCAGAAGGACAACTCTGGATCCAACCTACAAGATTCAGACAACAGAGAAGGCACAACATTTAAAACAGGCAGCTACTGTCCAAACCGGGAGCTACCAAGCATCCCAGATAGGCTCTGTTGGACTATCCTTCCTTCATATAACAACAGCATAGCCAGTGGTGTGATGCTCCAGCTTCAGCCATGAAAGCACACTGAAACTGAAGCTAAAGAAACCTTTTCCACATGTGCTGGTGCTCCATCCCACTCCCAGGGCCTTTAAAAAAAAACCTTAAGTAAACTGCTATCTTGAGTTCAAACATTAAAAAAAATCAGCTGACTGCCATCTTAAAGGCTAATAAAAACAATTTACTCTTCAGATGGTGGTTTGGCACACTGTGTGCTTTGTATAGTGAGCAGAAACTGGTAACTCTCAATGACTGGGTTTGCATGTCACAGCAACCCATTAGCCACGGTGGGTTGTTGTGTCGTGTGAACCCAGACTGCTTCCCCAGGGTGGCTTGTTTGTGGGCAACAAGCCACCCTGACAACCCATGGCTTGTTCTAGGGGTTGTTGTACTCACAATGGGTTGTTGTGTCATTTGAACCCAGGTGACCAACCCCATTGTGGGTACAGAGAAGCAGTGAGCAAGCCGCTTGGCAAGAGCAGCAAAAAACCCTTGCTGCTCTTGCCAAGCTCACCCAGGCCACTACCAGTGACAGCTGCTCCACCAAGTGCCCAACCGGCACTTTGGAGCTACCGTCACCAGCTCGTTCTCCCCCACGCCGACCGTGACTAGTGACGGCCACTCTAATGTGCCACTTGGGCACTTTGAAAGGGCTATCACTGGCTGTCACTGGAGATTACGAAAAGTGATCTCCGGAGGGAGAAAAAAGGGGTAAAAGGAAAAACAACCTGCAGTGACCGCAAAAGGGGTCGCAGTTGGCGCAGAGAGAGGAGACAAGATGGGTCCTGCCATGCAGTCCCCTGGGATTCCTGCAGGAGGACCAAGGGGGAAGGAGGTGGGTGACAACCCATGGTGAGCCTGATCATCTGTCAGGTGCACCATGGGTTGTTCCACAAACAACCCACATTGCATCGCTTATTCCCAGGGTGGGTAGTCGTATCATGTGAATGCAGCCAATGAATACATGTAGCCACTCTGAAATATGAACATGGAAACTTGACAGTGAGCTGAAGAGCCAGGAACAGAACTTTCAAGACCCATGCATTATTATTATTATTGTTGTTGTTGTTATTATTATTTCTTTGTTTACTTATATAGCTTTATCTGTGTGCAAATTTGCTTTACAAAGTACAAGAAAAAGGTCAGGTCCCTGCCCTAATCTAAAATTCAATACAGTAGAAACAACCGGGGGGGCGGGGGGGATGGAAGTAGTAGTATACGGGCAAAGAATGTGAGATTCTTTCAGTGACACAGTGATTTTCTCCTAAATGAGTTGCCAACCAACAGACCATAGCTCAGTCATAGGAAATTTGTTTGGTTTGCATCTTAATGCAAACTTACCTAATCTGCACTTCCTGAAACACAGTAATACTTATTTTGCGATGCAGCTAATAAAAAAAATGCTTACAAAAATGTGTATATTAGGGGAAAGTGTAAAAAAATGTGTATATTAATGTTATACAAACTGTGTATATTAGTATTATACGAAAACACATCATAGTACTGTAGAAGAAACTGCTTGCAAAAATGCAAGTATTAGGAAAAAGTGTTTATAAAATGCCAATGTGCATGAAAATGTGTACAAATGTTTGTGCAGACTTTTAAAAAAAAAAATCACAGACCCATGCGGAAACGGGACAAAATTAACTTAAGGTTGAGAAATTGAGTGAAACTGAAATTGATAAGATTCTTCCAGCCCTATCAGTGGTAAAACACAAGTTTTGCATGTAGACGGTACAGGGTTCCATCCCAGGAATCTCCAGAATGGATGTTTTACAAATGCAAATTATTTACACTTGCCACAAAACATGTGAACTCATCCTGATATTATTTTATTTTATATCTTTCAAATATTATATACTCTCTCTATTGTGTATAAATCCTATTCTAAATAAATAAATAAATTCCTTTCCCTTCCCATTTACTATCCCTTTTGTGTCTCGTTTTGTTAAAAGCTGTAAGCTATTGAATAAATAACAATAATAATCCCCAACAATTCACGTGGGGGCTCAGTTTTGCTACATTGGTTTTTCATTTCTCTTGCCTACCTTTGGAACAGATATCACTATTTTACTGGCAGTGTTACATAAGCTACAGTGCACTAATGTAAAATTCAGATGAAGCTGACAGTAAGCATCCAAATAAAGTTAGTAATATACCTGCACTGATTGCCCTTGTGGTGAGTGAATTACAGAGGAAGTCTGAGCTGTATGAATGACTCCCTGGACCTGATCCCCAGAAAGCTGTACCACTGTCAGTGGAGTTGGACCTCTAAGGGACATCTAAAATAAATAAATCAAGAGTTTATTAGCCAAATAATTAAATACACAATACAGTCAATAAATATATAAGCACCCACATATACATTATGTTGAGGTTGGGGGTGGGAGCAGATTGCCCAAGTTAAGGCCACTGTTTAAAAGTGATTCTGTTTATCCAAATATCTCTTTGAGGCTTGAAGGACGTCAGTTACTGTATGCATTTTACATGAGGTCACACAAGATGTCCTCAGTGGCCATCTGTGCCCTTCAAACTAGTAAGTTCCATTTACAAAATCTAATAGATCAGTTAAGTCCCACTTTTGGAAAGGAAAACAAAAATGTATGCACAAACACACAGAACTTTCTTAGGCACAGCATATGGTAAAACCAAAATGGAACTATTTTAAGTTACTGTTCATTTAATCTTCACAACTACTATAAGAAATCATGCATTTACTGACAGGGCCGGTCAAGTTAAGCTCTGAGATTCAACGAATCTGCAACAGGATCTAAAGACACTAATTTTGTAGTGCCATCTAGCAAGCACAACTACTGCACACCCTCTGTCCTTTCCAACATGGCCTCTGTCCTTTCCAACACAGCTTAAGCAGGGCACATGTATAAGCCCCATTAAAATGAATGAAGACTACACAACATCAGTGCTTCGTGGACTGCACACTTTGTTTTGCTCCTGTCTTCTTTGTCAGGGGCAGAGAGGCTCCAACAGCAGATTAACCACCATTTCTAAAGAGTTATGATTCTGTAGTTAGAAGACAACTTTTCAGAAGTACTCTGAATTTGCATTTCTTAAATTAAAAAAACATGGAGGTGCTCAGCAATATTTAAAAAAATAATACTCAAACCTTCCCATTTCACTGCTGAGCTGGTCAACCTAGGTGATCGCTGAAGAGGATCTAAAACCAACAGAGAAGGAATGTTTGGATTTTATGGGACATGCCAATATCTAATGTATCTGGATGCATTTTCAAATTTGCTCAGGAAGCACATGATTAACTAAAATCTCTTGAAATTACAAACATACACACTTATCAAAGTGATAAAAAGCAGTATTACACAGGGAAATTACGGTACAATTAAACTACTTAAAAATTCCTCAGAATACCTGACCTTATGTAGCTTTCCTTACCTGTTGAGAAACACGAGAAAGCTGAGCTGTCTGTAGAGTGGTACCTTGTAAAGATGTCGCTTGTGGGGGTGTTGCTGAATGGTTACTGTTCCTTTTGTGCGCCACTTCCATAATCAGCCTACAAGAAACCAAAAATACAGCGAAATGCACAATTTAATATTACAGAGAGACTGATCTTTTTAAAGGAGCACCAGAGGTAATTATAACAAACCATTCTTTTATTGGCAAGTACTGTCACTACAGTTGTATTTGCCAGCCAATCGTCAAAAGGATGTTGTGTCTGGAGCTGTCAAGATGTGCAATCTAGAGATATTTAGAAATGCCTGAGCCTTGCTGAAGCCAAGGAAACTTATGCAAATAGAAGCATTTTAAGTCTCATTGACATCAATGAGATTTAGGCACATGCAACTTTTACTGGGTTATACCCACTGACAAGTGTTCCGGACACTACCATTACTGCTGCTATGACTTTCTGGATCTTCAAGAAATGTACCGGTAATTGGCTTCCGCTGAGCTAGATGGACTATTGGTCTGAGTCTGTGTAAGGTAGTTCTTTATATCCTTATGTGAGCAGCAGTTATTTTGTATAGTACTGTGATAATTAACCACATACTCCTAATTATTCACATTTTCAGAACTATCTTACCTCACACATCAATTCTACTCACTACTCATTTTATTGGACTGAAAAAAAGAACATATTTATATATTTAAAATATCAAGAGCTCTTTTCTAAAATGTGTTAGTGGGTGTCCCCCCTGCTCCTCAACTAGGCACTTCACAGCTATAAGGCAGAAAGAGGCATATGTGTTTGAGGAAGCAGGACAAAGGCAAGAGTGGCAGCTACAGTGGCATAGTACTGCAATGAAGGTGCTTGTCTGTTGGGTAGGTCCATGATGACCTTGTTGGTGGAAGGGAGAAAGGAAAAGTATTGTATTCATAGATGTACAAAACAGGAAAACATTTTCTCTATCGTTAAAAAAATATTTTTTTCAAACCAGAGGACCATGAGAATCTCTCTGGCATTTAGGGATGCCCAAGAAACGGCCATCCTCTTTCCCCTCTGCTTGTCTCAGGGACGCAGCAGGATGGGATTCTCCTACTCCCCCCACCTCCCAGGTTTTGTCTTTTCCCACAGGGGAAGAAAAAGTGGTGGGAGGAAGCTAAACTCCTTGCATTCCAGTTTGTTTCAGAACTTTCTGCATCTATTATATGTAACTGTCATGTATTTTATTTGCACCTGCAGAGCAATTAGATATTTCCTAGTCAATAGCACCAGTCTCCATAGAAAGAGTTCCAATAAAAATAACCCAAAGGAATTCAAAGATGACCTGCTAGTTCTGAACATGTTCTTACGCAACCTTTGAAATAGTTGCAAGGGCCGTTGCTGGGAAACTGGAAATTATATTTCTCTCAATGGAAATATGAGTCATTGATTCTTCCCTGCTGAGATCAACCACAGGAGCTTGGTTTTGAAACCTGAAGCATGCTCTCTGAGTATAAAAGTCACCATAATGAAAAAGACTCAGGAGATTCTTCAGCACTTCCTTTCTTAACCAAATGAATTATGCAAGTGATGATGTCAAACAAGTAGCTCTCACAAGCACAATGCTAATTAACCATATACCACTCCTGAGTATTCTTATTTTCAAAGCTATCTTCTTCCTCTAACAGTAGAATCATATCATATATTCTATTTCCAAATTTCAGGGGAGCGTGCCCGCCATTATGTACGTAGCTAAAACAGCAGCACCCACACACAAGAGGGACTCAGAAGAGCCCCAAGGTTTGCAGAAGTACAGACTTTTTAAAAAATCCAGGGGGAACCCCCCCAAACAGTCCCATAAAGTCTCAATAGCACAGCATATTGAGAGATTGAGATTTTTAAAAACTGACAACCAGGTGGGAAGGGAAACAGAATAGAGTGGATGGAGAGGGAGGAAGAGATCATCATCAGGCGATCACTCGTGACCGAGTAAGATTGTCTTCCGGGATAAAAGGAGGAAATTCTAAAGAAGATTGTGTAGACTCTAGCGATGGGTCCGTAAGTGACTGTGGAGGCCAATTCTAGATCCACACAGCTTCCCACAGTGAGGACACAGGTTACCAGATAGGAGATGGTCCTGTAAAGGATTCATTTGACGTGCTTTTCGCTTAGCACGTTTCTCCCTTTCACCTTGCACTCGGGCTTCTTCAAAGTCCATGGAACCTTTGTGAAAGGCCAACCTCCATTTAGATCGTTCATGGGCCAGAGCTTCCCAGTTTTCGATGTTTATATTGCATTTTTTTAACAAAGAGATTAAAAGGGTACTCAAAGAAAGATCACATTGTTTGGATAAGCCATTTCCTGGTTCACACTGAGAATTTTAAAATGTCCCCAGGGACAGTAGTGAGAGATGCCCATATAAAAAAATTGAGAAATCAAGATTTTAATGTAGCTAAGATTACGCACCAGTCTATCCACCTCAGCTGGCCCATCACTCCCAATCATCCCCTGCAACGTGCAGCTGTCAAGGAGTATTGCGAGTGTTCTATAGTGTGAACTCTGACCGCACACAGTAATAGTGAGGCACATAGGCCTGGCCAGTGCTCTGTGAGAACGAACTGAGCATCCGGGAATATACCCCAGAATATTGTGCAATGAACAGGGATTCCTTGGCAGACAAGTCAATGTGGAAGGGGTTCCCTAAAGGTAAAGAATACAACTGTATGTACTTGTTTTTATTGAAAAGAGAAAGAGCTAATCCAATATTCTCATATTACATATGAGCACACACACACACACACACACAATCAAGGCTTTGAAAAGCTAATATGGGTCATAGTCTGGTAAAATCAATTTAATCTCAGGGAATCACCATTATAACTTTTTGCAAAACTGAGATGTAAGAGTTAGATTCTAAAAAGTGTGGCAAAATGACATCATTATAGCTAACTGCAAACAAGAACATAGACTAACGCTGGATACAACCCCCTAAGTTAAGTCCCATTCATTTCAATAGCACTAACATTGGAGTCAACCCAGGATTTGCATTTTTGAAGGCTAAAAGTGTGAAAACTATATGGTCACATTGTTTACTCCAGTTTTGTTCTACTATAAACAAAACACAAACCAGAGTCAACATGCTACTTTCACACTTCTGAGGTGCTTACAAATGCAAGCTCAAAAAGCAGGCAAAATGTGACCATACTATATTCATTCTCCTCAACGCATACTTTTTTCAGAGGAAATGAAACTTAAGAGGTTGCCAGAAGAAAGGAACGAGAAAAATAATACTATCATAAACATCACAAAATGTCTATTTCACACACTCAAATCTAGATCTACCCAGACATAAAAATAAAACAGGACTGCAATTCTAAGACTTTCACATAAGCCCTTCTTTCTGAAAAATTTGGGATGAGCTTTGGTTTTTGACTGGAATCACATAATACAATTACACAAGAAGCAAGTTTCCTTCCTTATCTAGTAAAACCCAAAGGAAATCTCTAGCACACCGTTCCTTATGCTAGATTTGAGAAGAAATCACCTGACATCAAACTGGTGTTACATGAAATTTGGTTTGGCATAGACAGCTATTGCTGCATTTGTACACAGATACAGGTATTGGTATTAAGAATGTGCCCAATTAAGAGTTCTATGTAACCTTTTCAACACTTCCCCAACTCTCAAGGTACTCCAGAAAGGGAAGATATGGCTTATTATGGTTCCTTTTCAGAGAGAGCACTTATGCTGCGGTTACTGCAGCTCCCTGACAGTTCAAAAAACAAAACAAAACAACAAAAACAACAACACAAAAACAAAACCCACGTAGAAATATATGCAAATTTAATGGCGGGGAAGTAAATGGAGGGGAAATTTGCGCATCTGCAGTAACTACTCTGAAAAGGAAAGGGGGGGGAGTTAATATCTCCCCTTTCTGGAGTAGCTGGAGAGTCAGGGAAGTGTTGAAAAGGTGGAGGGTACTGAGAAGTGTCAGTTCAGCACTTAAAATTGAGAGGATTAAATTGCTAAGGGGGAGATATTGTCCCTGTCCCCTTTAGAACATCTTATTTTGCCACTTTTTCTCCCTTTACTGGTGCTTTTAAATTGACAACTTGGCAATTGGTCCCTGGCAATTGTTCACAAATTAGCCTATACAGTCATGCCTTGGATTGAGAGCATAATTCGTTCCAGAAACGTGCTTGTAATCCAAAACACTCTTATATCAAAACGAAATCCCCCCAAAAAAATTTGTACAGAGATTTTTAATTTAAGCCGTACTACAGTACTTGTATTGCAAGACGTCGCTTGTATATCAAGTTTTTTAAAAAATTAAATAAATATTTAAAAATTTGCTTGTCTTGCAAAACGCTCCCAAACCAAGTTACTTGCAATCCAAGGTATTACTGTATGCACTCTACCTACTCCACTTTGCCACTCCCTTTGACAGCTGAAACAGACAAAGAAATTGACCAGGAAAGTCTACACATATTGGACAGCTGTAAGAGTGCACTTGCAAAAGACTGACAAAAAATATGTCTAAAAAAATAGGACCCCAATTGCTCATTTTTGAGGCACGGGGGGGGGGGGAAGCCAGGGAACAAATGACAGTCCTTCCAAAGTGCTGTTTTGGCATTGGTAGAAGGAAAATCACTGGCAAGATGTCAAAAAGCAACTCTTGCTAAGCGGTTTTCCAGCCATTCCCAACAACCTATGACGAAGTGGTCCTTCTGGGTTTGGACAACACAACAAGCCATCATGGGCATGAACAATCCTAAAACAAGCCATGGATTCTAAGCATGGCTTATTAATGAAAAAAATAAGCCACCCTGCAGAAACCGCACCGGATTCAAACAACACGACAACAACCCACCATGGCTGGTTACCCATGGTGGGTTGTTGTGTAGTGCAAACCAGGTCATTATAGCAGAGGAGGGTTTTGAACAGTGGATTTCCTGATTTGTAGCTCAGGCACAACACTCTAGCAAGGTGACAAAGAAGAATTGTTATTACGATCATTGTTAAACAATTAGATAAACTGAAGTGTTTTTATCATAATAATATAAGTGGAAAGCATTTCTATTAATACTGTATAGGCTTTCCAGTTCTTTGGTGTTTTGGAAGAACTATACTGTGGGGGGAGAGAAGCTATTCCAATTAACCACTTTAGATGTTGAGAGAATTTTGTAGTCATACGCATACTTCAGCTTTTGGCCAATACTGTAAAACAAACATTTAGCTCAAGCCAAAATGTTCAGGGCATAGAGAAAGCTTGAAACAGATAATCATCCAGAGCAGATCCATTGCTCCCACTAGCCAAAGAAGCTAGGTTTTCTAAGCTTTCAGAAATGTAGCTTTCTATAGCTTTCAGAAATGTAGTTTCTATAGCACTTTGGACAGATGTGATGTTCTGCAGAACAATGGAACTTCTACAGACTGTTCTCCATAGTCTACTCACGTAGTCAGGTAGTCATTTCTGCTGTGCGTAGTAATCTGAAATATTTTCTAGATTTTTTTTACAACATAAGGATAGGTGGCAACTTGCCAAAGATCACTTGAATAAGAGGCCTTTAGTGGAAAAAGCACATTTAATTGTACTCCAAGAAAGGATTGGGTCACTGTCTTCAAAAGAGGAAAGTGGCAATGTATACATACATGCATAGATGTATTTTTCACAATGGATTTGGTATGCACATATTCTGCAGAAGGCATTACTTAGTAATACCTTTGTCCCACCAAAAGATACCTGTATAAAATTCTGCTGCTTCTGTTTATGTAAATAATCTCAGTGTTAGTGTTGCATCTTTTCTTTCTTCTCCTATTTGTTCTGTTTAATAATGATAAAAATGGTCCTTTTCTATAAGTTTCTACCACAAAAGTGTTTGTTCAGTCTTTGATATTTATCATCTTTACTCTTGTAATCTTTTATTTCCTCTTTCCCTTTTTAAAGCTTTGTTCCAGGCTTCTAATTTGCCATTGTCTGCAACAAACTACAATTGCACCAGGATGAGCACCCACCCAAGTGGTAAACTGTTCCTGCTCCATGCTATGCCCTCTTGCTCTCTCCCCCTCTTCAAGAGAGACTGAGTCACACATATACTCAGACTAAGCCCAGTTTATAACCTTCCACCCTCATCAAGTCATGAAGGGGCAGTAATGCCATGAGTGAACTTCTTATGGAATACACGAAGCCACTCGGTAAACTGATTGGCTGCAAATCCCACCGTCAAGTAAAATTTTGCTACAGACCTGGTCCCAATCAGAAATCCAGGGAAGCCAAGAAGTGGTAAAAGTCTCCTCACTATCTGGGAGGATGTTATAGAGCTTACCATATCCTCTGCTATAGTAAACTAGTGTTTGGTAAACAGTTGTATGTATTCATCCTCTAAAGTCCCACTCTTTGTTCTTCAGATAAATTCTCCTTATGCAGCACAAGACCTCTTGTTCCAGTTAGACATCTTTGTCCTTTTGCTCTTGCCCTCTGTCTGGAACGGTCTTCCTATACTTATTCAGCACTCTTCCTTGTTTAGGAAATGCTCAAAATGTATCTCTGTTCCTCTGGTTTTCCCTCCTAAACCTTTTATTTCTTTTATTCATCAATTTCTTATTATTTGTTTTAAAATAAAAACATGCAAATTAAACTCAGTTTAATTTACCATTTTAGGCTTGAACATGCATTCCCACTCACTTTTCCTATTCCTTTTGTTTTTTCTATATTTTGTAGATTGTAAACTACTTTGAGCAGGAATCTATTTATTTTCTTCTTTGTAAAAATATTTAGTAAGCACATAGGTGTTGTAAATATATCATCATCATCATCATCATCATCATCATCATCATCATCATCATTTCAAGTGCACAATGTGCATAGCACTTTAAACAGCAATATAAGCAAAAGTGCTATCCCTGCTCCAAGAATTTTACAATTACAATTTCAACAGTGAGGGAGAAAAAAAATGGTGAAAGAGAAAAAACAAGAATAGCAAGAGATAAATGTGAGTAAATGCAGTTTCACATGTTTAGACTTCATTTCAGTTTGAATGAAGACTAAATAGATAAGTCAAAGGTCTTACACAAACAGTGGGTTTTGTGGAAAGGTTTGGAGGGAGAGAGAGAGATGGCATAATAATACTGGTAAAATGAAATGGACTGAGATGATATATAGTACCAACTATGTTCATAATGAAACAACAAGCATGGTGTTTCTCTTTATTTATTTAAAATATTTATAACCCACTTTTCTGTGAGACAACAGGCCTCCAAGGTGGTTTAGATTTTTTAAAAAAATAATAAATTAGCAGAAGATTCTTTTTTTAAAGCTGGCATGACTATGTGCCACTACCCTAACTAGTGCACATTTTGTAGACATAAAACAGAGGTTGGCAAACTTTAAGCTTACAGCATCTACTTTGTTTTTCATTAGAAGCCTGAGGACCAGGACTGGAACCAGGTGCAAAATAGTGGGTCGAGATAGACAAAGAATTGCAGATCAAGATGCCTCTTGGCAAATGTTTAGTACCAGAACAGCAGCTTTCACAAGAATCCTTTCATGCACAAATCTACTCCTATTTTCACCCGTCCTCTTCATGCCACTATTACTAAACCTTTGCTGATGGAAACCTTTGCTGATCTACTGCAAATCACACAGGAATCTACCAGTTGATCCCAATCTACCTTCTGCCTAAACATGGGCATGTAATCTATGTTTAGATGATCTTGAATAGAAACAAGCTCAGATGCATTTCACACAGTACACATCAACTGGGTTTGCCACCAAGTATATGCTCAGCTGGAAACCACAATCAATCCTGTCTCTCTGATGAGGATACCTGTTTAATATACATTGTGAAACATCTATTTGTCACATTCACACTTTTTTTGTTTAGGTGTATTTATTTAATTTATTTTATGACTTTGCATCCTGCCCTTCAACACAAAAACATTTCCAGAGCTGCTCACAAAACACACTTTAAAAAAAGATAGTAACATGAACAGATAAAGAATAAACACAATGGATTAAATCTAGTTTTGCATGTGCACTCACCCACACGTCCCCCAAATCTGCTCTGGAGGGTTCCCCAACCTTCCAAAGATTTGGGGATGCATGTGGGGGCAGGGGGAAGGGGAATTCTGTTCCCCCTTGTGGTTTCTGTTCCACTTGCAGACAGAAAGTTTCTGATCCAACCCAATAAAAAAAACAGCAGAATAAAAGCAGCAGTCACTGTACTTTAATTATTGTTGTGAGCCACCTTGAACGTTATTTTTTGGAAAGATGGGATATAAATATCCCATCTTTCCAAATAAATAAAATAAAAGATTCTACCACACATTAAAAATTAAAAGGCTGGGGAAATAAAAAGGTCATCTGGAGTTAAAAGAAGAGTATCCCTGAAAGATCTTACATATACACCTAAAAAAACCAGCAGTGTGTGTGGTAAGACCAGGTCCATCCTGTGAGCCCACGTTATTAGGTACACAAAAATTGTAGAGAGCCCTGTTGGTCTGCAGTACGGGGAAACAAAACACCAAAAGCCACAGAATGGTGACATCTTTATTAGCACCAACCAAACCGTAACGAAGTCGTGGAGAACTCGAAAGCTTGTTCACGACTAGCGTGACATTTTGGTTGTCCCTAATAAAGGTATTATCGTCCCGTGGCTTTGGCACATTTTTAAGGTCCGTGGCCCTTCACACCAACTGGCAGAGGAGAGGAATGTAAGCTGAAGACAATACGGTAGGCGGAGGAGCGAGGACTGAAGTTAGTCCCGCCGCGTTTTACGGGCAGACAAGGGTAAGGAAGGAGGGAGGATGTCAGTGGGCGAGTCCTGGTGCTTGTGCAACAGCTGGGGACGAAGGTCTGAGTGCTCCTTGGAGTGGGGACGGCGCTTCGCTTCGGTCCCGCCAAATCATAACCGCCTCCAAAGTGCATCAGCAGCTCGCGCGCTCTCAAGCGGCACGAGCCCTGGAATGCTTCGGTAACGTCTGGCCGCCGCCTGACTTCCATCATGAGCCGCGTCTCCCATCTGGAGGTTCCCCCCTCCCCTCCTCTCCCCACTCGCGCTCGTTGATTCGGTCGCGTCCGCTTCGCCTCGCGCCCTGATTGAGTCGCTGGACGGTCGCGCCCGCTTTTACCTCAGAGGCACCGCCGGCTTCGCCTCGGCCTTGTGTTGCGCCGAAGGGGAATCGAAAAAAGGTGGCGCCGCCCTAACGCCTCAGGAAACCGGAGCTGCCGCCACCGCCAACATTGTCAGACTAGGCCACGCCAGGGAAACACTCACTCTCTCGCTCGGGGTGGGCGGGTTGTGACTATAGAGTGTGCCGGAGGCCAGGGCTAGAGTGAGCCACCGCCTATGACAATAGAGTTCTCCCATTCCCTGAGTCTAGAGTAGCCCCCCACGGAACCGTAGAGTTCCGCGCCGTCAGAATCCAGAGTGGCAGAACAGTGATTGGGTGCGCGCACTGCCGAAGGACAGCCAACTGGAGTCCAAATTAAGGGTGTTGATGGTAGATAGAGTTTTAGGTGTTATTGTGACCTGGGCAACTTCGTTCTACGCCTGTTTACTCGGAAGGAAGACCCGCGGCGAAATAAGTGCATAGGATGGATGGTATCCCGGTTCTATCCATGTTTACTCAGGAGGAAGTCCAAGGAAGCACGAATTGTAGCCTTGGGATACATACAATGAGCGCGCTGTTCATTAGCGGCTCAGCAAACTTATTTTCATTTATTTAAAAATGTACACCCCACTGTTCTTCATAAAACAAACTGAAAGCAGCCAAGAGAAAGATAAAACAGCTCAAGCATAAAAGCAGAGAGGCAAAACTATGGGTTGTTGTGTCCCATGTTATTCCTACTTAAGAGTAGATCCGTTCAAATGAATGGGACTTAAGTCAGAATAACATGGGATACAACCTTTTGACTAGGACGAAAAGCTCAGCGACATTAAAGGGCCTTACGTTCGCCTGAGTCTCAACAAGAGAGGCGTCTGGCCGAACCAGAGGGAGTTTCACAACCTGGGCGCTGCAATAGAAAAAAGCGGAATGAATCCTGGGAAGAATGGAAGAGGCCGACGGCAACCACGCCGGTAGGGGGAAGGGCGGGGTTCCATGTCAGAGAGAGAAATGTATGCGCGGAAGGGGGAGAAAACGGAGAACGTGGGCAATTGAGTGTCGATGAATCTGGCATGTAATTCGGGGTGGACGGAAGGCTAGACCTCTCCGCTTTGAGGAAAGTGGTGAAAAACATCTTCCTGTAATCTCTAGTTTTCAGGATCCGGCTTTAATCTTGCGCTGAGGAATTCTATATCATCCCTTAAAATTAATTACCGATCGAGTTATTTGCCTCATACAAATGAGCTACTGTTCTAAATCATGAACTTCAATGTGGCGATTTCACATGCACATTTTTTAAAAAGCCCGGATAGTATTGTCCATTTTAATATCCTGTAATCTGTCTTGAGTTCTTTGCTTAGCTGGTCCGTTATACTGTTATCGCAAATCCCGCAAAAACAAATTAGAGAGGAACTTGCAATACTCCCCACTTTGGATGAAGTAAAAAAAGCCATTAATCAAATGAAGAATAACAAAGCTAGTGGACCAGATGGGATTCCTGCTGAAATCTTTAAAGAATGGGGCCCCGAACTTGTACAACATCTTCATAAACTCATCAAAAAAAATCTGGGTAAGAGAAGAGATCCCAGAAGACTTCAGGGATGCCATAATTATCACCCTCTTTAAGAAAGGTGATAGAACAGACTGTGGAAACTATTGGGGCATTTCTCTCTTAGCTACCGCAAGTAAAATATTTGCCAGGATTCTCGCAAACCGTCTTCTATCTATTTCAGAAGAGATCCTCCCTGAAACTCAATATGGTTTCCGCCCCTCTAGAGGGACAGTAGACATGATTTTTACTGCACATCAGCTCCAAGAAAAATGCCGGGAGCAAAATCAACCCCCTTTATATGGCATTTATTGATCTTGCTAAGGCCTTTGATACTGTAGACCGAACAGCTCTCTGGACTATCCTTATGAAAATTGGATGCCCCAATAAATTTGTGAATATCTTGCGACTTCTCCATGACAACATGATGGCTACGGTCTTGGACAACAACGGCTCTCATGGTGCTCCATTTAAAGTGGGATCAGGAGTTAAACAGGGATGTGTTATTGCCCCAACATTATTTGCTATTTTCATCGCCATGATTTTACATCTTGTCGAGGGGAAACTTCCCACTGGTGTGGGAATTATATATCGAACAGATGGAAAGCTTTTTAATCTCAGCAGGCTGAAAGCAAAAAGTAAGGTAATTACAACCTCCATTGTGGAACTTCAGTATGCTGATGATAATGTGGTCTCCGCACATTCAGAGGATGATCTCCAAACTATCCTAAATGCTTTTGCAGAAGCATACGGAAAACTTGGTCTCTCACTTAACATAAAAAAAAACAAAGTGCTTCATCAGCAAGTGCAAGCTAACCCTTTGGTGATGCCATCTACCCAGCTTGGCGGTACAATACTGGAAAATGTCGATCATTTTCTCTATCTTGGCAGCTATCTTTCTGTTACAGCTAACATTGACAGTGAAATCCAGCATCGTCTGAGCTCCGCAAGTGCCGCATTTTCTCGAATGAAACATAGAGTGTTCGAGGATTGGGATATTTGTAAGAAGACCAAAACACTGGTTTATGAAGCCATTGTATTACCAACTTTATTGTATGCCTGCGAAACATGAACTATCTATAAACGTCACTTCCACCTCCTTGAAAGATTTCATCAACGTTGTCTCCGGAAAATCCTGCGAATTACTTGGGAAGATAGGCGAACAAATGTCAGTGTACTGGAAGAAGCAAAGACTGCTAGCATTGAAAAAATGATCCTTCAACGCCAACTTCAGTGGACCGGTCATGTTGTTCGAATGCCTGACTGCCATCTCCCAAAGCAGTTACTTTATTCCCAACTCAAGGATGGAAAGCGGAATACCGGTGGTCAATATAAGAGGTTTAAAGATGTTCTTAAGGCTAATCTAAAAGAATGCAATATGAACATCAAAAACTGGGAAGCTCTGGCCCATGAACGATCTAACTGGAGGTTGGCCTTTCACAAAGGTTCTATGGACTTTGAAGAAGCTCGAGTGCAAGGTGAAAGGGAGAAACGTGCTAAGCGAAAAGCACGTCAAATGAATCCTTTACAAGACCATCTTCCATCTGGTAACCTGTGTCCTCACTGTGGGAAGCTGTGTGGATCTAGAATTGGCCTCCACAGTCACTAACGGACCCATCGCTAGAGTCTACACAATTTTCTTTAGAATTCTCCTCCTCTTAAAATCTCCTTTTTGTAAATTTTCTTTCTTTTTTTTTATCCTGGAAGACAATCTTACTCAGTCACGAGTGATCGCCTGACTGACTTATCCCTCAACAGTTTGGACTAAGAATCTATGCTGTTGAACTATCCGCTAAGTGCAAAGTATATTTGCATTCTGCTGTCAAAAACTCAACCAAATATATCCAGTTACTTTAATTGTAAAGCAATTGTACTGAATCAGACCATTGTTTCACTTAGCTCAGTATTGTCACTGACTGGCAGCAGCTCTCCAGGATTTCAGGAAGCCTTTCCCAGCCCCTACCTTTAGGAGTGGGCAACCTGCAGCCCTCAGACTGATTTCAAAAGTCCTCTGAAGATCAGGTTCAGACCTCTGGAAGCAGAGTTTTGTCCCTTCCCTGGCAGCCTGCAAGGAAACCCACATGAGGGAATATGGCCCTCAACAGAAAAAAGGTTGCCCACTCTTACCCTACTTGTTGCCTCCAGATTGAACCTTTGACCTTTTGTATACACTCTGCCACAGATACAGCCCTTCCCTCTAAGAATTTTTTTTACACAAAATAGGATGATTATTTCATTTAGCTAATTCTATGGGCAAACATTTGCATAGTCTCTTATCAACAAAAAAAGCTTACCTTGCCTAATTTGCCAAGGGAAAACTATGGATCTGATCAGGCACAATTTCTTTAAACATGGTGTGAGAGGGAGTCTCAGGCTCACATGCACCTGCATTGTATCCTCCCCACGTATCTGATACAGCAAGAATACTGCATTCACCTATAATGGAATATCACTGAAGTCCCATTCTCTCCCCGATTATGGCTGCAGTGATGCTACTCCCCACATGCCAGTGTGGTATACTTGTTCTTCCATTGTTAACCATGGCAGGGAGAAACTTCAGTGCACCTGCCTTAGCTAGCAATCAGTATCTTGAATTAATGCTTTTAGCTCTAGGTTGAATCTTGTATGTTGTATCTCTTGCAATACGTAGTACTATAACAAAATGTTAATTTATGTTATTAAGTATGTCTTACTCAAGATGTGGGGCAGAAATTTTTCTAGTGCTTTATTTTTCTGTAGAAAATTTTCAATTTCATAAGTTCATTAGTAAAACTGAATGTATGCCAATTACAAATACAATATTAGGTAAGCTTGTCAGTTTAAAATTTGTAATTGTTTTCCAGGTGATTATCCCTAACAAGTATGTCAGAGAATACATTTATGTCATTGAAATGGATATACAGTAATACCTTGGATTGCAAGTAACTTTGTTTGAGAGCGTTTTGCAAGACAAGCAAATTTTTAAATATTTATTAATATTTTTTTTACTTGATATACAAGCTACGTCTTGCAATACAAGTACTGTAGTACGGCTTAAATTAAAAAGCTCTGTACAAATTTTTTGGGGGGGATTTCGTTTTGATATAAGAGTGTTTTGGATTACAAGCACGTTTCCGGAACGAATTATGCTCTTAATCCAAGGCATGACTGTACTGTATATCTGAGTGAAATGGAACTAATGAATAGTGAAAGCGAAACTGAAGATGCCCCAACAACCTAGTGGAAGAGAGTTAACTCTGTTGAAATAGATGAGTGATTGTCAGCATATCATGCATACAGTAGTTCTTTGGATCACTAAAATTAATTAGTGTGTCAACAGTTTTCAGTACCTGTTTATTTTCTTAAATTTAAACAATGTAAGGGAAGTACATGCTATTGTCCTAAAATGTTTATAAGTATTCCAATAAAAATTCTCCATAACATTTAAAACATTGTATTTTAATTTCCTCCCTCAAATATTTCAGGTCAAATACTTGTGGTGTATTGGGACAAAATTAACATAGGGTACTTTTTTTAAAAGATCTCTCCAGGGCAGGGGCGGGCAACTTGTGGCCCTCCAGATGTTTTGGCCTAGGCTCCAATCAGCCCTAGCTAACATAGCCAATGGTGAGGGATGGTGGGAGTTGTAGGCCAAAACATTTGGAGAGCCACAACCTGCCCAGCCCTGCTCTAGGGCATCAGAACATTGTCCAATGCAATCTGAAAATTTTCCTATGCAATTTTAATCTAATTTGCATTGGAGAATTCAGTTTTCTGGAAAAATTTCAAGGAAACCCACATCATTGGTCTTACTATGCAATTTCTATATGGCAACATGGCTACCAGACAAAGTCTCCTTCCCCATCTTGTCCTTAATGGAATAGCAGATGAATTCAATACTGAATGCTTTCAAAGATTACCTAAAAGCTCTTAAGGGAAGATGTTTTCTTCAATGTAAAATATAGTGCCATCTTGGTTTCTTCTTTAAATGTCTAATCATTAAGCAAAAGGATATATTGACTTCAGCATTTAAAAAAATTCCATGTATAAACAAATTAATTCTCAATTCACTGAAACATTTTCAAGTTAAATATTACCCCCAAATGGCCATATTTTGACTACAAATTCAGCATCCTCCTACCCCTCCCGCAAATTCAATCTTAACAGAGAACTATTTGCCTGCAGTGCTGCTAACATAATGCTTTTTGGTGTAGCTGGCCCGCCCCAACCGAAGTACTGATTTGCTGCTGCAGTAAATCTTAGGACTGGGGCATACATTACCATCACATAAAGTGAAATTGTATGGCTTTGAAGCCTATATAATAATAATAATAATTATTATTATTATTATTATTATTATTATTATTATTATTCTTACCTGCCTCTCCGTCTAGATCGAGGCGGGGAACAACAAAAATATAAAATACATAAACTAATCAAAACAACACATACTATTAAAACATCTTAAAACAACTTAAAAACATAAAACATCTTAAAAACATCTTAAAAGCATCCTAAAATTGCACCGGATAGGCCTGCCTGAAGAGATCTGTCTTTATGGCTTTTTTAAATTCCAAGATATTGCTAAGTTGACGAATCTCCTCTGGCAGGCCATTCCATAATCTGGGAGCAGCAGAAGAAAAGGTCCTCTGGGTAATACCTGTCAGCCTAGTTTTGGCTGACTGAAGTAAATTCTTCCCAGAGGACCTGAGTGTGCGGGGCGGATTGTACGGGAGAAGGCGATCCCGTAGGTAGCCTGGACCCAAACCATGTCGGGCTTTAAAGGTAATAACCAACACTTTATACTTCGCCCGGAAACTGATTGGCAGCCAGTGGAGTGCTTTTAAAACTGGTGTGATGTGGGTACCAGTAATGAATCTGGCTGCCATATTTTGCACTAGTTGAAGTTTCCAGACTAGGTATAAAGGTAGCCCTATGTACAGCGCATTGCAGAAGTCGAGCCTTGAAGTTACCAGCACGTGCACTACCGTCTTTAGGTCCTCCAACTCTAGGAAGGTGTTAAGATGTTTAAGTATAAAAGGAGCAAAGCACACACTTTCCACCCCAGCAGCGCAGGTTTTACCCCAGCCAAAGATCCTAAACCTTTCGTAAGAGTGTGGGGTTAGAGGGAATCTAGCGCCCAGAATTATCTGTCGTAACAGATTGGTGGAGAATGCGGGCAGCAAGATGGTGGATTTTTAAGATCAGGCAGCAAAGTGCGGGTCCTTAAGATCCTCACTGGGGAGCGTGTAGCAGTTGTGGCGGGGAGTGTGTCAGGAGCTTTCCCTTTCTATTTCTTTTGTTTGTGAATTTTTTAATTTCATTTCATACAAACACAAAAACACATATATAACAAACAATATACACAATTAAAAAGGACTTCCAATCTTCTCCACAGCTTAAGCAACCACAGTTATTCTTACAACATTTTCTGTTAACGAAACCTCACATTCAGTTACGGCAAACCAAAAGCCAAAACAACATTTTAATCCAATTTAAAATCCCATTATTAAGAATATTAAGAATCCCTCTGTCAAGGTTCCGCTACTACAGGGACCCCTTGATCTGCCCTTTGAAAGATCTCTGCCTCTTCTCAAAGTTTCTCCCGTTCTAGGGGATCAAATCCTTTGCCTGGTTCCAGTAGCTTGGGAAAGGCTTTAGGCGTGGTGAATAAGTCACTCCAACAAACCAGGGTAAACAACAGCACTTTACTTATTATATTAGGGTCTTTACTTAATAGAGTGGTTATAATTCAAAAGCAAGTATGATAAAATAAAACAAACAAACAAACAAACAATCCAATGTTCTCTAGTTTAACTTCAGACTACCTATCTCCTATGCAGCCAGTTTCTCTTTCTCTCTCTCTCTCTGCTTCTCCTTCTGCTTTTAGCTCTCTCTGCTTCTGCAGTCAGGCTCCCACTGCTGCTAGCTAACCACACCCCACACATCTATAGCCTTCCCAGGAATGGAAGGTTATAATCATGTGACTTTGAATAGGAGATCTAATTCTTAACTTCTATTGGGTAAACTAAAACTCTCAAACTCCCCCTCCCATCCTGGAGTTTGGGCCTTCAGGCTTCAACTACTCGAGGGAAGTGTTTGGGCCTTCAGGCTTCAACAAACTCAAGCCTGAGTAGGCCTCAATCCTTTACATCTTCCCCCCGTTCTTCTCAAGTGGAACAATTTCCCTTTTACAGAAGAGAATTGTGAAACGTTAACCTACACCAAAGGCAACTGTTTTTTGGTTATTTCCTAGACAAAGCATCGGCTATCACATTCTCCTTCCCAGGCACATGTTCAATGTTCATTTGAAATTCCTGCAATTTCCAAGACCATCTCTGAAGCTTGGAGTTGGTATTTTGCATTGTTTGTATCCATTGTAAGGCATGATGATCAGTCCATAAAGTAAATTCTTGTCCAAAAACATAAGGCTTGAGCTTGTCCAGAGCCCACACTACTGCCAGACATTCCTTTTGGATCGTAGACAGGTTTCTCTCCCTGGGTAGAAGCTTCCTACTCAGGTAGGCTACTGGATGTTTAACAGAGTCATAGTCTTGTAACAATACTGCACCTATGCCAGTCTCAGAGGCATCTGTAGCCACAATAAAGGTTTTTTCAAAGTCAGGTGCTCTTAACACAGGCTTTGAGCTTAAAATGTCCTTTAGTCTATCAAAAGCTCTCTGACATTCATCAGTCCACACAATTTTGTCAGGTTTACATTTCTTGGTTAAATCAGTCAAAGGTCCAGCAATTTCACCAAAATGGGGAACAAATCTCCTGTAATACCCAGCAAATCCCAAGAATGACCTGACCTGTTTCTTGGTTGTTGGTATTTCCCAGGTTCTGATAGCTTCAACCTTGTCCCATAAAGGTGTGATATGGCCATTTCCAACCCTGTGCCCTAAGTATACTACTGGGACCTTCTGCACCTGTAAAACTACTCTACTCCTCTCATAGTGTGGCTTCATCATATTTACATGTACTACCCTTGGTCTTTTTTCAGATTTTTCTTTAACCACCACATAGGTTAAATCATCCATTTTCTCTCTGACTGTGTAGGGGCCTTCCCAAGCAGCCTTAAGCTTGTCTTTGCGCAGAGGAAGAAATATCATTACCTGATCCCCTACCTCAAATACTCTAGAGCGTGCCTTTTGATCATACCAGAACTTTTGCACCTCTTGGGCTTTGGTTACATTGGCTTGAACTAGTTTACAGAGTGTATCTAGGGTTTGTCTAAGTTTTAACACATAATCCACCACTGAGGTTTTGTTTTCTACGAGTTTACCTTCCCAGTTTTCCCTCAGGAGATCAAGAGGGCCTCTCACTCTTCTGCCATACAACAGCTCGAAAGGTGAGAATCCCGTTGATTCCTGTGGAACTTCCCTGTAGGCAAAGAGTAGGTGTTGCAGTTTGTCATCCCAGTCATTTGGGTGTGTGTTTACATAAGCTCTAATCATTCCTTTGAGTGTGGCGTTAAATCTTTCCACCATTCCATTGCATTGAGGGTGATAAGGAGTGGTTTTCAAGTGTTTTACCCCACAACACTTCCACAGACATTCCATTATCTCGGAGAGGAAATTTGACCCACAATCTGTCAAGATTTCAGAGGGAAATCCAGTTCTGCAAAATATAGTTAGCAATGCCTCAGCTACAGATGGAGCATCTATAGAGGCTAGTGCTACAGCTTCCGGGTATCTTGTGGCAAAATCCACCACTGTAAGGATGTACTTTTTTCCCTTGCGGGTGGGTTTAGTGAAAGGCCCTACAATATCCATGCCCACCCTGAAGAAAGCTTCTCCTATAATAGGCAGAGGCTGCAAAGGGGCTTTACTGTGATGCCCTGCCTTCCCCACACACTGACAGGTTTCACAAGACCTGCAGTACTCTGCTACTTGCTTAGCAATTCCAGGCCAAAAGAAGTTTGCCATGAGCCTTTGTTTAGTCTTGTTTTTCCCCAAGTGCCCTGCGCATGGCACATCATGGGCTAGTTCTAGCAACCTTATCCGGAATTGGTTAGGTACTACCAGTTGCTTTAGGGGTTCCCAGGTTAACTCTTGGGTTTTTGGTAACCACAGCCTATACAGCAATCCTTTCTCCCAAATAATCTGCTCCCTTCTTTCCTCAGAGAAGGGCCTCTCTTGAGGGAGAGCAACTCTTTTCAGAGGCTCCAAACTAGGATCACTGAGGACTTCCTGCTTGAATTCCTCTACTCCTCTTAAATCAGGAAAAGGGGTCTCTAGCGCCTTCTCCTCTACAGAACCACCTGCCTCGGTTGTTTCACTGGCTTTCAGGTCTACAGGTTGCATGGAGGCTTGTTCTGTTGTTTTGGTTTGGGGAGGGTCTGGGGTTGGTTTTGGACCTTCCGGAATCACTGTGGGCTGTACCTCTAGTACCTTTTCTTTTACCCCATCAGCTTTTACCTGGTCCTGTCTTGAAAGTTCCTCCCTTTCCTTTTGCTTGCGGGTTACCACACATATTTGAGCTTCTGGGCCCATTATATCCCTTCCCACAATGATAGGGACAAATTGGGTTGGAGGTTCCATCACCCCAACTTCATACAGACCCCTCCATCCCCTCCACTCTATGGATAACCTTGCTACTGGGACTTCAAAGGAGGGACCATTCACTCCCTGGATCTCAATAGACATTCCTGGTACCAAATCTTCAGGTGTCACCAAATCTGCTCGGATCAGAGAAACATCAGCTCCAGAATCCAACATTGCCATAATGGTCTTATCCTTTACATCAACAGGTTCTTTAAACTGATTATTAACCTCTTCCCTGCTGGTGATCACAAATCCACAATTATAAGGTTTTTTTATGCTTGCTACACCTTGTGGCTTGGTTTGTTCGGGTTTAGGACTACCTAGGTTAGCTGGTGTTATTGCTTGTAACTTGGGACAGCTACTCCTGATGTGGCCTGTCTGAGCACACGAATAGCAGGCACGGTCTCTGGGGTGAGAAGGATCAAAAGGAGGTTTTTTTGAACTCCTTTTTACTTGGGGCTTCCCATTTCCCCCCCTTCTTCTCAGACTCAATCCTGGGGCCTAACCCTTCCCGGTTTTCAATCAGTTTGTCAGCCATTTCTGCAGCTTGGTTTACAGTTTCAGGATCTTTATCCTTAACCTTCAGTTTTATTTCTCTGGGCAACCGAAAATAAAACTGATCCAGAGCCATAAGCTCTAGCACCTTTTCCCTGCTGTCAGCTTTTGCTTCATCCACCCACTTTAGTAGCAGGTTTTTTAATTTTGTTGCAAACTCTACCATAGATTTACCAGGTTGAGGTGTTAACCCTCTGAACTTTTTCCTAAAGTGCTCAGGGCCTAACCTGAACCTTTTAAACACCGTTTCTTTGAATTGAGCATAGGAAACAGCCTCCCCCTCTGGCATGCTATTATAAATCTCTGCCAGCTCCCCTTTGATTAAATTAGGCACAAACTTCATATAATCACCCTCCTGCAGTCCCCACTTCTGTGCTGCCCTTTCAAAAGTGGTCAGGAACACTTGTGGGTCTTCTCCTGAGGTGTATGCTGTGAAGTCCTTCGGGGTAACTCTGACAGGCTGCTCCTGTTTCAATTGCATCATCCTTTCCTCGTGTCTGCGTTGTTCCTCTTGGGCTTGCAGTTGCTCTTTCTGGGCTTGCAGTTGCTCTTTCTGGGCTTGCAGTTGCTCTTTCTGGGCTTGCAGTTTCTCCTGGTGCAGCTTTTCCTCATGTCTGCGTTGCTCTTCCCGCACCTTTTCCTCGTGTTTGCATTGTTCTTCCTGAGCTTTAAGTTGCTCCTGCCGCACCTTTTCCTCGTGTCTGCGTTGTTCTTCCTGGGCCTTAAGCTGTTCCTGCTGCAGACGAAGCCTTTCCCACTCTAACCTGGTCTCTTCTTCCTTCTGCTTTGCCACTAGCCGCAGTTCCTGTTCATGGAGCTCCCATTCTTTTGTTTGGGGTCCTGCTACACTAGGGCTAGAGGGTGCAGCTCCTTCTATTGCCGCCTGGGAGATCAGCATAACTTTCAGTTCTTCTGCTGTTTTCTCCTCCCATGGCAAATTGTCCTTTTTACACTGCTCAATCAGGGCAGTTTTGTTCATAGAGAGGTATTGGCTCATCTTAATTGCCTCACTGGGTCCCTATTCTGCAGTCCTGAAGTTAAAACATACACTGCTTTTGCCAGCTCTATTAGTAAAAAACCCGTTACTGTTTGGAGTGCTTAATCTCACTGTTCAGGATCCCACCCCTGCCACCATCTGTCAAGGTTCCGCTACTACAGGGACCCCTTGATCTGCCCTTTGAAAGATCTCTGCCTCTTCTCAAAGTTTCTCCCGTTCTAGGGGATCAAATCCTTTGCCTGGTTCCAGTAGCTTGGGAAAGGCTTTAGGCATGGTGAATAAGTCACTCCAACAAACCAGGGTAAACAACAGCACTTTACTTATTATATTAGGGTCTTTACTTAATAGAGTGGTTATAATTCAAAAGCAAGTATGATAAAATAAAACAAACAAACAAACAATCCAATGTTCTCTAGTTTAACTTCAGACTACCTATCTCCTATGCAGCCAGTTTCTCTTTCTCTCTCTGTCTCTGCTTCTCCTTCTGCTTTTAGCTCTCTCTGCTTCTGCAGTCAGGCTCCCACTGCTGCTAGCTAACCACACCCCACACATCTATAGCCTTCCCAGGAATGGAAGGTTATAATCATGTGACTTTGAATAGGAGATCTAATTCTTAACTTCTATTGGGTAAACTAAAACTCTCAAACTCCCCCTCCCATCCTGGAGTTTGGGCCTTCAGGCTTCAACTACTCGAGGGAAGTGTTTGGGCCTTCAGGCTTCAACAAACTCAAGCCTGAGTAGGCCTCAATCCTTTACACCCTCTCTAGTGTAGTACATTTACTCCTTGTTTCTTTCTATCCATCCATAAACCACTTCACTTTTAATTTTAAAGATATCTTTTTTTTTTTTAAGAAAAGTTTGAAAGTTAAAAAGTAAGTAACAGCTAACCAAACAACAGAAGCACATAAGTCATCATTCTACTTGTAAAAGACAAAAAAAAAAAAGAAAAAGAAAACCTCCAAAAAAACAAAGAACAACCTTCCCCTTCAATATGTCAAATCTTCCACACAAGATTAAAAAGACATTTTTAAGTAAATATTTCCAAACAGACCTAATATGCTTATATCTTAATAATAATATTTTCTCTTACATCACCATTTATATTTGAAATCCAGACCAATCATATAAGCAATCCCTTTTCTTAAATGTTTAATGTCCATACAAATCATATAGGCAATCCCTTTATCTGAATAATTCAATAAATAACAACCTTGTATCTTTTCCCAGTCAAAACAAAATCAGATATTTTTTTAAAAAAAGCTCATATTTCCCTCTGTCAAATGGATAATCTTGCTCACCGGCTTCATAAATTTTTTCAGGTACATTCAGTCCAGTCCCGAGTTCAGAGCTTCTGTAAATCTCAGCATTCGCCATCTTGGGTTTTAAAAACTGCGTCTTAACTTTTCTCCGAGCATTCTCCTTAAACAAATTCAGTCCAATTAAAACTTCAGCGCCTCTGTGAATTTCTGGAAAGTTTCCAACATCCTTAATTACTTCTTTCTCCTCCTGTGTAGTGTCCAATTCTAGTCTTTTTTTTGTTAAGTCTACTTCAAAGTTTACATCCCAACCTTGGATTCTTCTTTCCAGTTTATTTAGAATATTGTTTTCCAACTTTTTCCAGAGCAACATAAATGCTGAAGTCATATTGCCCTTGTACTTCCAAAATTCCACTGCACATAAAAGAATTATAGCCCTCCTTCCAATTAGCACTTCTTATCTTCTTTGCCTCCCAGATATACCCACATTCAACTTACAGTTAATTATAATTCCTACTGTGCTGTAGAAAGATTCCAAATCGGCCAGTCCAGATATAATCCATCATTTTGGAAGCGAACACGTACATCTCTAATGATCGGTACAAGCTGATCTCCTGAATACGGCGCCGTTTCCCCCCCCCCCTCAGGTTACAGCGACAATCTGTCCGTCAAAAGGCAAACAGAAAGCGATTTATAACCCTGCAAGGTATTTTGGGGGTAACATCAAATCTTAGCTTCTTATCAGAAGTAGATTCCCCAGTCAGAATTTCTCTGACCAGGAACGCTGTATCAGTTGTCCCACAGAGATTCTGTGTGACTTCAAGACTCCATGTTCACCCGGAAGTCCGGAGCTTTCCCTTTCTATTTCTAAGCACGGGAGGCAACTTTGGGTTGAGGGCGAGGAGCCAAAACATCCAAAAGTTGGGATTCTGTTCTGGGGTACGAGCGTGGGCTGACCCAGAGCGCAGTGCTTAGCTTGTTTGTTCTGGGGTACGAGCGTGGGCTGACCCAGAGCGCAGTGCTTAGCTTGTTTGTTCTGGGGTACGAGCGTGGGCTGACCCAGAGCGCAGTGCTTAGCTTGTTTGTTCTGGGGTACGAGCGTGGGCTGACCCAGAGCGCAGTGCTTAGCTTGTGTTTGTTCTGGGGTACGAGCATGGGCTGACCCAGGGATTGTGTCTGTTCTAGGTGGAGGGCGAGGGCCAAAACCTGGGCAGGGATTTGTGACTGTATTGTGTGTTTTGGGTGGAGGGCGCGTAGTCAAAACCCAGGCACTTGTTCTTGGTTGTTGGACAAGGAACAATTGGGAGCGTGTCTCTTGATCACTGGAAGAACAGTGAGTTGAGGGAAATCCAAGTGTGCACAGGAGAGAAAAGGAGTAGTGAGAAACACACTCACAAGTGGCAGCAGGGTCTTCTGGGAAACTGGAAGCGGCCAACCCGTGATCCCAGGAAACCAGCAGCCAGTTCATAGAGCTAAGGAACGTAGGAGGTATTTAAAAGAACTTAAAACATCACATTCACATTGTGGGACTTGTAAGTCGCAGAAACACGCGCAGAGTTCCTGAGCATAAGCGAAGTGCAAGTGCCTTTTGTAGGGTGATTTGGAGCAGCTGCGGGTTGCAAGGCAAGGGATCGCCCCTGATCAAGGCGTATCCACTCCTGAGACCTGGGCAGGACCCAAGCACCCCCCAAAAAGAGTTCTTCTTCCCCAGGGGTAACCACAAAGGGAAAAGTAATGGCAGCTACTTCAATAGCCTCCCCCATGAGTGGAGCCAGGGGATTTCTCAAGAAGGGAGGATAATTGACAGAATTAGAGGCATACATTGCCAAAAGAGGAACATGTGTATGGGGAGATGATTGTTTTAAAACAAGCAATCCTTTTAAAACACTCAATGAAGCTTTGGAAGAGTATTTTAAAGAAAGCAAGCCTTCCAAATCACAGAGAAAGGCAGCCATTCTATGGGGAATGCATAATGTGTGTGGCAGCTACCAAAAAATGGTAGAGGCAATGCAGGAGGAGTTAGACCAGCAAAAACAGTTTGTAGAAGGGTGGAAGTTGGAATGCCAACAGTTAATCAGAGAGAAGGAAGAGATACAAGCAGACAAGGTGCGTTGGGCTTCAGCTCTCAGGCAGATGGAGCGAGAAAAAGACCAGGCTGTGCACCAGGCACAAAGGGCAAGTGGTGAAGTAGAAGAAGCCACGAAAAATCTAAGCCAGGCTAGGGCAGCCACTGAGGTGTTAATAGGGAAGTTGCAAAGACAAAGGCATGTGGTCACACATGACCACTGCAAGAAGCAAATCCAGGAACTTCAAAGGCAGCTAGAAGCTCAGCTAGGGCTCAATGTCGCCATCCAAAGTGTCTTGCCAGATACGGAGGGTAGCGAGTTGAGGGCATTTATCCACCACACGCCAAGCCCAGAGCCAGATCCTCCGGCTCAGCGCCTGGGGAGCCCCGAAGGAAGAGAGCTAGAGGCTAAGGGAGAAATGCCAGTAGCTCCAATAATAAGCAAGACAGTGACTACAATTGGCTCTGGGAATAATAGAACTAGAGTAGAAGAAGTACAGGACACAGTGAGGTGGTCCCCATCTCAGGCAAAAGCTTTGGCTGAGGTTTTGGGTCCACTCAATAAAGCAACGGTACTGGCATGGCTTGCTTGAATCAGTACTATGCACCCCACTGCTGACATCTTTGATGTAGGCCAAGTGGCACGGTACTGCGCCTCTGAGAATGACATCACGTGTATCGAGGCAGGAGTAGGATTGATCACTGGTCCCAATCTCAGTGATTGGATGAAGGTGGCCATAAAGACTTTCTTTCCAGGCACACCGTGCCTCAGACTGTATTTAATGGACTCTCAGGCACCCCATGAGGGACCAGAGGTCTATTTAAACAGAAAGAAAATGCTAGCCAGACTAGCAAATGGAGTTTTCAGAGCACAGGGGCAATGGGATTACAACAGTAGGGAGTTTGTTGAGGCAGCCTACACTGGGCTAAACACCCAAACAAGGAGGGCGATAGGAAGAATAGACCCCCAACAGATTACATGGGCAGAGCTGCAGGAGGCAGTCCAGCAAGTCTCGGAGTGGATAAGGGAAACCGCCCCCCCCGAAAGAGGGAACCCCCAAAAAGAAAGGGCTTCCAGAGCCAATCCAGGCATTGACCTACACAAACCAAAGACCTCATTCTTCAGTAGTCCCTGGGGCAGACAGAGGCATGCCCAGGCAACAGAATGGATCTAAGTGGGGCCGAGGCCAAGGGAAAGGGCAAAATGGGGTTGGAAGAGGCTGCCTGCCAAGAAAGGTTCCTATTTACCCAGGTGAGGCTGCAGTGGCAAATGCCAGGCTGCAGCTAGAGCAGATATTGCAGAGGGACAAAAGAGATGGCTACACAGAACCAGTCCTAAGAAACCCAAGGGGATGGGCCCAGAGACCGAGAAAACTCTCCACGGGGAGTCCTGTGGAGACTGCTAAAAAGCTTTGGGGAAGACATGAAGCAGTTTGACCAACAGCCAACCAGTGTGTTAAAAGAAGCGGTCTGGCAAAAATTGGGGAGTAACCTTAGTGGGTGGGAAGAAGCCACAGCTCCAGTCGTGCCCTCTGCCCCAGTGTATCCAGAGCCTGCCAATGGGGTAGCCCCCACAGCAGCAATCCATGCCGGGACAGCAGAGCAGCAAGAAGCCATTCAGGCACTGCATGAGATCCAGTGGGATCTCTGCTAGGGAGGCCCGGTTCCCCTGGCCCCTCCTAGTCTCATCTGCAGGCTAACGCCTGACCAGTGGGGGAGGCCAACAGTTCGGGCTGTAATTGGGGAACCGGGAACTGTAGCCCAATGTTTAATAGACACAGGTGCATCAGTAAATGTGCTGGATCCAGTCTGGGTGAACCAAGAGACCAACACCAAAGTTGTAATTAGCATCAAGGGATATGGCGGCGCCTTGCAAGAGGTTACAGTCTGGCAAGACATCCCCATAGCTTTAGGACCATTTAAAGGGACAGTAACAGGAGCTTTGCACCGGGGAGAAGGCATTCTAGGAATTCCATTCCTGCATGCACACTCTATAGTAGTAGATTTGGCAAATAGTGTTTTGTGGCAAATTGAAGGAGGCCCCAAGGAGGTCTCTGGTGTACTCCGGTGTGCAGCTATCAAGGCACCCCAGCCTCTGGCAGCCTTGGTAGATGACCCGTGGACAGAAGAGTTTCCAGAAGTTTGGGCTAAAAACAAAATAGAGTGTGGGTGCGTGAATGAAAGCGTGCTGATTAAAGAGGCAAAGTCCAATCATCCCATAGCTGCGCTCACAACCAGGGGACAAGCACGAAGAGCAAGTGTAACCACCAGGGCCGGTGCTACCATTAGGCCAACTAGGCAGCTGCCTAGGGCGCAGGGCTAAAGGGGCGCCAGAGGGCATAGGACTGGAGGGAGGGAGG
Organism: Shinisaurus crocodilurus; assembly: GCA_021292165.1. Classification (NCBI taxonomy): domain Eukaryota; kingdom Metazoa; phylum Chordata; class Lepidosauria; order Squamata; family Shinisauridae; genus Shinisaurus; species Shinisaurus crocodilurus. The sequence continues at coordinate 40,415,451 of CM037881.1, read as the reverse complement.
GCTCAAGTGGGAAGGGGGGGGCGCTAAATATCTGATCTTGCCTAGGGCACCAAACTGCCTTGCACCAGCAGTGGTAACCACTCTAGACTTAGCAGAGCTGCAGAAAGGAGACAAAGAGGTAGAAGCATTAGCAGCAGCAGGCCGAAGTTCAAAGGGAAAATACCAAATCCGGCAGGAAGACAGATTGTGGTGGGCCATTAGGTCAGACCAAGTTTGCCACTGGATAGTCCCAGGGTGTGTACGGGGGGACTTGATTCAGTTCATTCATGAGCAAGGACAAAAGTGAGAAGGGCCAGCCTTAATTGTAGACAGAGCCAGTCCAGCAGTCTACCAGGTTGAGATCCCAGCAGGTAAGAAGGGCAAGGCATAGAAGAAATACTTTCACTGCCCCCAGTTAAAAGAATGGAAAGGAAAGCCTCCAGATGCAGGTGCAGTGCATCTGAGCACAGCAACTGAGCAGTAAATGGGCATTCTCTCTCCTGGTGTTCACAGAATGACCCAAGCCTCAGATTGCAAGTGCACAGAGAAGAAAACCACAAAAAGATCTGGGCAGGAAGTCTGTGTGTGTCTATCTTGTATGTTGTGTGTGATTAGAAATAATTGGGCATCGCCAAACTAAGCGGGTGGGGGAGGGTTAAGACTTCACAGTTTCTCTCTCTTTACCCTATCCAGCCAACATGTAGAAGACCCTAGTTCTGTGGGGAATCGTGCGAGAAGTCATGGGCGATTGGGAAGTCACCAACGGGTGGAGGTGCCATAAGATGGCGCGGCCAGAAATCGACATGGTGTGCACTCTGACCAACCTAATCCGGGAACAAGTCCCAAGAAAGGCATTAAAATCCTCCTTCCAGGTGAATGTGCATCACGATGCAGCTTGCGAGGCAGAACATGGGATTCCCTGCACGCGCAGTGGGGCGGAGATCCAAACCAGCTTCTGCTTTACTGGCGACCACAAGAGCTCCAGGGCACAGTTGCAATGTGCACCCCTTTTCAACGCCAGCCAAGGAGTGGATGTTTCCAGAGAGCCCGTCTGTCACATCATCTTAGTCACCGCGGTCACTTGGGCAGTAGGTTCACCAGTCCACTTCCAAATCATGGTGGTCAGCGAAAAAGAGAGGCGGAAAGGCGAAGAAATCCTGCTCACTCTAACGGCCTCCATTGGGCAAGTTTACCGGAGATCTTTCCAGAACTAGAAGCATTTTAAAGGCCACGTGTCTGTGGAGAAGCTGAAAAGCCAAGGCATTTTGGACTGGGGTTTGATGTTAGATGAGAGGCATTGTGGAACTAACAGGGAACATATTCCATTTAGCTCGGTGAGTTATGACACTGTTATTGACTTCCAAAGTGCCCCGGGCCCTTACACCCTCAGGGTTGGGCAGAAGGTTCTAGCAATAGATCCCCTAATCAAAAATGTGACAATGTTGTCCAAGTTAGAATACCCTATAATCTGGTCACACGTGCTAAAAATGAATCAATTCCAAGAAGTGATTTGGCAACCAAAAAGATCCTTGAAACAGGTCATTATACCACTCCATAAATTGAATATCTCCCAGGAGTTTCCACAATGCGCACCATACCTGACCACGAGTCAGCAGGGATGGGGAAAATGGGAGGACTTATGGCAAGGGAGGTTTGGGAAAACTAGGAACACCAGGAGTGTCGGAGAAGCATTAAGCTTAGGCGTAGGCTTCTTAGATGCAGGAGACATTGAGATTGTGGACAATAAACTGATGTATGCCACCGAGCGAATTGAAGAACTGGCAGAGCCCATCACCAGGGCACTGGCACACACAGTAGAAGTGCCTCAGGTCATTTCTGCAAACCTCCCATTGTGAGAAAGGGTGATGAAAAAGGACAATTTTAAGATTGTAAATACTGTCATGTCTTTACAACAAAATGTCTCTGTAGCAATGTCATGCATGCAGGCAAAGGGACTAGCCCATCAGCTATATGTAAATAAGTGTTTTTGTAGCATAATTACAATAGTAGGTTGTGATTTTAAATTTAGTGTGCCAGTATAGACGGTGCAAATGATTAAGGAACAGGTAGGGCATTACCCTACCCTCACACCCATTTCCTTAGGTTATGGCTTGCAAGACCTACAGGGATTGCTAGCCCACCCAACACTGCAAAAACTAGACATGGTTAAGGAACTAGGAGAGCAAGCAGTCCTAGAAGTTCACCATGACAATCAGGAAATCAAGAAAATTGCAGCCTCAGTGAGGCAAGCAGGAGCAAAGAGCTGGTGGAGTTCACTAGAGGAGTGGTCCCCAAATTTGGCAAGAGTGTGGGCAATCTTGCTCCACCCAATTGTAATCATGGCCATAGTGCAAAGCTGTCTTTTCATGGCAACCCTAGGTATGCTTATATGGATGAAAAGGTTGACACGAAAGTTCCAGAGGCTGCAGCTGCGAATGAATGCCCGGTGCCAATTAAAGAGGTGGTAGCTTCATATTCTCCAAATACCAAGCTACCAACGGGGGGACTGTTAAGATGAGATATAGTTCTGATCATTTGGTTATGGCTACACCTCCAAAAGGAAGTCCACAGCCCTCATAAGAAGCGTTGGGTAAGCAAGGGTTCAAGAGAAAAGAAGCAGCCTGCCCACCTCTCCAGCAGGGCAGAAGGCAAAAGGTCATGACTGAAGGCTTGAATGGAAGAGTGAGTGAAGCCTAGAGGCATGCATAGACAAATGAGTGGCAGGCTTGCATTGATTAAGACCTGAATATTGCATATCGCCTAAAACACAGGAGGATTTCTCCTGAAAAGATATGGCTCCCCTCCCCCCCTGGGCGAATACCACCAGAAGCTTACTCCAAAAACAGTCCCATCAGCAGGAAGACCCAAACCTTTGCTTTCCTAAGTACACCCATCAGGAGCTATCAAAATACAAAGAGTAAGGTCGTTAGCAGAGTCTGAGGTAATCGGTGGGGCAAAGACCACCCCCACTGCTCTCATTCCCTCCAAAAAGGCGGGAAAGAGACTAAGAACCAAGAGGTTTTAGCAAGGTGGGTCGGGAGAAAGAGCTGAGGGGGTCACCTTGGAACGCGGACTGCAGGGCTACAGCTGGAACCTCATCACACCAGACAGGTAGTAGCTGGGACTTTTCTATCCTTCTAGGCGGGAATCTCTCCCCCCCCCCTTTCCTATTCAGGCTTGTCAGGGCAAAAGGGACTCTTTCTCCTCTCCAGAATACAGGGTGTGTTGGAACCATAGCGTAAGGATATTTTGCTGCCTGACATCACTAGGTTTGCTTTACCAACAAGTAAGACGCTGTACCTACTCTGTATTCTTCTTCAATAAAACCACCTTTTTGTTTCTAGAGTCTGTGTGTGTGTGTGTGTAGGTTTGTTTAAGTATAAAAAGAGCAAAGCACACACTTTCCACCCCAGCAGCGCAGGTTTTACCCCAGCCAAAGATCCTAAACCTTTCGTAAGAGTGTGGGGTTAGAGGGAATCTAGCGCCCAGAATTATCTGTCGTAACAAAGGGGCGCAGCTGGCGTATCAGCCGAAGCTGATAACAGGCACTCCTAGCCGTCACATCTATCTGGGATGTCATTTGGAGCAACAGATCCAGAAGCACCCCCAAGCTGCGAACACAGTCTTTCAGGGGGAGTGTAACCCCATCCAGAACTGGTTGACATACCTCCAAACCCAGGTTGTGGCCTTTGACAGCAAGAACCTCCGTCTTGTCTGGATTCAGTTTCAGTTTATTTTTCCTCATCCAGCCCATTACTGCCTCCAGGCATTCATTCAGAGGAGACACACTGTCCTTAGCTGATGCTGTTGCTGAAGGCATAGAGAAATATATTTGGGTGCCATCAGCATACTGATAGCACCCCGCCCCATGCCCCTGGATGATCTCTCCCAGCAGTTTCATGTAGATATTAAATAGCATTGGGGAAAGAATAGCTCCTTGTGGCACGCCACATAGCAGCTCCTTTTTGGAGGAGCAGCTATCCCCAAGCATCACCATCTGGAACCTACCTGAGAGGTAGGACCGGAACCACTGGAGCACAGTGCCCCCGATTCCCAGTCCCCTCAGGCATTTCAGAAGGATACCATGGTCGATGGTATCGAAAGCTGCTGAGAGGTCCAAAAGCACCAACAGGGACACACTCCCCATCGGTACTCAGGTGTAGATCATCTGCTAAGGCGACCATAGCAGTCTCAACTCCATATCCTGCTCTGAAGCCAGTTTGAAATGGGTCTAGAAAATCAGTGTCATCCCAAACTGCTTGGAGTTGGAAGGCAACCGTCCTCTCGATCACCTTGCCCAAGAATGGGAGATTCGACACTGGTCTGTATTTGCCTTTGATCTGATGAAACTGGGTTGTACTGAGCTTTTAATGCAGTGTAGACTTCCTGAAATGTTCCAAGTCCTGAAAATATTGTACATGTACAGTTCTAAAGTAGAAGTGCTCTAGGCAGGCCTGGGAGACACAGTATTACGTAGTTAGTCCTCTGATCCAGGCAGGCTACTTAGCAAAACCTATGGGGAGCTGCATCCTTACTGAATTCCATTTAACAGCTGCAATCTCTCATGTACTGATGAACACTATAGGCTAGGGCAAGGAGGCCACCAACAGCACATAGTTCTGCCCACCTCCACCCTCTCCAAGCTTTCACTTTAACTGGAATTTGGGGAAGAAAGGAAGGAGGCTGTCCTGCTGATTCTTACCTTCTCCAAATGCAGCCCGAATGAGAAATCCCTGCCACACTTGCAAGCTCTGTGTTCATACCAGGTATCTTTTGGACTCTTCTGTGGCTCTTTAATGGGTATTCCTTATGCAGAATGTGTAGCAGTATCCAAACAACCTTAAGCTGAAAAGCAGGAACTTCTAAAAGTCCTATGGAATCAAGACCAGACACTTGTCAGGAGACCATGACGCTTGCCATGATGATCCAGTTGTACCGAAATGACAATCCTGCTTAGTGGCTTGTACTACTGTCATGAACATCATGATTTAGGGATAGGGGTGGTGGTGGTGAGGGGACACCAAGAAGACTAATGCAACACGCTCTACATGGAGCTACCTTTGAAAAGTGTTTGGAAATGGCAACTAGTGCACAATGCTGAGGGGAACCGACTTATTCAGAACATGCAACTCCATTATTTTTCACTCTGCATCAGCCCCCAATTCAAAGTGTTTGTTATTACCTTTGAAGCTAAATGGTTTGGGCCAGGATACATAAAGGACTGCCTGCCCCTGCGCGATCCTATCCTCCTGCTAAGACATGCCAAGGGAGTCTTGCTGAGCATTCAGCCATCTGAAATACAGTTGGTGGCTACACAGGAGAGGGCTTTCTGGGTTGTCATGTCCTGACTCTGGAATTCCCTTCTTCCAGGGGGATCACCTAGCCCCTCCCGCTTTCAGTTTGCTAGGGGCTAGTGAAGACCTCTATTTAAGCAGGCCCTCAGTTGGAGTAATCTGTACACCTGCTAATGAGTTAGGGATTATTATCTGGCTTTTAAATTGTCTAGTTTTGTTCAACTGCTGGTTCTTATGTTGGTTTTTATTATTGTTTTATTTGATATTTTATTGTATGCCACTTTTAATCTGCTTTGCTGAAAAGCAACTTAAAAGTTGCAAAAATAAATAAAATTATGTATACCATTCTGAGCCCCTTGAAGGAAGTGTGGGATAACATGTTAATGATAATAATATAATAAAACCAGTCAGGCATCATTATTTATTAACACAAGACAAAGGAGACACAATCAATGCGTTAATGGAACACTGTCCAGCCAGATGTTAAATTTTTTTAAAAAGTATATCTAAAACCTAATTTCAAATAAATAAAAAAAACTTTATACATAATTACATTGTTGTAATTTGAATCTGACAATGGTAAACGTATTGACATCAAAGAAAGGAAAAAACACCTTCAGGGCTAAAGACAATGAATATCTTTTTCTTACAACCGTATCTGCAGCCCAGTTAAGCATGGCCCATAATTCTTGACTACATAGTCAACTAAAAACAGAAAATGGGTGTGAATGAACAGGGTTGGTGTAACAGTTACATTAACATACTTAACAAGAGCAGAAATTCTCTGAAAGAAAGACATGAAAGATAGTTTCATTGTTAGTTATGTGTTCATAGCAGTGAACCAATTCTCAGGATAACAGCTGTTCCAAACGGCTTCATAACAGTGGATACTGTTGAAAACCTATTGGCTTGAATCCAGAGTTCCCATGGACTGAACTCCACTAACAGGATGTTCCTGTTAGAGGAAACAGAGAGAGGTGATTTTTGGCAATTCCTCCTTCCCCCTGCAGCCCTCTGAAAAGCTTCTCTGGAGGGTTGGGAGACCATCCAGAACAGTGTGGTAGGTGGTATGGGGGCTGCAGGGGAAAGGAATCAGCAAAATCCCACCTTCCTTCAGGTGCCTCGGAAGACATGTTAGTCCCTTCCATGAATAGAACCCTTCAGTTTGTGAAAGGGACAATCTGGATCCATTCCCTTATATTTAGGTTCAACCTCAGTTGAGCTAATAAGGAAATCCAAATGACTAGACTGGCAAGATTGGCTCTACCTCTTTGGATTCATTACAAACCACTACCACCGCTACAGAGGTGGCTATGTGGGAAAAGGAAGGGCAAGCTAGCTCCAGATAGATCACTTAGCAAACCCTATGGAGAACTGCATCCTTATTGAATTCCATTTATAAGCTGCAATATCTCATGTACTGATGGAGAACATGGAACAACATACCCAAAGCTACACAGAGCAAATCAGTGTCAGAGCCCAAGTCAAGATAACACTGATTCCACAGTCACTCCTTTGGAATCTCAGCCATTTTGTATACGTTACCTGAAGGCAAACAATTGTGCAGCACTGAAGAGATCCTAAACCTAACAAGTAGAATTGAAATCCCTGGAGTATTAATTATAAGACTTTAGGGAGGAAAACACCCTGCATTAAAATTACACTAAACTGGAAAGAAATTAAATGCTTAACAATCGAATCAGGGGGAAAAGCTATATTTGGAGACTGGTAAGAGTAGTCCCGTCCCCCTCCCCAATATGCAGAATACAACTGAAGTCTTCCAGACTGGAAACTCTAAAATGCCACTTTAGGAAGTTCTCTGTTCTGCACATAAAATTTCTATCATGCTACATCGGGGAAGAATTTATAGTGTAAAGAGGTGTGGGGTAAGGAAAGTATCACACAGGTACAGAAAACACCACACTTGTTGGCAGAGGAACATGTTATGGTTCCATTCAGTGGAAGGACATTAAGAAAGTGGTTTGTTATAAAAATTGAGACCTCATAATAGCCAACATTGCAGTTAATAAATAAGGGCTGGAGTGCACAGGACATTTGTATGCTGAAGCACATCTCTACTATGCTGTTCACATGCTGAATACCAGCAACTGCTTGGTGGGTGGGTGTTTTCCAAATAATTGCAAATGAGTTAAAACTACCGTACTTCAGCATGGAGGGCTTTTCATTTATGTAGCAGCACCACACTGTGGAAATACTGATAATGCAAAATATTCAAACTGTCTCCACTAAGAACCAGTCATTATTATTTCAATGGTTTGAAGCAATGGACCCCCTCCATCCTGTTCTAGTTTTGCCATCATTTTTTGTTTCAGGATACATCCCATCACAATATGTATGACCACAGATGATAACTGTAAATATTTTTTGATATATTTGAATGTTCTCTGTCTAAATATCAATGTGCCAGGCCATTAAAAAAAAAACTCTTGAAAGTTTGTACAGAAAGGTTTTCAAGTATACATTTGGAATTTGTTTTAAGGGATAGTTGTCAGAGCTGCACTTAATATAGCTGCTGTAGTTGAGGATTTAATCCAAGTTTATATTTATATCTCTTTTAAAAATGTCTAAAAACATTAACTTTGTTACAGGGTAGGCAAACAGATATTATTAAAATATTCTAACTATTTACACAATAGACCACAAATGGCTCAAGAAGAGTTGTCACCATTTCAGACATCCGCTTTCAGTGTTCTTTTAACAAACATAGGGGAAGTGGGGGAAAGAAGAATCTAAGGGTGCAATCCAGAAAGTGATGATCTAAATAAAAAGGTCGAAATCTTGCTTCTCCCAAAGTAGATGGGGCTGCAAACCATTCCCAGACAATAGTGGTTCCAGCACATTTTAAGGCATCTATTGTCAGCAATTCTTTGAAGAGTGGAAACTGATCAGCCAATTTGAATGGGCTAATCGCAATATTTGGAGTGGTGTTTCCCCACACTTTCAACAGAATTGCACTGTCCTTACTTTGAAAACGTTCTGCCAAAGCTCACTCTTTGCAGTAGTGAGTCCCACCCAGAAAGCAGTGAGTGCATCACGGTAATGGCAGGGCTTTTTTTTCCAGTTTAAGCAAAAGTTGCTCTGGCATTTGCATCTGTTACTGTGCACAAATGATCAAGGAAAAGAAGGAAGGAATCATGACTTAGACCATGAATTGAGTGGTTCTTGTTAATTGGTGATCTGCCTACACACCATTTCATGACAAGAATAAGCAGAGGCTGTACAGATTATATTAAACATTCCAGAGTTGCAGAATTTTCTTCTTGTTTCTAAAATGCTTTTAAAGCTTATGGACTTCAGCCTCTTTTATAAACATGTGCCTTAAAAACTTCAGTTTCTACATGCTATGACATACTCTGGCCAGCAACAAAACAGTAAAAACTGAACAGACAACCTTATCTGCATTTCTTGCATTAATTGCCTAACACACACAATTTAAGGACTTCCTTAAAATCCGTAGATGATTTTAATGTCATAATTATTTGAGCCAATTTTCTAAATAAATGAATTATGCATATTAATATTTACATATTTAAAATATATGCAAAAACCTTTTTTTAAAATTCAAGAAATATCTATATGAATAAGTAATTCTTCAGTTCAGTGGATTTGGTCATGGCACAATTTTAAGTAAGCAGTGTGATCCCATATTAGCAGAATACTACAGAATTAAGCTAACTTACAGTTGTAAAGCACACTGTTTACGGGGTGGGTGTGGGTGGGGGAATGAGCAGGACTCACATGACCTCATTTTCTCACACTGGTATCTTAACTAAATAAACGCTCCCCTCATAGAATCCTAAAACAGTATTAGAAAAAAAAATACAAATATGTACAATAGATGAAAAAGTTAACACTACAATAAAGGCCTTAGTAATTTGTTGTTTTCTCATGCAGGCCAACTTTCAATTGTCTGTAAAGCTAACATCCTGCAATATAAATGTTCTTCACTGGCTGCCATCTTTTGTTTTTTGATCAGTCCAGCTTGCTGTCAACCCCATGAGAGAGAGAGGGGGGGTGGGGGGGTGGGAGGAGTAAGATAGCATGGTCCAGCTTCACAACAGTCACCACTAATTGTCAACCAGCTTCTTTTTGTTTCCACAGTTATCACTGGCCCTTGCAAATTTTGTAAACTGTGCTGCGACCTGCACTCCCAAAATTACATATTGTATGCTACATAGATGGGATCCAGCTGGTCAGCCAAGAAGCTGTCACGGAGATGCATGCGCTGCTTCTCTCCTCTGGAATTGATTGGAATCACCCCAGGATCGACCACCACCACAACTCCCACAATCAGATAATGTTCTTCCAGAACCACGTTGGTAACCAGAGGGACTAGATCGAGGGCCTCCTGTTCACAGCCACATAGCTCCACAACCACCACGAGTAAGTTGGTCCACGTGAATACAGCACTGGGAGAAAGTTAAGAGATCCATAGTTTATTACACACATTTACAGGTAGACATTTACATTTAAGTCAGCAGACATTCAGTATGCCTTCCACTTGTTCATCAGATTTTGCCAGTGTATGTAAGGATCCCCAGCCCTAAATTGTGCCAGTGATTAATGTGCCAATACTTAAACAGTATACCTTTGGAATATGTCACCTTTTAATTTCTAGCAACTGGATCTTGGGATGCTTTTCTCTCACTGAAGCCCTTTAAGTCCTCAATACTTTTTCTCTAATTGATATTTGCATACCATATATGGTAACTTCTTAATCCTAGTTTTAACACCTAATTAAAGTAGTCTCTCTTATCAGTTTTGTTTCCAAGTCCTTAAATCCCAGTTTCGGGTATTTATTATGCATCTTCTTAAGATTACAGTTTGGAATAGATGCTGTCTATTCTCATTTAGTAGGCTAAATTTAAAATTTAAGGATCATTTCATTATATTTTTAAGATGTACACCTGAAAATATCAAGTGTGAATGCAACAAACTGGAATCTGAAAACACATATTGACTGCTACTCTGTTCAGTGAATACTCAGTAGCAAACTCGGGTCTGTTGCTATATAACATGTAGAATGGCCCTAAATACTTTTCAGTTGTTCACATGTCAACACTGAAGAAAAAGCCTGGAGCTGTTATCCAAGGCTCTCAACAAATATTAGCCTCAGCTCAATACTTTCCCAACATGCAGACACAGAAAAGCAAGGATCCAGATTGCTACAATCATGCAAGCATGTTCAATGACCCTATTTTGTACTGCTACCCCTTAGATTAGCAATGCTGCATTTCTGTTCCAAGAAGGAATAAATATGTTCAATAATGCCATACCATTCAGCAATGCTCCTGTGCGTCCGAGAAACTGAGGTCTCTATGTCAATTGGGTGATAACGCAACCCCCGTAGTTCTAGAGTCTCATCCAGTGCTCCTACGACATACAGTGCATCATGGCGTTCTAAAAAGGAATATTAAAGATTACATGTACAGATTCTTCAAAATGGAGTTGGTAAATTGTAGTGAAATATTTTCATTCTGGAAGTTCAATAATATAAATGGGGAAAAAATAAGGCTCATCTTTTAACAGAATTCCAAAAGATTAACCCACTTCAGTATAGCAATTTCCCCCTATATTCTAATAGGCATAAAAGCAATGGGCAACACAATTCTATGAGGCTGCCCGAAACCCTCCAAACTCAGAGGATTATGGGCATCCAATGGAGGGCGGCAGGAGTGCAGAGCATAGGATATCCTCTGTGCTCCTTCCGCCCTCAAAAATATCTAGATGGCCGATTTCGGCTGTCTAGATATTTTACCTCTCCTCACGAGGAGGAGAGGCTGAGGCGCTGCCTGGATTCCTCAGAATCTGGCGGATCCTCGCCCCTCCCCTCCCCAGGAATGCCCCCCCAAGGGAGAACTGAACACAGTATTCTATGCTCAGTTCCCTGTGGTTTCCTTCCGGCGTGGAAAGAACTGTGCTGGCTATGGGGCGGGGGGGGGCGCTCCAAGACAAGATTTCTGAGGTCGCAGCATCTTCCAGGCCAAATCCTATGTCCCCGCAGACATCAGATTGCACCCTAAAGGTCTTTTATCACAGTATTATTTAATGACATTAGGAGTACTTTTGCAAGTCACTCCCGAATCTAAAAACAGAGAAGTGTACTGAGAAAATATGTATGCAACTAGTTCAGGGAGAGGCTAGCTGCAAAAAGGTTTTCTCCTGAAGTTAGCTGCATACTGTCACTATCAGAAGTTATTGAACTCTGTTCACAGAGAGGAAAAGACATTTTTTGTCCTACCTCCACTGGCTGCTGTGAGTTCGGTCCGGCGTACAAAGCCAAGGTACCCAGTTCGTGCCCAAAGAGTTTGGGCAGCATCACCAAAGCTAAGGCGGGTGTTGAAATGATCTGCTTGGAGGGTTTCATTATCATAGATAGTGTAATAACCACTGGCAGTGTGCGGGCTGTTCACCCAGATCTGTGAAGGTGATGAACCACAAGATGCAAGATTTACAAAGCATTTTTTAAAGGAGATCAAACAAAGGCTAATATTAAAAAAAAGACAGCTTGCAGCAGTGAAACAGGCTGAAGTGAAAGGAAAAATATAAAATATAATGCATATTAAACTGTAAATCATATGCATCTCTTTGAATTCTAACGGGAATGAGGTAGAGTCTTTGGACTGCAGGTTCATTCAGAACGACGGATTTTTCTAAAATGTATTTACCTTGATTTAAGATCTGAAAGACATTCACGTTCACAAGCTGAACAAGTCATGTGCCATTAACAGTGCTATGCATACCAGAGACTTCCCCTTTTGACACAAATGGAAGCTGTGCAAGACTGACCTGGAGCAGATGCACATACATAAAACAAGAGCAACTTACCTCTCCAAGGTGAGAATCTCCAACAGGTCCTTTGGTCTCAGGGTTGACAATTATCACTTTGACCCCAGGCAATATCTAACAGAGATGAAAAGGGGAGGGGGCAGGTTGAAAGTCTGCTTGTGCATTACTGTGAGCAGATGTAAATGACCCTTAAGTTTTACGAGTCTTTTCAACTTCTCAGAGGTATGATGCAGTTCTTATGCTAGCAAATGCAATGCAAGCAATGGGGTATTTTATGGCAAAGAGGCATTTCTAGCTTTGAAATCTGGGTTGGTGGGATTTAGTTCAGCTTTGTAAATTCTCACAATCCTGCATTAACTTTCACATTTGCACAATAAATCCACCTACTAACATCCTGAGTTATACCCTCCATTAGGATAACAATTCTTGTCCATTTCTAATACCAGTTGCCTACTCAGGTGCAGTAAGCATACAGATAATATCTAATTCAGAAACAGTACTTCAAACTGGAGTCATTTATACATTTAAAAAAATAGATTTAAAAAACCTTCAGTGTACATCTAAAAAATGTAATGTGTCAAATGGAGAATAACTTGCAGTTCTTAATAGAGCAAACCTGTGAAACAACCTTTTTGTTGTCACATAGAGGAGTTCAGCAGTTTTCTATCCCATGCTGAATTAATTCTGCTGCCCCCTGTATTTTACAAGTGTGCATAAAACATTTCTCAAGGATCCAAAGGTGTCTGATTGTGTGCCAAGATAACTCACAAACAGACATGACATTACCTTGCCTGACTCAGAGAGCAGCAGGCTCTGGGGAGCACCTCTTTCAACTAGCCGTACTCTGGAGAAAGAGATGCGTATTAAAAAAAAAAAAAAAGGTAACAAAACGCAAGTGCTTGTGTTTTTGGAGCAATTATTAAAAGATAATGAAAAAAAAACCATCCAATATTCTGGACAACTTTAAAATGTACTCATATTAAATTCATATCATAGCATTATACATTTTTTAATAAAAAGTAATAAATTACAAGACCTTAACCAGCAGTCACTTCTGAACAATCGTTCCTACTGCATGTGAAGTGAACGACTGATCAGAAGAGAGAAAAAACATAGGTAAAATAGTATGATTGGCTCATTGGTAAGCAACAGCTGGAAAGCCATGGATTGTGCAAATGCAGAGTGGGTTCAGTGTTTTGGTTTTTGTAGCACTGTAACACGGGGAAGGAGAAAGTTCCTCAGATTTGGGATGCTAAATACTGGGCCGATGTAGCTGTTGGAGAGGGAGGGATGAATCTAATGAATAACTAGCTCAAGGAGATGAATGTTAAAAATAGCATCAGCATTTAATGCATTTTTTTTGTCTCTCTACCCAGCTTCTTGTCTCCTTTTCAAAGGGCCTTGCACTCCCTAAAACTGCTTGGCACCACTCTAGGCCTTAACGTAATATTATAAGAAGGTTAATATTGACTTGGTTTGCATGACACACTACACCTCACCATGGGTGAGGTGTGGTGTGTCATGCAAACCAAGTCCATATTCCACAATTCCTCATCCACAATGAGCTGCAATACCTGTGGGCGCCCTTTTGCATATGCAATCCCTGATCGGCGGTTGTTGTGTCATCTGAACCTAGCCATTGGGAGTTATGTGAGGGTTAAACAACATAACCCTTGGCTTGGTGTAAGGTTATGCAAGGGTGAAATGCTCAATGGCCAGGTTTGGATAACACAATAACCCCCCCTCCACCCCAAATCAGGGGTTGCATATTCAAAATTGCAGCCGACACACCACAGCACCTTGAGGGTTAATTAACCCACGATGGGCTGTCATGTTGTGTGAACTGGTCCATTAACTTGTTCAAATCCAGCCATATTTTGGCAATTTAAGGAGTCTGTGTGAATGACTTAAACTACATGATCTATTTTGGTCACAGAATTCAGACAAACAATGAAGACCAATAAATAGTAGTAGTAGTAGTAGTAGTAGTAGTACCTGTCATGTCTTAAGGATTTCAGATCAACATACACAGTTGTGGGATCAGGCCCTGAGGTTCCCTAAAACATTAACAGAGATTATTTTAAAAAGTGTATATTTCCTGTCTAATGAGAGAAACAGGCATTTCAATGCCTTGAGGGCAATGCAACCTGGATGATCGAATACCCAATGATATAAAATGCATGTTAGTGAGCAAGGGAGTGTATTAAGGGAATGCTTTCTGCTGCAAATGCAACAGGGCTTGTGCACATGCTCTTCTGGGAAAATTTCTATCACTTCTTGCTAACACCATGATTCCCCTTTTCCTCAGTCCATTGGCCTTGACAAACAAGAGGTAGATAGTGGCCCCTTTTCATACTTCTGTGTACAGAAACTGAATGTGACATTTAAAAACACTGAATTTTCTTGCCATTATTAGTCAAGCTTACTTGCTTGTGCTTGACTGATAGGAAACTTTCTGAAGCTCTTTTTTCAGCAAACGTGGCCTTCTGGAAAGCACCACTACACAAGTTGCCATATATATTCACACTCACAACACAAAAAGGACTGTTAGATAAGAAGACAATTACCCAGTTCGCATGCAATAGTTAACTATGGGATGTTTAACCCATAGTTAGTTGTGATTGCATGGTGGTGAGCAACCACACTGCCTCCCACACACTCGTCACTTCCACTTTCAATCAGCTGTAATCAACAACCCAGGAAGGCCCATGGGCAATTGTTGAATTAACTCTGGGTTGTTTAACCCCTAAATAACCCAGCGTTCTTGGTTCAGACATCACGCTAACAATCCAGGAATGGGGGCATTCCTGCATTGTTCATTACAACTGATTGAAAGAGGAAGCAGCGAGCGCGTAGGAGGCAGCAACCCAAGAATTGGCATGACGTGCAAACAGTGTCATTATAATGGAATAAATGAAAATGACCATTAAAAAAGTTATCTACAGAGCATCTGGTAAATAAGCACTTTGAATCCTTCAAACTCATAAAAGATAGCCACACTTGCAGGTTCAGAATAGGTTGGGAAGAGAGCTATTGTACAGGGCCCCCTGTACAACAGGCCTCACTATTACCTGTAAACAGATAGCTACGTTGACTCTTGACCCAAAGGTGGTGCTGACTGCACGAGATGACAGGCCAATGTCCTTGAAGAGCTTGGAGAAGGACTGAGTAAGGGCAACTCGTGGGCGTTCCTCTGCCACCACTACACAGGTCCGAACACCTGAGAGGTTAATGCCTCTCGCCTGCCAATACATAGAGGTGAAAAGGGCTGAAAATTGTTATCTTCAAACAGTTCAAGGACAACTTTAGCAATCCTCCATTCAGTATCCAGGGAGAACATTTTGTGCCAACAAAACATAACTAGGTTCTTTGTTATGTTCCCCAGTGACTAGGAAATTACTGGCATGACCACATCTGTTTAATATTCCTGATCTACTCCTTAAGAAATGTATACAGGGACAAATGAACAAAATGTACCAACTATACCCTTCCCATATCATCTGTAGCATTTAGACCTATATAGGAGCCCAAAGCTCTCTCAGCCCTTTTCCCTCTGAGGGAAAAAAGGTGAAGGATCAAAAGACAAACTGCATTCAGAAAGTCAGATCAGTATGTACCATCAGGGTTGTTGGGTAATCATTAAAACAATATGCATGTTTGTGCAAAATGGCAAGATATTGATCTGGTCACACTAACACATCAAAAAAAAAGTTTTAACAATGGGGCCAACGCACCACTGACAAAACTCTAGTTGACATCAAAGAGTACAGGCCAAGCCTCATTTTTACAACACACACCAAGTAATGCTAAGAAGCAAATAAATGACTACTATGATTTTCTGATTCCACCCAAGCAGAAACGATATTAGCTTTATTTAATCAAACCAGTAAGTCATAACAGGTATCAATCTTGCACCAGAGGTTAACTAGCAGCATCCATTACTGTTAGCAGCACAGCATACCATACCACTACATTTCACTCTCAAATTCTAGGATGCTGCTTGTGGTTTGAGATGCTAAATTTAACATTCCCTTGTTACCACCTTTACTGGGTTAGATATAATTAGCTTGTAAATTGAAGAATGGGAGAAAAACCAGATGCTTCAAGCTGAACACAAATGCCTGATTCAGATGCAACGCTCAACCATGATTTAGCATTATGAAAAACATCACTGTGAGCTTTGGGGCTTGCATGCTTCCCCTCCCCACTTCTTTCCTCCTTCACACACACGAGGAGGAGGTTTAAAACTTCTGGTTGTGATTTTAACAAACCACAGTTACCCATTTTGTCTGAATATGGGACACTGTGGTTTGAACAAACCAGTTCAGGATATCAAACTGTGGCTTGATACCCTGGTTTGTGATCTATGGTTTGTACAAACCACAATTTTCTGTATGAAATGTAAATCTGCAGTTTGTTCCAAACCACAATCATAAGCTTTAAAAAGCCCTCCCCTTGTGTGCAAAGAGAGGAAAGGGGAGGGAGACTGCATGAATCAAAGGACTGCCATGGCTTGTGCACTTAACAAATCACGGTTTGTTGTTATGTCTGAATAAAGCTACAATTTTTCAGTTTGAAAAAACAAAACAAAATTGCCATATTTCATTCTTAATAAATACTTTCAAGATACATCACTCTTATCAAAATGACAAGAAGAGTATAAGAAAATAATATCAAACACAGTGAGGTAAGTGGTAGTTCAGAAAGAATTGCTGATTCCAAAGATTTAAACTAAACTGAAGTAATATAGGGAGTATGCATGAATAGCTCAACTCTTGTAAAGCTCCTCTATTCATTTCAATGGGGCTTATGCAGAATAATTTCTCAGTAGATTGTGCCCTATGTTTCTAAACTGAATTTTGAAGCTGTGCTATTTAAAGTAACCAAACTTTTAAAAAGAAAATAAAGACTCAACATTCAATTCTAATAGACTGAAAACCAAAACATTGGTTTTAAAAAGACAAAAATATTGTGAAACAATCACTCCTGCCCCCAATACATATTATATAAGCCTGAACTTCTCACCTTTAGTACATCAACCTGATTCCCAAGCCCCTTGGTACACATGTCCATGACTGAGTAGGAACAGAAAGTGTCTCGTATTTTATACTGGCTTACAGTGGAGAGCCACAGGAAAAGGTTGGATTCCAGCTCCATAGGAGGAATTAAGATAGACTGGTGACCAGAATATACACTGCCAAGAAAGATCACAGATAAGACGATATATCAGTTCCTGGAATTGGACAGGTTTTATTAACTTCATACAGCCTAAGAATGTGATCCACAAGGTGGCCCGCGCTTGCCACTCCTTCCTGCACGCACACATACCCGCTGCCCCCAACCAATGCAGGCATCTGAGCCCAAGCAAATCCCAGGCACACTGCTGATCCAGACAACACATAACCAAGTGGCTGTACAACAGCTGCTGACACTGCCACATTCTTAGTTGGAGTTGTTGCTGACTGCTGTTGACATTTATTTATGAGATATTTTTTAATATACTTCACTACATGGATCCAAAGCACCCTTTGAGTATGCCCTAACTGATCTCATTATTGCCTAGAGTTTTGGGGGGCTCAGCTACTTGCACTGCTGCAGGGGACAGGGTGTTGCAAATTTGTGGACTGTGCCCTTTTTGGGCACATTAGTTACCAAATGTAGGTCCTAGGCTTGGAATAGTTTATGAACAACTAGAGAACAGCTATATTTAAAATTAGTTCTTTATGCAACTAGAGGACTAAATTTAAATTCAATTCTTTGTACCAGATAAATTCACAGCATATAACAGCAGCAGCAGCATCAAAATGAACATCTCCCTCTGGAAAAAGTGTAGAATGCTTTGACTGTGTAGAGCATGGGTGGGCAACTGTAGGAGGTCCAGGGGCTATCTTCACTCCCTGGACACCCCCCCTCAAACTAAAACAAATTGGCAGTTCGCTACCAAAATTCAGCAGCAAACTGCTGCACAGTGCTACAAGGGTTAAATTTAGCTTGTCTGCAAGCTACATTTGACCTTTGTAGCACTACAGATGCCATTTTGTTCCTTTAAAATCTGCTTCTGCCAAATTCAGGGGATGTGTGCAGCCTGTGGGCTGCGTGTTGCCCACCCCTGGTATAGAGATTCACTGTAAGCAAAAGCCTCTAATGCTAGACATCTTGCTAAGAAATTGGCTTGCTCTTTGGGAGACAGTGAGATCGGATCTTTGGCTCATGTGAACTGGATTCACTTCACATGGAGAGAAAGGTCCTAATCCCTAGATTTTGCAGTTAGGCCCTTCAACAGACCGAGACCACTGTTCTGGTTTACACCAGCAAAGGATCTATCCTTTGCAATCCTACCAGCAATCCTAATTACATCTTCGCTCCTACCTGCAAAGGCACCAAAGTGCAAAGCCGAGCCCACAGTAGGGATCTAGGCAGATGGCGATCTGCCTTGAGGAGTATAGTTCACACTGGAGCTTTATGGCTCTACAGAGGGCGCTGACTGCTGCATGGGACATCTGGAGAGAGAGGGAAAGAAATAGGATGTTGAATCCCAGTGGCACAACAACAAGAACGTGATAAACACAACCTTACATGTAAGCCCATGAGAAGCCATATTACAACCCATGGGAGGAAATGATGTTGACATTTAAAGCACTAGCTTAGCTGCTTCACCAGATAGGACAAGCAGCCCAGAATCAATCCTTAGTAGATCTATATCTGCTTTCTTCACAGTAGTGTGAAGAGCACCATGCTGTTACCATCTTCATCCTTAGAATCTCTTGGTAAAAAGGCAGGAAAAGGTTACTTGTTCTCACTGTACCAACAGGCACACCGGAAAAACACAGATCAGAGCCATCGAAGAACTTTGTCCATTCTCACACAGGCAGTCTGTGGCAAAGCAAGAAACCAAGCCAGGGTCTTTCATATTCCAGCCTAGTTCTCAAATCACTTAATTACTGTTGCTCCCCCACACCAGAGGATCTCAAACACTGCCAGTGGAAGCCACCTTATTGGCAAGTGTACCACAAGAATAATCCACTGTGTGAGACGGTGAAATTCTAGTGTGTGCCACAGTACATAGGCATTTCCGGCTCCCTGCCCAATGCCTCAGTATGGATTTGCTTTTAGTCTGCTGAGCCAGCGAGTCAGCAGCAGCAAAGCACTGACAAGGTAGACACAAAAGTAGACCTGACCTGTCCATGCATGCCACAAACTCCTTTGGTGGTATTTGTCTTGCAGCCATCTGGGAATATAAACTAGTTATAATTTCAGTCAAGCCATTAGAACACCATGAACAACTTTCCAATTATTTACTGAGGAATGATGTTACATCATATGCCAGTCCATTGTGTTTGCTCTTTCACAGCCAAACCTGTAGGATCCCTCTAAGGTGACTTCTGAACCTATAGCCTCATGCACACAACAAGGTCACTTTGCCCTCTGGGCAGTCGCCTCACATGCATTACACAGCTGCCAATGTGGTTTTACCCATCTGGTGATTATTTACCCAGGCTAGAAACATCCTGCCCTGTTTACATTCAAAAACTAAAACTAATTTGGATCTCGGCCTATAAAAGAGGTACTTCAACGTATTGACTAGTGAAGCACTACTGTACCTTTACTCCAGTAAGCATCCCTGTTGTAGAAACACTAAAATCCAGGTATGCCAACATTTCTGGAGTTGGTGGTTTGTAGACCTGAGGTAGCCGCTTCCTGGGCAAGTCATCTGGAGCAGGTAAAAGGAAAAATGATTAATGCTGTGTGTAGTCCTTAAGATGAGCTTCTCTGTGGAATAAAACAAGTAGGAGGTGCTGGAGTGTAATGGAACTACTTTCTGCAATACAGTAATAAAGTGCTTTACTTCTTTCCAGATAAAATACAAGTGACTATCAACTACATCTTTTCCTAAATCAGTCCGCCTAAGAAAACGGGAAGAGAAAGCCCACATCCATAAAGGGACCCAGTCTGCTCAACTTTAAGTGTACCCTGGATTGGCCCATGAGGTGTACACGCATTGCAGGTGTGACACAGAAGCAATGTGAGGACTCTGAGATTAATCTGATTTCATTACTTGATCTACTCATTTTAAGTAAGCAGAAGGCCATGCAACACTTCACAAGGAAAACTTCTTGGGTGCAACCAAGTTTCTCCTTTTTTCCCATTGTCTCAGAACCTTGCTAGCATGTTAATCAGACTTAGGGTTTTATTTTGAAGGCATAGTAAGCAACTGGAAATGTCAAATGGCTTTTGTTCTGCGTGGATAACCAACAATTTAACTGTAGCATTGGTGAAAAATTCCTCTCCTACATGACCACAACTTGCAAGTAATCCTGAACAGATGCTTCATAACTGCTCAGAAGACCGTCGGAGTGAACGAGATGGACCAGGAGGCTCTATTACCTGTGTCAATGATGGTTGGCCAGGTTTTCACATCAACAGCAGTTGCTGCCTCTCTGGATCTCAGTAGCCTCATCAAGGTCTGACTTGTGAGAATACAGGCAGCTTTGCTGACCTAAAATACATCCAACAAGTAACTGCTGTTAGGAAGCGAAGATTGAAAAACATAGATCATCATCAGCCAATACAAGATTTAGAGCTCAAGAACTAAGGAACTTGGTTAAACTTGGTCATCTGATATTCACCCCGACAGCAGCACAACCAAGCATTTACGTAGGGTTGTATCCAATGTCAGTCTAACTTAAGTCCCATTCATATCTGTGGATCTACTTTAAGTAGAACTAACATTGGATACAATCCAAAGTGCTTTTTGACTGTTCAAAGTACTTCACATACATTGTTTCAGTATTCCTTAACATAACCCTGCCCTATTAGCTCAGTATTAACCCCATAATACAGCTGGGGGCAGGGTAATTCTGAGCAACAGCAGATTGCCTAATTGCTACCCAGTGCATTCATGACTGAAGTGAAATTTCAATCTGGAACTCCACACTTGGTCTCATGTCTATTATCTTGAGATTGATTGATCGATACCCCACCTTTCTACCAAAAAGTTGAACTGTGCAAGGCAGCTTACAAAAACAATTTAAAATAGATTATAACAATAAAACACATTAAAATACAATAAAAATATAACAATTACAGAATAAAAACAACATAACAAACCAAGAGACCCACTTGCAGGCCAAAGGCCTTCTTGAATAAAGTGGTATTTGCTTGCCAGCCGAAAGACAGCAGAGAGGGAACGAACCTAGCCTCCCTTGGGAGTTTCACAGCCTGGGAGCAGCCACCAAAAAGGCCCTCTCGCGTCACCACCAAATGTGCCTCTCATGGCAGCCGTCTTGAAAGAAGGGCCTCTCCAGAAGACTTTAAGGACTGGGCAAGCTCATATGGGAGAAGGCGGTCTTTCAGGAAGCCTGGTTCCAAGCCATATAGGGCTTTATAGGTCATAACCAGCACTTTGAATTCTGCCCAGAAACAGACCGGTAGCCAGTGAAGCTGCTATAACAGCGGAGTCGTGTGCTCCATGTAACTGGCCCTGGTCAACAGTTTGGCTACAGAATTGTGGACCAGCTGAATTTTCTGAATAGTTTTCAAAGGCAGCCCCACGTAGAGCACATTACAGTAGTCCAAACGGGATGTAACTAAGACATGCGTGACTGTGGCCAGATCAGACATTTCTAGGAACAGGCACAGTTGCAGCACAAGCCTCAGCTGTGCAAATGTACTCCTTGCCACTGCTGAGACTTGGGCATCCAGGTTCAGGGCTGAGTCCAAGAGTAAACTCAAACTGTGAGCCTGAGTCTTCAGGGGGAGTGTAACCCCGTCCAGCGCAGGTTGAATCCCTGTTCCCTGATCTGCCTTTTGACTGACCAGGATACTTCTGACTTTTCTGGATTAAGCTTCAGTTTAATTGCCCTCATCCAGTCCATTACCGACATCAGGTATCGATTTAGAACCAGAACAGCTTCCTTGGCTTTAGATGGAAAGGAGAGATAGAGTTGGGTGTCATCAGCATACTGGTGGCACCGCACCCCAAAACTCCAGGCAATTTCTCTCACTGGTTTCATGAACTTTCTTTGCTTTTCTTACATGCCCATCTCTGTAAATACAGTAATACCTTGGATTGCAAGTAACTTGGTTTGAGAGCGTTTTGCAAGACAAGCAAATGTTTAAATATTTATTTAATATTTTTTTTACATCTTGCAATACAAGTACTGTAGTACGGCTTAAATTAAAAATTTCTGTACAAATTTTTTTGGGGGGATTTCGTTTTGATATAAGAGTGTTTTGGATTACAAGCACGTTTCCGGAACGAATTATGCTCTCAGTCCAAGGCATGACTGTATTTTGAATTCACATGAAAATCTAATTGTCTGGTTTCGACCTTCATAGAATCATAGAATCATGGAAAAGTAGAGTTGGAAGGGGCCTACAAGGCCATCGAGCCAACCCCTGCTCAATCAGGACTAGGTTAAAGCTCCTGACAGATCTGTCAGCTGCCCTGAATGCCTCCAGGTGGGAGCCCACACCTCCTAGTGGTTGATCCATGTTTATTTTGACAGTCGGAATTTTCTGATGTTAGTGGAATCTAGGTTCGTAACTTAGCATTTATCCGTTCCTGCAACTGGGAGACGAGAAGAGATCTTTGCCCTCCTCTGTGTGACATCCCTTAAATACTGAAGAGTGCGATCATATCTCCCTCAGTCTCTATGAAGGAACATGCCCGTTCTTTCAGTCTCCTCATAGGCTTGTTTCAGTCCTTTATCATCCTTGTTGCCCTCCTCTGAACCCTCTCCAGTTTGTCTATGTCCTTCTTAAAGTGAGGTGCCCAGAACTGGACGCAGTACTCAAGATGAGGCCTAACCAGTGCCGAGTAAAGGGGAATTATCACTTCCCGCGATTTGGAAGCTATACTTCTATTAATACAGCCCAAAATTGCATTTGCCTTCTTTGCAGCCACATCGCATTGCTGGCTCATATTCAGTTTGTGATCTACCACAATTCCAAGATCCTTCTCACTTGTAGTATTGTTGAGCCAAGTGTCCCCCATTCTGTAACTCTGCATTTGGTTTCCTCTCCCTAGGTGCAGCACTTGGCATTTATCCCTATTAAATTTCATTCTGTTGTTTTCGGCCCAGCGCTCCAGCCTATCGAGGTCACTTTGGATTTTGTTTCTGTCTTCCAGAGTATTAGCTGTTCCACCCAACTTTGTGTCATCTGCAAATTTGATAAGCATTCCCTGTACCTCCTCATCCAAGTCATTAATAAAAATGTTGAAGAGCACCGGGCCCAGGACCGAGCCCTGTGGTACCCCGCTCGTTACCTCTCCCCAGTTTGAGAAGGAACCATTGATAAGCACTCTTTGAGTCCGATTCTTTAGCCAATTGTGGATCCACCTGATAGTTGTTCCATCTAGCCCACTCTTAGCTAGCTTACTAATCAGGATATCATGAGGCACTTTGTCGAAAGCTTTGCTGAAGTCCAGGTATATAATGTCCACAGCATTCCCACAGTCCACAAGGGAGGTTACCCGATCAAAAAATGAGATCAGATTAGTCTGACAGGATTTGTTCTTGACAAATCCATGCTGGCTTCTAGTAATCACTGCATTGTTTTCAAGGTGCTTGCAGACTGACTTCTTTATAATCTGCTCAAAAATCTTCCCGGGGATTGATGTCAGACTGACTGGCCTATAGTTCCCAGGTTCCTCCTTCTTGCCCTTTTTGAAGATGGGAACAACATTTGCCCTCCTCCAGTCGTCTGGCACTTCACCTGTCCTCCATGATTTCTCAAAGATAATAGACAGTGGTTCTGAGAGTTCTTCTGCCAGTTCCTTTATTACTCTAGGATGCAGCTCATCAGGCCCTGGAGATTTAAACTCGTTCAGAGTAATCAGGTGCTCCTTGACCATTTGCCTATCAATCTCAAGCTGCAATTCTGCCCCTTCAGTCTGCACTTCAGGTTTGCCAAGGGGGTCATAGACCCTCTTTTGGGAGAAGACCGAGCCGAAGTAGGAATTGAACACTTCTGCCTTTTCTTTGTCTTCTGTTATCAATTTGCCATCCTCATTGCGTAGTTGAACCACCAGTTCTTTCTTCTGTCTTTTACTGTGCATGTATCTGAAGAAAGCTTTTTTGTTGCTTTTAGCATTCCTCGCTAACCTTAGCTCATTCTCAGCTTTAGCCTTCCTGACACTATTCCTGCAGTTCTGTGCTACCTGCCTGTACTCTTCCTTGTAGCCTGTCCTTCCTTCCACTTCCTATACGTGTCCTTTTTTGTTTTCAGGTCATCTTTGAGTTTATTGTGAAGCCACATTGGCTTCTTCTGTTGCCCTCTGCCTTTTTTCCTTGTGGGAATTGTTTGCAATTGTGCCTTTAAAATTTCCTTTTTTAAAAACTCCCACCCCTCCTGGGCTCCCTTTCTCGTGAGAGTCACATGCCATGGGATCTTACTAATCATTGTTCTGAGTTTGTTAAAATTGGCTTTCCTAAAATCCAGGGTACGTGTTTGGCTACACTCAGCTTTTGCTTCTGTTAGAATCAAGAACTCAAGTATAACATGGTCACTTTCCCCCAGAGTTCCCGAAACTGCCACTTTATCCACTAACTCGTCTCTGTTGGTTAGAATCAGGTCAAGGATAGCCGATCCTCTAGTTCCTTCCTCCACTTTCTGTAGGAGGAAGTTATCAGCAGCACAGCTCAGGAATTTCTTGGAGGGGCCATGTTTGGCTGAATAAGTCTCCCAACAGGTATCAGGGAAATTGAAGTCCCCCATTACTACCACATCGTGCCTCCTTGAAACAATGGCAATTTGCTTTTCAAAAGTTCCATCCTCGTCTTCTCCTTGATTGGGTGGTCGGTAGTAGACTCCAACCGCCATGTTCGTTTTATTCTTTGCCCCCTTTATTTTAACCCAGATGCTCTCAATGGGGCTGCCAAGCTCCTCTTCCTGTATCTCTGTGCAGAGATACGTATTTTTAACATACAGTGCACCTCCACCTCCCTTTCTGTTGCTTCTGTTCCTTTTGAACAAGTTATACCCTTCAATTGCTGTATTCCAGTCATGGGAGTCATCCCACCAGGTTTCAGTTATCCCTATCAAGTCGTACTTGCCCTCATGTATCAAGAGTTCAAGTTCGTCTTGTTTATTGCCCATACTCCGGGCATTAGTATAGAGACATTGAAGACTATGTGCTTTATAGTCCGACTTTCCCCCTACATTTTGTGGTAGACTATCAATGGGCACCGCTGGAGCTGTTCTCTCCATTGTGGCATAGAGGCCTTCTTCCATTGGTACCCCCGAGTTTATGTCTCCCTCCCCTGTTGGATTCAGTTTAAAGCCCTCCTGATTAAGTTCCTCATGCTGTGGCCAAACACATTCTTCCCAGTCCTTGTGAGGTGCAACCCATCCTTTGCCAGCAGTCCATCTTCCAGGAAGTGTAGCCCGTGGTCCCAGAATCCAAATCCCTCACGTCGGCTCCACCTTCGTAGCCAGTCATTCACTCGGAGTATTTTTCTTTCCCTTTCTATGCCTCTTCCAAGTACTGGAAGGATGGATGAGAAAACTATCTGGGCCCCGAAGTTCTTGAGTTCCCTTCCCAGCTCTTCAAAGTCTGCCGTGATTTCTTTGTAACTCCGCTTGGCAGTATCATTTGTACCCACGTGGAAGAGAAGAAAGGGGTATGTGTCGGTGGGCTGCATGAGCCTCGGCAGCTGCTCTGTCACATCCTTAATCCGTGCCCCAGGGAGACAGCACACCTGGCGAGTCCATGGGTCTTCGCGACATACTTTGGCTTCGATCCCCCGCAGGAGGGAGTCTCCCACTACGAGTACTCTTCTCTTCCTCTTGCTGTAGGCCTTGGTTTGATTGCCTCCACTTGACTGACCCTCAGCCTCTTGCTCGCTGTCACGTTGGGTGCCCGGTAATCCGTCCTCTGCAGGCTGTCCTCTGCTCTCGTCCTCAAGTACATGGAAGCGGTTCCATAGCTCCACTGCTTCCACAGGCGCAGAGTGTCTTGTAGATCTTCTGCTCCTAACAGTCACCCTTTTCCAGGGAGTTCCCCCTGCGTTCTTTTCCCTTGCCTCTGCAGTCTCCGACTCCGCCTCATCCTGCCGTTGCCCTTCTGGCTCCTGTACTGTGCTTTGGTGCTGTAGATCCACCGTTCTGTCTAAGAACTCCTCGCTTTCTCTTATGCTCCTGAGGGTTGACACTTGCTGCTCCAGTCCTCTGACCTTTTCTTCCAACAGCGTGACCAGTTTGCACTTGTTGCATGTGTAGGCCATGTTGATCTCCGGCAGGAAAACAAACATTGCACACCCCTTGCAGGTCACCACCACTGCTGAGTCCTTTCCTTCCATAGTGCTCTGTTTCTGTCTTCCTAGAATATATATATATATATATGTTTTTTTTTTGTTTTTTTTTTATTTTTTTTTATTTTTTTTTTAGGGACCTCCCCCTTGACCTCCGTTGCCAAACTCCGCTGCCAAACTCCTGTTTGCTCTCCCTGTTTGCTCTCCCTGTTTGCTCTCCCTGTTCGCTCGCTCTCTGGGAGCCTGCTTGCCTTTTCACAGTCCCAAAAACAGCTGGAGCCTCTCTCCTGTTGTGCTCCTGCTCAGCTGGGAGTCAGGAACAGAATGAGCTCCCAGGCCACGCCCTGCAATCAGCCCCACTTCCTGCAATCAATCAGCTGCAATCAGCCCCAGGTAGTTGCAGTCAGCAGGAGCTTCTGCTCAACAGAATGAGCTCTCAGGCCACGCCTTTCCCTTGCAGCACTTGTTGTTGTACTACTCCGCTGCCAAACTCCTGTTTGCTCTCCCTGTTCGCTCGCTCTGTTCGCTCGCTCTCTGGGAGCCTGCTTGCCTTTTCACAGTCCCAAAAACAGCTGGAGCCTCTCTCCTGTTGTGCTCCTGCTCAGCTGGGAGTCAGGAACAGAATGAGCTCCCAGGCCACGCCCTGCAATCAGCCCCACTTCCTGCAATCAATCAGCTGCAATCAGCCCCAGGTAGTTGCAGTCAGCAGGAGCTTCTGCTCAACAGAATGAGCTCTCAGGCCACGCCTTTCCCTTGCAGCACTTGTTGTTGTACTACTCCGCTGCCAAACTCCTGTTTGCTCTCCCTGTTCGCTCGCTCTGTTCGCTCGCTCTCTGGGAGCCTGCTTGCCTTTTCACAGTCCCAAAAACAGCTGGAGCCTCTCTCCTGTTGTGCTCCTGCTCAGACCTTAACCTGAGAAGCATTTGACCCTTTTGCTACTTGGTATTACAAGGAAGGCAATTATATCACCTTTAGCCACAGAAGTATTACTGCTCATCTATGCTAGAATGTAATGATTGTCTTGTTCAGTTTATGGCTGAAGGATGGTGCAAAGATTTCACAAGCAGCTATAACACGATTGTAGAAAGGCAGGTCAATCCAGTACCTGACCTGGAAGGCAAAAAGGTAACTGGCTGTCAAGATGCCAACTGCTCTCAATCATTTAATGTTCTATGAATTATGAGGCAGCAACAAGATATTTCTACACTTTGTCACTGATAACTGCATCATCATCATCATCATCATCATCATCATCATCGTCGTCGAAAAAAGGGATTTTCCATGGGATGAAGATACTGTCTGTACCAGCTGATGCTCAAGAAATAGCTGCTTCATTACTCTGAGACAACAGGCCAAGGCAAGCACAAACCATCGATTTGAATGCGATAAGCTGCTCTCTCTGCTACTCACATCTACAATCATCCGCACAGTGGGCAAAGTAGCAGTGAGGTTCTGAGCATGTGGAGGCCGGACGGTCACTGGGATGCAGCCAGCATATAAACAGCCATAAAATGCTGCAATGAGCTCGATGCCTGCAGGGAAACAGGAAGATAAAGCACACACATCACTCAGCATCTTGACATCCATCTTCTTCTTTTTTTGCTGCAAGCACCTTAAAGAATCACAGCCCTTGAGAGCAAAGAGCTCACCCACAGCCCAACCTGGAGATGCAAGCGAAGCAGGAGGACTGGTGGCAGCAGGCCAGAGAAGGCAAGAGGGGGGAAATTAAGAGAAGGAAAAGGAGCCAAAATGAAGACTGGGGATGTGGGAAAGATAGAAGTGGGAAATGAGTCGTTCAAAACACAGTCTACAACAAGAAAACTCTGGTGCAAATGGCTCGAGTGAATGACAACACAGTGAACAATCTGGCAGGGTATGGGGAGGACCAAATGTGGCAGACCAAGACAGTGATCACTAATATAATTGTCTGTCACAGTGAAAGGCAATTTGAAGCCACACCAGGGATATGGGCACTCCTAGATTGCCCCACCCCCCAGCCTAACAGAGCAAAGCAAGTCTGGAAAACTTTACTGTTCAAGGGAAGTGGACATTCAGGAGAACCCAGAAGGAACGAAGTTGAAACAAAGGATTCGGGATCATTAAATGCCCATTATCCAAACTACCACTGAGCTTCCCAAGTGTAGAGAAATAAATCTTCCTGGGCCTAAACCATAGAGGACAATTCTACAGGATTAATACTGCATGTATTGTGACCACGTATCTAATTTTAAGAAGATCTGAGATAAGGTTTCATTTACGCAGTAAGGTACAGGAAGGAAGAGGTTTGTCTTGTGGTGAGGAAACATCCATTTGGTCTGAGTGGAAATGCAGATGAATAGACACCTTCAGCTCCAGTGTCATCTCTTAAACATGACTTCCTATAATCATTCATTATATGATCTCCCCTGAATTTGAATTTGCCATACCAAACACCTCATTTCTGAACACCACAATGAACTTCCCACAGTCCAGTGAATACGTAAGGTTTACAGTTTAGAGATTGCTGGATGCACTGAATTCCTTGGAAGCTTCCCCCACCAACCCCAGACATTTCTTACCAGGAGGATAGAGCAGCACCACATTATCACCGGCATTGAGGTGTCCCTTTTCATACAGAATCGATGCGATTCGCTCAGCTCGCTTGTGCAGCTGCAGGCAGGTAGCTGTACAAACAGGGGCCCCCTTGCAGAGACAGAAAGAAACATCCTCTAAAGTCTAAATAAATATGTAGAGCTTGAAGGGAGCGCTTTAGAAACGTCTAAGCAAACACTTGGCTGCTGTCTGGAGCACCACTCGCTCACTCTCCCAATTCACTTAAACTGCAATGTGCAAAGTGTCTTTGGGGAATGATACTTCTGTTCTCACAGTTCCATGACTTGGCAGGGTGTGTTGGGTCTGTTTAATACGAATTAAAATTAAAGTTATCCAATGTGCTGAAATGGATAGTGTAGGGCTGGAGTCTCCAATGTGGTGCCTGCGGATACTTCTCTTGGCACCCACTAGGCTTCCTACCAGTCCAGATTTTAATTTTATTTCTTAAGATTTTTAAATTATTTTTTTTAAACTGGGAAGTTGCAATGCTGCAAAGCAAAGTGCTGTCCTTGAACACCATCTTTATTTGGGTTCAAAAGAGTGATTTTGTGTTTTGGACCTCAGACTCCACCTCTGCCTTGAATTTAGGTTCCTGGTTACTTTTCTTTTAGACTCACCAGTCTGCCTTCTGAGAAATGTTTTCTTATTTTTTTGGTGACCAGCCATACCCACCATGGCAGCCATATTATGAATGAGCAAGCCCCCACATGGCAGCCATTTTGTGAGAGTGCCCATGACACCCAACATTCCAAATGTGCCCACTGACCCAAAAAGGTTGGGGATCCCTTGTGGTAGACTTAAGAATATAGATTCAAATCCCTGCGCAGCCAATGAAGCGCCTAATCGTGGGCAAGTCACAGCCTCAGCTTTGCCTCCTCATCTTTAAAGTGGAAATAATACTGACCTACTATGCATGCTTGCTGTGAGTGTAAATAAGGATTGTAAAGCCCGTGTGTGTTTAACGAATGGTTTAAAAATTACGAATAGCAATTAAACTTGGGCACAAAAGTCTAGACATTTATCTTGGTTTGTAAAATAGTTGGAAAACCATCTCCTACCACAGTAGCCTTTGCTATAACGTAATAACCCCAAGTTGTTAGAGAAATGTCTTTTCCCCCCTCTCCTAATACAATTGAACTCGCTTTGCCATGAGAAGGCTCATATTAGATAGTTAACAATGACTATACTCCTTTATTTTACTTAAGATCCTCCCGAACATTAAGCTGCTGGAGAGCATATGTTCATGCACAGAGCAGGGGTGGGGAACATGTGGCCCCAGAAGCCCTAGCCAGTAATGAGAGATGATGGGAGTTGCAGTCCAACAACATCTGGAGGGCCACACCCTGGCATAGACAGTAATACTTATCCTCACAACCAGCCAGAACTTGATGCTGTCAGTAAAGATTCTGTGTTAGTTTGACTCCTGGCATGGTCCAATAAAGCCATTTCTATGTTCTTGTTGCCTAGTTCTCATAGCTCATTAGTGGCCAAAGCTTCCTTACAACAAATGTACAGTAGAGGCTTAATCACACCTTCAAAAAATTATATTGTACTCTCATCATTTCTTACTTGCTGAAAGGTGTCCCCAATTTTGTACTTTCTCTTTCTGCATCTTCTATGATGTTAACAGCCCTCCATTACCGGGCTAACCTCATGAGCCAAGGGGATGCATTTCCCATGCAGCCCTTAAGCCTGGATACCTCCAAAATATGGAAGAAACAAGTACCAACTGTATCTCCATTCTATAGGGAACACAAGATAAACAAACAGGCATTTGGAAGGTTATAAGACCCCATATGTACCTTGGCATTCAGCAGGAGGAAAAGCATGTGCTCAGGAGTTGCTTGTGCTCTCCACTGGAGCACCTCAGACAGGAACTGATGCTGCAAAGAAAAGAAACGGTAAGTTTCTCAACATGGTTCAGGGCCAATGCAAAGAGGAAGGAGGTTTCCAGCAGATCACTCCAGGCTTTTTTTTGACACATGATACCTACAAGCTGGGAGTGGGGAAACATAGCAAAGAAACTGTAGGTGGGAAGTGTGAGAGCCCAGATGCACCACATAAGTAAAGGTTATGGAGCCAGGCTAGGTTGGACTACCTGAGGTCCCCATTTATCAGCTGCCTGACGATACAAGTGTCCGGTGGAAACAGAGCTGACTTAAGCAGCTTATGGGAGCTTCAGGGCCACTGTGTGGCTGTCCTTTTCTCCCTAGCTGTCCAGTGCAGCATAAAAGGCAAATGGCACGGGAATGGAGTTTAGAGCAGGACTCAGTGCAAGTGTCCAGCTGTACCTTTCCAAGGCCGCCTGTGACCCTAGCCCTGCACTGAAGATGATGATATAGATGTCTCTCACATGTAGCTAGAACAACAGCACAAGCTTTACTGGAGGATATAATCCCTGCTTAGATTCATCAGATCATTAGTCACTGACCTAGGCAGAGCAGCAACAGCCCCCGGGTGAATAGTAGAGTGGTACACAGCTCTTCTGACTGTTTTTAAGATTTAAGGGGCAGGAGAAAAGCCTGAACACACAAGCAGCTCCATGACGCTGTTCATAGCCCAGGGTTCTAGTCTAGGAACATTACTGATCCTCTGTTACAGGGCAACCTGCAGCCCTAAGGTCTCAGCCTAATTTCAAAAGCCTTCTGGAAGTGTTCAGGCCTCTGGCAAGTGATCTGTTCTTATGCTGGCAGCTTGATGGGTGGGGAGGAAGGAGGAGAAGGGGGGGGGCTCTGGCCCCACCTACCACCTGCATGCATTCCTCAACAGTTTTCCTTTGAGAGAATGCAGTCCGCAACAGAAAAAATGTTCCCCACCCCTGTTCTATTGTGACAGGGCCAGGAGAGCAGTTGTGTATAGGCTCACTGGGATTCCAGTGCAGGTTATAAGTCTGGATACTGTACCACAGACACTCACCTTTCTCACCAAGTCGTTCTCTTCTATCTGTCCAAGATCCCGCCCAGAGGCCTGTGCGATGCGCTTCCCTGCAACCAGGTTTCCCACCATCACAGAGGCAGGGCCGACACCTGTTGGCAGATACCGAGATGGAAGGACTTGGTCAAGGTAGGTTGTGTACAAGTAGTAGTTTGGGAGGGAGGGAATTGGACCGAGCACAAGAGCTCTGAGAAGGGTGAGGAAATTAAAACAGTAAGGCATGAGGCCGAGTCTTACAATAAATATTTCGGGGGCCAATGCTGAGAAACAGGTAAAAGGAAGAAGCTGAAGGGATAGGGGACAGGTGTCTGAGAGCCCATCTTGGGTGTGTGCAGATCTTCTGAGACAGGATTGAGTGGCTAAATAAAGACCGTTCAGGGATATTTTCTGAGTAGGAGTTAGGCAAGCCAATATAGCAAGAGTTATCAGAGATAAAGACATGGGGGGAACAGGTCAAAATACTTTTTTCGAAGGGTGAGAGCTAAAAGGCAGCACTGGGCTCTGTGTACCAAGCAAAGGGCAAGAGAAGCCTGCTGTTCTAGAAAGCAGAGTCAGATTTAGAAGGCTTTAAAGTGCTTATTGATAAATAAATAACAGCCAAATAGCAGTGGCCAGGTATGAAGCTGTTTTTAAATTATTTAGTGGAAAAAATGTTATGCATTTCAGAGTACGTTGATTAAACAGATTTTTTTTCTTGGTTACATTGTATCCCACTTTCCACCCTAAATAAAGCTCTATGAGGAAATGGTTTGGAAAGAAATGGTAAGGCCATGTCTTGTTTGATGAACAATTTCAGTGAAGGAATTTCCAACAACTTCAAGAATAAGCTTTTAATCCACCTAGGGCACAATCCTATGCATGTTTAGACAGAAGAAAGTCCTATAACTCCCAGCATTTCCCAGCATTGTGCCCTTAATGGGGCTATTTTGTTATTCTTTTCTTTTCTTTTTTTAATGCCAAGGTGTCTCACCCAATTACCTGGTTGTTTTTGCCTGGGTTTTGGCAGATTGGTTACACATGTGTGCGGGCACATGAGGATGTTACATGGGTGCAGTGACCCTTCTAGGAAGTGTTGTTTGGTCTGAGATATATGGATCCCTCCCAGAGGAGTTTTTGGCAAAGTATTGGCTGGAACAAGAGCGAGGCAATATACTCCCACTTGATGAATGCTATCGATCGCCTAAGAACAAGGAAACAGAGGATGTCATTTCAGCACAGAGTCTAATTATGAACAGTTAGTGATATTTCATAACCTAAATAGTTCTAAGACAAGAGGTGGGGCAAATCATCCAAGCACAGAAAGCCAAGTTGTAAAGGTATCACAAACTGGGTGGTTGCTGATAGCTTGCATATAACATAATGGCCTAAGAAAGAATTGGCAGACAGCAGGCCAGGAATCAACAAGGCTGTGCTCACACAGGAAGCTTCCCATGCTCCCCAATTTATGGCATAGTGCACAGGTGAAGGCACGGGAAGCAGCAGCTCTGGAAAAAAAAGTTATGTGGTAATGGTGGGGAGAAGAGAAGAGGTATGCCTGCATTGCTTCTTTCCCTTTGCAGATGGGAGGATGCGGGGGAGGAAGTGCAGCCTGTTCAAGGATACCATATGACTTGCCGATCCTGGATGCATTGAAAGAGGCTTCCCCTTTCACACACTCATGTTGCCATACTCTTATTCTGAATGTTCCCATCAAATTTTAAAATTGACCCTGGGAGAAACTTGATGTACAGTTGTTCATCAAACAACATTGAAATAAGATGCATGTGGGTTTTCTTTGCACTGTTCCTTGTTTCTAGAATTGCACACATTTTTGTCTTAAAATTTAAAAAAACATCTCTGCAACCACAAAAGGATTAGTCCTATGCACATTTACTTGGGAATGAGCTGTGCTGAACAGTGGGACTTACCTTTGAGTATATACACATAGGATTGCTTTGCCAAAACGTGGATGGCTGATCCTAATAGTAGTGATGGACAATTAGTGACCTATGAGCCTGATTTGGCTCATCGGCCCTACCAAATTTTAATCAGGTATGGTGAAATGTTTGCCCACCAGTTACTCTCAGAGAAAAATGTTGTCTTTGGTGCAATGGAAAATTAGGTCAATTGGTATCCACATGGACTCTATTCTTCTCCTCGGTCCACAGCAAGTGCTCAGACTGTTATCGCAGAGACTGCTTGATATTGAGAGACAGGAGTTAAGCTCACTAGAAAACAGATCCTGTTCCCCCACTGCTAGTGGGGTAACTCCAATCTATGGCCTTTCAGTGTCCTCTCTGGCCTCTCAAATATCAGCGACCCACAAGCTTGCAGAGCATTTATGCTAGCTAGATTCAACATTCTTCCATCAGCGATCTTGCAGGGGAGGTATCAAGGAACACCATATCAGCAGAGACATTGTCCGTGTATGGCCTGGGGAACCTGAATCACTGAGGCACATCATCCTTTATTGCAAATTCTATTCTAAAATAAGGGAAGACACAATTTTGCCTTTCATAAGGAGGTTTTGTGGTATGCCTGACGACTGGCTCATCACTTTCTGCCTAAATGACCAAAAACCCAACTGTCACCTCTGCAGTAACAAACTTCTTAGCTGCTATGAAAAGGAGAGTTTTTATGGTAGGGAACAACTGAAAATGGTTTTGTTCAAAGCATGTTTTATCATGGAAGATAATTATTGTTTTACCTGTACTCATGTAATATCTTTGGTGCGATTTGTACTGTATAATATAATAACTTGTAGTATTTGGGTCATGTGACCATAATAAAGTAAAGAAAAGACACACGGATATTAATTTCAATATTATATCTCAGTTTCTGATTTTGTATGGAACAGGTGAGTCTTATGTAAACCTACATATGTGTATGTAATTTGTTTGTGTGTATCCAAGAGCATGCAATGCCACTCTTCCTGCTGAAATTATCATAGGGCTTGACCACCTGAGATGGGGCTAGTTTGTGCAGATATATATCCTCTGAATCACTGTCTGGATGATACAAGCAGCCCTTGGGAATGCAGAAGTTGCCCATCTGCCAACTGCATCCCACTTTTGAGATGTGTGCGTTGCCTTACACTAATCAAGAAACTCCAGTCACATCATAAACATGGTCCCCATTGTGTTTGACACTGACTGCTTCCTTTTCTAAATGGCTGCCAACCCATCAAGAGAGGAAGCAAGTTTCTTAGGCTGTTCCAACCTGCAGTACACGGCTCATCCACTGGAAACTGTCCTCTTCAGAAGCATCTGGTCGCTGCTCAGCCACCACCACAATCCTCTCATCATAGAACACAGTCACAGAGAACACTGCAATCCTAAAACGGAAGAGGAAATGTGCAGTATAGCATGCATCCTTCTCCGGTGCAACCATGTCCATAAATCAGTGGTGGGGAACCGGTGGCCCTCTAGATGTTGTTGAACTACAACTCCCAACATCTCTGACCACTGGCCATTCTGGCTGGGGCTGATGAGAACTGTAGTCCAACAACATCTGGAGGGCCACAGGTTCCCCATCACTGCCATAAACTGAAACACTGTAAGAGTCCATGTAGGCTGAAAGAGCTTGGCACCTGACAATGAAAGGTCTTTTCAGGTAACCACTAATTCCATCCTCTAGAGATGTTCTCTTGTCACACCTTACAGTTAGTTCTCCCCTCACCACTCCCTCCACTGTGCATCAGTGGCCCAAACTTGGAACATCTGCAAAATCTGTCAGGAACTGTTTTGCTTTGTGTTTTTAACAAGCACATGACAACCTTCAATACTGGTTACCATGGAACATGGGGGAAGATTAAAATTAAACAAAATTCAAGATTTCAGACATCTCAGTGGCTGATGGGGTTTTATCCATGCTGGAATAATTAATACCACTATTTGGGGGGCACGTTATAGATGACAACTATACTCTTCAGTATGACATACTCTTCAGTATGAACAGTGTATTCAAACACAGAAATGATGTTGTGGCTGTCCAGAGAGCTTACACACGAGATAAGATGAGCAGGACAAAGGTACAGAGGTAAAGATTAAGAAAACAGTACTGAGGATTGGGTAAAGTGGAATAAAAGGGTGGTCCAGGAGAGGCCATGAAGAAAATATGGGTTTTTAAGGAAGAAAGGAGGGCTGCTTCATACATCACAGTTTTAGATGTACACAAAGTATGACTGACACAAGCAGGTGTTTGGAAAACATGCACAATACAGGTACTCTCATCAGAGTGCCAGGATGTGTTGCAGAGCCTTGTTGAGTGTACAGTCTGTGACAAAGTTGGCTTTGTTTCCATGTAATGTGCTCAATGATCCTTAGAGTAGGAAAAGGAACTGGACTGGCAGAGATGGAGGATGCTGATCCAGCAGGCAGCATAATGGCACAAGGCATAAAGAAGTGGAAACAAAAGGAACGACCAGCAAACTTCTCAAGGACTTCCATAGATATTTTCTGTTATGGAAATCCTGTCCTTACAAAATAAAAATCCATATTGCTTAAAAAGGGAAGGGTAAATTTCACAGCAAGAAGGTTTTGTATTTCCCAAGCTCTCCAAATACACATTACTGGATAATACATTTTAAAAGTTCTGCTTGCAAAATGGTAGCTGTCCCTCGTGGCAGGAATATTTTGATGTACAATTTATAGGAACTTGTCTATCTACAGAGGTCTCTGCACAGTGTGCAACTCTGAGCACCATCAGTTAATCAGGTAACAGGTGCCATCTCCCCTACCTTAAAACTGGCTACCATGGCCACTATTGAAAGAGTCCCTTAAGATTCCCTTGAATTCAGTAAAAAGATCTGATGTTTTTCAGTGATTTTTGAGCCAAATTCAGGACATGGGAAATAACATATTCAAAAGAACACTAGTAACAATAACTGAGCAGCCATGATCCTCAAAAAGCAGCAGTCAGCAGGATAATGCAGTCAACTCATGATCTTTATGGAGACACAGACTAACCTTCCTCTATAAACTGTTTTTATAGATTCAACTGCCAGTCCTGTGGCCACGATGTCATCAGCATTATGTCTGCGTCCACTAACAATGAGCATCCCATCTATTTTTCCAACAACAAATACCAGGCTACCCTGTAAGGCAAAAATGGACATCAACAAACAAAATCATCCTCCCCATCACATAAAAAACATTTGTTTCCCTTTTGCTTTAGTTAATCCTTTCCTTTCTTTCTTTAAACCACCATGCCGACCAGGCAGTGTACATGCATCCTGCCACAATGCATTACTTTTAAGAGGCCACATAAGAAAATTATGACCACTTAAACTGGACCTTTCACATGATATATAGACAATGGAATAAAACACCCTGTAAAATATTTTAAAATCTAGTTCTTTTTATGATGGATATGTCAAGTAAGCAAATTGGGACAGAAGATTCTAAATTATCCATCAAGGCTTAAGTGTGTGCCAATCCATCAAGGCTTAAGTGTGTGCCAAGGCACTACTACAAGGCACTACTAGAATATCATAAAAGAGTGTAAAGTAAGTCAAGATACTGGATACAGCCACCATTCTATGCACACTGTAGCAGGGAGACCCTGTGCAAAACATTTCTCCCTCTCTGCTAATTTATGGGCAATGAAGGAATACAGCTTCATTGTGCCTGGAGTCAGTGGGTGGCTAGATGGGAAGGAACATGCTGAAGCTGAACCCCGACAAGACTGAGGTACTTCTGGTGGGGGACAAGGGGAGGTTAGGGGATGTTGACCTGGTGCTGAATGGGGTACATTTACCCCTGAAGGACCAGGTCCGCAGCTTGGGGGTCATTCTAGACTCCCAGCTGTCCATGGAGGCTCAGGTGTCAGCTGTGAGCCGGGCGGCGCTGTATCAACTCCATCTGATACGGCAGCTGCGCCCCTGCCTTCCTAATCATCTGCTCCCATCAGTGGTTCATGCCTTGGTCTCCTCTCGCCTAGACTACTGTAATGCGCTCTATGTGGGGTTACCCTTGAAGACGGTTCGGAAGCTACAGCTGGTACAGAATGCAGCGGCTCACCTGGTTAAAGGCAGCCACTGGCGGGATCACATCACTCCAGTGCTCAAGGAGCTGCATTGGCTACCAGTTGCTTGCCAAGCCGAATTCAAGGTGTTGGTTTTGACCTTTAAAACCCTATACAGCTCCGGTCCAGTCTATCTCAAGGAGCGTCTCCAGCAACACCAAGTAGGCCGCTCAACAAGATCTGCCACAGACAGCCTTCTCCTTGTCCCTTCAGCCAGAGCAGCTAGACTGGTGGGGACTAGGAAGAGGGCCTTTTCTGTGGTGGCCCCCGTACTGTGGAACTCTCTCCCGAGTGACCTCCACCATGCCCCCCCTCTACTGAGCTTCCGCCGCTCACTAAAAACTTGGCTGTTCAGGTGGGAATATGGGGTGGGCTAAGATTTTAAAATTTTATACTGTTTTAAATGTATTTGATTGCTTTTATTCTGTGTACATCGCCCGGGGTGGCTGGTTGCCGGCCAGATGGGCGATAAATAAATGTAAATAATAATAATAACAGCTGCAGCGGGATTCCCAGGTGCAGCCTGTGCTATAGCTGACAGGCATGGGGGAATCCCAGAAGCAGTTTTACCCAGAAGCATCACCACTGCCTCTAAAAAGAGCAGTTCCATTCCTGAGCACTGGGCAAAGGGGAGGGGGCAGGATGCCAGGAAGCAATATTAACTGGGTCATCTCACAGTTGCAAGGAGGATGCCTGACTGTAGATTTTTCTGGGAGCTAATTGAAAATACATGAGTTTGTGTGTGTCGTGATGGTTAATTTAAGAGTGTCTCCAATTTTAAAACTGATAGGGTGGCGGAACTCTGAATCCCATGTACCAATCACTGGGAAATACACATCTAAGCATTTTATCTATAGGATTAATACTTGTTTCTTTAAGAATATGTTGCCATATGCAGCATATCTTTATGAGGGTGAAAAAATGCATTTGCATCACTGAGGAATTTAGAGAGTTTGCGGTTTTTAAAATACATTTTTGCACACAGGCTTGGTTGGACATTTGTACAGTCCCAGTCTCATAACATGTGATGAAAGCAGCTGAACGTACAGGTCCAACAAAACCCAGCAAGCCAGAGCGCACAAATGGTACATCACCCACAGGAGAGCCAGCTGAATTCACAGGGATGACCTGAAAAAAAAGAAAAGAAAGGCCTTTGGTGATAGAAGGGGCAAAACATTTCAATATAGAAAGATATGCAGTATATCCCCACTGCAATACAGCAAAAGCCCTTTTCATACGCAAGCACCCCTGGAAAAAAAATAAATCCTTTTCACTGGAGCATACTTTGCTTACATAACCTTAGTGCTGACATTAATTGGAAATGAGTGCAAGCCCAGAAAACAAAAAACACTGACTTTCACTGACAGGCACAAGACAGTTTTACTAGTACACTTAACAAGATTGGAAACCAGGGCATGATCTGCTGCTGTGATCCTTAGAAGAAGCTAGTTGCTTCTCTGCAGTGCAGAATTCACTATTATGAAGATGAAGTATGTCCTCCACTTAGTTACCTCAATTTAGTCTGAGCACAAAAATAAACTTGCATTCACAAGATCTAAGTTTTCAAAGGAATATGGCCAGGATTGTCTTGGTAGAAGAGAATGGAGGAAGGTAAACAGTAAGGGACACTGTCCACAGGATAGGGGGCTTCTTTATCTATGAAACAATAGAGCATGTGCGCAAGCTGCGCTGGAAAGTAAAATAGCATGTCCTGATCAACAGAAGCCCTCCAAAACTCCACTCTGGTCCCTATTTCTTCATTACCAATGTATTCCTAAACTTCTCAGGCACCATGGGAACCAGAAACTTGTTCTTAAAAAGTGATTGCTGATATTCTCAGGATGCTGGACTATGCAATAAGTTGGCATGACACACAGCAATTGCACAAATTTAAGACTTGCACATATCCCTTGTTTATAGGCAAGTATCAGGTAAAGACATGCAAATCAAGAAACACAATTGGTTTTCCACTCCCTCCAACATGTAGTCTTTTAGCTTCAACAAGTATGTTCTAAATCTTGGGCTTCAAAGTAATTACCTAAACATGAGTAAATACAGTGTGCCGGGATCTACAGAAAGCCAAAAGCTCATTGCTCTAAGAGGAATAATTAATTCTGCTCACTTAAGTTGGGCATCAGTAATCTCGAGTTCTATAGTTTTCTATCATGATGTCACAAACATAGATTTTTAGCCTTTGAGTTCATTGTACATGGGTCAAACATGCTACCGTGTACTGCTAAATGTGAGACTTGCAAGTCCTCATGCCTCCCCCAATCATTTTTCAGACAGTGCTCAATTAAACTAGTGTAGTCTAGCTGTTAAGAACATAAGCTGAGAACAGGATGGTTGCAGATGAAATCTCAGCTCAGCCATGACTTCACAGGTGGCTTTAAGAAAGTATCTTCATTCAAGCCTAAGCACTACCATCATCACCTTCTGCAACTCTGCAATATCGGGATATACTACTGACCAACCTAACAGGGTTGCTGTAATGATTACAAATAATGTATGTGAAAAAGTGCCTTGAACACTTTAAAGTGCAATATGAATGATGATTATAAAAACTTAACACAGAAAGGTTCAGTTTCCTTCGCTGCCCGTCATCCAAAAAAGATGTGAAAGACCCAAACACAAACCCTCTGCTAACTGGATAAAACAGGGCATAACCCCTTTGAAAACTAAAAACAACAATTACGTACCTCAAATGTGTTTTTAGTTACTCCAGTGAGTCCATAATACATCATCCCTCCTGTTCTGGAGCTAACACAGATTTCACCAATCTCATCTGTCTTGCAGAGCTGAGGAGGGCCATCTGGTTTCACTATGCACATCATTCCTAGAACAAATCACAGGCCATTATGGAACCTTCCAGCCAGATACGGGATTAACTCCTTGGTTAAAAATGCAGAACACATTTAGAAGTGGGTGGGTCAGATTGACTCAGTGACTGCCCAGTTGTGAGTAGGTCAACTTGGCCCAGAGCCAGAATCCAAATGGGGGCGGCGAGGCAGACCCCGGCACTTGCACAGGCCATGGTGAGGATGATGCTTTCGACAGATCCTCCGACGGGTCAGTTGATGCCACAGCCATAGGCTTCGTCGGTACTTCCACAGCTTCAAGTACCTGCCTCCACAACACAGCATGAAGTCTGTCAGACCGATTGCATCTAGCCAGCTTCATAAAAGCCTGGCAATGTACACAGGCATCCACTTTGTTTCCTTCTCCAAGATAAAAGAGGCAGAGGGAATGGCCGTCTGTGGGTGGTAGTTTACTTTCAGAGTGGACACACTTGTGGAAGGGGGCCCTGTAGAGCCATACACCCTGAGGCAATAAGGCGATCACAAAGATCACAGAAAAATAAAGAAATAATAAAAGTTAAGACTGAAATAATGATAGCAGAGAAGAAAAGGAAGAAGAAAAACCTCAGCAGTTTGCAGAAATATGCTTAGTGAACCAGGAGAAGTTCCCAGAGAGGCTACCGCAATGGCGGTGAAAAGAGAACTGAGGGAATAGGAGGGAACCCACCAGGGACAAACACACTGGGATGGTGGGGAGGGTTCCTGCCAAAAAATTGCTCAGCTATAGAAGTTTCCCAAACAGGGCTCCTTGCAGGGGCAGAGCCCTTATGTGTGATGCACAGAGACCACAAAGAAGAACTTATGTTTCCTGATCATGAGTTGTTCAAGTAAAAACTACCACCTCATTCACATTGCATTTTTGTTGGTTTCCAGCTGGCTGCAAGTTTACATCTAAGCGCAGGATAAGGGTGGGGGGCTAGAGATAATTAGATACAAGAATATGCCAAGGGGCAACATAGGCACAGACAGCAACTTTCCCAAGATAGAACTCATTTCCTCAAGGTAAATGCTACAGCAACATTAAAAAGAACTATTCTCCCATTCCAAGCATATGCCATAAAAACTGGGTTGGCCAGAGGTAATGTGAGCCCTAAGCAGCCAAAGGATTAGGGGAACGGGATGCCCCATTTTTCTTTTGAGTAAGTCTAAGCTTGAATGACTTGAATAACCAACAGATGAAGAGGTCTGTTAGTAGTACCCAGAGGACTTATGGTGCAACAGCAAAAGATTACAAAGCAGCTGGGGCTACTGCAGAAGGAAAACAGGCTGCTTTTCTCCCATTATTTATTCATCTGAAGCATTTTTATCCAGCTCTTCAACTGAAAAGATTCCCAGGGTAGCTTACATAAGATTAATAAAATCAAGACAGTGCCTGCCCACAAGCTTACAACCTGAAAGACACAACATAAAAGGAAAAAGAGATGGGGAGGGAAAAGGAAAAAGGCACACTCAAGCACCAATTCTTAAAGATAAATAATATCTCTTGTAATGACCACCTGGAATGGAAACAGTTCAGGAAGAGGAGGAGCCAAATGGAGCTGATCCGTCAACAGGACCTTAATAGAGCAATTCTGAGAAAGAGCAAGATAGCATACTTCTCCACTCCCATGACCGTGACACTTACCACCTGGCATCACATGACCAACATCTTGTACAGTAAGAGCAGAATTCTTATCTTCTGTGTTCACACGGATGACGCTATAGCTCAACCCATTCATTGATAAGATAGCTCTTCCAGGCAAAGGTGCCCCAGGAACACCAGGCCTAGAAATAAAAGGCAAATTAGTGTACTACAGCAGGGGTGGACAGAGGGTGCACTGGAATCTACTAGTAGATCACAGGATGTTTTGCAGTGGACTGGGAAGTGTTTCCAACTCCCAATTGTTTAACAATGGCAACAGCAAAAAGAACACCATTCTGCATCTGTCTCCACCTCCCTTGAGCTGCTATTTTGCCCCTGGCTCCAGTTGGTGGACCTCAGGGTTTTAGTAAAAATAAAACAAAGTAGATCCTGCAAGTCTAAACCCTTTACACACCTGTACTACGGCACAATACATAGGACACTGCCAGGTTCTTACCCATCATTTAGAGCAGGGGTGAGCAACCTGTTACCCTCCAGATGTTTTGGCCTACAACTCCCATCATCCCTCACCACTGACTATGCTAGCTAGGGATGATGGGAGCTGTAGGTCAAAACATCTGAAGGGTCACAAGTTTCCCACCCCTGATTTAGAGGGTACCTTCAGATGAGGCTTTTCTATTCACTGAATGATAGGGCATCCACTAGAACTGGGTTTTCTGAAGCTGTTCCAACACACAGTGAACCCCATGGCCAACAATCTTGGGATACATTTCATGGGCCACTTATCTGAAGTGATTCAGAAAGTTTTATCTGTTGTGTGTTGAGACACATTCAGAAAGCCCAGTCTCACCTCTTGATGGTGGCAACAAAAATTATCACCACCTGCTGGGCAAAGGCCATCCCACAGCAAGAAAAGAATTGGCTGAATAAACCCAGTAAGAGGTAAACGGAGAGAGTTTCAGTAATTTTCTGTACACCATCATGGGACTCTTGGAGGATGAAGGGCAGGTTATAAACTTTTAAAACAAAGTTAAAAAATGTAATTTGTGTTTCTCATTAAAAACCTAGAAGTCATTTAAAGTTATAATTATGTTTGGATTCTAACACTTTGGAAAAAAATCCTCAGGGCAAAGAGTGTACAGCAGAGGGCAAGAGAGAATGAAACCCTACTCTATGAGCAAAATTTAAACTGACAAGTGTCTATTTTCTCCTTTGAACTAAAACACCTTATGTAGATTACAGCAGAATAAAAGGGGTTATTTAATTCATTTTTTAAATACTCAAACATTCTGAGTATAAGTCAATGTTTATTATTTGCTGCACACCATAAAACAAAACAAAAAAGTAAAATAAACAAAAAAATCCTGAAAATGTTCTTGGAAGTAGGTAATATACCCATTTCAAAAACAGAGAATATTTTTCATCAATTGTCTTTTGTTCCCCATTAGAACTTGGACACCTTTACTTGCCCCTCTAGAGTTATAATTCAGGCTAGTATGTCTAATTTACCAAGAGGGAGGGCTGGCCAGGCCCACATTACCACCACTTGTTGCAAGAACAGAAGCAAACAGTTACTGATCGCACCATCCAAAGTGGCTGCCCATAACCCACCGAATTTGGAGGGAAGCAGTGCAGAGGCGAAGGTTGACTCTGCGCTTCTCCCACTCAGCAAAACACTTAGATGGCCCATTTCGGCTGTCTAAGTCTTTTGCGCCTGCTCGCCAGGAGGCGCTGAGGCACCGCTAGGATACATCGTAACCCAGCGGGAGCCTCACTCCTCCACTCCCCCCCCGGAACACCCCCCCCCCCAATGTCGGCTCCAGAGCCGCAGCCAGTGCAGAAAGAACCAAGGGCAGAGGGAGGCACTCTGAGGTCGGCGTTCCACCTCCAACCTCGGAATGCATTTCCGAGGTCAGAGCTGGAACTCCAACCTGTCCTATGGCCATCTAGACAGCGTCTAGTGGCCATAGGATTGTGCCCTCAGTGAAGCTGTAGTCTGACTAGTGAATGCAAATTTAGCTGCAGAAACCCCAGGTTAAAAAGAGAGCTTTAAAATATTTGTAAACTAGTAAATAAACTGTAAATTAGGTTTCTGCAGTCTCTAACACACAAAGGAAGTTAGCTGGGAAAACTAAACATCACCTACCTCCGAATTGCCACAGTCATTGCTTCAGGAGATGTAGCGCAGGGACATATTGCCTCTGGTTTAAGCCCGTGGCTCTGG
Organism: Shinisaurus crocodilurus; assembly: GCA_021292165.1. Classification (NCBI taxonomy): domain Eukaryota; kingdom Metazoa; phylum Chordata; class Lepidosauria; order Squamata; family Shinisauridae; genus Shinisaurus; species Shinisaurus crocodilurus. The sequence continues at coordinate 40,370,920 of CM037881.1, read as the reverse complement.
AATAAACTCAGGAAAGCATCACAAGAAGATACAGACCCTGGAAGGCAATTATTCACATTTTAAATTGTTAATTAGGGCATGCTAACAGAAACACAAAGGATGCTTAGGAGGCCACGATATCTGCAATTTATATGACATCTAAATGTAATAAGATTTCAAAAAGATTTAGTGCATTGCAGACATGTATAAGTGCTATAATAGAGTGCCTCTCTCTAAAATCAGACTGCTTCATTTAATTACAAAGCTGTAATGTACTCCTGAAACCTAGGGGATCTTACATCATCATCTGCAGTAGGCTTGTCTGTGGATCAACTATACAAGAAAGCGTAATAAAAACTGTAAGAATAAAATGCCAGATCACGCAATGTAAGACCAGAACAACCTCCCCAACCCCTTCAAAAGCCTTAAGAGGTTTCCTTCAAGCATCCAACCCTGAAACAGGAATTACTAGAACTGATTTTAATACTAAGTGTACACATTTCAGAATAATGCCTTGCAATGTTAGAACCTCTTCCAGACTCTCCGTGAATCTGAAAACGTTTGTGGAAGAAGATTACAAGGTTTCAGTGGTTCCCCACCCAGAAGATTAACACACATCTTCCTGGTGCAGCCTCCCTCCTTCCATCCAGAAACCCCTAATTGCATTCAAATCTTACTCCTTGCCAACACCATCTGGCCAGACAGTCAATTAAGCTCCCTAAACAGCAGCACCCCACGCAAATCTGTTGCTCATTTCTTTCAAAGACCCTTTGCCTCATCCCCTGTGAGCAATTTAAACATGCACACGCCTTTATGTCTCCTCCCCTGTTACCAGGTAATGTGGCGCGGGGGGGGGGTGTTATTCCCCTACATGCAAAAAATTGCTGTGCTCTTCCTTTAAAGACACAATTCTCATAGGACGTCTGCACAGACCTTGCTCATTTCACTGGGGAAGTAGAACTTGGGACCATGTCCACAGTCCATGCCAGAAAATCTCCAAGTGCTACCATTCCATCTCTTTTTCTATAACTTAGTCAATACCATCCAGTTTATCTATACTTAGAACAAAGCAAAGTAAAAGCTACCCTCTAATCCGAAATACACTAACTATTGCCATTCCAGATTACCATATGTAAAGGGATTTAGCAAAAGCATTCTATGTATACAGAGCAACTATACCCACTTATTATTCTTAGGTTACACAATTTTTTATTTTATTTATTATATTTATATCCTGCCTTTTTCCTGCAAGGAACCCAAGGCAGCTTACATAATCCTCCTCCTCTCCATTTTATCCTCACAACAACCCTGTGAGGTAGGTTAGGCTGAGAGTCAGTGACTGGCCCAAAGCCACCCAATGAGCTTCGTGGCTGAGTGGGGACTAGAACCCAGATCTCCCGAGTCCCAGTCCAAGACTCTAACCACTATGCTTAGGTTTTAGTGTTACCACCTACCCCAAGCACTCAGGAAGGGGCAGGCTAGAAATACTGCACAAAACCAAAACTACAGTTCATCTTATAAGTAGAGCTAAGGAGTCTCAGATTAGATTTGGCACCTCACTGTTCTATAAGACAGAAATTGTTTAAACTGCTTGAATGAAAAATATGGCAAGTATCAGCCTGCACATTACAACTGCAAAAAATATATTAAAGCAGGCAATCATTTTATTTACCATTATTTTACAAAGTAAATTACAACAGTTGCAAACACTGCAGGAAAAAGTTACACCTTAAACTTACTTTCCATCTGTTTTTTGTTGTTGTTGTTGTTTAAAAAGACAGGGGGATGAAGAATAAAAATCAATTCCCAGTTGGAGCACCATGAAAAGTAAAACAAGGAACCACTGAATTATTCCCTGTATTACAAAGTTATGTTTCCTCATGACGTAAGGATACTGCCTGATGCCTTATCCATTATGGAGCACTCACTTCCATTTGTATTGCATCTGACTAGCAATGCCAGAAGTCATGAAACACAAAACCTTGGATTATGTAGCCAAATATGTATGCACAGCCTCAGACACCTAGCATAACTTACAGTTTTCAAGAAAATCAGGACCTTTATGGATACTCACAGGGGTTAGCACCATCAGTTACAATCAGCATCCGCAGGGAACTTAAGCTGACGTCTCTTTGGTCCCGGTGAGCCATCATGGCCCAGTGCAAATCGCGACACTTTACCAAAGCTACCTTGGCTGCAATCCAGAGAAAGGAGGAGTCAACACACAGAAATGTAGGCATGTTTGTTGTTCCTTCTACTACAGTGGCATGAGTGGAACTAGTGAGAATCAGAGGAGCCTCAGAGATATTCTCAAGGTTCTGAAGGACAAGTGAAAGGGCTAGGTGTAAGGTACTATATGGGGCTGTGAAGTGTAATCCTGTTAGCTCAAAATTCAAAACAGACTTGGGAGAGGACGTTTATTTGCCAAGGTATCTAAGACCATAGGGTAAGGAAATATGAGCCTTGTAAGATCCCCAATGAAGGGGTATAGGAGGACCACATAGTATGATGGTATGTTCACAGCATCAGGGCACAAGAGCTACAGGTCGCTTTATTGGCTTCTTTGCACGATATCCAGCTCCATGGGCACTAGAGCAGGACTGGAGCTCTTATGCACTCTTGGAAGATCTTAGCTGTCACTTGTCCTCCTTGTTTTTGTAGGGGCTAGATATGCTAGAGGGAAGCCAACTGTGTAACAGCCATTCAATGCCCGTAATACCTTTGTGAGTGTGAACCCTCTGTACCCAAGAAAGAGGGCAGGTTTTCATCACTGAGTACGGCACGCTGATGGTGTGCAGCTTGTTCATTACGCTCTGAAAGGCAGAAAGAGAGCCAAACTGGAGAAAAAAAACCCACCTAGAAACAAATAAAAACACTAGCAAGAATGTGGGACTTTTATACACAGTAAAAGAAATCCCCACCACCAACCACTGAACAAACATGCTTAGCCAGCGTGGCAACTGAGGTCTTTCAGAGCAGCTTCTCTCTTCACAGAAACCCGCACCAAACTTCAGGATATACAAACCATTCTTCCCTCACCCCCAAGGGAAAGGGTGCATTCTGATTTCAAGCCCACCTCTTCCTTGAAGATCCAGGGCAAGTAATAAAGTTTCAGAAATGCAGAAGCAATGAAGTGTGTAAAACACATATAAAAATACACAATGAATGCACATAAAAAGTAACTACTAAGAAATATATCAAATATATACAAACAACTTAGTACCAGGTTATCTGAAACACCACATTCTCCCGTATGAGCCTGCTCAAGCTTTCAGATCCATGGGAGAGGCCTTTCTGGCAGCCCCGCCAACATCTGAAGCACACTTACTAGGAACATGAGAGAGGGCCTTCTTGGTGGCTGCTCCCAGGCTCTGGAATGCCTTGCCAAGGGAGGCCAGACTAGCCCCATCACTAATGACCTTCCATGGCAGGAAAATACATTTTTATTTAGCCAGACCTTTGGCCCATAAACTGACTTGTAAATATGCTTAAATTGGTTTTAAGTGGTTATTTTTTATTGATTTTATTGAGTTTTACCTGCCTTGTTTATTTTTATGTTGTATATTGCTGTTGTATTTATTTTACTGTATTATTGTTGTTAGCTGCCTTGAGCACCATTTGGTGGAAAAGCAGTATCAATTTAACAAATAAAAAAACAAGCATAACCAAAAGGAACAGAAACCTGTTATTCTAAGTGAAAACACCAATTCTCAGGATTTTATTTATTTATTATTTATTTATACCCCGCCTTTTTTCCTGCAAGGAACCCAAGGCAGCTTACATAATCCTCCTCCTCTCCATTTTATCCTCACAACAACCCTGTGAAGTGGGTTAGGATGAGAGTCTTTGACTGGCCCAAATTCACCCAGTGGGTTTCATGGCCGAGCGAGGACTAGAACCCGGATCTCCCGAGTCCCAGTCCACCACTCTCACCACTACACCACACTGGCTCTTTTTAATCTATGCTGACAGATTCCCAGGGATGGGGACTCGGACTCGAGGACTCGACTCGTGAGTCGGACTGAGTCCCCCCTCTGACTCGAGTCTGACTCGAGTCCCAATATTTTTAATGGGACTCGAGACTCGACTCGGGACTCGAGAGCAAGGACTCGGGACTCGAGACCAAGGACTCGTCAACATCCCTGGGCTGTGCCAGAGGAGCGCGATCACCGGTGAAGAGCACATGATGGAAGTGAGGCGCACCGCTGCTCGGCCACTATGAACAGCTACCAGGAGCGCAGCCCCAACAATGTGTTGAGATTTATTTTGATTGATGTGTTGTTGTGGGGGGTTAGGGTTAGGGTCAGACATTTTGGGTTTGGCTGCCTCTGCCTGCCTGTTTGGGGTTCCTAGCCTCCTCTGCCTGCCTGGTCTCTTCTTGACCAGTTCAACAGTTGAATTGTCCAAGATAAACGCCTCTGCCTGCCTGCCTGCCTGGGGGTTCCCTGCCTCCTCTGCCTGCCTGGTTATTTTGGGTTTGTCTGCCTGGTCGGTTCTTGCCAAAATCAGTTGCAGAGTTTTGAAATAAAAAGGCACACTTGTGCCTAGAATTTATTTAAGCCACACATCTGAAGCAGCCTTATTTTGTTGGGGGGAAACCCCATTGATTTTAATAGGGACTCGTGGAGTCAGTTTTGGGAGTGACTCGGGACTCGGGACTTGTGAGTCACCATTTTGGACCAAGGACTCGGACTCGAGACTCGGGTCCAAAGACTCGTGACTTGACTCGTGACTCGAGACCAAGGACTCTTCAACATCCCTGCAGATTCCACATGAGATGCCCTGTTTCACATTCCACAGTGAGACTGCTGTCATGCCATTCTTCAGAGGCCACTTTAAACCCCAAGCCTAGGTTTAGGGAAACCCATGAAAACAAGTTACAGTAAAGTTTCCACAGTTCATCCCCTCAAAACGTTGACTCACTGTTAGCATGCTGTGCCACAAGCCTGCATCCTTCTTGAAATCCAGGACATTCACTATGGTTTCACCTAGAACAAAAATGTTAAGGATTAACTTAGAGGTTTGAAACATACAATTCCACTTCCTGAAGTATGAGTTCCTATTCTGCTTTAAAAAAAAAAAAGGCCTGCTTCAGAGTTCAAGGAATGTAAGCAAGCTTGGATAATCATCTTGTATTGGCCACTTCTCATACTTGACACAAAAATTGAAAATCTCTCACTTTGTATATTTGCAATACACCTTAACTGGAAAGCAAATCTCCTTCGGTGATAATGCCAATCATTTAACAAGTTATGTACCAACAAAATGTTCTACATGTACGTCTGAGCACATTTGAATAGACAAAAGGGGGAAAAGGAAAAGCATTGTTTTACTGTAGTGACAATTTGTTGTAACTGCTTTGAGAGCTTGATAGGGCTAGTTAAGTAGGTTATAAAATGTATAAACATGTATTATGAATGATCTGTTCTGGCTTCTCTGAGATTGTATTCAGTGTTATGTTATCAGGATGGTTTGCCATCTTGGAAAGGACAAAGAGGGGGCCACTGATCAAGTGTATTGACCTTTTAAGGAAGCTAAGAATATGCCTGGTGAAAAGAACCAGGTGTTTGGGTATCCAAAAATGCAAATAAATCACAACATGTTTCTCCTTTGCATGTAAAAGCTACTAGGGATCTGTTCCCACTGTCAAATTGCTCTTTAGAATAATTTATGTGGGATTATGTAGAGAAAGGCTACAGTGAACCAAGTTGTACAAAACAGAAGATTGCAGCTATCTTAATAGGGATGTGACTACTGTCTTTTGACACATAGAAGCCTGGATCACACTAGTCTCTCCCCATGTAGTTGTATACCTAAATGTATAACCTCATGGAAAAAATCTGACAGTGTGAACTGGTCCACAATTTGCAAATGATCACATTGATTTAGTGGATGAAGCGTATAACTCCTAGAGTCTAACACTTTGCACCAGGGCTGGGTTCACGGATTGCTGGGGAGAGCTGTCTCCTATGACACAACTCCCTCTCTGCACATAGCACACCCGAAGCAGCACAGCACTCACCTTCAGAGTAGTTGCAGGCCTGAGACAAAGCCTGACAATGAGACAGCATAGCAATTCGAGACACAGTTACGCCCATCACGCTCCCCTCCTTGCTGGTCTTGTACTAAAAAAAGTACATCAATGTCAGCAATTTTGCATCCTGCTTCACCAGGAATCGATGCAGTCATACTTGCTTTAACCATTCATAAGGATGAAGGCAGTGAGTCCTTTCCTCTTTCCCACGTGTGATTATACATGTGCACTCATGTAAGAGAGAGCGCACATGTGCAGCAGCAAGCAGTACAGGTTAGAAAGTTGGACATACAAGCTTGAATATGTTGTCCCATGCCATCCCTGCTCTCTCAAAACAGGGTGGGAAATGGGTGCGTTTCCCACAGACCCATCATTTAAGGCAAAAGGCCACTTGAAATGAGGTTTAAAACTCTAACGGTATACCTATAACCCAGGAGTTGGCAACTTCAAGGAGTCAGGGAGCCACGGCACCCCTCCCCAGATGCCACCTGGAGCCATAACCCTGCCCCCTGCACGCCTTGCTTGGAACAAAAATTGTGCTCCCAGGACACATCTGGGATTGCAATTCTGCTTCCAATCATGGTGCATGCTTCTTGCACGCCTTTTCTTCAAGCAAAATAACCATGGATTTTGCTGCCACTACAGAAAATGTGGAGCCCCCCCCCACAAAAAAAGCCAGGGGGGTTGCATTCAGCCCACAGGCCATGTGTTTCCCACCCCTGCCATAAACTGTAGGTTCTGCATATCTTAAGGTAAGAAAGGTCTGCTTAAGAAGAGCAAGCAAAGGACACCTAGAGTAAAGAAGAAGAACTTTCACTGAAGGTTAGCTCTATCTAATAGTTCAGGGTAAGAACAGGTTGCTTAACTGTAACTGGTTCTTTGAGTGGTCACCTGTGCATTCACACATATGGGCTCTGTGCCTGCGTGGAGCCTCTTTTGGGAAACTTCTCTAGCTGAGGAATTTAGGCGGGAACCCCTCCCCCACCATCTCACTGAGCATGCTCCTAGTGGGTTCCCGCCTACTCCCTCAGTTCCTCTTTGTGGCTGGACTTCTGAGGGAATTCTTTCCCTCCTTTGTGGGAGCGTTTTGTACCGAGGTGTTATTTCTGTCTGTTTTATTCTGTCTTCTTCTTCTATTGTTGTTTGTTGCTATTTCATTATATTTTTAGTTCTTTTTTTTTATTCTTTCGATTGGTTAGACCAGTGTTCTCCAACCTTGGGTCCCCAGATGTTTTTGGCCTACAACTCCCAGCTACGCTGGCTGGGGCATGCTGGGAGTTGTAGGCCAAAAACATCTGGGAACCCAAGGTTGGAGAACACTGGGTTAGACTATGGAAGTCTATCCAGAATGGATGCCCCTCAAGACCCCGTTCCAAAAGTGTGCTCAGTGCGGCAGTAAATTGCCCCCAACCCAACAGGCATTCCCCCTTTCTGCTGTGTCTTGGGGAGGGGCACGTAGTGCAATTTTCGAGCACACTGCTTATCATGATGTGCAGACCCTCCCATTGATTTTAAGTCCTAACAAACAAGGTGTGCTGAAACAGAAATGAAGTTGTTAGATAATTCTGTCTCATCATTCCAGGGACACGGTGTCATCAATTTTTAATTGTGCCAGTTCACCACGCCATGAGGCATGAACCTGGGATTATGAACAACACATCAGTGATATTTAAACACAAATTTTAAAGAGAAAGGGTACATTATGAAGACATAAAGGATTTGCAGCAAGGAGCCCAGACGTTTGGTAACAGCTTAAAGATATCACAACAGCCAGAGGTAGCACATTTTGTTTTGTCAACTCTCATTCCCTACCTACCTCAATGTAAGCTGGCTCAGTCCCTGCATTTGAAATGTTGGGCTGCCAGTCCTTTGGCGATTTGGAGAGATACTTAGAATCTGTTACAACCCACTTCAGCCTAGGCCAACCTAGAAACAAAAGGTAAAAGGAGGCTTTAGATTACAATTCTTAATAGATGCAATCACGCTGCAAATAATGGAATCTGGCTCCCTCAGAGGAACCTGCTGCATGCCTTGCAAACCCAAACTTAGCTTTCATTTAAAAAAATGCCAGGTTCCTAATCCGTATATGAAAAATTAATTTAAAAGGAAACAGGCTGCACCTGGAAATGGCTTGGCTTCAGACTAGTATGCCAAGAGGCACAAGAGGCAGAAAAGTACAGCTGGTTTAGGCAGGATATTCTTCCTACATAGAGACGACTGCCATATAGAAAAACTGAAATTAATGAGAGTGTAGTTTGTCACAATTACACATGTTAAGGTTGCTCTGCACTGGTGGTTTGCAAATATGTTTAATTGTGGGAAAAATAAGCAAAATGTGTGATTTTCATGCATAGCCATTTAGAGGTTATGGGTTTATGTGTGAAGTTGCATTTAAGACAGGGGTGAGCAATACGCTGCCTGTGGGCTGCTGAGCCCACCCTCCAGGAAAAGTTAATTTTTACTCTTTGGGTTCTTCGTAGCTGCAGCAGACAACCTTTATTTATTTACTTGCTTACAGCACCCAGAGGGCGCAGCCTATGGTGGGGTCTGTGTGTGTGGGGGAGGGAAATAGTCCCCAGACCACCCACAGGTACCCACCCCTGACTTAAGATATGTAAGGCCATTTAGGGCTTCACTGTTGAATAGCAGGATTTTGGACCATGCTATAAGACAGTGAGGACCATGAAGTAATGTTTGCAACATGCTCCCAGCAAAACCCTACCACGCAAAAAGCATCAGGGGCTGTGGGGCTCGGTAGCTGTGCCATACTTCTCATGTAAGCAGCCCCAATTTTAATCCTTAGCAATTCCAAAGAAGGGATCTCAGGTAGAAAGGCTAGGAAAGATATGTGGTTGAGGCTTTTGAAAGACCTGCTTATGCCAATCTGAACTGACCAGTCCACTAGATGGGTACAATTGAGGGCTAGTTATATCACATCCATGACAACAGCTAGAGGATCACTCATGGTCAGGCAGCCTTAATTAACAAACAATTTAAAATAGGAATGTGGTGTTCAACTGCAATCATCCCTTGCCACTCTTGTACCACCCCCACCACCCCTACTGTCTTCCTCATTTGGGAAATTTCCTCAAGGCAGGGACTTCTATAAAAGATTACTTTTATAAAATGCTATGTAAAGTGGCGGTGCTATATAAACCAACAACTAACCTTTGAACTGAACAATTTCTCCATTCTGTGTTTTGGGGAGACCCTTCAGGCAAACCTCAGTGGTGAGGGCCAAAGCAACACCACAGCTGCCCAGCAGAAAACCAATCTGCTGGCCACCAGCATCCTGTGGGAAAAGAAAGGATTCACTGTGATTTGCAGACGGGCAAGCAATGCCAGCTTTACCCTTACCAAAGTTCTAAGCGTTGATAATGCTTTGGTTACTGGATGGTAACATTATGGACAACACTGAGGGAAATACAGACATTCAGATTCATCAATGGTTTGAAACTCAAATGACAACCACCACAGTGAGGGGCAGAGTGAAGCAGACATTTCACACAATGGAAAGGCATGGGGGAGAAGGAATGGGATGACGAATGGTGATTGTCTGAAAAAAAGAAGATGATGATGACAATGGAAGAAAACAAAGAAAGTGGAAGGCGCTACATCCATGCTAGGAAGTCCATGGAAGAAAATTGCTTAAAATGTGGGGCATGACATTCTGGTGAACCTACATTATAGCCAGAGCTGTGCTCAACTCTGTGCTGAGAAGAAATTATACTGCAAGAGAACTTGAACTCCACAACATGTAGCAGTTGCAAAAATTAAGCAAGTTTGCTTATTTTGCATGGTTTATTTTACATACAGGATACTGAAGTCCTGCACTCTTAACCACTCAGTTTCTCAATTCCCTCTCCCGTGGCTTCTGAAATTTAGCCAAGCATAGCCCACACAACCTCAGTCCTGTCTTGGCAGGCATAGGGAATAAAAACTTGGGTTTTAAAATAAAAATGGAAAGTTGAGTTTCTCAGGATGCACAATTCTGTAGTTGACCAGAATCGCAGAATCACGATTGGATCCTGACATATGCCACTAACCTGCCATATTCTCTACCTAGCCTTTGCCTCAGTTGACCCTATCTATAAGAGAGGTTCATGCCATCTCCCCTCTGTACAGTACTTGCATCTCCATCCCACTGATGAAACTAACTGCTTTTCTTTCAAGCAACAGAAAAACAATACATGACTGGCAGGACTACCATGTGAGAAGTGAAAAACAGGGATATTCATAGGTCTGCTCATATTCACAGTTTGAATATGTGGCCGGCTTGTGCGATGGGTGCCTAAAGTGTTTATGACATACCTGGACAGGGGAACCTATATTTCTTCCTACTTGGCCCAAGTTCAGTAAATCAGAAGTAATCCACACCAAGAGGGTGGCAGATTGCATATACTGTAAACTGTCATCTGCATTCAAGTGGCACACACTCATACATTAGACTTGATTTATGGCACACCTGCCAAAAGGTTAGCCAATGGACTGAACATATGGTATTTTCATAAACCAAAATGTCCAACACAAAGCACACATATATGACCACCATCATCATCATCATCATCATCATCATCATCATCATCATCTAAGAACGGTATATTGATAAGAAACTGCCCCTCCTTCTCCAATGTCATAATCCCTTAATTACATAAGGGAATTTATTAGGGTGGAAATCATTGGAGTGAATAGATGGTTAGAACCCCTGCCACAGGAGGGTATTTGCTAGGGAAGAAAGCATTGGAATGGACAAGCTGATTAATTGAGCAAACAGGTCAAAGGTTGGTGAAAGTTTTCAGTTTTTGTATCATGGTAGTTGTCATGTTGAGGCTACAAATCAAAGAGATGCTCCTAGGAGACCCACAGTATTACCAGACTAGTTTACCACCTCATTATCATATATCACACCATGTTATTTACCAAACTGTCTCCTGAAAGACACACTGGTGCTTTAACATGGCAATGTTATTCCAATTATGGTAAGAGCAGAGGTGACTTTGATGTGATGCAAGGACTCTATGAGCTGGTTTGCACATAACACTAAACCACGGTTTAAGCTACTGTATGTACATGAGCTGGAATGAGCCCAAGCAAAGCTTTAGGCTTGTGTCCTCCCCTTTTCCCTCTCCTCCTCTCATGTGGCTGAGAGAAGGAATTTGGCAGAGTTTAGTTTCATTTTGCACAAAAAATGGCTTGTACTTATGCATAAACCAAATATTATGGTTTAAATGGTCAGTTTCTATACAAGCCAGCTAAACAAGTCATGGTTTGAAGTTGGCTTGTTTAACCAGAGTTTGTTTTCAACCATGATCTCTGGTACATACATAATGACAAGTCAACTTTCGTGGAAAGTGATACTAAACTCCTTTCCCCAGCTGTGTAGGAGGAGGGGACAGACAGACATGCTAACCAGTTCAATGAGAACACTGGGGCCTCTTCTCAGCAATGCTCAGCACACAAGCTGGTTAGAAAACCCACACTGAAACCTATTTTAAGCAGGGCTGATTCTCAAATTACCTTTGGCAGTCACTGATATACTCTCAAGAGTAACAACTGTGCCTGAAAATCCTTGAAAACTTTGCAAAGCTATAACACGCATCTATTTTGGACAGAGGTATGAACTCTGCTACCATATTCTTGCTTTATATTCAACTTCTCTTCTGAAATATACCATTTTATAGTTCTGACATCTGTAGTTACTAGTAGCTATGGAACCGCCTACTTCTCAATTAATGAAGTTGTAATTTTTTGAGCCAAGTTCCCCCTTAGAACCAAATCCAACACACTGCCCAGTGAGCCACAAAGAATTCCAAGCAATGGGCCAAAGACTATCAGGTTTTTGCTCTATCCAAAGTAAAATACTAAATTTTGTAAATGTAAATTTACAAAAATCCCAAACACAAGGAAATATTTGGGATTTTCAGTGAGGAAGTGATCCACAGTCCCCCTTCCCTAGTGTGGTGCCATAGAAATTAGTGGGACCACCAAGTAAGTAGACAGATGCCCATTGATGTTTAATATATCTATAAATCCTTAAAAGATGCAGGTGCTCAGCCCTGATGAGAATGAGGCCCAAGGTACAGAACAGAGGAAAGGTGAGATACTTCTGCCTGTTTCTCACTACCACCTGTGCCACCTCTGTAGAAGAGGCAGATATAGTGGGATGCCATCACTTTGCAATATTGGTCTGTTTGAAAGGCAGGATCTCTAAAACTTCTCTTTGTGAATATAGGAAACCTGGCAAAGCAGCAACTGGAAGCTGCAAGGTCTAACTGTATCCATGGCTGAAAATCTGACTTGGTTCTCACCCCATATCCTCAGCCTAACACTCCTCTATGCTGCATCAACGTTACCTTTCGGGTTAGAGGTACCTCTATCGGCACTGGGATGACTTCTGCCAGCAAACAGCCAAAGAACGCCACCATGAACATGACAGGGTCATTGTTGGGATAAACAAGGGCTACCTGTGATTTACAGAAATATTAAGTTAGCGAACGTAGGAGAAACAGCATTCACGCTTGGACCATGATTACATTGCAAAGCAGAGACCAGGTTGTCTGGCTCAGCAAAGAACATTATCAGTTCATCAGATGACTGCAAGATAACTCATGTGCTGCAATTAAAAAAAAAAGCATTTAGCATTTAGAGAGAATGGGGTGTACACACACACACACACACAGTCCCTACCACCACATCATCATTCTCATTTATCACAGTGGGAGCCAATAACAGATGGTTAAAGCTTCTTACTCTGTCTCCAGGTTTCAATACAGGCTCATTTCTGGTGCCCAGTTTATTCAGCAGCGTGTAGGCCAGCTTCAGGCTTCTGCTCCACAACTTGCCTGGAATGCAGAGAAAACTCAATCAGGCTTCACAACAGCATCATCATATACATACAGAGTGTTTAATATGTCTTTATGGAGAACATGTATGTCCTGTATCTCAACCTTGATTTCCGAGTTGGCTTGCAACATGAATTTTAAAAGCCATGGTAAAAATACACTTTTTTTAAAAATTAGATTTTAAACAGCAGCAGCAAAACCAATTTAAAATAGCAGCCACATCAAAAGCTAAAGTTTATTATATTCCAGGGAAAACAACAGATCACCTCTGAATGCCATCAAATAGGACACCAGCAGAATGAACAGGGGAGGGCATTCCACAGATGAGGCACCCCAACCAAAAAGGCCCTCTCCTTAGTCACCAATCACCATAGCTCATGCGTAGGAAATATGTGGCGAAATTTCAGAATCGGGTGGGAGGGAAGTTTTCCAGTGACTGGAAGGACTACTAGAAGGATTTCCATAACTACTTGTTTCCTATAACTTTAACTGAAACAAAATGAATTAAATAAAATATATGCACACTCAGAACAGACTTCCACTTGCCTTGGAAGGCAATTTGATTTGTTATAAGTACTGAATACAAAACAGCCCTCAGAATAGAACCTCCAAATATGAATTATCTCCTTTTATGGGTCCCTGGAGAAATGTAAAAGGGAAGCTATTCATATGAGTGGATTTATAGTTCAACACAAGCTTGTTCTAAAAGTTTTGCAGGCATGCAAGTTGGCAAGGAAGTGGTTCACATACTACATTTCCAAGGGGATTTATGCAAAAGGGTTCACTCACAGGAGAACCCAATGTCCTTATTGGCTCAGGTACAGGCTCCTCCTAAGTTTCTTCCATTAGATTTGTAATTCATTCTGTCCCTACAAGCTCAGTGTGGATAAAACAAATATTTCTTTTATCCTTGCAAAGTACTGATGACACATTATTAATATTCTAATTTTGCACATGAGGCAGTAACATATAGTAACTTCCCAAGGCTACACAGCAGGTATATACGTGAGGTGTGCAATTTGAAGCCAAGTTCCCCCTTAGAACCAAATCCACCACACTGCCCAGTGAGCCACAAAGAATTCCAAGCAATGGGTCAAAGACTATCAGGTTTTTGCTCTATCCAAAGTAAAATACTAAAGCTGTGCAAATCACCACAATGTGAGCTTCCACCACTGAACAGTCATACAGGTAACAGTACAGAATCCAGTTCCAAAAGATCCTTTTAGCCTATTTTCCTCATTTGCTTACTTTTTGTGCACCCAATCTGCATTGCCTAGCCTCCCTTACAACTCCTAATCTGTCAGCACCAGTGGCTAATTCAGAACATAGCAAGGACAGAAGCTTGATGTCAATGCAGAGTAGAACCAACACAGGATTGGATAAGTGCTACTTTTCTAAACAAATTGCTAATGCACTGAGCCAAGGCAGGCAAACACAAAGATGCATGTGCCTAAAGATCCCACTATGGTAAAGTGGTTACACTAGCAAGACCATGCAACTCACCATATGTCAGGGTATAGACAGGCTTCCCAGTAACATCCAGGGCTGTCAAACAAGGGCATTTGGCCTGTGTTGTCCCCCAGCGTTGCAGAGCTGCTTCCAAAGCAGGCGGCCAATTGCAAACAACTCCCAGGGGCTCTCCCTTTACAGGCGTCATCTGACGTCCCTCTGGCCTGGGCTGATTCGGGTCTGGCTGTGGAACTGCAAGGAAAGTATCACCAGATCGAATGTCAAAACCACTCACAAAAGGAAGGTGTGCTGTACTACATGGTGCTTAACAAACTCTATATCTCTGTGAATGACTGATGCAAGGGATTCCCCCCTTTCTTCCCCCTGGGAAATTATTTTAGAAATCAGGGTTTCCAAATCCATTTTTAAAAGGTCAAAGTAATTTGAACATATCTGTTGCTAAGGAGAGATGCCTCCCAGTAGGCGACAGGAAAACTGTGTGCTTTCAAACACAGAAACTGAAGATGTTAACTCAATTGCATTTGGCAGGAACCTACTATTACTACTGCGACTACTATACAATTATGTAGCATCAACTGTGTGCTAGGTACAATATGGAACACAGAAGTGACAGTCCCTGACCAAAAAGCCTAAAATATCAGCCAGCCAGCCTGAGATGAGACAGATATGGAGGACTAAGATGAAGCTTGACAAACACCGCCACCAATGATAGGGTAGAGAGAGCATAAGGGAGCAGAAAGAGAAGGAAAGTGAGGCCATACTAGTCCCAGAAAGAATTTTTAGATGGAGTTTAGAGGATCGGGAATGGTAATTTGATAGATAAAGACGGAGAAGCTATTCCAGGCATAAAGAGCAGCAAGGCAGAAAGCTCTAAAGTGGAGTGAATGATGGGAACAAAGAAGCCAGAGAATAGAGCCACTTATATGAGCAGAAAATCAATTGTGATTTAAAAAAAAAAGTTTTATTTAAATCCAGGAGGAGGAGAGAAGATCCAGATGGTTAGAACTCAAAAACAACTTGCCCTATAGGGTGAATAAGCCACATAGAAGCTGGCTAGCTAGTATTTTTATACACCTCCCAATACTACAGTCTTAAAGAGAGCTATTTTAATCCTGCAGTCAGGACCAGCCCAACTATACAAGGAAACCTCAAGCAGTCACTTGGGGAAACAATAATTTTAGGGGCACCAATAAAGCAGTATGCAAACCAAGAGGTGCATCCCCAATGCAATATTGCTCAGAAAGGTGGGGCACAATTCTTGTATCATACAAGGCAGCTGCTTCAGCAACTAGGTGCCATGGGCCAGCTCTGAGTGGAATAATTCAAATTTGCAATTTGCTGCTTGTATCTCAGTGGGAACTGACCATCCCACACAAAGTTTCGGAGGGGAAGATGCACACATAAAGCAGCAATTAAACTCAGATCTCCGAGTTACTGGTATTCTTCTCTCAGGGCAACATCATATGATGAAGCAGCACTCTAACCAATGAATATATGGTGTACCCTGTACTAAGCAAGAGGAGTTCATGCCTTTTTAGGGAAAAACCCTTGTGAACTTGGCATGGGGATCCACAAGTATCTACTCCATATGCGCATGGTTACAGAAAAAGCAAGCAACCAGAAATGGTTGGGTGGAACTCTTGGGCTTTTCTGTACAAGAGGCTAAGCTACAAGTTCACACTTGCTTTCAAATTCAAGTTGATCTGATAATCCCATAAAAGGAAGAAATATATGCAAGGGGGAAGATTCATTAACTATCAGAGCTTAACACTCATAGAAAGTAGAAATGCAAAACCAAGCAACAGCACCATAAGACACATTGGATTTTATGCTAATCACAAATACCTCTGTGGCAAAATACCCAACCCAGATACCTTCCACAATTTCTTCAAAATCATCCACAAAGAACTCCTTCAGAGGTGGCCGCTTGGGTCGCTTCAGAGTATTGAGCAGCTGCTGAATTTTCGTGGAGACTCTGCTACTTATGGGGACACCTGCAATATGGGAAATTAGTTCAGTTTACAAGGAACATGACAAATATGAACAATTATTATTCTATATGAAGGGCATTCAGAACCAGGGTCTTTGTGAAGCACCAAGTTTCTATGTAATCAGAAAGAAAGTATAGGAATCAAGTTCAAATGTAGATGTCTGAATATAGAATATTAAACTAGATGTAGCAGAAGGTGTAACTCTATGATCTATGAAATCTATGGTGTGTGTTGTTGCTATTACGTGACAATTTCCCCATTTTATCAAAGCTGTTATCAACATCTGCACAGCACGGGCAATATAAGTTTATTGTCTCCTGAGACCAGATATATGGCAGGCCACTAAGACCTATCCTTCTGTTTCTGCAGGGTTTTTGTTAAACACCTTTCAGGCCACAATTTGGTAGGCCACAAGTTGTGTAGGGTTGCTCAAGACTATCTTGCTAGCACTGTCTTAGGACTTGACCACCAGAGGGTGTTGAGAGAACTTCAAGACTTGGCAGCATTTTCTCACAGACTTGTGCTAGTTAGTTTATTCTCAAGGTTATTCTAGTAGCAAAGTCTTGTAGTCACCACAGTTGGGTGCTTTCCTGCTTGTATATAGGCAAACTCCAGGCACAGCAGGCATTTTAGAAGTGGCAAGCTTAGTACATGGGCTTTTTACACTGAAAATAGTGCTATCAGCAAATGAGACAGAAACCTCTTCTCTAGGGATAGAAGATCAGTAAATGAGGAATGTCAAAAGCCTTTTTCCTTTTTATGTTATCAAATGCTGGCTCTAGGAGTGAGATCTCGAGGTAAAACAGATGAAGAGGCCCTGTAAATTCTGAATTTAAAAAAAATATATCAAAATTCTCCAACCAAAACAATTCAATGCAAATTGTCAGTCATATAAAATCAACTAGTTTATGCATATTTTGCTACAAGATATTAATTACTTAGTTGCAGAATTCATACTTTCTAAAAACTAGAAAAAAGGGAAGATGAATGGAACAGTGCTGTGACAAGCATAAATCTCACGAAGCAAAACAAGAGCTCTGTGGGAGGTTAGGTGCTGGGAAAAGGAGTCGAAAAAGCTATTTTTTGCTTCCAGTTCCAGCACCAGACATTGTACAACCAACAAGCTTGTTTTACAGACATGATATAGAATCTGAAAACTCTGGAATTAAATGACTTTGAGGCTACAGGACCTGTGACTATCAAATAAGGAAACAGATGGAGGCTCTGAGGTTCAAAAAGTAGGACTCTCTTTTGTAAAACACATTATTTACTGGTTTTATTTAGAAAACAATTCCCTCACCGGAAGTACAGACTCTAATTCCTTAATCAATATTGCCCCGAAAATCACTCTTCAGGAAGCCAATGACCTGGTTCGCATGACACAACAACCCATTGCGGGTGACAAGCCATGGTGGGTTGTCATGTCGTGTGAACCCAGACCATTTCCCACAGGATGATTTGTTCATGCGCAACAAATCACCTTGACAACCCATGGCTTGTTGTAGGGGTTGTTGTTCCAACAATGGACTGTCGTGTGGTCCAAACCCAGGCAACCAACCCCATTGTGGGTACCAGAAAGCGGCGAGTGAGCCTCTTGGCAAGAGCCACAAAAACCCCTTGCTGCTCTTGCCAAACTTGCCCAGGCCACTGCCAGTGATAGCCGCTTCACCAGTGCCCAAGTGGCACTTTGGGGCAACCGTCACTGGCTTGGCGTCCCCTGCTGTAATCGCAAGCCCTTTTAAGCTCGCCATGGCTTCCCCCCCCGTTTCCCCTTCTTTTTTTCCAGAGACCGGGAACAGCAATCTCCAAATTGACAGCCCCTCCAAAATGCCCAAGTGGCACACTGGAGAGGTTGTCACTGGTTTGTTACCGCCTTTTTTTTAGTGCAAGAAACTTGCGCAAACTTTTCATACTTTTTTTATAATTTCCTTTTTAGTCGGACTTGTGCAAGTGCACACTTCTGCAAGTCCAAAATGGACAGCCTCACTGGGCAATGTCCTGGGAGGAGTCTGCTGTCAAAGTGCAGTAGGCACCTTCCATGGACATTGACCCAGAGAGGCTGCAAAGAGCTTTATTTTTTTTACTTTGCTTTCTCTTGACAGCTGTCAAAAGGCAAGCTGTTAAGAGCAACCAAAGCCACAAGTTTGCTTGCAAAATGGGGTGGCCCTTTCACAGCAAAATCCTTTAGGGGTTTTTTGGGACCTGACTCTTCTCAGGTTCCTCACACTTTCCCACCCTTTCCCAAAACTCTAGGTGCTCAGGAAAGTGGAAAAGTGCAAGCCATCTCCTTTTATGGGAGCATGGAGGTTTGTCAAACCTCCAGTTCCTATTAAAAGAGCTTTTTGATAGGGGTATTGAGGGTTTTTTTTTTTACAGGGACACATGCAGGCACATTCTTCTATTTTCCAGGGCTGGCTCAAGACATTTTGCTGCTTGCAGCAAAGGCAAGGATTGTGCCCCACCTCACTCCATTCCATGTACCAAAGGCAAATGGACTAGTAGTTGAATCTTACTTCAACACTGGTGACAGGACATATCTTCCACTGCACCAGAAAGCAGCAGGCTGGTTTATGGGATGCAGGAAAGGCCATGTGACACACACAGCTCTGTTCTCCAATACCTCACCACAGCTGGCCACCCCCAGCATATCCTGCCTGAGGTGGCTGCCTCACTCTACCTAATGGTAGGGCCAGCCCTGCCATTTTCACACAACCGTGTACTTAGCAGTACATGTTCCTTCCCTCTACATGGAAAAAATGTCACGTGAAGCAGCCTTGGGATATGTCCCAAAAGCATTTCAATAGTTTTTGCCTATGCCAGCAATGTAAAGAAAAATATAGGCTAGCAAATCCACAGCTGAAGGTTGGAATAATTGCTGATAAGCAAGCAAGGCTAGTGCTTTTGCTCCAAAGCTTAGGTAGGGATTGATACCTCCTGTTCTGGAAGGGACAAGGAGTATTTTTCTTCACAAACGTGGCTCTTTGCCTCTTCCAGATGAAATATGAATGCACAGGGTAAGAAGTTAAGCAGTAGAGGCTTCTTTTATCAAATATACCTGAACATCGTTGTACAGCAGCTATCAACTGGGTACTAGACATGTAAAAGCTTTATGCCACCAGGTGAAACATGATTAGCTGCCACTTCCCAAAATACCACTGTCCAACCTGAGTCTCAGACCTCCATTGGTCACAATCACACAAGAAAGCAAACAGCAAAAGGTATTTGTCTGCTTTCTAACTGCTGACATGACAGGCATTTACAATGGATGACATGCGTTTTGCAATGCAGCACTGATGTCCTTTATAAATAAACCATGTTATTGATGCCCTATTGGGCCCTTTCCCATGGAGTGGATCTACAGATATACCATCAGCTGTGTCCATAAGGCTGGACCGGTTGGATGATTTGTGCATGCCCTTCACTATTCCTGATGGAGGAAGGTCAATAGCAGATGGGCGTGCAGAAGAAGCAGGTGTGGAGGTAGTTGCAGTAACATCTGGAGGAACTGAGAAATTTTCTGGAAAGAGGATAAGAAAAAAAAATTGAGATTCAGGTTACTTCTTGCTACCAGATGGCCTAAGATACATATCATGACTATCTACCTTTCCCTGCTCTGATACGAATGCACCTGCTTTTTCTTGACATTGAAACCACTTACACAGAGGAAGGAAGGCACTGCACACTGAAATTGGTCCTTACTTTCCAGTTTCGTTACAGAGCCATGTGTCAATTTACACTCCTGTTTTTCAAACCAATAGGTTGCACTACCCATCTCCAAAGGTTAACTAGGCTAACCAGTCTTAATTTGGGATGCTCACTACAAAGTCTGAAGTCAACAAAACTGTAGTGGTACTCCAAGGAAGCAGGCAAGGCACATATCTCCTCTTAAGAAGGAATTGTATCTAAAGGGTAAGAAGATGATGACTTTTGCCCATGGAATCTTGACAATATTGGAGAAAAGAAACATTATTCTGAACTGCAGCATTCTTGGGGTTTGGCTATTGGTTAAGTAGTTTGGTCAGAAGTGTGATGGGAGAACTTTCTACAGTCTCAGAACTTCTGATCATTCAACGTTTTGTTTGCAAGCAAAACAGTAATCCAGCTAGCCGACACTGCACTGCAGGGACAACCTATAACACAAGATTGAGCCTCTTCCTCATCTCTTTTTCAAACTTCAGATTTTGAATACATTTCTGTATCACAACAGAAATAGTGGTACTGATACTGTTGGCTGAAATAATTCCATTCTAGTTAACTGCAAAGCCTCTCTGTGGTTTTAATCAGATACTGTGTGTACAACATTCTCTGTCCTCTGTTGAACTGCAACATAATTGTATGTTTCTGAATAAGCTGCTGGGTGGTCTGTAATCCTACAAGTTACCTTTTTCTGATGTGAAAAAAATGTAATTGAATAGTTAATATTCCTAAGGAAAGTAACTTTAAGAGAGTTAAGGCTACTGGAAAAGCATTTCAGGGGCAGAGGAGTGAGGGAGCATATAGTATCACAATGGATTATGTAAGAGCAGTCAAATATTCAATTTCTGCAGGCAGCACATTCTGCTAACAGCACTGATGTGGAAAAAATTCAGCATACAAGTTTACTTACACCCACACACATATCATTAAGACACACAGATTAGAAGCTTAAATGTGTATCACATGTGTTCAGTGAGTTTTATGCACACCAACATCACTGGCCAAACGTGCAACCATTAAGAAGAATAGAATATTTATTAAAAGCATTTGTCCCCTGCGTTTTAAAAAAAATTATTAATGCCTTTTTAATGTTGAAGTGTTGTATGGCCTCTGAATGTAGAGATATACTTTAATTTGGGTAAGGAATTGAAGGGCAGTGAGGCCTTTTCCAATACAGACACTAAGATGTACAAAATAGAAAGACCCCCTTCAGAACAGTAGGATAGGATTTCCACTACTGTACATCTTCAAAGACATGCTAGACTCCATGTCTCCAGCCCAGTTCATCTGGTCAGTGAGAGTACATACTTCCAGTTTTGTCTGAAATCCTGTTCTCACTCAAAGTGCAATGGCCACAGGAAAAACCTTGGTAAATGTCAAATTCTGATGCTGTCATTGTACACATGCTACTGCCACCCAATGCATTAAGTCTGGGTAGATCCAGACTGAATCTGGCAGATAGTGGCTGCAAGCCCCCCAAAAGGCCCATGCAAGATTCAAAGATTTCAGAACTGGCCTCATATCACACCTAAATTGGGAATCTTGGTATTAAATGTTAACATGACTGTGGGGTTGACTTTGGCCCTCCTATCCACTCAACTGCCTTCTTACACGGTGCTCATCAAGGTTAGATAAATAAAATTCAGTTCTTCTGTGTTGTGACTATTCATGGTTATGTTTTAAAAATGTGCGAATACCCTAACATTTTAGAGGTGGCCTTATGTTTGTATATGGTGAGCAGTGTATCTGTCTCTGTGTTGAAAATGCAATGGTACTAGTGGAGACACTGCTCTTAATTTAACTGTGCTTAATATTCCCAAGGTTTTACTTACAAGAAAGAGCTGCATTTTATAGCACCAATTTGACATTAGCTATTCAGCAACTGAATAGCTGGCAGTTCCAATTTAAGAGCATATTTCACCACTGCTTTAACGAGACTCTCTTTGTTTGAAGAAAGCATTATTTATGCTGATGGAATTTTAAATAGGTAAATCTCCCAAGTTTTCCATTTTAGAAAATGAGTTGCATCCCAGTAAGAGACGAAGACACCAGCAACACACAGGTTAAAAGAAATAAAAAGAAGCAATTAAGAGACACCAAACATCTACACATTGCTTGCCTGAAACCAATTAAGCCAAAGCAGAGAGCACACACGAGACACAGCTATCCCCCTGGGATGCAGCAGTATCCCTTGGAACACATTAAACAAGAAAAACACATACAATGGAGCCAAACAAACCCTACAGAATTTCATACAGCAGCACCAGCAGCAGGGAGCACCTCAGAGCACCAAAAAAACTGAGCCTGGGGTATCCAGATCTTTACGTTCCCCAACAAATGTGTACCACTGAGCAGAGAAAAATGGCTCAGGCCTTCAAAAAACTATATAACATCTTACTCTGGGTTGGGGGTGCGGGTCAAAGAAAGAGGGTGGGCTTCTATACAGCCAATGACATAGTCACCTATGATGAGTAAAATCTCTTCCACGTAACAAGGCAGTTAAGGTTTTTAAAAACTGGCTCTTTCGCTCCCATCCCCCGCCAGTTAGGCCATTATTTGGAAGGCTACAAGAGCTCATCATTACAGCCTTTGCTGGAAAGCAGGGCAATCCTTCTGGCTGGTTAGGGACAGACATCTGCAACACAACACAGGACATGTAGACTATGGCTCTGTCTTCTGCTCACTTAGCAGTGAGAACACTTTTGTAAATAGCAGCTACAAGCATAAGCAACACCAATGGACATAAAGAAAAGTGCCAGGCTGCTGTGCACATCTTTCATGGCAATTATATCACTGAGATTCTCTCTATCTATACTAATAGGTTCTTTCCTCTATGGATGCCTCCCTGTTTCTGGGTCATGCTCACCAATGGTAGACCTACTTATAGTGAGCAAAGTTTGAAAATAATTTGGCCTTTGACAGTGGGAGATTTCTAAACTTTTACAGAAAAGAAGACTCTTGAAGTGCTTAGTTTTGCTGTCCACACCCATAACTCCTACCTATTCGAGTATTGGCAAATACATCAGCTAGTGACCCACTGGTCCCTTTGCCTTCTCCATGGGATAGTGTAGAAGATGCTGATGAAGATGTGGATGACCCCTGAATAGATCGGTTGATCCATGACTCAGCATTCTGTAAGCTCTGATGCAATGCAGCAGATAGAGCAGCCTGGCGCCTGAGCGACCCTTCATCTTCGGACGCAGAAGACGTGTCTGTGTGGGATCAGAAAAGGGAAGCACACCGCACTTAGCATGCTCTCTTTGCAACCAAGGAAACACTGGCAAAGGCTCCGTACCACCCAACGCGAAATTCATTAAAAAATGGGCCAATATGGAAGGAAAGCTGGTAGCAAGCCCTCCAACTTGGATCAGCTTGTTCCTTCAAAGGACAAGCTGGTAAGAACATTAAAAACTCAGTCAGACAATTACCCACCCATCCACCCTTTGCAGGTCACAACCCTGCTCTTTGCATGCTGTGGAACCTTGCTGCCGTTTTCCCCAACCACCAGCAATTCTGAAATGGAAAACATCAGAATCAACCCATCTCCGAAGAGAGTTTTAGGAATAGGTGTTCTGGGAAATTGTCATTGTGCTGCAATTACTGATTTTCAGGAAGACACAGATGAAAGAAACCGTCTTAACAATGCCCGAGGCTGTATGTGTGTAAGAATTCCTTTGTCACTGTTTTTCCCCATACAGAGAAAATCAGTCATGAATAGAACAGAATCTTGGCTATATCAGGGGACTCTAAATGTTACAAAGAAAGAACTCCTGTACTAGATCTTCAGCTATACATACAGTGCCACTGATGTCAAGGGATATTCTGTTTGTGCATCTGTTTGCATGTGTACACTCATGCAGATGTGTGTATATGTCTATCTGTTTGTAAATGTCATACCACTTGCCCTTCAATATTTCAGTGCCTTGAAATTATAAGACTGCCCTTAATTATAGTTTTGCAATGACCTCTAACAATGGAATAGGGAATACCAATTCATCTATTTGTCAAATCTGGGTAACACCAAGAGAAGAAGTACACTAAGGTACAAAAAATTTAATTCAAATAACATTTGTCTGCAGATAATGTATTAGTCTCAGCATACCATGGACTATGAGGAGATCACAGAACTGAGAGCTGGGACCCATATGGACATAGACCTGTAAGGTGGCAGTCATTTCACTCACAGGAAGGGAAACCAGGCATTTTTGTACAGCCCCATGTGGAGTCAAAGAGAGCTTTACAATGGAAGGTGCCTAGCAGGCTCTAGCAATTAATACTGATGCACCCCGACACAGATGGGACACAGCAGCCCAGTCAGGCCTCAGAGATGCTGAAGGCAGTTTTTGAAGGCAGTTTATGATCTCTGTCATCTGTATGATCACAAATGAGCACATGGTACTAAGCACAGAAGGGTGCAATCCTGTTTCCATGTACCCACACCGAGGAGCAAGGGAATGTGCAATTACAAATATTTAACTGTGAACTTAGCCATTTTAAAAATGTAAAAATTAGAGAAGCAAAAGTCACATCAAGTAAGAATTGCAATAGATGAACATATGGAGCTGCCTTATACTGAAGTCAGAACATGGATCCATCTAGCCCAGTATTGTCTACTCTGAATGGCAGCAGCTCTCCAGTTGCAGGCAGAGAGAGGTCTTTCCCATCACCTGGCATGGTACGTGATCCTTTGACTGGAGATGCAGCCAGGAATTGAATATGGACCTTGAAAAAGAATGTATTCTACCATTGAGCTACAGCCCCTGTATGGGGATGTCCACCATTGACAGAAATATCAACATACCTACATAAATACTGACAGTCCCAGAGAATTTTGAACATGTCTGAATATTCAAGACACACACCAATGATTGCATACTACAATCACCTAAGTGGGATTGTTAGTATTCTCACATGAATGTCCACATTCAGCTAATATTGAACATTCACTGTAGCATAAGCAGTTGCTTTGTCAAGATACCCAAGGAAGGACCCAAGGAAGGTGACAAACTGCATCTCAAGCCAAGAGTGCAGCACTGATAACCTGAAATCTTATTTAGAGAGCACCAACACTACCATGTGGCAGCTGTATTATTACTCTCCGCAGCAAGCACAGCCAACGAAAGTCACCTGTCAAAGATAACAAACAACCGGAGTACAACTAACAAAGCAATTCACTGAATTTGCACCTGTAAAAGCGACAGATTGTGTCAAAGCAGAGGTTATGGTTACACATTTGATATACTGCCTCCAGTACAGCTTTGAATGGATACTGGAGTGTGCTGAAATTTAATACAAATACAGGTTTTTAAAAACAATGAAATTATTAAGATGTAACAGAGTCAGCTTCCTGTCTGTCACCCAGTGCCAATAGTATCAGCTTTCTGGCACACTTCAGTTAAGCAAATTGTTTCCAATTATGTTAGTTCAAGTTTGCAGCATGAAGGCTTTACATTGATTTAAGGCTGGGCCTTAGAAGGGCTGCTATCGAGAATCAAGTCTGCCTTTCCTTGTGCCGCTAACAGCCTAATTTGCAGAAAGTTGTTTAAATCCTGGGGATCCAAGGAGGCCTTCTTTAGAAGCGGTCTTATTACTGCCTCCTTGAGGGCTGATGGCATCACTGCCTCCTCGAGGGAGGCATTCACCACCGCCTTGATCCCCTCACCCAGTCTCTCCCTGCAGCTCATTATGAGCCAGGACGGGCAAGGATCAAGCAAGCAGGTGGTCGGCCTCACAGATGAAAGCACCTTGTCCACTTCATCAGAAGGAAGAAGCCGAAACCGATCCTACAAAACCGGTCTGCCATTGGCCTCCTCCCGCTCACTCCCTGTGTCCACGACGCACGATATCCCACTCCTAATCCGATCGATTTTATCTGTGAAGTGCTTCGCTAAAGCCTCACAGGAGGCTTTAGACTGTTCCAATGGGTCCGGAGCGACTGGACCGACCAGACTCCGGACCACTTGGAACAGCCTCCTGGGGCAGCACTCCGCAGATGCAATGGAGGCAGCATAGAAATTCTTTTTTGCTGCCTTCACCGCCACCCGGTAGGCTGAAGATGCAGCTCTAACCTGTGTTCGATTGTCTTCGGAGCGGGAATTAGACTGCATGTAAAACTCATGAGGTGGGTGGGAAGACAGGAGAGAGAGAGAGAGAGAGAGAGAGAGAGAGAGAGAGAGAGAGAGGAACATGACTTTATGTTCTCATCCAATGGGGCAAGGATCCTGGGGAAGTCAGTATTGTGTCACAAGAGCTGTGGGAACATGGGCTTGAGCTCCTCACAGCGCCCTCATCTAACCCCTGCAATGAGTTGGGGAGCAAAGGTAGGAAAGAGCTTGTTCTCTCTCCCCTTTTTCCTTATGGCTGTTGCATGGGCTTGTGAGATGAGTGCTGTAAACTGCATTCATCCCGAGCCCAACATACTCTAGGATCCAATCCATTACATGATTACGTTATGTGAGCTGCATTTAAGACCCTGGTTTCAATATCAGCGAACCAGCCTGTTGATACAAACATCTTCCTAAACTGGGTTTTCCTGTCCTCCACTGCCACTACCAAGCTGGTCAGACAGCCTTCATCTGATAGCAAGTTCCACAGGGAGGGTGCCACCATAAAGCAGGCCCTGTTCTTCATCACCACCCGTCATTTTATCTGAGATGGTAAAAGCATCAGGAGCAGACCTGCTTCAGTTGATTTTAAGGCTAAAAGTTGGGGATGTACATCATCATCAGAGCTGAACCTGGCCCTTTTTCTATGGTGGTCAGGGCAGTATACATCCCCTCGCCGGATCGTCACCTTGAAGTGGTGAGTGGGCTTGCGTGTTCCGATGAATCCTGTGAGCAATGCCGTCGGGAGCTATGTACTCCCAGTAGGGTCACCCATGGCGGTAAGGTCCAGGGAGAGGAACCAGACAAAGAACGATCCAAAACATAAAGTCCTCAACGGCAGAACAGGCGGAAGATAATTAAACCTAAATTACAACAGCTGTGAAGGCGGATGAAGGCTGCAGCAGAGAATGGTTTTCCAATCGTCAGGGTAACCGTGCCATTGGATCTCTGCCGTACTCTGTCAAGTTTGTGTGGTGATTCGTTGTGCACCGATCTCCCCACATAAAACAGTTTCACGCACAGGCGTCTTCCAACCCAACCCACCCAACCCAACCCAACCAACCAAACATTTAAAAAGTCCCATGGCGACTGGCGAACGGCGACGGGGGCAGGACTGTGAATCTGGAAGCCCCTAGTCATGGACCAGCACATGGGCGGTGGATGCAGACTCAGTCGCCCTGTTCAAGGAACGAGGTAGTCGAGCAGCTCGGCAGCTGTATCCATGACTGAGCAGCCCTATTTAGGATCCACTCTGCTCACCCCGTATGGGGAGGGGGCTAGAAAAGGTGCCCTAAACATAGTCTACCTCTTTCTCCCTTGACTGGATTACCGCGTCCAGTGGGGTCACCATTTTAGCGGTCGAAAAAGACATTTGAATTTTGGAACATGGAATATACGGACATTGCTGGATAACATAGATAGTGAACGCCCTGAGCGTAGGACTGCTATTATTGCAAGGGAGCTGAGACGGTTTAAAATTGACATAGCAACACTTCAAGAAACTCGAAGGGCAGGAGAGGGACAGTTGAAAGAAGAAAAAGGAGGTTATACCTTCTTCTGGAAAGGACTACCTGAGCAGGACCGACGAATACATGGAGTAGGCTTTGCCATCAAAAATGAACTCGTGAACTCTTTGTCAGAAGTTCCTACTGGCATTAACGAACGCCTGATAACCCTTCGATTAAAGCTCGCCAATAACCAACAGGTAACTATTTTGAGCGCTTATGCACCAACATTAGATGCTGATGATGACATCAAGGAAAGTTTTTATAGCCAGTTGGACACTCTCCTGTCAGAGATACCTAAGGAGGATAAAATTATCCTCCTGGGCGATTTTAACGCAAGAGTCGGGCGTGACTTTGATTTATGGCCAGAAACTATTGGAAAAGACGGAGTTGGTAATAGCAACCCGAACGGAATCTTACTTTTGTCTATATGTGCAGAGCATAATCTCACTATTACAAACACGCTCTTTCGACAAAAGAATAAGCTTAAAACATCATGGCAGCACCCACGGTCAAAACACTGGCATCTTCTGGATTATGTAATTGTCCGTGTTAGAGATCGCCGCGATGTACTTCTTACTAGGGCCATGGTGAGTGCCGACGACTGCTGGACAGACCACCGACTAATCCGGTCCACAATGGTTATCAACATTGCTCCCCAACGTAGGCTTCAAGGAAGGAAACCAAGGCGTAAAATGAACATCCAAGTCCTTCAAGATCCTATTAAGCAAACTCGTCTTCAATCACTTCTTAAGGAACATCTACCTACGGAACCTCCTGACAACATTGAGGACCATTGGTCTAAGCTGAAAACCTCCATTACTGCAGCTTGTGAACAAACTATTGGATATGAAACTAAGAAACATCAGGATTGGTTTGATGAAAATGATAATGAGATTAAATATATAATTGACCAAAAAAGGAAAGCCTTCCAAATATGGCAAAATGATATTAACTGTGCTGCCAAGAAAAAAACCTACGCTAGCGCAAAGGCTGAGGTCCAAAGAAGAACAAGAGAACTTAAGAACGCCTGGTGGAAAAAGAAAGCTGAAGAAATTCAACAACTTGCAGAATCTCATGATGCACGGGGCTTTTTTAAGGCCACAAGGGCCATTTATGGACCAAAAACCTATGGTACAAACCCTTTACAATCAAAAGATGGCACCAAACTCTTAAAAGACAAAGAGTCTATTGCACTGCGTTGGAAAGAGCATTATTATGACCTTTTAAATCGTAAATCTAAGGTGGATAATGAGATTTTTTCGCAAATCCCACAAAAACAAATTAAAGAGGAACTTGCAATACTCCCCACTTTGGATGAAGTAAAAAAAGCCATTAATCAAATGAAGAACAACAAAGCTAGTGGACCAGATGGGATTCCTGCTGAAATCTTTAAAGAAGGGGGCCCCGAACTTGTACAACATCTTCATAAACTCATTGAAAAAATCTGGATAAGAGAAGAGATCCCAGAAGACTTCAGGGATGCCATAATTATCACCCTCTTTAAGAAGGGTGATAGAACAGACTGTGGAAACTACCGGGGCATTTCTCTCTTAGCAACCGCAGGTAAAATATTTGCTAGGATTCTCGCAAACCGTCTTCTATCTATTTCAGAAGAGATCCTCCCTGAAACTCAATATGGTTTCCGCCCCTCTAGAGGGACAGTAGACATGATTTTTACTGCACGTCAGCTCCAAGAAAAATGCCGGGAGCAAAATCAACCCCTTTATATGGCATTTATCGATTTGGCTAAGGCCTTTGATACTGTAGACCGTACAGCTCTCTGGACTATCCTTATGAAAATTGGATGCCCCAATAAATTTGTGAATATCTTGCGACTTCTCCATGACAACATGACGGCAACGGTTTTGGACAACAACGGCTCTCATGGTGCTCCATTTAAAGTGGGATCAGGTGTTAAACAGGGATGTGTTATCGCCCCAACATTATTTGCCATTTTCATCGCCATGGTTTTACATCTTGTCAAGGGGAAACTTCCCACTGGTGTGGGAATTATATATCGAACAGATGGAAAGCTTTTTAATCTCAGCAGGCTGAAAGCAAAAAGTAAGGTAATTACAACCTCCGTTGTGGAACTTCAGTATGCTGATGATAATGTGGTCTCCGCACATTCAGAGGATGATCTCCAAACTATCCTAAATGCTTTTGCAGAAGCATACGAAAAACTTGGTCTCTCACTTAACATCAAAAAAACCAAAGTGCTTCATCAGCAAGTGCAAGCTAACCCTTTGGTGATGCCATCTGTCCAGCTTGGCGGGACAATACTGGAAAATGTCGATCATTTTCTCTATCTTGGCAGCTATCTTTCTGTTACAGCTAACATCGACAGTGAAATCCAGCATCGTTTGAGCTCCGCAAGTGCCGCATTTTCTCGAATGAAACATAGAGTGTTCGAGGATCGGGATATTT
This sequence comes from Shinisaurus crocodilurus, assembly GCA_021292165.1. Classification (NCBI taxonomy): domain Eukaryota; kingdom Metazoa; phylum Chordata; class Lepidosauria; order Squamata; family Shinisauridae; genus Shinisaurus; species Shinisaurus crocodilurus. Next base: position 40,340,869 of record CM037881.1, on the reverse strand, counting down.
GTAAGAAGACCAAAACACTGGTTTATGAAGCCATTGTATTACCAACTTTATTGTATGCCTGCGAAACATGGACTATCTATAAACGTCACCTCCAACTCCTTGAAAGATTTCATCAACGTTGCCTCCGGAAAAACCTGCGAATTACTTGGGAAGATAGACGAACAAATGTCAGTGTACTGGAAGAAGCAAAGACTACTAGCATTGAAAAAATGATCCTTCGACGCCAACTTCAGTGGACCGGTCATGTTGTTCGAATGCCTGACTGCCGTCTTCCAAAGCAGTTACTTTACTCCCAACTCAAGGATGGAAAGCGGAATATCGGTGGTCAATATAAGAGGTTTAAAGATGTTCATAAGGCTAATCTAAAAAAATGCAATATAAACATCGAAAACTGGGAAGCTCTGGCCCATGAACGATCTAAATGGAGGTTGGCCTTTCACAAAGGTTCCATGGACTTTGAAGAAGCCCGAGTGCAAGGTGAAAGGGAGAAACGTGCTAAGCGAAAAGCACGTCAAATGAATCCTTTACAGGACCATCTTCTATCTGGTAACCTGTGTCCTCACTGTGGGAAGCTTTGTGGATCTAGAATTGGCCTCCACAGTCACTTACGGACCCATCGCTAGAGACTACACAATCTTCTTTAGAATTTCCTCCTTTTATCCCGGAAGACAATCTTACTCGGTCACGAGTGATCGCCTGATGATGATGATGATTTTAGCCTTAGAATACCACCGTGGAGCAAGTCAGGCTGAGACATAATGACTGGCCCAAGGTCACTCAGTGAGCATCATGGTTGAATCAGCATTTGAATCCAAGTCTCCAAGGTCTAAGTCACTACATCTCACTGGGATGACACACAGATGAAATACAGGCCTGTGGCTTATGCTGGCTCAGCTTGTCTGAGTGTGGAAAGCTAAGCAGGGTCAAGCCTGGTTATTACTTGGATGGGAGACCCCTCCTCTAGTTTCCTGCATTGAGCAGGGGGTTGGACTCGATAGCCTTGTAGGCTCCTTCCAACTCTATGATCTATAAAATCTATAAAACCCCTTCAGGTAATAAATCAGGATATACTGGTGCAACAAAACAGTAGGAACCACCTGCACTTCTCTAAGATATAAAAAATTGTATGTAGAAGATTTATTCCAATTCAGCCTGATTCTGGTGCATGCATTGACCTTCTAGCATGCTCAAGAACAGCCTCTGCACATGAAATCAAGCAGTTAGTGGGGCACAAATAAAAAATGCTTTGTGCTCTCATTTGATATCTTGATGGGCAACCAATAGATATTTTCCAGTCATGTGACTCAATAGATTTGTCCAAGCCAGCACTCACAGTAAAAAAAAAAAAGGGGGGGGGAAGACTGGTGCTTAAATGGAGCACCACAATTAATACAGACATAAAAAGTACTAAATGCTTAACATATTCGCTGTGCAAACGCAAAGTGATAGATTTTAAGCTTCAAGGCTGGCAAAAGCCTTTGCAAAGTTAATTCCATATGCATCTTTTGCAGGATTATATAACCCAGCTACTAAAAAAAAGAGACCATATAAATAATTAAAACTCAAAACAGACAGTGCTGTAGAAGGAACATAGGGCTGGCAAAAAATAAGGTATTGCTGGACATAAAAGTGCAACTCCCTAAAAGAAAAAAATGCTGCCAAGCTAGGCAAGACCAAATTGATAAAATGTTAGAGAACACTTGACTCACTAAAAGCATCCTGTGTTAAATTTGGTTTTTAATAGGCTCCAAAGCATTCAGTGGCTGGATGGGGATCATTCCATATCTGCTCAGCACTCCTAGCACTGTATGGAAAACATGGAGTGGCAAGTCCAAGTTATTGAAGGCATGTTAGTTATATGACAACTAAATAAGGAAAGTATCCACACCCACTAAGATCTTTTATAAATGTTCAAGTCCTAGACTTTCCTATAATTTACATGGAATGTGTGATTCAGTACAAGAGATTTAAAACTCCCTGTTATGAATATCACTTTACTAAATCTTACAGGTTGTTTTTAAAAACATACCTTGTTTAATCAGTCTGTCAATGTTTTAAAACATAGGGTGAGTAGCATACAGCCCATGGCTAAACTTATTAAAGTACCGTACCTCCACGTGGCAGCTGTTCATGTTCCCAGATGGGCACACAAGGAACATAGGAAGTATCCCTGACAAAGGAAGATTATCTTTCTCTCTAGATACAGTCACAGTCACTCTCTACATTGACTGCATCCTGCATGGCCAACTTCCTGCTCAGAGCCTGTGCCCTATCCCGCAGTCCTCTCTGTAAGCTTTAGAAATGCAGGATTTATTTATTTATTATATTTATACCCCGCCTTTTTTCCTGAAAGGAACCCAAGGCGGCTTACATAGTCCTCCTCCTCTCCATTTTATCCTCACAACAACCCTGTGAGGATTAGGTTAGGCTGAGAGTCAGTGACTGGCCCAAAGTCACCCAGTGAGTTTCATGGCTGAGCAGGGACTAGAACCCGGATCTTCTGAGTCCCAGTCCAACACTCTAACCACTACACCACACTATGGGACACTTCTAATCCCTCCAAAACCAAGCCACAGAAATGCCTTTAGACTCCTGGGAATCCCAGAATCCCACTCACCTCCACAGCAACAGATGTTGGTCTTGTAGCAACAGCATCAACATACTGAAGCCCCTTCCCCTCTCAGCCACTCCAAATGATCACCAAAAACAATAAGGAAAAATGCTCTAGGAACAAGTTCTATGGTTCCTGCCATAGAGCAGGAACCTTTTCCCTAGAGCATCCAAGAAGGTAGTCAGGAACCTTCAATAATTGCTTCCTGGGATGCTCTAGGAATAAGCTGTTCCTAGAGCAGTTTTTCCTATCCCCCTTTTTTGGTGGCAACAGATACTGGGGATCTGGAGGCTGGCAGACTGGGCTTGGGGGACCTGCCCACAGACCACACTTTTTGCACCCCTGGTTTAAATACCAGGTTTTAGTTCTCATAGGGCCTTTCAATATTACCTTAGCCACATGGGGGCCATTGCAGTATTCACATTCGTGTGCTGTTCTAGCAACACACTAGCAGTTCCCATGCTGCTAAGGCAACTGCAGAAGTAAATGCGCAGGCAAAAGTATAAGCTTACTGGATAACAAATGGCAAGTAAAATGAAACCCAAATCTGTTTTGTCATTCATAGATCATAGAGTTGGAAGGGGCCTACAAGGCCATCGAGTCCAACCCCCTGCTCAATGCAGAAAACTAGAGGAGGGGTCTCTCATCCAACTAATAACCAGGTCTGACCCTGCTTAGCTTTCCACATTTGTAAGCTGAGCCTTGTGCATGTCTCATTATTTCAAATATTTTCAAGGGCAAACTCAGTTTTTGTGAGACTGTGAAACTTATGTGAGTTTCTCAAGAATATTGCAAAATAGGATGTTCACCAATTGTACTCTCTACATTGGCAATAAATGGATGAATCAATTATATGCAGATGAAACTAGAATATGAACATTAGCTGCAGATCTCTGGCTCACGATATAGCTCTAGGCCAGTTTGCAGTGCTGGAACACGCTCCTGCTGTGCCTGCATCACACTGGCCCACTCTAGGAGACTGGCAGTGGGGTTAAGGGAGTCCAAAAAATTGTGTAACGTTTTCTATCTCAGCTGTCTGAGGAAAACAAACTACATTAAAAGCTTCTGGTCTGGCAAAGAAGATCAAAAGCAAAGCCTGTGAACACCAAAATAGTTATGGAGGTACAATCTCAGAAGTCAGCTACTTCAGTCTTTTAAGATTCTCCAGCAGAGGAACCTCTACTCCTGAACTGCCATATGAGCATTCATGTGTTCAGCCTTGGCCTACAGGAATCATCCACCCAGTTAGTGCTGCAAGAAAAAATATTATCAGTGACTTGGATCAGGCATTTGGGCAACCATGGTTTCCTCCTAAGGGAACAAGCTGTAGCAACCCTCCAGCTTGCATGCTTCCCACTCCTCCTTTTTTCATGCCCACATAGAACTGGAGCTTTTATTTTAAATGAACCACAGTCCACCATAACATATGAACTCTAAGAACTGTGGTTTGTTTAAAGAATTATTAGTGAGAATCTGAAGCCATGTTTTGATCCTGGCTTGTTCTTACTAACCACAGTATAAACAAACCCCAGTTCTGCAAGTTCAGACATCATACGGAATAGTGGTTAGTTAAAAATAAAAAGCTTCTCCTCTTCCCAATGGGTGAGAAAGAAGAGGAAAGCATGTGCAAGCTTGAGGCTTGCAGCAGCCCATTCTCACAGTGGAATGAATGGGAAGCCATGGTTTTCTGTTTACATCTGAACCAAGCCAATGTCTAAAATCCATAGCTAGCTTTATGTTATGGATTGCAGTACATTCTATGCTAATCAGTTTAACCTACTTGGACAAGACATGAACCCAACTGTCTTTGCTGCCAGAGCTAGCTATGTCAAGTTGGTCTATGGATCACCACTGTCCTCACTTTCTAAAGCATGTACACCAGCCTACTTTATTCTAAAGCACAATTAAGGTTTTGCTAATACATACATACCCATCGCGGGGGGGGGGGGGGAGAAGGGAAATATCCTCTGGATTTGAATCCTTGTTGTGCATGTGGCTGTTCACTGATGTGCTGGTCCACATGACTGAGTAATATCTAAGCACACAAAGGACCCCTACAAATAGAGACGCTGAAGTAATATAACCTCTTGACATTAGGGAATGAATTCAGGCTCACATAGAGAAATGGGATGGCAGTAATTCAAGCCCTCTGAAAGAATGTGAATGTCTACACAATTAGGTCACACACGAGGAACTTGGGAGCCCTCAAACCGTGCTAAATGCTGTAAACACTCACCCATGTGCAGTCTCTTCTGCATTTGATCCAAAGAAAGAGACAACATTAAGGTTCATTAAACCCTCCCAGTAGGGTTTGCAGTGGTTTTTTTAAAAAAGACATTGAATGTGTACAGGCATAACCATAAACCAGAGCACATGATAGGTTTAATAGAAGATATTGCTTCCTCAGGACCAAAATGGGAGACTTGCTCAGTCTGAATTTACAGTGAAGAGGAACATATAACATGATAAGCATGAGTCCAGAATACTGAGAAGCAGCAAAGAGACCAACTGCTCTATGACCTTATGGCAGCGCCACACTTTATGCACATGTATCTGCCTGGGTATACCATAAATCACCCTGCATCAAATATATAAAGCATGGATGTATACACAAATGTACATATATCTTCAAACACCAGTATTTAAATGTGATTGCCCAACTGTGGCAAACACAGGGTAGAAACAGGCCATGAGCATAAAGTGAAACATAATAGCAAGTCACAGAGTGTGATGTTATGTTATTTGGGTTTAAATTTAAAGTGTATAGGTGGTAAGTATAATGTGTGTGTATTAAGTATAAGTATGTATTCCTGCTGTATCTGGGTGAGTGAGAAAGGATGGGCAGGAAGAAGGGTGTATTTACGTATGTGACATGATTGGCTGAGAGAGTGAGAAGGGGGGTAGAGCCTGTGCTATATAAACAGTGGGCGGTGCTGCTCAAGCAGGAGTTTGAAAGGCTTTTGTGGAGATTTGTGAAGAGAGCGCAGGAGTGAGAGGAGTGTGTGGAATGTGAAGTGCTGTTTGGGAGTTTGTGAAGCTGACTGAAGAGAGTTGAGCAATTATATTAGGATTGTTAAGAGATTAGCTAGTGAGTGCAGGGATTGATATTGGGAACAGTTGTTGAGGGATAATTGGTACTAGGATAAGATAGTACATTACTTAGGATTAACTGAAACTTACCATAAAACTTATTTCCAGAACTTGCTGTATTTTAAAATAAACTTTTCTTTGTTGTTTGAAACAGCCTGTGTGGGAAGCTGTGCTTATTGTACTGGTCAAAGAGGTATAAGGTATGGTAGGGATTAGACATCCCAAAGGCAGTATGAGAAGTGCAAGGATAAGGGGTTAGTGGAAAAGAAACCCCCAACCTTATGTAAGCACACCCAGAGAGCCCAATAAGGAGGGCAAGCTTGAGGCCCTATGAGGGGTGGGGTGTGACACACAGGTTCAAGAGCTGCAGTGGAAAATGCAGATTTCAGAGAGATTTAGAGAGATACACTGTGTACAGGTGTTTCTATGCTAACACTGGAAGCCTCCAAGTGAAGATAAGGAGTTAAAGTGCTTCGTTTTAAAGAAGGTATAGATAGATTGGGTAAAATTAAAACCTGATGGAATGAAGAGAACCAGTGGAATATGGTCATCTTTGTCAACAATCTGTATAGGAGACAAAGAAGGGTGTACTGGGGGTGTTGTTGCTCTGTATGTCAAAAAGGGCATGGTGTCAAAAAACCAAAACCCTCAAAAAGAGCAGACTTCATAGAATCACTGTGAGTGACAACACCAAGCCCCAAAAGTAATTTAGTACTGAGGACCTCCTATCTGTTGGGTTTTGCATAGGCAGAACGAGATTACCACCTGACATCGAGATTATCACCTGACCTGGTGGGTGTTACTTGAGTTCAAGTATACAAGGTCTCTGGTCACGAGAAATAGTCTCGAGGTGATATGACTCAGCAGCCTTGAACAGGTTTTGGGATCAACATGTTGATGAATAGGTTGTGCAACTGGGGTGAGTAATGTCCTATTTATAGGTGCAGGGTCTGCGGTATATAAGCTAACACACTTGCTGATAGCTTCACTTGCATTCTTCACTTGCTTGCTGTCTTGCTCGTCTTGACTCGACATGTCTCTTGGACTTCACTTCATCTAGCCTTACCACTGGGGTATAGGATTTGAGTCTGCAATGATGTAGTGAGTAGAGATGCATTGATTGCCTTAATCCCATGTAATTGGGACTTACAAATAAACTCTTTAATCTTTATTAACTGCTGTTATCTCCTCCTTCCGCCTGCGTGACTAGGACTGAGGGTCATTGGCTAGGGGAGCTTTTGAACCCGGGTCAGTCCAGCTCTCACATCTGGTTATGGGCCCAGAGATTAGGATCTGATGGTTATCTGGTGGGCAGATAAGCCACAGAGACGCAGTTTGGAAAAATTCAGCAGTTATAGAGTTAAGAGAAAATGTTTACTATTTGTAAGAACGGTTTGTAAACAAACTGGGGAAGGCAATGTTGCTAGAGCTGATAACAGCGGCTTGGAATGCAGCACAACTGAAAAATGCAGAAACAGAGAGATGGAGGATTTTTCGTTTTGAAAGCAGCTGGAACGGAGGTGCCAGGCTTGGCAAAATCCGAGGCTACTGGGCAGCTAACAGGCTGAAAAGTGAACAACGCTGGACACAAGGATTTCGTTTTTCCACAGCTTGCTGGAGTGATTGTCAAGGAGCTGTATCGGGCAAGGAAATAATCTTCAGGAGGCTCTGTGTCTACTCATCAAGGCTACAGGCAGGAGGATCATATTTCATTTGCAGTTTGCTTCTTCACACAGCAGCGGATCAGCTATCTTTTGCATTGTATCAACAAGTGGCTTGGATTACAAATGCGTGGATTACGTCTGACGTGGGCAAAGCGTCTGGAGCGTCATGTCGCAGCAAAGTCACGTGTGACTGAAACGTATCTGGGAAACTTGATACTACACGGGAGGCTGTATCAAACCAGCGGAGGCGTGGTTTTAAAGCAGAAAAAACAGCGCGGCAGTTTTGAACAGAGAAAGCTGTGCTTAAAATGGGAAGCTGTTCTTCATTTTCTTCATGTGGGATCACAGAAGAAAGGAGCTTGAAATCAGCAGGGGTGCTGCTGATGGGAAAACCTTTGTGTTTTAACCCAGGACATAACAAAATGGACATTATTTTGTTTGAGCAGAAAACAGTGGATTGTTTAAACGAAGCTTTCTGTGTTGGACATAAATAAACAGGAAGAGGACTATGCAAATGGTCAGAGGTTTAGCAGTCATGTTTTTGAAACTGTATTTCTTGAAAGTTGGATAACTTGGACTCAAGAAAGTGTAATATATGCTCTCTGAAATGTCAGGAAATGTACTGAATGTATATATGACTTAAGTATACTGTGGATTTTCTATAGCAAAATGTAAAATACTGAATAATTAGTAGGTATGTTTATATGACAAAGCTAAGAGATGGATTATTTCTTTCATACTGTAATGGTGTAATAAAGAAATGGAAAGTTGTACTGTTGCAACTATAAAAGGTTAAATGCTTATATGTATGACATGTACATGCATGCATATCACATGATGTTTGATCATTTAGATTCACAGGCTTGTGAAAGAAAATGCAAACTATGTTGGGGAAAGCATTTGGAAATTGTAATTTTCACATGAAAGGTAATTTTGTGCACATAAACAAGGGATGCTAGCTTCAACAAGCTAAAAACAGTTCATTTCATTCAATTTGTTCTTGATAATCTTGTGAATACTCTGGTGGTTTTTAGAGGAAAGGCATGTTATTTCATGATGTTAATTGATCAATACACGAGGTACAGGTTGTGTACATGTTAGTTAGAAAGCTGAAGTATTGAACAAAGTCAAGGTGTTTTGTGCTTGGATGGGAAACAAGCATATTACCCATGTTACCTATTTCTTTTGAGATAATGGGGAAGTTCAATTCAGTACATGTTTTGATGCATTTCTAACAGGATGTGATATTGAACACATGGATTGTGTGGAAGAGTAAACAAACACTCAGAAGAGGTGATACTAATTTGGATAATGAGGTTTGGGTAGAAGCTCTTAAATGTTTTGATTATGTACATGATAGAAGTTTTAGTTCTGTGTAATTGAACTGTACACCTTATAGAAAGTAGTGTAGAAGAAGGAATCTTCTGGAGAAACATTTCAGGATCTTGGATCTGATTTGTAGGTACATACACCTCAAAGTTAGAAGAAATCTGTAAGGGAGCTTACATGAGATTTTCTAGAAATGAGAATATTGTGTTTCACATGAATAACACTTGGATAGTGAGATTATCTAGAAGTGTTTAGTATAATGCTGAATGAAAAAGTGAGATCATTTTTCAAAATTAATTCTGTTAATGCAGGGGATGCATCAAGCTCAGAGTCAGAATAGAAAAGCATTTGCTGAAAGACAGTCAGTGAAATTTGACAAACTGATACACATTTGGTTTAGTGGAGACTAAACAAATGATTGTTCATCATTGGTGCAAATTTATTGGAACAAGAACCTGATAACTGAGGAAGTTAAGGAACAGGTGAGTCAAACAACCTGTGAGATATCAGAATGAATTTGCAGGGAAAGCCATTTGAAACTTCAAAATTTCAAAGAGGTGAAAAATTGTCTGTTAAGAAAGCTGAACCATAGCTTCAGGCTATGCAAGCTGAGTTGAATTCTTTGGATAAAGAACAAAACATGGAAGCTGGGGAAACAAACAGCAGTTCATGGAACTCATTGTTACCAGATAGATTTTTTAAGTGAAAACTAACCAGATTGAAAAAGGTTATATGAAAAATAGCAAGATTGGTTGCTTGTGATTTTTGCTCAGGTTAAAAGGAGCTGGATAATCATAAGATGAGTGCAACAACAATTTGCTTTGGAAACAGTTAGACTGATGTTTAAGAATGTGGAGAAAGATGTATGAATATTTCACAGGGAAATATTGGAACATAAGCATTTTAAATGAGAGGAAGTCTTTTGGAAAACTGAGAAGATTTTCTGTAGGAAAAGCTAAAGTCAGCTGGAGGCTGGAATTCTGTTTTGAACTCAAACATTGTTGAATTGAGATTTGCACAGAGAGGCAGATCAATGTTTGTTTGTTAAACAGGAGAACAGGGGCAAAGACTGTATGTACTTTGTTTAAATGGATGATCTATTGTTTTTTCTGGACAGATAAAAGCAATATGATATAATTGATCCAGGGTTTGGAATTTCATTGAAAATTGAAACTGCTTGGTGGTGGATCAACTGTTTATTTGTAAATAGAAGTTGAGGGAGAACCAAGAGGGCAGTATCTTACTGCAACAAACCAGAGAAATATCATGGATGTGATTGAGAATTTTGGAGATAGTTAACTCAGTGCGAGACTCCAAATAGTTGAGGATTTTCAAGCACATGCTGATGGAAAAGCAGTTTGAATGCTACACAGAAGCATTGGGCTGTTGAGCTTTACTGTACAAGCAACAAGGCCAGATATTGCTGTCAGTGTAATGGGCAGACTGTTAGACCAACAGGACATGCTTGGAGAGCTCTGAAAAGGAGTTGAGTGTTATCTGGAAGGAACATCACACTTCAGACTAAGATTTACAAGTCAGAGCACAGGTGGCTTACAGATTCACAGAAATGCCAGTTGTGGTTGTGATAGTAAGAACAACAAGAACACACCTGAAGTTTGTTATTTTTATAATCATACTTTGTTTGATTGATTTTGTAAGAAACAATCATCTAGAGGTTAGAGTTCAACTGAAACTGAACTGAATACATTGTATTATGTATTGTGCTATTATGCTATTGTAAAGCTTGAATAGTTATTGCATGTGTTTAAATAGTTTAAATTGTAAAAATGTTTAAATGATGCTGGGATTGATGTGAAAAACCTATTACAGTTTTTTCAGGAAACCAAGGCAGGATTGCTATGCTGCAGGCAGATAGCAATACACAACGTTTTGGGTTTGCAAATAAAACTGTGTCATAAGGAGGGATACATCAGAAGTGATTTGATGGTGGTTCAAATTTCTGGCAGGTAAAGTCATTCCTGCAAAAGTTTTTTTTTATCAAAGTCCATAGATGAAGGAACAGCATCAGATGTCAACAAAGCTGTTGCTGTTGTATGAGGTAAATAACCACGTTCTGCGCAAATGCAAAAGCAGGGGGATGTTGGGTTTTGCATAGGCAGAACGAGATTACCACCTGACATCGAGATTATCACCTGACCTGGTGGGTGTTACTTGAGTTCAAGTATACAAGGTCTCTGGTCACGAGAAATAGTCTCGAGGTGATATGACTCAGCAGCCTTGAACAGGTTTTGGGATCAACATGTTGATGAATAGGTTGTGCAACTGGGGTGAGTAATGTCCTATTTATAGGTGCAGGGTCTGCGGTATATAAGCTAACACACTTGCTGATAGCTTCACTTGCATTCTTCACTTGCTTGCTGTCTTGCTCGTCTTGACTTGACATGTCTCTTGGACTTCACTTCATCTAGCCCAACGTTCTCCAACCTGGGGGTCGCGACCCCCAAGGGGGTTGCGACGTGTTTCCTGGGGGGTCGCCAGCCAGGGTGGAAGCGAGTAGCGTTCCTGTGCCCCTTCGCTGTTGGCTGGAACTACTATACTGGAAGGAGGGAGGGGGAGGGAGGGGTTGGTATTTTGCTACAGGAGAGAGCGCGCGCGCACACCCACACGTGGTGCTTTGTGGGTAACAGGCATGCGAGCCTTGAGAAGGAGCCGCTGCCTGCAGACAGTTGCCTGCAACACGCTGCTGCTGCTGCTGCTGCTGCAGATCTCTGCTCTGCAAGAACGAGTTGGAGGAGGCTGGGTGGATTGAGCTGTTGTTGGGCTGGGAGCGTCCAGGGGTGAGGGGAGGCTAAATGGGGTGCAGAAACCACACCAAATCAGAAGCCTCCCTGGTTTTTCCCCCTCTGCTTCGCTTCTTTCTCTCTCCGTGTGCCGGTCTCTTCTAATGTTTTTGTTGTCCCCAGGCTTGCTTTCTCTTTCTGTCTTTCTTTCCCCCTTCTCTCTCTCTCTCTCTCTCTCTCTCTCTCTCTCCCCCCTCCTCCTTTTCTTTCCCCGCTGCGGCTTCATCTCTCCTTTTTCGCCGTTCTTCTCCTGCTGCTGCTGCTGCTGCTGCCGCTGCTTGCCCGTGCCTTATGCTATTTCTAAGCTGCTTTCTCATACAGCACATGGGGCGATAAGGGGAGAAGAGGGGGGTGGTTAGGGAGGGAGGTGGCGGCCGCGGCAGCGCTGGAGGAGGTGGGTGGGGGGAGGGAGGGAGGGAGAAAGAGAGGGGGGGTAACCAGAGAACTCTCCCCAAGCTGAGGACCCCCCCCCCCACTAGCCAGGGAGAATGATAAAAGGAGTGGGGGTGGGGGGGAGGAAGGGGAGCTGGGGGAGCAAAAAAATAATAATTTTTTATTTAATAATAAATATCAGAAGCAAAAAATAAACCAGAATTTTGCATGCACGCGAAAGTAGAAATTGGAGAGGGTGGGGGGAAGAGGAGCTTGCAGGAGAGGAGATAGGGTGTGGGGGGGGAGGAGGAGAGATAAATTTTGCACATACACACAAAAAAGAAGGTAAAGGGGGAGGGGAGCAAAAGGGAGAGAGAGAGAGAGACTGTGAATGAATTTCATTTCACTTGCTTCTGTGGCTGTTGCAGAACTATTTTTAGCTGTCTCCAGCAGAACAGAGAGCCAGTGTGGCGTAGTGGTGAGAGTGTTGGACTGGGACTCAGGAGATCCGGGTTCTAGTCCCCGCTCAGCCATGAAACTCACTGGATGACTTTGGGCCAGTCACTGACTCTCAGCCTAACCTACCTCACAGGATTGTTGTGAGGATAACATGGAGAGGAGGATTATGTAAGCCGCCTTGGGTTCCTTGCAGGAAGAAAGGCGGGGTATAAATAAAGTAAAATAAATAAATAAAGTGTATTCTCCTTTCTGATACAAAGCTGGCTAGTCAAATGATAAATCCGCTCACTCACCTGCTCCCTGTTGGGCCCTATTTCCACCAACATCCAGAGAGAGGAAGGGCAGGTGAGCAAGTACAACAATAGAAATACAAAAAGAATTGTATTTTTTTCATGTTTTTTCTTTACCCCATCAAAATGCAAATTTATGCAAATTCATGCAAATGTGGTGGGGGGTCCCCGGTTACTTTGCCATTACAAAAGGGGGTCGTGACTCGAAAAAGGTTGGGGACCACTGATCTAGCCTTACCACTGGGGTATAGGATTTGAGTCTGCAATGATGTAGTGAGTAGAGATGCATTGATTGCCTTAATCCCATGTAATTGGGACTTACAAATAAACTCTTTAATCTTTATTAACTGCTGTTATCTCCTCCTTCCGCCTGCGTGACTAGGACTGAGGGTCATTGGCTAGGGAGCTTTTGAACCCGGGTCAGTCCAGCTCTCATACTATCACCCCCCTGACCAAAATGCTCAGAATTATTTTGAGATGGAGAATTAAATCAGGGAGGCATCCAAAAGACAAAGGGTTGCAGTAATGGGTTATTTTAATTACCCTCACACAGACTGGATAAATGAATGTTCCAGTCTCTATAGAGATAACATTTCTAGTTATCCTTAATGACCATGCCCTAGAACATGGAACCGACCAGAAAGGAGGTGGCTCTGGACTTAATCCTAAATAGTGCCCAGGACCTAGAGCAACATGTAAGTGTTGTTGAACCGATTCGAAACAGTGACAGGAATGCTATCAAATTTCATTTATATGTAACTGGAAAACTGCCAATCAAATCCAACATGATCACATTTGACTTTGAAGAATCAACTTCTCAAAAATAAGGAAATTTGTAAAAAGGAATTTGAAAGGGAAAGTCAACAGGATCAAACCTCTCCAGAATACCTGGGGGTTACTCAAAATACTAGAAGCTCAGCTAGAATGTACCACAGGTCAGGAAAGGTAACACCAGATCTAAGAGGTCACCAGCATGGTTAATCAGTGTCAAGGAAACTGTTAGAGAAAAGAAGGCTTCCTTCAGAAAATGAAAGTCTTGCCCAAATGAGAAGAAAAAGTACCATAAATTTGCAAGCAGACAATAAGGGATTCAAAAATGGATTTTGAGCTGCATATCACTAACATTAAGCCTAACAATTAAAAATCTTTTAAAACATTAGAAACAGAAAACTGGCAAGAGAGGTGGGTTGGATCATTGGACGACAAGGGAGTTAAAGGAGGATAAAGAAATATCTGAGAAGTTGAATGAATTCTTTCCATCTGTCTTCACCACAGAAGATGTAGGGTAGATACTCAAGTCTGAGCTGATATTTTCAGGACGGAGTTGATGAACTGAGGCAAATAGTGATGACAAGAGATTAAGTTCTAGATCCAGACCTTACTGACAAACTGTAAATAAGCAAATTGAATCAAGGCTCCAAGAGTTCTTAAATAACTCAAATGTGAAATTGCAGATGGTGTGTGTGTGTGTGCGTGTGTAAGTAACATGTCCCTAACAATCTACCTCCGGTAGTAACACAGATGATGGAATGGTAACATCAACATTGCCCAAAGCTGGGAGGACGTTGAACTCAATCTTGTAGCCCCTTTGGATGATGCTGAGGACCCAGGAGTCAGATGCTACAGCAGTCCACATGGGGAGGAAGAGAGAGAGATGAGTGCTGAAGAGAGGTTGACAGGAAGAGATGACGTTTGTCAGAAAGGTCAGCCTTCTGGTTGTTAGCATGATACTTGGCTGATGAGTATTGCCCTTTTGGGACCGGTGGTGCCTGCTGTCAGAATGGATTATCTCCTTATGGACGGGACTGATAGAAGTTAGATTATCAAGCCCATTTCAACTGTCTATACATAGGAAGAGGAAGAGAAGGACCAATACCTATCTGCCAAACAGTAGTCTTTGGATTTTGCATGGAGTCCATTGCCTCATCTGTTTTAGTAGTGAGCAAGCTGACCCCATCGAAAGGGAAATCTTCTATTTGTGAATGAGCATCCTGCGACAAGCCTGCAGATCATAACCAGGCATGACGCAGGAGAGCAACAGCCCCTAGCATCACTTTGACATCGCAGTCAGTCTGATATCAGGTGGTGTTAATCTGCTGACGAGAAAGACAGGTTGCCTCTAACTGGAACATCTAAGATAGTTTCCTCTGGTCATCAGCTAAGTAGTCACAGAGGGAATCTACCTTCTCCCATAGGAACAACTGGTACCTTGACATGGCAGCCTGTAGTTAAGAGACTTGAGGACCCAGTGCTGCTGAAGAATAAATCCGATGATCCGTAAGGTCTTCAGCTCTCTTTATCTACCAGAGACAAGTGCACTTTGCGGGACCTGGACTGCAACGACTCCACCACATTAGAGTTGGGATGAAGGTGCAAGAAAGACAGGTTGCTTACCTGTAACTGTGTTTCTTCGAGTGGTCATCTGTGCATTCACACACATATGGGCTCTCTGCGCCTGCGCGGAGATCGTTCGGAAGATTTGATAGCTGAGTAAAGCGATCGGCTATCCCTTCGCACATGCCCTCTGCATGGCTCCCGCCCATTCCCTCAGTTCCTCGAGACCGCTAATGGCTGTCTCGGGAGCGAGGGACGCTTGCGGACCTACATGGCCCGAGGCAAGCTGTCACTGTCGACGCCCTGGAGAAGAGCAGTCGGATGCCGTCAGGAGGATTACACTAGAGGGGACGGCGGGTGGGTTGTGTGAATGCACAGATGACCACTCGAAGAAACACAGACAGGTAAGCAACCTGTCCTTCTTCGTGGTCTCTGTGCATCACACACATATGGGCAGAGTAGCAAGCTGACTTACCGGAGGTGGGTGTGTAAGCCGTCACTGCAGGACTGATGAGAGCACTGCCCTGTCTAAGGTTGTGGATGCTCGAGCCCGGACGTCTAGGTGGTAATGCTGAATGAAGGCAGACGGCGCAGCCTAGGTACCGGCTCGGCATAAGTCATGAAGAAGCACCCCTTTATCAAACGCGGTCGATGTCGATTGCGCTCTAGTGGAGTGGGATTTGACCGGACCTGGCAAGGTGTGGTGTGACAGCTCGTATGCAAGCTTAATGGACTCGATGATCCAGGAGGTGAAGCGCTGGGTCGATACTGGTAGGCCTTTGGAGGGTCCTCCATAGCAGATGAAAAGGCGTTGGGAGAGACGATAGTGTCGCGTTCTATCTTTGTAGAAGGCAAGGGCTCAGCGGACGTCAAGCATGTGGAGGGAGCGCTCCAAAGGAGAGGAGGGCGCCTGGAAGAATGCGGGTAAGATGATGTCTTGTCCGAGGTGGAAATTGGAGACAACCTTCAGAAGGAAGCGGAGGTCTGTGAGGAGGACTACCTTGTCCCGGTGGAACACCAGGTATGGGTTGTCGATCTGGAGAGAGCAGAGTTCCCTCGCCCTCCGGGCCGACGTGATCACGACCAGGAAGGCCGTTTTCCACGTTAAGAGACGAAAGTCTATGGACGCCATAGGTTCAAAGGGCGGCTTCGTAAGCGCGTGTAGGACTGTCGGGAGATCCCAACCCGGGATTAGGGGCCGCGAGGTTGGTATGAGGTTCCGAACACCTTTCAGGAAGGACCTGACTAGCGGGTCTGTAAAGAGCATCCCGAAAGGGAGCGGAGGTCTG
Organism: Shinisaurus crocodilurus; assembly: GCA_021292165.1. NCBI lineage: Eukaryota > Metazoa > Chordata > Lepidosauria > Squamata > Shinisauridae > Shinisaurus > Shinisaurus crocodilurus. The sequence goes on along the minus strand of CM037881.1, from coordinate 40,324,630 downwards.
TGAGCGGAGATCGCTGCAAGGTGGACCTTGACCGATAACAGGGCGAGCCCGCGGACCATAAGGACGTGTAAGTATTGGAGAATCGCAGGGACCGAACATGTTGATGGATCGATGCCGAGGCTGGATGTATAAGCTCGGAATGCCCTCCACTTCAGAGCATAGGATCGCTGTGTGGACAGTTTCCTGGCAGCCTTAATCACCGTCGCGACCTTGTTAGAGATTGTCTGGTTTAGGGCAGATGGATACGCCAAGCGGTGAGGTGAAGCGTCTCCGCATTGGGGCGGACGATTTTGCCCGAGTCTTGTGTAAGGAGACTCGTGGTCGTCGGGAGCGGCTGGTAGAGGCCATTGGACAGTTCGAGGAGGAGAGGAAACCACGGCTGCCTCGGCCACCAAGGCGAGATCAGGATGCAGTCGGTGCGATCCCGTCGGATCTTGGTGATGACCCTGGTGAGGAGGAGGATCGGCGGAAACATGTAATAAAGGCCCGTGTCCCAGCGAAGGAGGAAGGCGTCCGTTACTGAGTTCGGGTCCGAGACCCCTCTGCTGCAGAAGCGGTAGCACGCCGTGTTAGTTGATGTGGCAAATAGGTCCATGATGGGAGCACCCCATTGGTTGAAGAGAGCAGTCCTGACCTGGGGGTCCAATTGCCACTCGTGCTGGGAGAATTGCCTCCTGCTGAGGGTATCTGCCAGCGTGTTGCTGTGTCCTGCAATGTGGATCACAACCAGGGGGATTGCCCTTGGTATAGCCCAGTCGAAGATGCGCATGGTGAGACGAAGGAGCGTCTTTGACCTCGTGCCGCCCTCTTTGCTGAGATAAGCCACCACCGTCGTGTTGTCTGATGCAACCTGCACTCAGTGGCCTAGAAGGTGGTGCTGGAGTGACCTGAGGGCGTTCCACACTGCCTTTAACTCTAGCACGTTGATGTGGTGGCGGCATTCTGTGCGCGACCACGCACCCTGGACTGTGCAGGATCCCTGGTGTGCGCCCCAGCCCGTGAGGGACGTGTCCATGGTGAGCGTCACAGACGGATCGGGCGGTGTGAAGGGCATGCCCTTGGAGAGGTTCGGTACTGACGTCCACCACAGGAGAGATTGGCGGACTCGAGTGGGCAGGAGGAGCCGTTTTGTTGGGCTGTCGAATGCTGCTTTGAAGGCGGTGATCAGCCAATGCTGAAGAGGGCACATTCGAAGACGGGCAAAGGGCACAATGGCAATAGTTGATGCCATGAGGCCCAGCATTCGTCGAAGCGAACGCGCTGTCGGGGCATCGTCCCGAATAAGCTTTGCAGCTGTGGCGCGGATGTCTTGAAGCCTATGGTCTGGTAAGGTCGCCCGACCAATAGTGGCAACTAGAAGGGCCCCGATGAATTGTAAGGACTTAGTGGGGGCCAGTACCAACTTTACGGTGTTGATACAAAGTCCCAGATCCTCTAGAAGTTGTAGCGTGGCTCAGAGGGCCGATTCCAGTCGGGCTCGGGAGGAATCGACGACCAGCCAGTCGTCGAGGTATGGGTATATCTTGATACCTCTCGATCTGAGGAGGCTTGCACACACCGGAGCCATGCACTTGGTAAAGACTCTTGGCGCTGTGCAGAGGCCGAATGGGAGCACGACGAACTGGTACGGACAGGAGCCCACCATGAACCGAAGGAACTTCTGACTGTCGGGGTGGATGGATATGTGGAAGTAGGCGTCCTGGAAGTCTATCGATGCATACCAGTCGGACTTACGGAGCAGTGGAAGAATGGATTGTAATGTCACCATCCTCAAACTCAACGGCGTGATTAACAGATTGACCATCCGCAGGTCGAGTATGGGTCGGAGGCCCCCGCCTCTCTTGTGTACGGTAAAGTACCTGGAGTAGAGGCCCGCTGCTTGATCTGCTGTGGGGACCTGCCGAATGGCTCCTTTCAGGAGCAGGGTTTCCACTTCTCAGTGTAGCGGAGCCGTCGGTGGTGTGGCATGGATGCCCATGAATGGCGGGCGGGCATCGTATTAGAGGCAGTATCCCTGATGAGGTGGATCGGAGCCATGCGTGTCTATGGAGGGCCACCGCCGCTACCATAGACTTGCTATGGCAGTCGGCCTGGTGACGCGCTGTGCTAAGCTGCAGTCTTGATATGCCGGCAGCTTCGGCTTGGAGAATGCGGGCCAGGTCTCTGCTCCTGTGGTAGATGGGTGCACAGGGTGCCAATCTTCTCCCAGAGGAGGAGCAGGTAACGTGCCATAGTGACTTGGTAGCTATCTACTCTGAGCCCTAGGGAGCTGGATGCGTAGACCCGTCTGCCGAAGGCGTCTAGGCGCTTGCCCTCACGGTCCGCAGGGGTAGGGTGGCCCTTGCCCGAGCTCGACTGTGCCGATTCCACGACGATCAAATTCGGGTGCGAGAATAAGAACTTTGTGTCTTCGTCTTTGATCCGGTACATAGACTCGAGTCGGCGAGCCGTGGCCGGCGTGGAGGCCGGAGCTTTCCAGTTGCCTTGGACTGTGTCTAAGAGGGTAGGTGGGAAAGACAGCAGCGTAGGTGCGGGCCCTGTGTTAGAGAGGACGTCGTATATTGGATCCTTTCTCTTTGGTTCTTCTACCTGCTCCTCGATACCTAGAGTCTGGGCCATCCGTTGTATATGTTCGGTGAACCTGGCCCTGGTCATCGGACTGGGTGGCCGGAGGCTGAGTCAGGATCTGGGGATCCTGTAAGGTAGACCCCGGGAATGTTGATGCCACAGAGTCGTAGTCTGAGCTGTAATCTGAGGAAGACGCTGATGAGGCGGAGGCCGCTGCAGTGCGGAGTGTCGGGGCCGGTGGCAGAGGGCACGGCCTGTCCTGTGGGGCTGGTGAAATTGTAGCCATAGGCTTAATAGAAGCCCTTCTAGGTGGGACTGGGGGAGGAATGGGTGATCTTGATCGGTCCCGGCGATATTCTCAGACTCGTAGGTATCGTTGTCCCAGGGGGAACCGTCTCTGCGGTACGTGTACCGGTATGTACAGAGAGAGCGGCTGGAGGATGCGACTGAATATACTGATCCCGCCGCGCGTTGCGAACACGAACGTTTACGGTAGTATTCGGGCTGGTCTGAGTGACGGGATTGGTATCGAGGGGAGCAGACAACCTCGATTGCCTGGTGGCGGGAATCCGTTAGCGGCACTGGTAGTGACAGGGAGTCCTGTTGCCGATCTGGGGATGCTTCAACCACTCGTTCGGAGTCGGAGGTGTGAGCAGCCTCTGGCGCCAGTTCCGTCTGTGGGATCGAAGAGCGGGACCGAGATCTAGCTGTGGATCCAGTGGTCTGGTCCGGTATCAAAGCACCCACCGGCGAGACCGACTGGCGCTCGGGCTCGAAACCCGCCCCATGGCCTGTGTCGAGCGAGAAGGGGAGAGACGAGACTTAGCGCCTTTAGCCTTTTTTGCCTCTTTGTGTCTCCATCAGCGCTCGGAGTCGCTCTTGTCTTTATGAGGCCTTTTCCTTTGTTTGGAGATCAAAGACTCCACAGATTTGCCTGGGGTCACCGGGCGTTCACTGGTAATCGTATGAGAGGGGGGCGTTTTAGCCCTGGAGGAGGTCGCCTCCGTTTGCAGCGCCTCCGGAACTTGAAGTGCCTTAAGTCAGAGTGAAGCTTTGAGCTTATCAGCTCTGTGTTTCCGTGCCTGGCGTGTAAAGGCTTGGCAGTGGTGACAAGTCTCTATTACATGGGCCTCTCCTAGGCAGAAAAGGCACAGGGAGTGGCTGTCAGCCGGCGGCAGTTTGGCCCCACATTTGACACACTTGCAGAAGGGCACCTTCGCCAGCATTTCCACTTGGACAACTGTAATTTGAACAACCTAACTAACAAACTAACAACAACTACTAACTATAATAATATAAATTCTTTTAAAAAAATTTTAGATACTCAGCACAACGAGAGAAACCTTCCTACGACTGATCGTGTGAGCGGTCGAAGAGGAACTGAGGGAACGGGCGGGAGCCGCGCAGAGGGCATGCGCGAAGGGGAGGAGCTCCCGCCAGATCGCTTTACTCAGCTATCAAATCTTCCGAACCATCTCTGCGCAGGCACAGAGAGACCGTATGTGTGTGATGCACAGAGACCACGAAGAAGAAAAGGAATGCTGCATGTTTCTCCTGTACATGATACATATTCTTGAGTCTTTTAGAGGTAGGTGTCATGGATGAACGGCATCAAACACTGGGTCCTTGACTCACTGCACTGGCTGCTGTGTCTCTATGCCCAATGACTGTGCCATTCAGAGAATTTGGTCAGAAAAGTGCCCAAGATCCTCCGAAGGTGAGGCCGGGTCTTGTGTACCCGCTGCCACATCTGAAAATGAGATTGAAGGAGCCCTGGGGGAGCACAAAGCAGAATCGGACAGATAATCATCCATTGCCGACCATGGTGATGTGTCTGTCCAGAGGGTGTGAGGCAGAAGCTCAACCTGTGAAAATGGAGCAAGGTCCACGAGTTGGGCATGTGGATCTGAAGACACAAGCTGGTGTGGTGAATCTCAATGCACCACTGTAGCAGGGGATGATGCGTGCTGTGCAGGAGCCAAAGGCGCCCTGGGTGGTGGGGCCCAGAAAACATCCTCTGGTGGCAGGCGTGAAAGAGACACTGAGGGGATTGTGTGTCGGTACCAAGGAGACACGGTACTGGAGTAGCCAGGATGATCGTAGTATCCATCTCGATCCTGATGAGAATGTCATTCATCCCAATAATAAGGATGCTGCAGGGGAAGAGAACACTTGGAATGCCTGTCCCAATCTGACATAGGGGACTGCGAATGTGGCTCTCTCTTGACCATGCGGTAAGTCTCCTTGTGTTGTCCTGAGCGCTGCATCTGAGACACCATCAAATCTGGAGAGTCCTCCCAGTACCAAGGTGGCAAATGTTGGTCACATCCGCTCCTCGATCCTGAGGAGGGGTGGGGTCCCTGATCTTGTCCTCTGAGGCCAAAGAATTCCGGATCGGGTCTGGCTCCAGTACCAAAGGAGAGGCTATCAGTATTGGGGAATCCAAGAGAGATGGTGGTGGTGGGATAGTTTTTGTTGACAGTTTTTCTGGCAATTTTTTTAGACTCCTCCTCCTTCTTCGGCTGAGCCTCTGAGGCCTTGGCTAGAACCTCGTTAGGAGGGGCTGAAGACCCTGACACCCTCACTGTGTGCGAAGCTGATGGAACAGGTGAAGAAGGGCAAGTCTGGGGTATAGACAGCCTTGGGGTCTCGATGGCCTCCAGCACCTTCTTCCACAGAACAGCTACTGGATCTATTCCACCGTGCTTGCTTTGTGAATGCCTGGCAATGGGCACAGGCATCCAGAACATGTCCCTATCCCAGACAAAACAGATGAAGAGAGTGCCCGTCTGTCGAAAGGAATTTATTCCCACAGCGAACGCATTTACGAAAGGGAGCTTTCAAGGCCGTACAGCCCAAGGCTTGACCACGGTCGCAAAGGCCACAACAGAAAAAATAAACACTATAAAACCGAAAGGAAGAAATATGACAGCAGAAAAAGATTTGAAGAAAAAAACCTTCAGCAAAGTAAGCAATAACAGTCCAAAGGATGAAAGAAGCTTCCCCGAGGCAACCACAATGACAGTTGAAGAGGAACTGAGGAAATAGGCGGGAACCCGCTAGGGACATGCATACTGAGACAGTGGGGGAGGGTTCCTGCCAAAATTCCTCATCAATAGAAGTTTCCTGAAAGGGGCTCTGTGCAGGTGCAGAGCTCATATGTGTGATGGACAGAGACCACGAGAAAGAAAATGATGATACTAAGAAGAAAATTAAAAGTACAAGTAACTTGTACATGGCTTCTTTTTATACAGCAGATGCTCCATTGCCCAAATGATTCTTTACTTACAAAAAATTAACTCATGCAATAAGCAATTACATGCCCACCACTTTGATCACCATTAATTAGCTAGTCTGCTCTGGCTAGTTGACTAGTACTATCAAGGTTGATCAAAGCCTCACCTCTCACGGTGCTGCTGGCTGTCACCACTCACACAGTTAACAGCTGATCAGAACTATGAACCCCAAATTCCTGTTAATCAAATGCCCAGAAGACTGACAGAAATGAGGGTCCCCAAATACCTGCACTTTAATGAGGATTATTATGCTGATACACTAGTCATTCTTATATCACAAGCCTGGAAGAAGGGGAGCACTAATTGCTACTGTGAAGAGGCTCCATTGTCTATACCAGTGTTCCCCAACCTTGAGTCCCCAAATGTTTTTGGCGTACAACTCCCAGCATGCCCCAGCCAGCTATGCTGGCTGGGGCATGCTGGGAGTTGTAGACCAAAAACATCTGGGGACCCAAGGTTGGAGAACACTGGTCTATACAGTATATGACATGTTTTCTATACAGTATATGACATGTTAAGGGGACCAAAGGAAGTGTGCAGCTTTCTCTGATTTCCACTGGGAAGGGAGCATCTGAATTCCATCTTTGCCTTTGCAAATCTACTTGCTCACTGGTCATAACCATGTGTTCAAAAGCAACTGACGAGCCCGCCACAGTTCTAGAACTAGCGCCTGAAAAGTATCAGGCAGTGAGGAATTCAGCCTGTGTGCCACCACCTGGCTCTGGTGAAAGGAAGGAACTGCACACAAACCCAACAAACTAGCAAAGGAAGCCACCTTGCAGTAACAGGTTAGAATGGATCAGGCAATACTCCTTGACCACTATAATGGTTTTTACACCAGACTTGCTCGCTGTTCTGAGCAACTAAGAGAGACACGCACTTTCTTGGACTATAGACTGTCTTCACATTGTTCCCCTTCTGCCATTGCACCATTCTACCCTCAGCTGCACAGGAGCCAGATTTGATATGTCTTTGTCATTTTATTGCTTAGCTCAGTAGCGGTTTTCACATTCAGTAATTTAGCATCCTATAAAGCAATAGGGATGCTAAAGAAGCAGGACAGCTTCTTCCTGATGTCAACCTAAACTTGTCATTACAGTGATAGGAAATGAAACAGTTGGGGTTTTTTTCTTTACTTGAATGGGAAAAGCCTAATTACCCATGAGTTACAGCATTGTTCGCATGAGCACAAGCATACTGGGTTTGATGAACTGCTTTTACACAGCCCTTCACTTCCCCCATGCTGCAGCCTGAGAAAGAGAAACGTGTGTTCATTAATATTTGATAGCAAAACCACCAGGATCTGCAGCAGAGCTGTCTGACTGGCTTTGTTTACAGGAGATCTCGGCACTAGGAACACCACAGGCCACTCTCTCTATGAACAGGAATCTCCATATAGTCATGTCCTGCCAACCGCTGTATCAGTTGTATCAGCTATGGTAAAGTTTTTAAAAGATGCATGCCCATGTACAAGTGTGCCTGGAATCCAAATTCTACAACATGAAAACCCTGCAAATGAATCCAATATATTCCAATGAAGACAGCAATAAGAAAAGTCAACTCTGCACACACTTGGGGGACTCCCTTCTGTACTATCCCTTCAGAAGCACTAGGGCTCAGCCCCAACATTCAAAAATAAGCCCAGCATGTAACTCACAAGTGTTTTAATTCTCAGCACCAGAGTGCAAACTTCAACTTCTCTGGTGGAAAAGTATGGATCAAGATGATATAGCAATGCATACATAAACAATTTTTCATATCAAAGATTCATGGAAAGTAAATGGATTTCACCTCTGTCTAAAGCAAAGGCTAGCAATAAGTTTGGGGAAATAAAGTTTTCATATATATATATATATATATATATATATAATGGAATTCCCTAACTGTGGTTCAGGAGCGATAGAGCAACCAGTTAAAATGTTGCAAATTCAAGTTCTCAGTAAGGAAGTCAAGCAGATGCTGGTTGATCTCTAACCTGGAGGCGTGCAGGCATCAGCTGGAGACTGTACAAATGTGGACCGTCTTTTTGTTGGCATGGGCAGGGCCATCTTCTGTTCCTTGTGTTTTGCCAGTGCTGCTTGCACCGCCTCTGTGTGGATATCTGGCGAATGGGAGGGGAAATCAGTTAGTACATCAAAATTCTGCATGGTAGAAGAAGAAGCCCTAGCTACATGTCCTGAATTGAGTTATTCCTCTGTATCTGTGTAACAAAGGCTGCCATGGAGCTACTTAGCAAGACTGGGCATACTTGCAAATGTCACAAAATTGACCAAAACTGTACCACCCACACACATCAACTTGCTCTGATCTGCTTTTTTCAAACACGTCCTTCTTAAGTGAGAAGTGCTAGCCTTCTTAGCCTTTAGGCAGCAACTCTGGAAACAAGGCTGATTTCATGTAACATGAGAGGATCTCAATGACATGGAGTGAAACTTTTTCCAGAACAGATTTTTCCCCCCTGCTACTATCTTTTCTCACAGAAACTTTCTAAAAAAAACATTGTTCCATAAATTTATTGAGTTGAATCCAGAGTTCGTCCTTTGCCCCCCCCCCCGAATTTTTGCTAATTCCTCCTTCAGCCCCCTGCGCTCACAGAAAAGCTGTCCCAGAGAATCGGGGAACCTCTGGAACAACATAGGGGTGGCATTAGGGACTGCAGAGGGAACTGGCAAAAATGGCCTCTATCCCACCCTCCAGTGAGAGCCTCCACTGTATCTCAGCCTCTTCCATGAACGGAAGAAACTCTTGCATTCACAGAAGGGGCACTCTGGATACAATCCTTTAATAATATAATGAACAGGAAAATGCCAGTAAACTAGAACATTTTCAAAGTTGTAATGAACTTTTTTCAGGTGAGGACATCTGTCCATCTCTCTCTCTCTCTCTCTCTCTCTCTCTCTCTCTCTCTCTCACACACACACACACACACGTAAGTAAATGGGGATAAGTTATTAAATTTAAATGTAAAGTATACTCAGACAATAATTAGAAATTTATTGAGCTTACTTTCAAAAAAATTTCATTTTAATGATAATTTTATGAGCAAACAAAGTTATGCATAATACATTTTATGTTCCGAACATAAGAAAGTGATTTCAAATCTGTAAAGAGCGCTAAAGGAGGGGGGGTGTATCCAATGAGTTGTATCCAAAGTTGGTCTAAACTAAGTTCCATTCATTTCTGTCTAAGTAGGACTAACATTGCATACAACCCAAAGTATTACATATTTTTCGATTTCCCCCCAAAATGTCCCCCCCAAAAACCCCTGGAAAAAAATCCAGGGTTTCCCCCACACACACATCTTTATTTCCCCCCCAAAAACCCCTGGAAAAAAATCCAGGGTTTCCCCCCCCCACATCTTCAAAATGTCCAGAAATTTAGTATCTCTTCACATGATAGGATGCAGCATCCATATTGCCAATTGTGGGGAAATGTAACTACAACAGTCCTCCAGCAGGGATATTATCTAGAAAAGGAAAAGTGCCTCTATATGCCTTTAAAAAAAATCAAAATCAAATCAGTCTACACCAGGGGTGGTCAGAAGGTAGATCTCCAGATGTTTTGGACTTCTACTCCTAGAAGTCCCTGCCAGCTTTGCCAATCGTCAGGAATGCTGGGAGTTGTAGCCCCAAACATCTGGAGATCTACTTTCTGTCCACCCCTGGTCTACACATCCTACTGTCTGTATTCAGAGATGTAAGAGGCCTCAGAATATGGTTCAACATCAGGTCTGTACCCTTTCATCCAGTAGCTCCCCCAAACTTAAATCCCACACCCAAACAGGAGATATGCCAGTACAGATGTGGGTGCCCCTTTTGTTACCAGTCTCAAAATATCAAACAACAATTTAGACCCTTAGAACCCCACCCGGAAGCATGGCAATTTTGCTGCTCAAAGAGCAGGAGAAAGAAGTTCAGTAATTTGCACAAACCTAAAACAGCAAGCATGGCTGATGAGTCATATAACCCATAAACCTCAAGTCATCTTCTGTACTGATCACCAGGCTATATCCATCTCTCTTTTTGTGCGGGAATAAAATTTGTATCACTGTCTGGCACATTTCCTCACAGGATGTGTTAGAAAAATTCTACTGAGGGCAGATTTGACTAACACCATTTGAACATGACTTATCCTTTGGGTCTCAATGGCCTAGAACAGCTTTGTGAGTTCAGCAGCAGCCTGTACACGTTTGAACACTGTGCTCTGGAAGGGCCACTTCAGCAAGTTGACAGGGACCAGGGGGATTAGCCTGCAGGAGGTCAGGCAAAAATAACACAGTTCATGCTTTAAGTGCCACCTACTGAACATGACTCATCTGGACAAGGACAATAGTTCAATGCTACAAATGAAACAGAGTCAACATGATTAATACATTTCAAGAATCACTTTTTTTCTGAAGCACAATAAGAGGGAACATATGGTGGCAAAAGACCATCTTACTGAGAAAGATGGAAAAATATTTATATGCTAAGGGTCTGAGTACATTTGAGTTTGAAAATGAGTTTTCCTGTGGTTCAGACTGGCTGGTGACTTGACATCTCCCATTCCAAATTGAACAAAGTAATATATATATATATATATATATAGAGAGAGAGAGAGAGAGAGAGAGAGAGTTATGAGTTTCCAGAACAGTGACCAATGTTGACTATGTGCCAGTAGAATGGAGCAAGTACATCACTGAAAGCTACCTGCAAGTACAGAATGGAGTCACACAGTACTAAAGCTAAGAACCTTCCCCAGACCCCCCCACCCCAATTTCAAATATGTTCACCAGATCCTGAACGTAATAGAACCTACCCAAGTCTTCCCAAGCAAAATCTGGGCACTTCTCTACATCATCCAACATCTTGTTCCTTGTTGTAGCTCCAGGACTGAGAGAGGCCAGAGGTGCCTAGCATATGGTTGCTACTAAATAAAACTTTAAGCAATACTAGACGTGCTGTGGTAAAAGCATGCATATAGCACTCTGCTATACTGTACTGAAAATACTTTCAAAATATGCCAAACAGAGGATGCAATGAGAGCCATGAGGCAATAAATGCAAAGGAGAGCTAGTAGCAACAGGAGTCTCCTCACAATGATGTACAGTAATACCTTGGATTGCAAGCATAATTCGTTCCGGAACCGTGCTTGTAATCCAAAACACTCTTATATCAAAGCGAGTCTCTGGCGGGTGTGAGCAGGGCCTATTTCGGCCCGCTACGCCCGCTCGAGGCAAGCAGTTACATCCCTACACTTGTATTGCAAGACGTCGGTTGTTTATCAAGTCAAAATTTATTTTAAAAAATTGCTTGTCTTGCAAAACGCTCTCAGACCAAGTTACTTGCAATCCAAGGTATTACTGTACTGGGTTCAAGAAGAAATGACAATGGACTTTGGATCAGGATATCCTTGGCTCTCTTTTAATCTCTGCTACAGACGTACATGGTTAACCTGGCCAATTCTGAACTTTATTACATATCTTCCAACAAGGAGAATTCCCTATCATTAGTCTTGTAAACCACAAAGGTGAGGTGCATTTGGCACATACACTTTTAGAGCGTAACTGGGTTCAGACAACACAGCAACGCATTGTGGGTAACTAGCCACGGTGGGTTGTCATGTCGTGCAAACCTGGACCACTTCCTGAAGAGTGGCTTGTTCTTCCCCAACAAGCCACCCTAACAACCCATGGCTTGTTGTTCTTGGACCCATGATGGGTTGGCATGTCATCTGAACCTGGCACACTGATCCCGTTGCAGGTCTAGGGAAGCAGTGAGTCATTTGGAAAGAGCCGCAAAAACCCCTTGCCACTCTTGCCAAGCTTGCCCAGGCAACCACTAGTACAGCTGCTCCACCAAGTCCCCAAGCAGCACTTTGGAGCGACCATCACTGGTTCGCTTTCCACTGCTCCAATTATGACCCCTTTTGTGGTCACCATGGCTTTTTTTAAAGGGTTTCTTTTGAAACAGGGTTTTTGACAGGGCTAAGCAGGGGTTGTTGTTGTTTTTTTTTGAGAGAGAGAGAGATACAGATTTCATGGCTGCATATGTCACTGTCCAAAAAATAAATAAAACAGCTGTCAAAAGTAAGTGTTCCTGTAAATGGGGTGAGCTGCAATTTCCCCACTTTCCCAAGCACCTAGAGGCTCAGGAAAGGGTGGAAAAAGTGGAGGACACTTAAAACTTAGAAGATATCACTGCAAAGGGGGTGATGTAGTCGCCACCCCCTTTCGCAAGCAAAGAGCTTCTCGCGGCTTTGCTTTCACTTGACAGCTCACTGTTTGACAGCTGTCAAGTGAAAAGAAAATAACATATTTGAACCTGGCTTTGTCAGTGTTCATAGATGGTACCTGCTTTGTCAGCAGGCACTTAACAGGACAGGCAAGGCTTTGCATTTAGGGTAGTCGGAGTTCCGAATTACTGACACTTTTAAAAAACAAACAAACAAACCCAAAAACATTTGCAAACATTTCTCCCACAAAATGTTTTTTTAAAAATAGGTGGTGAACCAGTGACCACCACTCCAATGTGCCGCGTGGGCACCTTGGAGGGGCTGTAATTTCGGAGATGGTGAAAAGCAATCTCCGAAGAAAAAGGGTGGGAAGCCGTGCAACTACAAAAGGGGTTGCGATCAGAGCGGGAAAAGGAGACAAGATGGGTTCTGCTATGCAGGTCCCTGGGATACCCGTGGGAGGATCGAGAGGGAATAAGCAGGGGACAACCCACAGCGAGCCCGACAATCCATCAGGTGAACTGTGGGTTCCGCAAAGAACCCACACTGCATAGTTTATTTGCAGGTTGGGTTGCTGTGTCATGTGAACGCAGCCTGTGTCTGTCCTAGATACCTGTAATAAATTATGAAGGAGGATACGAACCACAGCCTTTTCCAAATCAGGAAAAAAATTAACTTTGTTTTTCAGATGAATCTGTAGCATCCTTACCAGACCGATAGCGTTCATCTCTGGCTCCCCCAGAGCGTGCCCGGTGATACTTAGATGAAGATGATCCTGGAGCTGCAGATGGAGCAGGTGTCTGGTTTCGGGGTTCCTTTTGCACACCTAGATCGATTCCTGTAGGAATATTTTTAAAAGACAAATGTCAAAGAAAAATGGCCAGTATTAACAATCTCTGGCATTAACGATCAGCTAATTGTACAGTAACAAGATGGGATCTTTGTATGAAAATTAGAAATTGACAGCCAGTTAAATTCTTCAAGCAAAATCTTGCACAAGTATATCAAGTTGTAGGAGTTCCTTTACTGAGGTTTTTAAGAATAGACTGCATGAATGTCCATAAAAGATGCTTTGAAAATTAGGGAAGGGAGAGAGAGAAAATCCCCAGAGCCTGGATGTCTGTGTCCCTATATATGTTATACAGTGCTACCCCATATCCATAGCAGATTGGTGGCAGTTTATGCCTCCACTAGAGCGACAGAGCTACCTTAGCTGCATTTCCCAGCCCTAAAAATCTATGAGGGACAGATTGGATAACCCTGTAATGCTTTTTACAGCATGGCAGTGCTATAGTGGTTGCATATGCTTCCTCCTTCCTGGTTCTTTAGAGGAAAAAGAGTGCCAAGGTTAAAAAAAAGAAGAAAAGTAATCAAGCAGAAGAAGAGGGTGTAACGCTCAACCTTATATTAAAAAAAAAATTGTTTGAGTCAAATAAGAATCTGATCAGAGTACATACAATCTAATTCCTGATATCTTCGAGCTAAGTCCTGCAAGTCTTACAATGATAATAAAGCATTCAAGCACAAGAAAGCAAATTACAAAAAACACAGTGGAATAGCCTTGTTTGGATGTGGGAAGGGAAATGAGTGCTTTTTTAAAGTCGCTGACCTTTTTGAATGAACAGTTGGAACCTGCTACTTTTAAGAAGCAGGCCATATGTAAAACAAAACAAAAGAGGAATGGATTATTTCTCAGAAAGCTGCCTGACTTGGAAATCATGTATATGATACAATAATTTTAAAAGGATTGACAAGAAGCACTTGGAAAAAGAAGAAATTTACAATTTGGGAGGAACAAAACTCTAGGGTCAGAGTGGTTAGTATGAGTGATGATATTGCCCGTTTAAGTGATAACGTAATAGCTTAGATCTGTGTTGTTGTTTTTAGAAACACTTTCAAAATTGATCTGTCTGCCAAGGAATTACTACACATTATGGATTCTGAGACATGTTCTAGAGTGCACATCCTATTCACACAAAGTACTGGCCAGGGTTCATTGTTGCCTAACTGAATAAAAGGAATACCCTAAATGACACAACCAACAATCTCCCAGGGCTACAAACATTACAGAGGAAGACTGGAAGTGATGGACAAGCTGTCTTTCAAGGAACTTTGTCCAATGCTACTGAGCCCTACATTAAGCAAATTCATATAAGGTTTCAAGGAACACAGTTTAAAAACTAGCACATAATGCCTGACTGAATTGTTTAAGAACGGGTTGCTTACCTGTAACTGTGGTTCTTTGAGTGGTCATCTGTGCATCACAGATATGGGCTCTGTGCCTGTGCGGAGCCTACTTTGGGAAGATTTTATAGCTGAGGATTTTGGGGTGGGAACCCCTCCCCACCTTCCTACCGCACATGTACCAGCGGGTTCCTGCCCGCTTCTTCAGTTCACTGAGACCAGCTTTGTGGCCTCAGAACTGAGAGGGAGCTCGGTATCGATACTGGTGTCGAAAGCGACATCGATACCAGCACAGAAAAAAACACTTCGCTGGGGTCCCGAGAGTAGTTGGTGACACTGAGGAGGGGATGGTGGGTGGGTTGTGTGAATGCACAGATGACCACTCGAAGAATCACAGTTACAGGTAAGCAACCTGTTCTTCTTCATGGTCTCTGTGCATCACACATATGGGTGAAGTAATGAGCTAAGCTTACTGGAGGAGGGCAGTGTCATCAGGCCAACAGTGAAGACAAGACAGCTTGGCTGAAGGTGCAGTCGATCAAGCCCGAACATCCGGTCTGTAGTGTCGGACCAAGGTGGATGGAGTCGACCAGGTGGCGGCCTTACACAGGTCCTTGAGGGGGACGCCCCTGCCAAATGCAGTTGACATCGATACCGCCCGGGTAGAGTGAGCCCTATCCCTGGGTAGGAGCTTGAGTCCAGCAAGTTCATAGGCAAGTGTGATCGCTTGGACAACCCACTTAGCGAGGCGTTGACTGAAGACCGGTAGTCCTTTCCGTGGACCCGCATAGTAGACAAACAAGCAGGAAGATAGACGGTAAGGTTCGGTCCATGCCTTATAAAAGGCCAAGGCCCTGCAAACGTTAGTGTGGAGGGTCCGCTCTATCGGAGACGAAGGGGCCAGAAAGAAGGCAGGTAAAACAATATCTTGTCCCAAATGGAAGTTGGAGACGACCTTGGGCAAAAAGGAGACGTCAGCGCAAAGTACGGCTTTGTCCCTGTGGAAGATGAGGTAAGGACCATCGATCCGGAGGGTGCACAGTTCTCTGGCGCGGCGTGCCAAGGTGATCACTACTAAGAACGAGACTTTCCAGGTGAGGAGAGGTAGGTCAATCAATGCCATAGGCTCGAAGGGTTTCTTAGTAAGAGCCTTCAGAACTACCGCTAGGCTCCACAAGGGGATGAGTGATTGTGCGTGTGGGAGAAGCCCTCCTGAGGAACTGTTTCACCAGGGGCTGGACGAACAAGGAGCTGCCAGAGATTGGGTGAGGGTGTGCTGAAATGGCAGCGAGGTACACCTTGATGGATGAAAATTGAAGTCCACGGTGCATCAAAAGTTGCAGGTAATCAAAGACTGAAGGGACGTCGCAGGAAGATGGGTCGAAGCCTTTGGAGTGAGTGAAGGCAGCAAACCCAGACCACTTCCTCGCATAAGAGTGGCGGGTGGAAGGCTTACAGCAGCCTCAAGGACTGTCTGAATGCGAGGGGAGACCAGAACCGGAGGGTTGGTCACCATAGGCGCCAGGCAGTCAGGCGACGAGTTCGTAGGTCCGGGTGAAGTATCCAACCTCGATTCTGGGAGAGAAGAGTCCGAGATAGGGGAATACAGAGAAAGTCCTATCTGGAGCGGTGGAATAATGGCATGAATCAGGGTTGATGGGGCCACCAAGGGGTGACTAAGATGCATTCTGTGTGATCTGATTGGATCTTCGCTAGGACCCATGGCTTTTGAATGGCAATCTGCTTGGTGGCAAGCAGTGTTGATTTGCTGCCTGGCCAGTCTAGAAGGTTCGGATTGAAAGACACAGGCCAGCTCCCTCTGGTCCTCGGGGAGGTAGCCACACATGGCCCCAATCTTCTCCCAAAAAAAGAATTGGTAGCGGCCATGGTGGCTTGATAGTTGGCTACCTTCAACCTGAGGGTGGTGGTGGAGTACGCCCTGCGAGCGAGGAGATTGAGTCGGCGTCCTTCCTTATCTACAGGTGCAGAGTGCAGGCGTCTGGAGTGGCCTCGAGCAGACTCTACGATAATAGAGTTCAGCTTCGGATGAGTGAATAGAAAGGGGGTGTCCTGGTCTTGGACGCTATACATTCGTTCGAAGTGCTTCGATGTTGGGGGCGCCAAGGATGGATTCTTCCATGCTGCCTTCACTGTATGGAGAAGAGTCAGGAGGAAGGGGATGGTGACAGAGGCCGCCTCCACGGTGTAAATGGCGTCAAACACCGGGTCCATTATCCTCTCCTCTGGCTGGTGTGTCGCAATCCCCAGTGATTGTGCCATCCAACTGTTGTGCCTCCGTTAGGTCAGACGGAGACTGGCCGTGCCAGAGTGTGTTTGGACTGGGGTAAGGCAGCCCAGTCAGCTGGGCTGCCTTACCAATCAGCGCCTGCTCAAAAGGCAGGTCTCAAATGCACATCAGATGCTGGAAGCAATTGTTTGCTTATACAGCTTCAGCCAAACGCTCCTGACCCCCCCCCCCCGAACTCAGACTTGTGCCTTTGAACCTTGGAACCACCTTGACGACTCTTTTGCCTGCTCCTGAACTGGTTTGTGTTTGCCCGTTTTCGTATACAGTATATATATTTTGGCTTCGACCCTTGGACTGTGATAACGACTACGGCTTATCTTTGAACGGGACGGATTTACGACACCAACGTACTTGCTCAGAGAAGTGTCCCATATCCTCCAATGGCAAGTCTGGGTCTTTTGAGCCAACCATCGCATCTGGAGAAGAGATGGAAGGTGCAAGGGAGGATACAGAAGATGACTCTGAGTAGTAGTCTTTGGGAGAGGATGCTCTGGAGGACCGAATTGGCTGGAGAGGGTCCCTTGTCACTGGAGAAGCAGCTGTAGACGGAGCCTCCCACCTTGGTACCAAAGCGGTTGGTAATTGCAGCTCCAGTACCAAGGAAGTCAGCTGGTGTTGAGCTGGCCTTTCTTCTCTCGGGAGTGGAGGAGGTGGAGACCAGTGAGGACTAGGAGGTATGGCTAGAGATGCTGACAGCTCCTGATGAAAACGCGGTGGCGCGTAGGTACGAGGTTGATAATAGGGATCCTGTTGCCAGTCCTGCCAATAGTAGTGTGGTCTAGGTGGAAGTGACCACTCCGACCTATTGCCCCACTCCAAGAGAGGAGACCGGGACCGGTAACGGTAGTAGCAGGGGCCCGGGCTCCCCTCTGTTTGGCAATCCTTCTGTTTGTGGATGCATGGAGGCTGCTGGGCTTCTCCGTGCTGCGGAAGAGGCGTATGGGGTCGAGGAGATGGAGATCGGTCTTGACCCACGTCCGGGGATGGAGAGTTGAGTATCTCACCCTCCGATACTGAAGAGATCGGTACCGAGACAATCGGGATTGGAGGTGGTCTCGGTGTTGACGGAGAGGCAGTCAGCGTCCAAAGCTGTTAGGGAGGAGGTGTCCTTGCCTTCGGTGTCGACAAGCGTTTGTGCTCTTTCCTTTCTCTTTTTCTTCTTCCACTCCAGGCCAGATCGAGCCTTTTTGGCCAGCTTTTTTGCAGTCAGGAAAGACAGCGATCTGCCCGGAGTCGGAGGGCCTCTCCCTGTCACCAGGGTCTGACCCATAGGAGGCATTGCCACCCATGGTGGAGGAGAGGAAGAAGGGGGTGCCACCATTTTGGCCAGGTGGTCAACAGATTCGAGTGCCTTATTCCACAGAACTGCCCAGAGACTATCAGCGCGGTTCCTCCTGGCCTGCTTCATGAATGATTGACAGTGAGGGCAAGAATCAATTTTGTGCCCCTCACCGAGACAAAGCAGGCACAGGAAGTGCCCATCCGTGGGGGGTAATTCACTGCCACAATGGACGCATTTGTGAAACAGGGCCTTGGAGGCCATCCAGCGGCAAAGGAAAAGACAAAAGGTGGAAATATACATGAGGAGGAGGAGGAGGAGGAGGAGGAGGAGACGGAGACAGATTTCCCCCCCTAAGAACCTCAGCACTGTCGTCGAAAGACGCAGAAAGAATGGCACCCACAAAGGCAGTCAAAGAGGAACTGAAGAAGCGGGCAGGAACCTGCCGGTACATGTGCAGCAGGATGGTGAGGAGGGGTCCCCGCCCCCAAATCCTCAGCTATAGAACCTTCCTGAAGTAGGCTCCATGCAGGCGCAGACCCCATATGTGTGATGCACAGAGACCACGAAGAAGAACTCATAGTTAGTTGTGGCTGCATGGCACCAAGCACACGCACTGCTTCCTGTGCACTCATCGCTTTCACTTCCCTCAACAACCCAGTTCCTGGGTTATTGTTACATCTGAACTCAGGAACTCTGAATAATCCAGAATTAACCCAACAACAAACCATGGGTAATTGTTGAGTTAACTGGGTTGTTTAACCCATAAACCACCCAGATGTCCAGGTTCTGACATCATGAAACAACCCAGGAACAGGGTGTTTAGGAAAGCGGGAGCGGGAACCAGCAAGCTCGATAGTTTGATTATGCAAATCAGGTAAATATGTGGGGCAACTTAATATTCCTTAGTATGGCTATATTCCCTATTGCTGGGGGTGGGGGTGGACAGTTGAAATTCCTAGTGCCTGGCCATACAGCTACCTAAAATGCAATACTGACTCCTGAAACATGTCTTTTAAAAACCCTAACTTGATCATTGGTGATAATACATAAATGATCACACAGAAATAACTAATGAAGTTTCACAACTTCATGTACTGACTGAAATCATATGAACTGCCTGTAATCTCAATTTGCTTGCCCATAGGATGGGGCTGCCCCAGTCTCATAAAAATGAATTAATGGCTCACACATATTGAGTTACCTACTAATCAAACATGGACATTCATTTTTCCTCTCATAAATATGGCTCTGTCCAACCTAACTACCAGCAGTGATTTAAATAATCAGGGTTTTTTGATGGTGATTTTAAATTATTATTTAAATCACCTTGATTTAAATCAATCCACCTTGGATCTGCTTAGGTTCAGCCAAAGTTGCTGCATCATGTGCCTTCAAACCATCCCTGGGACATATTTTTTTATTATTTTGCATAATTAATTGTACCGTGTTTTTCCCCCTATTTTGCCTAATGTATTTTGCTTCTGCTAGTCATTGGGAGGGACAAGAGGTTGAAGTCCTAACCTCTTGTCCTTCCCAATGAGAAGCAAAAGTGCTTTCCAGGGCACTCCTGAATAAAGAGGCTATTTCAGCAGTCACTGCCCCAATAATTTCAAGCTTTTCTTCACAACCATAAGGGCTGGAAACTTGCTTTGTTTTCTAAACAAAAGCTTAACATTTTAAGTCTATGCACATTACCAGACTGCCTATGTTTGCACAGAACTGAGGTACATATACAGCCCTACCTACATATCCACTCTTCACCAGGGTAATGATCTTAGGTATGCAATCTTCATGTTAAACATACACTCCTCTTTCTCTACCCACATAATTACTTAAGGCCCATCAATCCATGAACCTAGCACTGTTAATTATAGTTTTCTTCTACTGTCGTTTTAGTTGCTAATTAGTAGTCACACTGGGTATCAGCTCAGAGTGGCATGAAAAGAAGAGGAATTATAAGAAGAGATCAAACTGCTTTTTGTAGGTAAATCATATGGTTCTAAATTTAGCTGGAAATCCCCAAAGAATAGATGACATTTATTTGTAACATGGCAATACTACTGCTGGGGGTGGAGAGCGCTCACCACTAAGCAAGAATGGGGAAATTATATGGGCTATCAAAGTCGGAGAGAGCAGACTAATGCATGTAAGTTTGAAATTTTCCTATTCCTTTTAAAGTGTTCTACTCATTACAACAGGATGAACTGAGGGATAGAGGGGTTTTGTGCAATGCTGTGGTAGCAGAGGGTGTCATAACGAAAGATGCTAATCTTTCTCTATTGGCCAACCAAATGAGATGCCCAAGATTTGCTAGAAGAAACAATCCAGGGGCTACAGATACAGACTTCTTAGTTAAATTGGCCACAGGGATCTGGCAACAGCAACCTGTTGTGCTCCAAGAGTTCTTGTACTCTGGGAACCTGCAGCAATTTTGCTTTGAAAAAGGCACTGTCTGTGCTTACTGCTGTTTCTTGCCCATTCCTTCTCAATTCATAAAAGTGTAAATAAACTGATTTTTTTTAAAAGACACTGGAAGCCTAGAATTTACTACCCACGCTAAAGGAAAAATTGCCTTGGGGGGGAAAAAACTGTCTGCAACTTCCCATAAAATGGGGGCCAAACTAAAACACACAATTACAGATGCCGACTTCTATAGCTTTATGTATATTCTCTGTCATTTCTTCATTGTTCTTAAAGTTTTTTCTTACCAATTTTCACAAAATGTCCTTCTCACCAAAAATAGTCAGGAATGCATACATGTTTGCTGTATTGATCCAGAGGGGCTTCCAAAGAACTCAAATATTTTGTCACACAACAGGTCAGTTTTACCCATAACACAGATGATTTTCTACAAAAAATAAAGAATGCCACATCTCCTAGACAGCATTTGATGGGCCATAGGATACTTCGGATTCCCAGATCTGATGTCAGAGACAGCGCTCCAACCTCAGGGACGGCGGGGAATCCACGATCTGTCCCCCTTGCCCCCCCTCGCAGCTGGTGTGGAAAGAACCGTGCCAGCTGCCTTTCCGAGGTCAGAAATGCGAGCTCAGAGAGGGTGAAGGGGGGTGCTTTGGTGGGTGGGAAGGGGAGGAGACTGGAGAGGCCAGGATACAAGCTATCCTGAGCCTCTCCAGCCTCCTTCCCTTTCCCTCCAAAATGCTTTCGCTCAGGACCGGTGCAAGGCAGTTTGGTGCCCTAGGCAAGATCAGATATTTAGCGCCCCCCTTCCCATTTGAGAGCGCTGTATTTTTTTTAAGGCGTTTCTTGCGCCCCCTTTAGCCTTGCGCCCTAGGCGGCTGCCTAGTTGGCCTAATGGTAGCACCGGCCCTGCTTTCGCTGTGTTTGACATATAATTTCCATTTAATTTCCCCATTCTTGCTCAGTGGTGAGCGCTGTGTTTAGGTGTTTGACATATAATTTCCATATAATTTCCCCATTCTTGCTCAGTGGTGAGCGCTCTCCACCCCCAGCAGTAGTATTGCCATGTTACAAATAAATGTCATCTATTCTTTGGGGAATTCTTTGACAAGAAAAAAGCCCATCTAGAGAAAATGCAGGATGTGAGGATGGGGAGGCAATTATTGCCTCTGCTGCTCCTCCTGCCCTGCATAGGTTGAGCGTAAGCCTCCGGGTTCGGGGGACTACAATCATCGTAATAGGACTGCACCCTTAGATGACAATCTAAGTGCATGTTATATGTGAGCAACAGATTTTAGAAGTTTCCCATCAAAGAACTGCTGGTACAGTGTTGACCCTGCTTCGACTACAAAGCCATGCTTGGAGAGAAATACGTGTAGCAATCCAAATTTAAAACTATTTAAGGGCTTAGTTTCAACAAGAACAAAATTGCAAATAAATAGTTTGGGATGTGTCTTGTCTCAAATTATTTATCTTAGAAAATCAGAAATCTGACTCTCAACAAAAAGGAGATGCACAGCTAGGTATCATCACCCTATTTCTGATACCTAACACCAGATCACCAAATGAATTCTCCCAGTGGTTTCAGGTAAATATTAAAAAGCATGGGGTTAGAGATCTGAAGGCCCAGGGAAAAAAAACAGAAAAATGGGGGAGCGTCCTTCTCACCCCCTTTAGAAATTGGCAAACTTGAACAATTTTGGATTGTAAAATATTTTCAAAATATTGCTATCTAGCCTTTCCTCCCCCAAAACAATGTTTAAAAACTACGTAATACGAATACTTTAATAGGAAGACAAAGAGATGTAAAATTACTGGAAAATTTGAAGCCGGGTGGGGTGGGGTGGATTTAATCCTCTAACACATATTTCCAGAAATTTTACATCTCTTATCTAACCCACGAATTGCAGGGACATATGACGTGTGTGCAAGTCACTTCCTGTTTCTAGTAACCACCCTCAAATTTGAGGGTTACCATGACATTCAAACCCAGGAACTTGGGAGTGTTTGTGGGTTAAACAACACCAAGTTAACCCATGGCTTGTTCAGACATCACAGAAATTTGAGCGTTGTTAATGGAAATAGGAAGCAGGTTGGGACATGTCCCCACAATTCATGGGTTAATTAACCCATGAATTGCCACCAGACACCACCATTACATCCAAACAGGATCACTATTGTAAAGAAAATGTGCATTTTTAACAATTTGGGTTTCGTTCTATAGAGTCCTTTGTTTCTGGGCTTGTTCTGGTTAGATGCTGTAGCAGTCAATGAATGCAGTTCTAAAAACCACATGTGAGAGAAACACGGTATGTTATCCTGCCACTGCCACCACACACGGTGGAACATATAGCTTATCCCAGCTATCTTTAAACAAAAACACTTTGAGGCTTGAGTCTATGGAACTCACTGCTGCAGTTTTTAATAAAGTACCCAATTAAACTCACCATTACAGAATCTTGCCTCAGCTATACAACCTTTTAACTGCTGCCACCAAAAATAAACCCTCTTGCCTAAAAGAAACTTAGCAGCCTGGTTCCTATGGCATAAGCGTGAGATTGACACCACCACTAAAGACAACCTTTCAAAATTAACAAATATTAAGATATAAATAATTCCCCTTAATAAGCAAAAGGGAATAAAATGTCACTCTTGAAATAATAGGTTGAGAATACTTAAAGATTTTTAAATTAAATATGCTTGGTTACCAGAGCTAATAGGTAAGAGAGTCTTCCTCAGCTAAATAAGCTCTCAACAGCTTTTCCTTCAGACCAGTTTCCCCTCCAGCCCAACCAATTCCACACAAACAGGAACAGATGCTATACACCAGTTTTCCTCTGCCTCCAGCTCTTCCTGCTTCTTTTGGCTTTTCAGATGATTCAGATATTTCAGGGACTATTGCTCAAGCTGCTAAAATGTATTATGTATAACTTGGTTTGCTCATAAATTATCATGTTTGGTATAGTACATTTAAAAATATGATTTATTCAGATAATCTTTATAAATTTATTGAGTTTACTTTTAAATGTTTTTAGTTTTAACAATAATTGTGAGTAAACAAAGGTATATACAACAAAGTGATTTTAGAACTGTAAAGAGCACTAAAAAAATTGCATATTTTTCATCCCCCCCCCATCTGTTTTTTTCCAGGAAAAAACTCAGAGGGGAAACTTTTTTCCCCTTCATGGCTTCAAAATTTCTGGAAACTGTACATCTCTACATGGAATACAGAACCCTGTAGATCAGAGCTCTCCAGCTGTGGGTCCCCAGATGTTGCTGGCCTACAGCTCCCAGCATACCCAGCCAGCATGGCTAATGGCAAGGGATTCTGGGAGCTGTAGTCCAGCAACATCTGGGGACCCAAGGTTGGAGAGCCCTGCTGTAGACTCTATAATACATAGGGCTGAGCAGTAGTCCCCCAGCACCACCTTCCAGAATCTGCCATCCAGTAAGAATGGAACCACTGAAGTACAGTGCTCCCAGTTCCCTATTCAGAATGATACCATGGTCAATGGTATCAAAAGCCACTGAGAGGTCCAGAAAAATGAATAGGGTCATCAGTTTGTCTGTTCCTCTCTTGTGTGCATATGTGCACACACAGAGCTTTCTTCTACCATAAGTGAGAACAAAATCAACATTACTTACCTTACATTTCAATAAATATACTGTATCTAGTTGTCCTTTAAAAAAAAGACAAGGCAACGTAGCTGATGTTAGAGAATATTGATATTATTATTCTGTACTGGCTCTCTTTGAAATGAAAAGAAAACTGATTAGCCAGCTTAAAATATTTTTGCCTTTCTTGGCAGAACTCTCTTAAAACTTTTAGACCATTTAACCAAGACTTCCAAATCTATCGTCTTTTCAATATTCTATTAGGCAGAACTGATTGGCCAACTCATGCCAGTAAGTATTTATGTACTATGCTTTTAAAACAGTAGGGTCAACAATGTCATGGCAGAAATAAAATACTGAAAGGTTTTAGAAATAAAATATGGTCAGCTCAAAGGCACCTTGTTCACACATTTTTGCCTGCAAAACCACAGGGACAGCTTGATCGCTGTTGGAAATGTCAAACTAAATCAGCATTAGCAGCTTCTCCAACCCATACAGTAATAATTTCTTACCAAAGAGTTTGCATGGTTTTGTTAAGGCCAAGGAACCCTGGCATTGACTGGAGTAACAACAAGGAAGCTTCACTGATCTTTGGGCAGACAAAGCTAAGAAGCCACCAGGTCTGTACTTACTTTATATATTACTGGAGATAAAGAGCCTAGCAGAGCCTGCCTACAATACTTTGGTGCCAAAGGTGAACAATTAAAATGTTTCCCATGGTAAAAAAATGTGGAAAAAGAGTGTCCAGAAACAGCTGCCTTACTCTGCCTAATGGTAGGGCATAGGTGACTAAAGCATATTCGGCAACATACAATGCACACCATTGTCGCTGTTGCACCTTAATTCTAAACACAAGGACATGATTTGCATGACACAGCCAGGTCATCACAGGTTATTTAACCCATAGTTAGTTGCGGCATGTGCCAGCACATGCCACCACCATTTTCAATATGCAACCCCCAATCAGGGCAATCAGAGGTTGCACTGTGTGGTGTGAACCCAGCCACTGTGGGTTATTCAAGCATTAAACAACCCTACTTGATTAATAGTAGGATTATTTGAGGTATGATTAACCCTCAAATAACCCACAATGGCTGGGTTTGCACAACACAGCACAACCTCCTATTGCCCCGATCGGCGGTTACATATTCAATATTGCAGCCACACATACCCAGTACGCATCCACGATGAGCTGTGGTGCATTCCGGGCACATACGGCTGCCATTTTGAATATGCAACTCTCAATGAGGCTGATAGGGAGTTGCACCATATCGTGTGAACCTGACTATAGTAGGTTAAATAACCCACGGTGAACTAACCCAATTTGTGGAAGCAAATCAACTGGACTTAAGATCCCTATAACATGCTGTTCAATCACTCACTGGTAGTTTCTTTCCCTTGTTCGCATGACATGTGTTAGAATGCCAACATATTCAACTTCCTAAGAATTAAATACAGAGCCTCCTGCTATTTTTTTTAAAAAAACCAATATAAATTATCCATACATTTAGCAATACTCTGGAGCATTTGAATGGCTAAATGCTTTCATAGTAACTTAGAACTATAAAACCAACAGTCATCTGGTTTTCAAAATTGGCACCAGACTTTGGATATAGGGTACTTGCTGAATGCCTTCTACTTCCAATGCCTCCCAAGACTGGCATCAGCAAGCTAGGAGGGAATTTGGAACATAAACCACCATGCAACTACCTGGGGTCAGGCAGAGCTACAGAAGGCCTTTGCAGGAAAGAAAATTGCAATTATATAAGCAGCAGCCCTGATCCAGCACTAGTAATACAATACCTTGTCCTTATACAAAGTATGGGGAGAGGGGGCAGCATTGTTGCAGGAGGGCAGCCTGCCTGCAGCTTTGTAAAAACTGTAAATAGGCGAGATCTGTGCTCTATGGAGAGAACAAATGCATAAGCTTAACATAAAAATAAAGTTTTTTAAAATGTTTACAAAACAGTGGTGCACTATTGCAGGAGAGACAGTAACCTTGTTCACTATACTATTTCAAAAGGCTTTGGCAGCGACAGAGGTAAGAAGACTGCCACTTGCCATGTATTAACTCACAGGTACAAGCCAATATGTACTTGTCACACTTGCACAACCACATTCCATACAGTGCTCCAAAGTGCAACAGATACACTAACTGGAGGGAAGGGGTCACATTGCAGCTTGAATATTGGGGAAATGAAGTGCTCTACCTTGGGGAAAAGACTGACTAAGAGCTATACATTTATGGAATGATAAAACAATAATCTGGCAAGACCTGGAGGTAGCTGTTTTCCTAACTGATGTTTCCATTGAATCAAAGATCCAGACTAAACAAAAAAAACACGGGGGGGGGGGGATGGACACACACACCAGAGGTGCCCAATACATGCCTAATTTATAAACTGCTTAAAATGTTGGGATAAAATCAGAAATAAGGTTGCAACAATTTGGTTCCCTTGCAACAAATGGCACACTATATAGATTTCATAGATAATATGTGGAGAAAAGAGCCTTCGAGGGTTCCTGCACACACACACACACACACACACACACACACACACGCCTCCTCATGTGTAAACCAAGTAAGGCTGGGAGGAGGCGATGGCGCCTGGAAGTCCTGAAAGCCGGAGACCCGGCTTTCAAATGCAAATGTAGTTCAGGCCCAGTAAGTCAAGAGTCATGAGTTCCCCTCCCCCTGCCTGGCCAGGTGAAGTGCATCATGATTGGCTAAAAGGCAGCAGAGCTACAGAGAGGAGGGGGGGGAAGGTATATTTCCCAACGTGTGGGTTTTTGTCTTTGTCTTTGTTCGTCGCGTGGTTGCTGGCTGTGGAGCAATGGCACCAAGCCAGGCAGAGGTCCAAGCCTTCGGGGGGGGGGCCTCAGGATACGGCCCCAGGTGGCTCCTGGTGAAATTAGCTGAATGAGGGCTCTGGTAAAGGCAAGCCTTGTGAGGGGCTACCCATCTCGGACCTTCGGGTAGGTGAAGTAGTCCTCC
Source organism: Shinisaurus crocodilurus (assembly GCA_021292165.1). NCBI lineage: Eukaryota > Metazoa > Chordata > Lepidosauria > Squamata > Shinisauridae > Shinisaurus > Shinisaurus crocodilurus. The sequence continues at coordinate 40,297,748 of CM037881.1, read as the reverse complement.
CCGGGCAGCAAGGCTGTGCTGGATCTAACCCTGGAAGAGAACTGACTCCCAGGTAACAGAGTTGTGGGCCTGAGAGATATTAAAGAATAAGGTTTTGTTATTTTGCAGCTTTACTTTGTACCGAAGTGTCTCTCTATTTTTGTGCTTCTCTCATTTCCCACCTTTTGTTGTAAAATGCTACCAGAATAAACCTCCTTTGGTTTTTTACCCCACATGGTGTTTGTGGATTGCTCTGTAGCTTCAGTAACTAAATCCAGGTTATAGACAAAGGCAAGTCCCTGAACAGAGATTCAAGTGGGATTGCAGACAGCTGAGGCTGGCAATCTGGTACCTTGAGATCTCTGGGGGTCTTGGTTCCTTTGGGGTAGGAAAGGGTGGGGGTGTGGCTGGTCAGCCAGCCCCCCCTTCCTCCACATAATAGAGTTGGAAGGAGCCTACAAGGCTATCGAGTCCAACCCCCTGCTCAATACAGGAAACTAGAGGAGGGGTCTCCCATCCAAGTAATAACCAGGCCTGACGCTGCTTATATGTGCCTCTATAACTGATGAAAATAATTAAAGCATATGTCAAATTAGGCATCTACTGCAGGATGGCAAATAATGAAGTGGGAAGGAGGGGGAGTTGAACTCCATGTAGGAAATCTGAATGACATGACGTTTATGCTAACTAAAATCAAAGCAGCCAACACCTAGACTCTGTTTTGGCAGTGTTAACAGGTTCACTATTTACTTGTCTGCCTCCTCCTCTCCAACCCACCCTGAACCCCAGGATCACGACTGTGTCTGGGCTTGCTATAAATGAGTCAATGCAGTTTTTAAAAGGAATTTTCCATGCAATTTGTCATATCCAATAAGCGCATGATAACTGCACAGCAAACATGTCAAGCAAGGTGTGCGGGCACCCTTGCCATTAGCGCAGCATAGGAGTCAGTTCACTGACTCCCCTATTACTTAAAAGGACATGAAGGAATAAAGTCTTGTGAACATACCATATTTTACCTCTATATAGTACAGGGTTTGTTTTAGGTGTTTGACAAATTACAGTGCTGAAGATTAACAGTACCCATCCCTTCATTGCTCTACCAAGAGCTACACCCACCTCTAGAAAGCAACATACCTATCTTAAAGCAGCAGCTAGGAATGTTTTGCTGAAAGTAAAGTGAAAACAAGATATGCAGACAGACATACTCTACCCTATTTCTAGCATAAGGAAATAGGTGGTATGTACCTATGGTAGAAGTAAATTTGCCCCGTGACAGGTCACAAAATGTGGACAGTCCCAAGAGGCTGTGCCATTAAAACAGGGAGAAGTAGCATGACATTAAACAGGTATTATGAAGAGAGAAAATATTTCTACTTGAGGTTAATACTTATTTTTAGGCACCTCCTTTGATTTAATCATATTAATAACGAGAAGCACCATGTTATTACAACTCTAAGAGCAAGGGTTGGCATGACACACGTGTCATGTTTTAGTAGCATTCACACAGGGAATAGTTGTACCCCAGCGTAGTTACCAACTGTTCCCATGCTAAAGTTACCTCTAGATAAGGCCTCTATTATAATGGTTGATGAGTCAAGAGGCACAGCTGTGTTAACAAGCCACAACAGCAGAGCTATTAGTGTGTGAGATCTAGGCAACATGCAAAACTATTCTTTTGAGCCCATATTTATGCATAATGCAAAACATGGATAAACTATCCATGCAACCATGCAAAACATGGATAAACTATCCATGCAACCACCCGGATGCTTTGGGTAGAATCATTTGCTATATGGTAAGCCAAATAGCAAACAAACAATTCCCAACAACTGGCAGATTACTAATCAAAAAGTACAGAATTAAAATTAGCTGATTATCTCTGAAGTTAAATGGAGATCATGCAGCCAGCACCATTTTTGAAAGCTGCACCATTCTTGGCATTCTCCTGATGCTGCATAGTTTTGCTCCTCTCCTCAATTTGATGCCAATATGAACTAAATGCCAAAAAGATCAATGGCAGACAGTTGGAAAGTATCTTTGCAAGCATTTGGCGAACTAGTTTAATCTACGAGGCAAAGTAGCATAATATTCTAGTTTCCTTCTTTTTTTCCAGAACAAGGAAACAGTTCTTGCCGCCAAATATTCTGAAAAATTTACCTTACCCAAGAAGATGCCACAATATCCTAAATACTTTAAACACCATGGCTGTCCAAAAAATATAAGATATTCCTCCTTGAGTGTGCAACTAGTCACCAGAGGCAACTAAGTTCCTCTCTACCGCCCTCCAAGTCACTGCGATGCCCACCACTTAATTTGACTGACAGTATTAGGAGTCACTGGAGTAGCATCCTACTATTCAAGACCTTTTGGCTTCACTGGGGTTGCTTCCTTCTAGACCTTAAAACATTCTATGGGCCCATGTGCTATGTGTCCTGTTCTTTGTTATAGTCTTTCTATCCCAGAATTCAAGCAAGTACCACCACCATCTAGCCTTTCCTTGCAATCACTCAAAAAAGTGACCATCGACAGGAGCAAAGAAGCATCATGCCAGAGAGGCCTGCAGGATTTAAGATTTGATCAAACTGATCCAAATGGAACAAAAGCAATGGAATATTGCCTTCTTCTTTTTTAAAAAAAAATAATTTTTATTTTAAAAATTTTCAACAATACATAAAACAACTAAATAACAAACATACAACTTATATAGTGCTCCCGTCACCACGGGACCATATAATACATTCTATCTCTATAATCTATAGTTATTCATTATTCCAAAAATACAACATATCTTGACACGGCATACTCCCTAGCTGATACATTCCCTTCTATAAGTTCTCGGGACATAACCAACTGCTCAAATGCGGTAAATTCTCTTTCATGCTCCTGTCTCTTCTTCCATTTCTTTCCCCATTGAACTACGGTAATTGGATTAAATTTAACCATGAAATTCTTCCTGGTCCAACCCTTTCAATTATTTGCTGCCTTGTCTCCATTTTTTCCAGTCAGTCCATTAATCTTATTACCTTTTTCTCTCTGTAAATTCATTCTAAATGTCTAACGTTCTCTGGAAAGTCCTCCATTACCACCACTGGAGTAAGCGGTGATATACCTGGTATAAATATTTTCTTGTTTCTATTCCAATTTTCTAACATATTTTTTAAAAAGGGATTTTCTAATCTTTTTATCATATTATATCCTTGTTTTGTAAATAAAAAACTCTCCACCCTATTTCCCAATTCATATGCTTCTATTTCCCACCACATAAAATCCTTCCTAGCGATAATATCCATAATATATCTACCATAAACTGATTTGCTATATAGTACCATTTTATATTTGGAAGATTTTGAGCTTTATACCACCTATTCTTAATCTTAACCTATTCTTAATCTTAACCTATTCTCAATCTCGGGGGGGATTGAGAATACATTACAATAACTATTTAAAATTACTTGCCAATCTTTAATTTCTTTCTCTGATATCTTATATGGTATCATTCTAAATAAAAAATTTAACTTCGGTAAAATCTTCATTTTTATCAAAGCTATCCTGCCAAACCATGATAATCCAAGTTTTTTATAGTCCTCTATTTTATTCTTAACCTCACCTTTTAATTTTTTAAAATTCCATTCTCCTATTTGATCCAAATCTTTTAATATATCTATACCTAAATATTTAATTATATTTTTTATCTTTATATCAACTTTCTTTTTTTTTAAATCCTACCCTTTCCTCCATTTTGCTATAATTAAATAACATAATCTCAGATTTATTCCAATTAATTTTTAACCCCGTTACTTCCCTAAATTCGTCCAAATGTTTCTCTAACCGATCCCAGTTTTCCATGGGTTTTTCCAGTGTTAACAAAATATCATCTGCAAAAAGGTTTATCTTACACTTAGTCTTTATCCCTATCCCCTGTAAATTTCTCTCCTGCCTAATAGCATTCGCTAACAATTCCATAACTGAAACAAATAATACTGGGGAAAGGGGACAGCCCTGTCTAGTTCCCCGGCCTAGGCTTATAGATTCTGTAATTCCATTGTTTACAACTACTGACGTAACATTTTGAGCATATAGTTGATTAATAACTGAATATTGCCTTCTATGCAAGGGAAAAGAAGACGCTAATATGTCTTTGGGGAGAGGGAATTCCTCCTCAGTCTTGAAACTTGCAATATTAGTCTCTAAATGGAAAGCATAAAAGAATGTTCTTGTAAAAGAAGATGCAGTTGTCAATTAAAGAAGGCAGATTTAATTTTTCAGTTCTTAGTTTATATCATAAAGCTTATTTGTTAACCCACACTAATGATTGGAAAACAACTTTTTCTTTTAATACTTTTTCTTTTTCTTGGAGTAAAACTATTTAGTATCCCTTTCTGGCTGGCTGGTATTAGGATCTAGGTATATTTTTTTAAAAAAAGAAAAGAAAAAAGGAATGGCTCTAACAATTTTAGCAGTGAGAGACACTTGGAATGCAATGGCTTGTCAGCTGCAGTTTGATCTGTATTTCCATGCTAAATTAACTTTATGGGAGAATCCAGTGCTGAAAATAGAGACATGACTTTTTATGTGGAGGAGTTGGGCTGATAATGGAATTTATAATTTATATCAGTTAATAGGTTTGGATGATGAATTTTTACTATTTTCAGTATTACAGATTAGATATAATTTACCATCTAGTGCTAGTGGACAGTACATTCAACTTCAGCATTTTTTGGGAGTCTATATATGGGCCATCAGTAATGAGTGTTTCAGCACCTCCTATATTGTTGGAGGAATTAATTGGTTCCTTATTATTTATTTATTTATTATATTTATACCCCACCTTTTTTCCTGCAAGGAACCCAAGGTTCCTTACAGAAAGCTAAGCCTACAATAGCCACTTACTGTCTTTATAGTCTTTTGGGATGTAGTAAAGTACCGTAGATGTTCAGAAGGCCAGAAATGAATGGAATGAGGAATTGGAAAGCTCTATAAGGTCAAATCAATGGAAGGTTGCCTTAGCTTCCATATATACTATTCCTGTAGATTTAAAACTGAGACTGATTCAACAAAAATTGATGTTTTGCATATATTGGACACCACAGAGGCCTGTTAAGAAGAAGCTGGCTAGCTCAGCTAGATGGTGGCGATGTAATGAGGCCAGTGTCTCATTGAGTGATAGGTGGTGGGCATCTCCTGTAGTGGCTTCCTTTTGGTTGGACATTATTGCTTGTATAAATTTTGTTCTTGAAAAATTTGTGATAACAGTGGATGTACACACACTTTTAAATTTCATCCCTGTTATATGGGGAATAATAGATGGACAGCAAAAGTGGATACTGAGAGCCCTAACAGTTGCAAAGAGACTTATACTTCAGGCCTGGAAGGAAAAACACCCACCACCTATCACTCAATGGACTGAAGTTCTCACTGCTCTTGCTACATTTCAGCATATCTCCTTCAACCTTCAAAATCATATGGATGCTTATTTAGATGTGGACTGCTTATATTAATGTATGTATTTGAAATACAAGTGTTAAATCCCCCCCCCCAGCTTTGTGTCTTGTCCCTTACCTTTTCCCCCCTATATCAAGGGAGATGTTAATTATTACGGTGTATTCATGTTTTATGATATGAATTCCCCATTATTTTTGCTGCTGCTGCTGCTGCTGCTGTTACTATTGTTGTGTTGCAAAGAAAAATAATGTTTTTGTAGATATCCAGTACACGTCTCACCCATTGTTCCATTTCCAAATATCAGGGATGGGGACTCGGACTCGAGGACTCGACTCGTGAGTCGGACTGAGTCCCCCCTCTGACTCGACTCGGACTCGAGTCCCAATATTTTTAATGGGACTCGAGACTCGACTCGGGACTCGAGACCAAGGACTCGTCAACATCCCTGGGCTGTTGACGAGTCTTCTGACTGTGCCAGAAGGAGCGCGATCACCGGTGAAGAGCGCATGGAAGCGAGGCGCGCCGCTGCTCGGCCACTATGGACAGCTACCAGGAGCGCAGCCCCAACGAGGTGTTGAGATTTATTTTGACTGATGTGTTGTTGTGGGGGGTTAGGGTTAGGGTCAGACATTTTGGGTTTGGCTGCCTCTGCCTGCCTGTTTGGGGTTCCCAACCTCCTCTGCCTGCCTGGTCTCTTCTTGACCAGTTCAACAGTTGAATTGTCCAAGACAAAGGGCACTGCCTGCCTGCCTGTTTGGGGTTCCCTGCCTCCTCTGCCTGCCTGGTCTCTTCTTAACCAGTTCCACAGTTTGAATTGTCCAAGACAAACGCCTCTGCCTGCCTGCTTTAGGGTTCCCTGCCTCCTCTGCCTGCCTGGTTATGTTGGGTTTGCCTGCCTGGTCTGTTCTTGCCAAAATCAGTTGCAGAGTTTTGAAATAAAAAGACACACTTGTGCCTAGAATTTATTTAAGCCACACATCTGAAGTAGCCTTATTTTGTTGGGGGGAAACCCCATTGATTTTAATAAGGACTCGTGGAGTCAGTTTTGGGAGTGACTCAGGACTCGGGAGTCACCATTTTGGACCATGGACTTGGACTCGGACTCGAGACTCGGGTCCAAAGACTCGTGACTCGACTCATGACTCGAGACCAAGGACTCTTCAACATCCCTGCCAAATATACAGTTTCTGATGCTCCGAGTAATCCCGCCCAAACATATGGTTAACACACACACCCCTCTACCTTCATTGTACTACACCATTATCATAGAATGAAGGTAATGTGTTCACCACCAGCAGCTAAGGTACCTAAAAAGCTCATTAAAATTATGCACATTTTGATAATCACATGCCACTCAGAAAGTAAATAAGCCAAGCCTTCAAGGGGAATTCATAGATTCAAGCTGCTACAACACATTTGGTTCTAAACATCTCAGTGTTGGTTCCAATTTAGGCTACTTGCTTGAGGGTAACAGTAGGTGCCGCTCTATCATGAATTACTGACCCATGACTAATGTTAGTAGTCTCACACAATCAGATTTATCACTCAAAGAGCTGGCATGCAAAGGATTTTGTTTGGTGTTCTTGACCTTCTTATCCCTTTCAACCTGAGGATTCTGGAGGCCACTTCCCGTATGATGGTTTTCTTTCACAGGGATAATCTCCATTGAGCTGAGGAGAAGAATCTGAACATTTGTACATTTTCATGTGTGAAAATCATGCAAATATCTATTATGCCATGATTATGTACAGGCAGTCCCCAGGTTACAAACGAGTTCTGTTCTTAAGAATGTCTTTAAGTCGAATTTGTATGTAAGTCAGAACAGCATAGTGTTCTATACATTAAAATTGGCATTTACACAAATTGCGTAAATTACGCAAATTGCGTAGTATGCTACGCTATGTACTCTACATAAACGACGTAGCACCGGGGAACCCAGAAGTCCGTTCTTAAGTATGGGTTGTCTGCAAGTTGGATGTTCTTAACTCGGGGACCGCTTGTATACAGTAATACCTTGGATTGCAAGTAACTTGGTCTGAGAGCGTTTTGCAAGACAAGCAAAAAAAATTTTTAAATTTTGACTTGATAAACGAGCAAGGTCTTGCAAGACAAGTTTAGGGATGTAACCGCTCGCCTCGAATGGGCGTAGCGGGCCGAAATCGGCCCCGCTCACGCCCACCATAGACTCGCTTTGATATAAGAGTGTTTTGGATTACAAGCACGTTTCGGGAACGAATTATGCTCTCAATCCAAGGTATTACTGTATCTGAAAGATGCTATGGGGGAGTGTTCCCATTTACAGGAAGTTCTCTTCTTTTAAGGAGAGTGGAATGAAGTTACTAGAATAACTGCAAAACTGACCTTATTTGGATCTGATATGCATTAACAGCATGGAAAACCACAAGTTCATATCTAGGATAGGGGGCGGGGAAGACATTTTGCCTCATTCCACATACAAGTGGCAGTTGTTGCCGTCATCACCCCGCCCGCCCCCGCACTGGTTGTAAGCAGCACCTTCAAATGTGTGATGCTCTCTCAACAGATTATTCAAAGTTCTAAGCACAATTAAACAACTTGCTTCCAAGAAGCAATGTTGTTTCTCTTTATTCCACAGGCTGGAAGAAAGGCAATTTATTTTTACAGGCAGCTAACGCACCTAGAACTGACCTTGACTCAAAGGCTAGCCCTTTGTTTAAATATTGTTTGTACCTACTATAACACAAAGCGGCCAAGCAAGTTTCTGAGATTTGGGGGGGGGGGGAGGCTGCATGGTATTTACAGTAAATCACACACTGCTGCACTGCTCTCTGACAAAGCAAGCAGGGATCAGTTAAGCCTGGCAGATGTTAGGCGACTCTATTTAGTATTCCCTTTACAATAATCCTGCCGGATCTGCAGTTTCTACAGCCAGTATCCTCTAGATATGTATGGGCAAGGCAGTGGCAGGATATTTGCATAGGATTTTATCAGCTGCTGAACTTTTAACTGCCATTAGATTTTAGCTGAATCTACTGCTCTTAGTAGGTGGAAGAGCACCTCATAAATAAAATGGTTGATAATGGGGAAAAACACGTAACAGAATGATACCTTTATACACATCAATGACATATGGCCAAACCATGTGTTCAGATAAAACCAGAGAGGCAGATCTGAAATATGACACCCCAAGAGGCTGAACATGGATGCAAAAAGTATGCCCCATGCTTGTTGGTGCCTTTTTGTTCAGTAGCAAGTAAGGAAAATCATATACATAAAGATACCTGTATAGGCCATGAAAACTTATTTCTAATTCCTAGAAGCTAACACAGCACTGTTTGGCTCCCAAGCCGGGGAATGCGGGCCACAAAGGTTAAATAGACTTTATCTCACAGAAGCAGAGAGAGCAGGCATATGGCATCATCAGGGCTGTACAATGATCACATTGGAGTGTGGAGGGTGCAAAGTTAAACATACGGGAGTTCCAATAATCCAAGACAGATTACACCAAACATTTCTTATTCCAAACTCCCTGGTAAAAAAAATGTATTTTATGCAGTGGCTTGTGTAAGTAGCAGCCTTGTCCTTCTTCATCTATGACAAATAATGATGGGTTTTTCTCCCATACAAACCAGCTGCGTTTAGTAAGCATGTTTAATATAGGTGAAGGGAATTGATTCCATGAAGGCAGCTTCTCTTATTTATTTACTGTATTTTTTATCCCACTTTCCAGACCATTATTGTCTCCCAAAACGGCCCACATCAATAAGAAAAGAGAGACAGGCCCTGCCATGTCACAAGACACACAAGGGAAGGGGAGTGGAGGGTTAAGTAAGAGGAGGGAGATCAGTTTTTCAAGGCCAGAACAAGGCAGTGAGTGATAAGTGGGCATTTACGGTAAATGCACTTCGGGCCAGACTGATCTTCCCTTTGCTCGTGTTCTTGCTTGAATGAGGCTCTTGTTCCTTTGGCCAATAGATGGGGACTGGAGCGTCCTTTCCCCTGACTTCTGCAGTCCCAGGGGGCGACGGTCAGTTGGAGCTTTCTTTCTGGCAGGGAAGGGGGAAACGAGCCCCCTGCAGCCGCTCCTTCTCTGGCTGATGGATGGGTAAACTTGGTCAATCTCTTGGCTTGATGTAATTCCAGGGAAGCAGGTGCTTCCCATGGCTGTCTGGAGGTGGTGGTGGAAGGAGTTGTAGTCCAGCACATCTGGAGGGTACCATGTTGGGGAAGGCTGTGCTAAGGTATGCTTGAATGAGTAGTGTAGCGCCCAAAACATATTGGTATGACAGTTGGGAACTACCATAAACCAATCCCTGTTCTAGTGTGTGTGGAACAGTTTCATTTTGGAAAATAAACATGCAGAGGTTAAAACAATTGCTTACTGATGTACACTGGCTTCTTTTGGGACTGCTGAAACCATGGTGAGTAAAATAAATCAATTACATTGACCTGCTTATTGATCCTCCTGCATTTAAGAAAGGAGATGAAGAGATTGGCCTTAGTATGGGCTCTCCTTTTGAGGAAGGGGGAAAGGGCAAAGCAGAGGAGTGGGAGAGAACAGGTAAATGAACAATACTTGGTTATTTTTAAAGTTGCCTAATACAAGCCACAAAGAGGCTTGAAAGGAGCCTGCTCACACTATACAGATGCTATTCTTAATTATTACAAAATAAAAGGCCAATTATCCAAGGCATGGTTATAAAAAGCTAATTCCTTCCCTAAAGTGGGCCATGCTTTGAACAGAAGAGAATAATATAGAACAAGGAGAGTGGTATTTACAGACAATAGATATAATCAAATTACATGAACAAAATCAATTGTGCATACCAGGTAAAATTATATACATTACCACAATTTGTTCCAGCAAAAAACTTTTTAATCTGGGTGTATCATTTCACACACCCTATACCAGTGATGGCGAACCTATGGCACGGGTGCCACAGCTGGCACGCAGGGACCTCTCTGTGAGCAGTTGAGCCACTGGTCACCAGATCACGAAAAGACCGTCCCCTTCTGCAAAACACTAATGATCTTGTTCTTTCTCACAGTGTGGAACAGAATGATTTTATTCTAGAATTCCTGTTACAGAATTCTTTTCTACATTGTTATCACATTTAAAAGATTTTGAAGAATGATGCACAGAGTATGGCTTGGATGTAAAGCCCTAACGGTAGACCTGAGTGCTGCATGTGTTGCTCTCAAACTAACGGAGTATGAGCCAAGGTTTGACAAATTATCAGCATGCATGCAATAGCAAAAATCACATTAATTGTGCAAAAGCTTGCCCAATGCAAACGTTTACCTAATGCAGTGTTTGCAGTCCAAGACATAAAGTGTTTAAAATGTGTTAAGCACGTTTAGTTTTCTTGTTTATCTTGCTCATCCTAGTACAGGTTGACTTTTACTTTTACTAATCCGACACCTGTAGAAGCAGGGAAAGGACCCGGAGTAAAGCTTGCCCCATACAATTTCAGTCTGGCGTATAATCATATTACAAGTTGAGAATCCCTTATCCAAAAATACATGTGCCTAATTATTTAAAAAGTTTGTATAAATTCCCTTCAGGCTATGTGTACAATTTAGTACTATAATAATTTTTTGAGTTGATTTTTTTTCCATCAAAAAACTGTTTGTATCATTGAAAGCTCTGTTATTGTGTTTTTCTTTAAAGACAAAAGATGTTAATTAGTTCGGACAACTGTATGAGTTGTTTTTCTAAAACTAAAACCTCGGTATTCAGGTTTAATGGCAGTGTTGGCACTTTGAAATAAATAAGTTGGTTTTGTGTTGTAGTTTGGGCACGGGCTCAAAAAGGTTCGCCATCACTGCCCTATACCCCCTGCCCCACTATACATATTGAACGTGGAACATTTTGAGATTGTGATTGTGATACTATAAGGAGTATGTTAAGAAACACAACACAAAAAGAGGTAGAAAGGAAAGGTCTGGAGGGCTGTTCAGTTGGGACAGAAAGGTGCACATAGAACAGTCTGGCTGCTGAAAACATTCCACAGATTCTTCTTGTTCCTGAGACTTTACCAGACAAGTGACCATATGTTATCATGAAATCTTCTGCAGTACTATGAAGGTGATAAACTTTTATTTAAAGCTGGCATTTTTAAACAGCAGAATAACAACTTTGCATTTTCTTTAGAAGTCCTGCATAATAGAAATAGTAGGAAGAGAGAGAATATCATGGTTAAATTCAATGCAATTGGAACTGTGGTTAAAGAAGTGGAGGACAAGAATGGACAGCGAAAGAGAAGGACAGGTTGCTTACCTGTAACTGTAGTTCTTCGAGTGGTCATCTGTGCAGTCACACATATGGGCTCTGCGCCTGCGCTGAGCTTCCTTCGGAAATTCTTTAGCTGAGGCGAACTGGGCGGGAGCCCCTCCCCCATCGTGCCTGCTCCTCAGCACGGCTCCCGCCCATTCCCTCAGTTCCCTGAGACCGCCTATTGCGGCCCCATGAACCGAGAGATACACGTTGGTGTAACCCCTGTTTGTCGCGGGATTACACTAAATAACATATTCATAACATAATGAACTGGAGCGACGCACCCAGTCTCCACTGGCAGGTCCATCGAAATCGATAATGACGCCGAGCGGGGACGGATGGGTGGGTTGTGTGACTGCACAGATGACCACTCGAAGAACTACAGTTACAGGTAAGCAACCTGTCCTTCTTCTTCGTGGTCTCTGTGCATCACACATATGGGCAGAATAACAAGCTGACTTACCGGTGGCGGGACGGCGGCCCACATCACTGTAACACCGATGAGAGGACTGCCCGGCCAAAGGCGTTTGCTTCCCGAGCTCGAAGGTCAAGTCTATAATGTCTTATGAATGTCGATGGCGTGGACCAGGTGGCTGCTCTACATAGCTCTGGTAGAGGGATGCCTTTTCCAAACGCCACGGACGTAGACTGCGCTCGGGTTGAGCGTGCTCTCACTGAACCAGGCAACTCTTTGTGCGCTATCTGGTATGCGAGAGTAATTGTTTCTACAATCCATTTTGAAAATCTTTGTCTGGACACAGGCTGACCTTTTGATTTGCCGCCATAACAGACGAATAGCTGCGATGTTTGCCTGAACGTGGCAGTTCGATCTTTGTAAAAAGCCAGGGCACGTCGCACATCTAGTGCATGCATCTTCCTCTCCAAGTCGGTAGTTGGGTTTGGGAAGTATGCTGGAAGGACTATGTCTTGACTGGTATGGAATTCAGACACCACTTTTGGGACAAAAGAAGAATCAGGCCTGACAATTACTTTGTCTTTATGGAAGACCATATAGGGAGAGTCTTCTCTTAGTGCACAGAGTTCACTTGACCTTCTTGCTGACGTGATGGCGACCAGGAAAGCTGTTTTCCATGTCAGCAAGCGGTGGTCTATGGTGGCAAGCGGTTCAAATGGCTTCTGCTGGAGAGCACGCAACACTAGTGGTAAGTCCCAGCCCGGTATCAAGTTTTTGACTGGAGGGATGATGTTTCGCAGGCCTTTCAGGAACTGTTTTATTAACGGGTGAGTGAAGACTGTTCCTGTGGTGGTATAAGGTCTATTGGTTGAAATTGCTGCCAGATACACTCTTATTGACGATAATTTTAAGCCTCTCAGCATCAGTGTGTGCAAGTACTCTAAAATTGTTTGAATTGGGCAAGTTTTTGGGTCCTGCCCCAACTGGGTCACAAAGTTCGTAAAACCTATCCACTTTCTAGCATAAGACGCCCTTGTAGATGGCTTGCGGGCAGCTTGCAAGATACTACGGATGGCTATCGGCATGTTTTGTACCATCAGTGTCGAATCCTCCATGCCATGAGGGAGAGGCTCTTTAGGTCCGGGTGCTGAATCTTGCCTTGTGCTTGCGTTAGCAGCGTTGGGATGATTGGAAGCGACCGGTATTCCCCTCTGGAGAGGTGCAGAAGTTGAGGGAACCACGGCTGCCTGGGCCACCACGGCGCTATCAAGATGCAGTCCGTCCTGTCGGTCCAGACTCTCGAGACGACCCGTGTCAACAGAGGGAGAGGTGGGAAGATGTAGAATAGACGCCCCGACCACTGCATCATAAAGGCGTCTGTAATGGAGTCTGGATCCGACGCTGCTCTGCTGCAGAAAAAGCGGCATGCAGTGTTCTCCGAGGTGGCAAAAAGGTCTACTTGTGGATGACCCCAGATTGAGAAGATCCAATGGCGTATCTCTGGATCCAGCTGCCACTCGTGGGATTGCAATGACACTCTGCTGAGTGTGTCTGCCAATGTGTTGTCTTTGCCCGCGATGTGAATCGCCACGAGGGAGATGGATCTTCGAATTGTCCAATTGTAAATTCTGAGGGTCAGCCTCGACAATCTCAACGACCGCGTTCCCCCTTGTTTGTTGAGGTAGGCAACGACGGTCGTGTTGTCTGTCACTACCTGGATGTGTTGATTGTGCAGGTGTGACTCCAGTGCCTTCATGGCCTTCCACACTGCTAACAGTTCTAGCATGTTGATATGCATTTTGCGCTCTATAGGATTCCAAGTGCCCTGAGCTGTGTGTCCTGTACAGTGCGCTCCCCAGCCCAGGAGGGAGGCATCCGTTGTCAGAATCTTTGTTGGTTTCAACGGATGAAATGGTACACCTTGTACAAGATTTCTTCTGTCTGACCACCATAGGAGTGTCGCCTTGATGCTCCTTGGAATGGAGAGGCGAACCGAAGGACACTGTCTTTGAGGATTGTATGTACGGATAAACCAGTTTTGGACAGTCCTCATGTGTAGACGCGCATAACACACAACCTGCACTGTTGATGCCATGTGCCCAAGAAGGCGTTGGATCGTCCTTGCTGAGCTGGTTGTGGCGCGATATACTGATTTGGCAATGGAGAGTACCTTCTCCACTCTGTCTAGGGGTAAGTACGCTCGCTCGTGAACAGAGTCCAGTAGCGCTCCTATAAACTGAATTTTTTTGGTAGGAGTTAGTATTGATTTTTTGGCGTTGAGACACAAGCCTAGTTCTTCGAGCAGGTTCAGTGTTGTGCGAAGAGCTGACTTGAGGCGAAGTCTTGACGAGTCCACGACCAGCCAATCGTCGAGATACGGGAAGATCCGAATCCCCCTGGCACGTAGATTCGCACAGACTGCCGCCATGCACTTTGTGAACACCCTTGGAGCGGTGGAGAGGCCGAAGGGAAGAACCACAAATTGGTACGCCTCGTCTCCTATTTTGAACCGCAGGTACCTCCGACTGTCTTGATGAATGGCGATGTGAAAGTATGCATCTTGCAAATCTATCGACGCGAACCAATCCATCTTGCGAAGTAGAGGCAGTATCGACTGGATGGTGACCATTCTGAACTTCTTTGTTGTTATGAAGAAGTTGACAAGTCGGAGGTCTAGGATCGGTCGAAGTCCTCCTCCCTTCTTCGACACTGTGAAGTACCGAGAATAGAGCCCCTCCTGGAGGCGACGTGGGTGGACAGGCTGGATGGCGCCCTTCTGCAACAGAGCGTCCACCTCCTCCAACAATGGTGGAGTGGGCTGTGTGGTACTGATGCCGAGGAAAGGGGGGAGGACGTCGAACTCGATCTGGTACCCGTGCTGGATGATTTTGAGGACCCAGCGGTCCGTCGTGATGGTGTGCCACGACGGGAGGTATGCGGCAAGTCTGTCTGTGTAGGACACTATTTGCTTTGGCTCTAATGTCATGTCCTTTGGGTTTGCCAAATTTGGTGGTTTTGTCACGTCCAGTATATTTGTCATAGCCAGTTTGTTTGTCAAGTCCAGTTGATATTCCTTTTTGGGTATGGCGGAGGAGTCAAAGGCGACGTTTGCCTGCTGCCCCAGTCCTCCTAGTACCCTGGTACCTTGTGTGTTGGAAAGGTCTCCTTGCTCCAGCAGTCTGTCTGTCCTGAGAACGTGTGTCTTGTCCTCTTTGGTGGTACCTTGGTCGGAAAGGAGTTGAAGGAGCAGAGAACCTGGTCCACTGCCGCGGTTTGAATTGTTTTTGCCGCGGTAGGTTCCCAAGACCCATCTTTTGTGCAGATACTTTGGCCTTTTGAGCGGTATCTAATGAGTCGTCCGTTTTCTCATTAAAGAGACCCTCACCGTCAAATGAGAGGTTCTCTATTCTGGCCTTGACATCATTATTTAGCGCTGTTGACCGGAGCCATGCATGGCGTCTCAAGGCGACGGCACCAATGAGGGATCTTGCATGGCAGTCTGTCTGATGCCTCGCGTTGTTCATTTGCATCGTCGAGATGCTCATAGCCTCCGCTTGTAGCGTCCGTGCTAGGTCCCTCCTCTCTGTTGGCAGGTCGTCACAAATGTTTCCCAACTTCTCTATTAAGAAGTGCTGGTAGCGCGCCATGATCGCCTGGTAGTTGCTAACCTTTAACCCCAGGGAACCGGACGCGTAAATACGCCTGCCACAGGTATCCAACTTCTTCCCCTCCTGGTCTGTAGGGGTAGAGTGTTGCTTAGAGGACGAAGACTGGGCTGATTCCACAATGATGGAATTTGGTGCTGGGTGCGAAAATAGGAATTTTACCCCTTCCGGTTGCACCTTGTAGAGCGACTCCAGTCTCTTGCCCACTGGTGGAATTGCCGTTGGGGTCTTCCACGTGTTCTTCACAGTTTTTAATAAGTAGGGCAAATATGGGACCAGCGTGGGAGATGTCTGTGTGGCCAGGATGAAACTGTATACTGGGTCTTCCATCTCTGGCTCTTCAGTTTGTGTCTCGATCCCCAGTGCCGCGGTCATCCTCATAATGTGATCAGAGAAAGTACCCAAGTCCTCTGTTGGGGAAGTGGACGTTTGGGCTTCTACTTGCAGATCAGGAGAGGTATCGGGCAGGCCTGACAACTCAGAATCACTTTCTGAATAAGGCATGTCTGAAGAGGATTCCGCTGGTGGTGCTTTTGTTTTAGCAGTGGCACTTAAGTGCTTTGTCTTTGCCACTGATTTTCCTGGGTTTTTTGCTGGGGCTGGACTTGTACGGCGTCGATCGCGACGTTCGACATCGAGCGGGCTTCGGTGTCGAGGCGAGCGCTCGGTGTCGGTAGATCGGCGACGAGACCGACGATCGATGTCGACGGAACTCTCCCTGCGGCGATGGCGGCGTTCGATCTCGAGAGGGCTGCGGCGACGTCGGGACCGATCATGGGATCGACGGTATCGAGATCGAGAGCTGTGGTCGTCATCGAAAGAGCTGCTTCGATCTCGACGACGGCGGACGACATCGGGAGAGCTACGGCGTCGAATCGAATGGCCAGCCGAGCGTTGTCGAGATCGAGATCAATCGCGTCGGTCCCTTTCTGCATCGATGTCGGCGCTTTCTCTCTCCCTTCGGTCCCGAGGAGGAGTGTGGCGCTGCTGGCGGCGTACATCGTCCCTTCGATAAGTACGCGCATATCGATGCGAAGAGGAGCGCGAAGACGAAGACATCGATCTCGAGAGGGACCTCCCGCTTCGGTGTCGAGGAGGTGTCGACGAGACGGAACGCCGTGGCGGGCGTGCGCTCTCTGTTCTCGGAGAGACTGTTGGGACCGGCGTTGGGGATTCTAATATCTCCCCGTCCGAAATAGACACGACATGCACCGAAGATCCCTTGGATTTCTGGGGAGACGGAGGTGCAGAGGTCTGTCCCTTGCCTGTCGATGGCAATTTTGACTGGTGAGACGAGCTCGAAGCTGGTCTCTCGATCCTCTCCGGTGATGCCGACACCGCGCGGCTCCCTGTCGAATGGGCGGGAGTTGCAGGCTTTGAGAGAGGTCGGCCATGTTTTGGGCTTTTTGCCTTGGCGACATCTCTTTCCTTCCCTTCCTCCCTAGAGCGTTTTTTAGCTTTCTTGCTCTTTTGCTGGGAGGTGGTTTCTCCTTGGGCTTCAGACTGAGGCGTAGCCACCTTAGATGTGGTTGCCCGAGGCATAGAGGGGCCTGCTGCAGATAGTGTCTGTTGCCAGAGAGAGGTCTTTAGCTTTAAGGCCCTCTGTTTCCTCGTAGGCTTCGTAAAGGCCTGGCAATGCTTGCATTTTTCTACAATATGCTCTTGGCCCAAGCAAATAAGGCATAGAGAATGCCCATCAGCTGGAGGCAATTTAGCCTTACAGCCAGAGCACTTCCTAAAGGGGGCTTTAAGAGCCATTCTAAAGAAGAGGAAAAGCTTTGAAAGGAGATTAGGCCGAAGAAAAGGTATAGGACAATAGAACAACGAGGATAATTTTTTTTTTTTTTTTTTTTTTTTTTTTAATAGGACAAAGAGTGGAGGAGAAAGGAGTAAAGTTGTGAGGAAAAAGTAGAGGAGAAATACTATTTTTTCTATACTCAGCCGAAGAAGAATGGAGAACCTCGAAGAAAGACTATAGCAATAGGCGGTCGAAGAGGAACTGAGGGAATGGGCGGGAGCCGTGCTGAGGAGCAGGCACGATGGGGGAGGGGCTCCCGCCCAGTTCGCCTCAGCTAAAGAATTTCCGAAGGAAGCTCAGCGCAGGCGCAGAGCCCATATGTGTGATGCACAGAGACCACGAAGAAGAACTAACCAATTTTGAAAAGACAGTTTTGACTAGAGAAGCTATAGAAGGTAATGTTTCAACAAGAGGCACAACAAAGGCTTTATATACGATGTTACAAAATGAAGAAGAGCATAAAGATTCTCTTAAAGTGTAATGGGATAATGAATTTGATGAGGAAATATCGAAACAAAGTTGGAAAAATATTTGGGATAGATGTATGTCAACTAGGATAAAAGAGAACTTTTACAAAGTGGTATGGAGATGGTATTTAACTCCAGTAAGATTAAATCGGATAGATAAAAATTGCTCCGCATTGTGTTGGAGAGGATGTAATGTAAAAGGTACGTATGCCCACATGTGGTGGAGCTGTAAAAATGTTCTGGAATTTTGGCAGAAAGTATTTGCAGAAATATCAGCAATAATTGGAATGGAATTAGAAGTCTGCCCAAAATTAGCATTGTTAACAATTACAGAAAAGTTAGTTTGTTTAAAAAATACAAAAGAATTGATTGTGAATTTGTTAACAGCAGCAAAATTAATGATAGCTAGGAATTGGAAGGTTCAACATGTGTTTTCAATTAATGAATGGTATACAGAGGTATGGGATATCGCGTTAAATGATAAATTAACTTGTAATATTAAGTGTCAAAAAGGACAATTGGAGAAAGACACCTTTGTGAACATTTGGGGCAAATTTTTGGATTATGTGTTGGTAAAGGGGAGGGGGAACAAACCTTGTCAAGATTTGTTATATTTTTGGAATATAGAATAATATCTTGTATATATACACACACACACACAAAAATTGGGGTGAGAAATATAACCTGGTCCCAAGAGGTGGGGGGGTGCACAATGTTTATGTTGTATTTTTTGTTGTTGTTGTATTCATTAGTAGTTGTAAGATGTGAAAAATTAAAAATTTAATTAATAAAAGAAGTCCTGCAAAAAGAAAAAGGGAAAAAAAGGGAGCGATGGACAAGAAAAAAGTGATAAACCCAGGGAATGATTGATGCTCTTAATGATTAAGCCCAGAATTGATCCAACAGCTGCAATACCCCATTGTTAGAAGTTTTATATTGCCCTTTTAAAATGCTTTATTTCCCATTACTACTAAATGCTAAGTAATATAGGGAGTATCAAATTATTATTTCATAGAATCATAGAACAGTAGAGTTGGAAGGGGTCTATAAGGCCATCGAGTCCAACCGCCCGCTCAATGCAGGAACCCAAGTCAAAGCATCCCTGACAGATGGCTGTCCAGCTGCACCTTGAATGCCTCCAGTGTTGGAAAGCCCACAAACTCCCTAGGTAGTTGGTTCCATTGGCGTATTGCTCTAACAGTCAGGAAATTTTTCCTGATGTCCAGGCAGAATCTGGCTTCCTGTAACTTGAGCCCATTATTCCATGTCCTGCAATCTAGGATGATCCAGAAGAGATCCTGGCCCTCCTCTGTGTGACAACCTTTCAAATACTGGAAGAGTGCTATCATATCTCCCCTCAGTCTCCTCTTCTGAAGGCTAAACATGCCCAGTTCTTTCAGTCTCTCCTCATAGGCAGGGCCGGTGCTACCATTAGGCCAACTAGGCAGCTGCCTAGGGCGCAGGGCTAAAGAGGGCGCCAGAAACGCCTTGAAAAAAAAAATCTGATCTTGCCTAGGGCACCAAACTGCCTTGCACCGGTCCTGCTCATAGGGCTTTGTTTCCAGTCCCCTAATCATCTTTGTTGCCCTCCTCTGAACCCTTTCCAGTTTGTCCACATCCTTCTTAAAGTGTGGTGCCCAGAACTGGATGCAGTACTCAAGATGAAGCCTAACCAGTGCTGAGTAGAGGGGAACTACGGTAGTACTTCCCACGATTTGGAAGCTATACTTCTATTAAGTATATACTTAATATAATCTAAAACATAATCTAAAAATGACCCCCATATTTCCTTAAAATTATTTTTCTTTAATTGTCCCCTTTTACATTTAATACTACATGTTACTTTATCATTTAAAGCAATATCCCAAACCTCTTTATACCAGTCTATTATTAAATACTGATGTTGAACTTTACAATTCCTTGCAATCAATAATCTCCCTGCCGCTAATAAACTTACAATTAGTTCCTTTTCCTCTTGTGAGCACAAACGTTTCTCCGTTATTGATAACAATGCTAATTTTGGACAGACCTCCACATTAATACCAATAATTAGTGAAATTTCTCCAAAAATTTTATTCCAAAAATCCAATACGCTTTTACAGCTCCACCACATATGAGCATAAGTACCAAGTTCCTGGCATCCTCTCCAACACAATGGAGCACAATTACTATCTATTTTATTTAATCTTACTGGAGTCAAATACCATCTCCAAACAGTTTTTTAAAAATTCTCTTTTATCCTTACTGACATATTTCCTAATATACGTCTGCCCCAAATATTTCTCCACCCCGCATTTGATATCTCCTCCTCAAATTCCATTTCCCACATCATCTTAAGGTTGTCTTTTTTCGCTTCAATCCTCTGCATCATTTTATATATCTCCTTAGTTAACCCTCTAGAAGAAACATTCCCTTCTATAAGTTCTCTAGACAACACTTTCTTTTCAAATCCAGTAAACTCCCTCTCATACGCGTTTTTCTTTTTCCATTTCTTAGTCCACTGATCTAATTGCATTAAATTTAACCACGAAATTCTATCTGGCCCAATCATTTCCGATATTTGTTGTCTAGTCTCAATTTTTCCCATCCAATCCATTAATTTGATAACCTTATTTTCCCTAAATATTGCCTCCCAATGCTGTGCATTTACTGGAAAGTCCTCCATTGCTACAACTGGAGTTAACGGTGATATCCCTGGTATAAAGATCTGTCTATTACTATTCTAAATCCCTACCATATTTTTCAGGAAGGGATTTTCTATTCTTTTTACACTAGTAATACTTTTTTTTGAAAATAAAAATTTTTCCATCCCCATTTCTATTTCCTGCGTTTCTATTTCTAACCACAAAATATTCTTCCTAACTAAAATATCCATAATAAACCTTAACTGATTAGCTATATAATACCACTTGATATTAGGAAGGCCAAGCCCCCCTTCTTTTTGGGATTTATACCCAAAAAGGGGTTTTAGTAAAGGGGAAAGGGAGTAAGCCATGTCATGATATGATGTATTTTTGGAATATAGATTAATAATGGATTATGTGGATATAATTGGTTTTGGCCCCGGGGTGACGGGTGCACTTGTAGTGTATGATTTGTAGGTTTATGGTTTTTTTTGTGTATGTGTGTTCTTTAAAAATATAAATAAAAATTAAAAAAAACCAAGTATATACTTAATAGCTATACTTAAGTATACTTAATATCTATACTTCTATTAAGAGCCAGTGTGGCATAGTGGTTAGAGTGTTGGACTGGGACTCGGGAGATCCGGGTTCTAGTCCCCGCTTGGCCATGAAACTCACTGGGTGACTTTGGGCCAGTCACTGCCTCTCAGCCTAACCTACCTCACAGGGTTGTTGTGAGGATAAAATGGAGAGGAGGAGGAGGAGGAGGAGGATTATGTAAGCCGCCTTGAGTTCCTTGTAGGAAAAAAGGCAGGGTATAAATGTAATAAATAAATAAATTAACGCAGCCCAAAATAGCATTTTTAAATACATGAAAAATAAAAAGATCGACAGTCACTCATTCACAAATGTAATTTTCCTAGCACACTGTTTGGAAGCTCCATTTGTATTTTAAACCCCTGCTGAATATAGCTATATACAAATAATAATTTCCTTATTAAGTTTAAAACTCTATTTCTATACCAGCCTCAATTAAATCCAGACATTTACAGTCTAAAATATTGGGGAAATTTGTCTAGCTTTTGGAAACATGGTGAAAGGAGAATTTTTCTTCTGCTAACTCTGATCAGAAGGGGGTTAGTTCTCCAAACACGTTAATATTGCATGCCTAAAGTAGTATTTTCCAGTTCAGCCACTAAGGGGTGCTGTTGCAAAGATACAATCTGCACCAGTAAACCCAAACTAACAAGATTCTAGGACCAACACTCTCCATCTGGCAATCAAGTGGCTTCCTGAAAGCTGTTGTACAACAAGTGAGGAAAGGGACTGATCAGACCTATGGGAAGGGAGGTAAGGAACAATGGTGACTAAGTCTGAGAACCAGAAGTCACAGCAAGTGTTGCCCCACCATCTTGTGAATAAGAGAAACCATATAATTAGGAAGTTGTTCTGTAGAAAGGCTGGCATAGTGTTAATCTGACTGCAGTCCCTCCCACCCACAGTCAGCATAGCTGCCACTCTACTGCAGTGAAGTCATTGAAGCACTGACTTGCCAACCTGGCAGCCACAGGAAATTGAGGCTTGTGGGATGATAACCCACAATTCAAAGGGTGCACTGCATACACATTTGCTATAGTTTGACTACAGGCATACAAAAAACATAGCACACTACCAGTAAAGAGATTTACATTATTGTGTTTTTATGCAGCCTGTGGAGGACGACAATGCTAATCCTTTGTCTAAAACAGTCGAACATTTATCAAACCAGATGTAAGGCTGAGTGAATACCCATTTGTTTTATTTGCTAAAAGTGTGCATAACCATGTGCTTTCCCCCCTCCCTGCAGCAAAGGACTCTGCATTTTAACACTCCCTTTGCTATTTTGAAACAATCCATTTTCAAAAAACACTAAAAGCAGAAATGCCGAAGCAATATAATCCATAAATATAAATAAGAGGATCTGCTTGCACTAAATCAAACTCTTACATGAGCAACCCCTAGAACATGAACACATGCTTGAGCTCTATATGTAGCTTCCAGTTGCAGCAAAGAAGAAAGGGAAGCAGGGCCACTCCATCAGCTCTGCTGAGAAGCCATTTCCATCAGGCTCCTCCCTCCACCAACTGTCACATAACAGCAGCCATTCCCTCAGGCAGCAGCAGAGGGAGAAAAGGGAAGTAGGGCCACTCCATCAGCTCTGCTGAGAGACCACCAACCTGTGGCTGAGGAAGAATTTAGGTTCAAAACGCGTTGGCAATTTACAGTCTTTAAATAAAAACCTTTACCGGTTCAGCCCTTTTGCCTTGGCTCCGTTTGTTGTTTCATGTGTTGTTGTTCATCTGAGGTTGTCTTTACCTAATTTTGAGACCTGCTACGGGCCCAATGATTTTTCTTCTGTCCTGATACGTGGAACCATGGAACTTGAGAAGGGAGTACTTTCTTTTTCACATGACTGTATATATATATGTGCTTAAACCCCACTGATTTCAATGGGACAAATGTGTGTGTACAAGTTTGGAAATAATTATTTACCACATTTTATCACATTCAAACAAGTTCCTTAATTATTGAAGTGGGAAGGGAGAGGATGACAAACCATTTTGCATACTGCAGAGAGGTTTGAAGGACAGGCTGTCAGGGCTTGGTGAATCTAATCATTATGTATTGGGAAGAGATTTCCATTGTTCTATTATCAGGAAATGATACATAATGCAACATTCTGAAGACTGAAGAAACCCATTTAGCCAAGCATGAGAAAGGTTGGTAAACTTGACAAGTGTTACCCTACACTTACGTTCTCTTGCCCAAAGAGCAAAAGATACTTTGCAGAGAGAGAGAGAGAGAGAGAGGATGCATAACAATGTCATCACTCTGAACAAGCAAGCAAATATATGCTAGGAAAAAGCTAGGAGAGAACTAAAATGATACACATGGTTCTACATCAATGTATGCACAGGCACACAAGACCCATAGATCCATGACAAAAAATAAATATTTTACAAAAATAAATATTTTATACATTTGAAAGGGGCTATGCAATTAATAAGGATAACATGAGGGGGAAATTTTAGATCCAAGAGATCTGCCTCAAACTTCAATTAAATGTGAGCCTCCAGCATACTCAAATCCCTTCCTGTCCCTGTACCATGCTGTGTCTGTAATTTAGATTGTATGCCTGTAGGCAGGGATTGTCTTCTGTTTTAGTCTTCTACAGCATCTGAGTAGGTTTTGGGTGATTTAGAAATAAATTATCGAATCTAAAACCGCATAACATCACATTACAATAAGCACATTGTTTCCTACATGGAGATTAATCAAGGAAAATGTAATTTATATACCAGACCACAGTAACATAGCTTTCAAGGAAGCAGGTTCACTCTGTTGACTCTGGCTGCAAAGGTCTAGCTAGCAATTTCACTTAAATAAGAATCCAAAATAGATATAATGCTATCTTTTATTGGACCACCTTCAAGGAATTTCCTTAGCACAATGCAGAAAGAAGCCTGGAATTTTAACCATCACTGTGACACACATTTCTTAGGCCTTATCTGCAAAATGGAAACAAACACTTCCTGTGTCAGAAAGTGAAAAGAAGCATTAGTTCATACTGGGAAATGCTCTGAATTAATTTTTTTAAAGCAAGAGAGGTAAGCATAATTGCAAATCATCTCTTTCATATTCACTACAAAAGCAGAAATACATCAAATTCCAAAACTAAAGACCTTATTCCACATTCTTCACGTATGCTCTGTTCTCACTGAAAGAATGGGAAATTTCACATCAGGCACTGCTGCACAGGGAACATCTGAATCAGAATGGCAGCAGTAAACTCAACCTTAATTATCAATAGAGTTTCTAGCTCTATCGTCTCCCAGTGCTCAGGATAATACCTCCGGCAATTAGAGCAGTAAGATAGTTTGTGCATGGTCCACATACATTTCTTATCCCACTAATTAAACAGCATTTTACACAAACAAAATCAAACATACGTGCAAAGTGACAGATACAGAAGGGAGCCAAGAGCCACACTGGCATTCAAAGATGCATACACAAAGACCCTAATGTAATAACATAGAGATTTGTACTCCAAGATGACATAATATATGCTGAGAGGTTTTAAGTGAAAGTCCTGAAAGCCAAAAGATATTTATCCATCCTGCCCACCACAAACACACTGCAGCTTCTGGACTATGCCCCTATCTAGAACTCTAGGTTGCAAAAAACAGGAAGGGTTCACATGTAACAGCAAGACAGAGGTTTTTTAAACTCGGGGCTACCTTGAGCGAGCCAGTGTGCTAGTGCATGTGGCTCAATTACTCCCACTTAGCATCCTGCCAATGGGGTGGCTAAACAACCTTGGGACTCTCAAGGGAGGAACCGTAGCTCAGTGGTAGAGCACATGCTTTGCATGCAGAAGGTCCCAGGTTCGATCCTCAGCATCTCCAGTTAGAGCAGAAAAAAATCCTGCCTGAAACCCTGGAGAGCTGCTGCCAGTCAGTGTCAACAATACTGGGCTAGATGGACCAATGGCCTGACTCAATATAAGGCCATATACTGACTTGGTTAGCATTACACCGGAACTGGGAACCCTGGTTTGTCTTTACCCCAACAAGCCAGTGTTGTAACCCAAGAACAAACCCTGGGTTACAACTCTGGCCTGTCGGGGGAGAGACAAGCCAGAGTTCCAGGTTTGGACATAAATAACACTAACCAACACAGGGACAGACAGTCCCAGGGTTGCTTAGCTACACCCACTGGCAGGAGGAGCCAAGCAGGAGCAATCCAAGTGGGTTGCTGTTTCGTGCGAACTGGGCCACAGCCTGTGACAAAAATGCAAGTTTTAAAGGCATTAATTGTAATGTAGTTTTCACATACCAGCACATTCATTTACCCTACAGCTTTTCAGTTTGGCTACAGCTCACTGAACACATTCCCAGTACCTTCAGGCACAATCCGGAGAAAGCCAGGCACACCCAAGTCCCAGTGAAAGCAATAGACTTAAATACTTAACTGTATCCTTTATGTCCCACAGATTTCCAATTCTAACCCATCTTTCCAAGTTATTCAGGTGAACAACTCTCAGTACAACGTCAGATATAAAACCTGCCTGCTTTTTGTGGATTATAGATTTCATAGATCATAGAGTTGGAAGGAGCCTACAAGGCTATCGAGTCCAACCCCCTGCTCAATGCAGGAAACTAGAGGAGGGGTCTCCCATCCAAGTAATAACCAGGCCTGACCCTGCTTAGCTTTCCACACTCAGACAAGCTGAGCCAGCGTAAGCAAATGAAGTTCACACAGCAGAGTGAAAAAGAATAATGTAAAACCATATTTTTTAAGGGCTCAGCTCCTATTTAGGCCCAGTGAAATGGCTTATTCATGTGCCAGAAAGCACAGCTGCATCACTACTCTCCAGATTTTCCACACAACTCAGCACACCTGGTTAAGAAGAAGTTGAGGTGTTCCCCCCTCCCTTAACACAGCCTGAATTATGAATTCTAAGCAGTTTTGAAAAATGCAGCCCTACGGCATATTTAATATATCATGAAAACTGCAAAGTTCTTCTCTTTTCTACCATTGATGAAATCACCTTGAAGGTAATGATAATCACCATCAGCCCAAACGCACACTGACAAAGCAGAAACAATTCTGAGGCACTGACATTCAATGTCCTTTTACCCTTATTATTCTCTGGCATAAATTCAGCTAATCAACAGCTACGTAATTGCAGTAACCACTGCATCACAGGACTCTCTGCCTATACTACCAATTCACTCCAATGCAAACTGGCCTCAAAGCACTGTCTGACTTTTTAAAAAAATTAATGATCCATGTTGCAATTATTTTGTATTAAGCATGCTTCTACTAATTCTTCCTACCCCTGGAATGGATATTACATTTATTCTTCCCTGATTAACCATCTCTGCATCTAGAACTCTGAATGAAAACTAACAACACTCATGAAGCATTCCAAATAAAAGTACAGGCAGTCCCCAGGTTACAAACGTCCCAACTTACAGACAACTCATACTTAAGAACGGACCGCCATATATGTAAAAATCTGAGTTAAATACAATGGTTCGTACTTATGAACGCATGCACTATACTTTGCAAGACTCTGAAAACATTGTGCGGCTTCTGTTCCAACTTACATACACATTTGACTTAAAGACAGACTTACGAATGGATCTCGTTCAGTAACTCGGGGACTGCCTGTACAAAGTAAGCAATGATTATTAACTGAAAAGATGCCCTACCTTATGAGCAGAATGTGCATGGAACATGGCTATAGCTAAGCCAGTAGGAAAGCACCACCTAAACTTTCTTTCCTTGTTTCCCACTGGCTGCTGTCTCTTCCATCTGTTATTCTTATATTTTTAAATATTTTGTATTTACGTATAATACTGATATATTTATCACATTTATGTCATACCTTTCCTCCAAGGTGCTCAAGGCTGCATACGTATTTCCTCCTACATTTTATTCTCACAGCAACTCCATGTGGTAGGTTAGGCTAAGAGAGTACAATTTGTCCAAGGTTACCCAATGACCTCCATGGGTGATGTGGGATTGGAACCTGAGGTGGTTGGTGGTGGGAGGAGGTTTGAGAGAGAGAGAGTAGTGCATGACTCCAGTGTAGTCCAGTGTTGTTATCCAGTCTTCCGGCACGTTGGGTTTTTAGGGAAATGGAGTCACAGGGTGGACAATGAAGTTGATTATAGCAGCAGAGTTGAGGGGGCAGGGGGTGATTAATAGCTTTCCTACACATGGGGTGGGGAATAGGGGAACTCTTTATCAGTGGGTGATTTTGAAAGCGAAAACGGCTCTAAAGGAAAGTGTTAATCACACACACATACACGCAAACACACACACACGTGCCACTGAAGCAATCAACTTCACAGCAGTTGCCCCCCCAACCCCGCCCCATCTGCATTTCCCTTTTAAAAACACCATGAAACAACCATGTGGAGTTTGAACCTAGTCCTAATCCAGCACTCAACCCACTACACCATACAGGTTATTCTCTCCCTGCCTACTGCTTGATCTGCCCCCTTTTCTCAAGCCCCTATACTCCCTTGACATACAGCCTTCACTCTTGCTCCCCTTCCTTTCCTTAGTTCCTCAGCTGAACCTGCCCTAGTGTCCCTTCCCTTGGCCCCTTCTTCCTTCACACTTCCTTTCCTCAGCTGCCAGCTTTTCACATCCTCCCTTCTTTCGGGCATTACGTTTTTGCAGAAGCAGATATTCTTCCCATATCTATAAGCAAGGGGAAGACATAGCATGCAAACTAGTAACACAGAGAGAATCTGAATTAATACAGATCTGCACCACACATTTGGCTCTGACAACAGCCTTGTTCAGAAGGAACACTCACCCACTGAATCAGCACATGAGCAGGGTCACAGTGACTAGCCCTGCATGTCATGCATGCTGGCTTGCCCTGCCCCGATATCCACATATACATCTGCAGAGAGGAAGTCTTTATGTGTGCAGCTGTATGCATGCATGAAGGCTTTCTCTCTGCAGCAGATGTTCAGCTAGATCCCCCCACTGATTCAATACATGAGCATTTCTTCTGAACATGGTTAATATGTAAAAGACAAATTGTGTTTTGGTGTTTTGTTAAACTCCTAAATACATTTGAAAGAAGGAACATTATCCACCTAAATTTTCAGTAGACTTTAAACAGATCTAGATCAGCTTAAAATCAAAATACTGCACTGGAAAGTGGATTGGGGAAAGCAACCAATGAACCACTCTACAAACAATTTTGAGAGGCTTAGTCCTAAACCCTAAGCATTAACCTTCTCTGTGGCAAGACCATCTTTTATTCTGTACAATAACAGAAGACCTACCTTGGGTCTGTGGGAAATATGGAGCCAACAGCTTTGCCCTTTTCTTCTCATACCCCTTCTGGGTAATGTCCCCTAAAAGAAACCAAGGAAGCAGATATCAGATGTAAGTTACCATGGTTTGAAAAACAAAGAAAAAAGACGAAAATGGGCATGTGTGCGCGCGCACACACACACACACACACACACACACACAGTGTGGGCCATTTGGATCAATTTTCTGTCTCCAGCAACAATAGTATTATACAAGCTATTAGGAAAAAAAGCAGAATGACTGAAACTCACCCGTAAAGCTCTTCATTGCTGTACAAGAAATTTAAACTGCTTTCGAGATTTTTTCATTCATTCTGATGTCATATATCCAAGGTTACCATTAACCCATTTATTCAAAGCAGGTCAGATATCACTAGCAGACTTTTGGGGATGCTGTGCAACATAAGTACTGAAAGCCTAAGTGCCATACAAAGTAAGATATATGATTAAGATGATGATACAGGCCTGTGGCTTACGCTGGCTCAGCTTGTCTGAGCATGGAAAGCTAAACAGGGTCAAGCCTGGTTGTTACTTGGATGGGAGACCCCTCCTCTAGTTTCCTGCATTGAGCAGGGGGTTGGACTCAATAGCCTTGTAGGCTCCTTCCAACTCTATGATCTATGAATCTATGAATCTATGGTGATGATGATGGTGATGATGATTAAACTGTTCTCCCTGACACTGATCTGTCTGATGTGCAGGAAGAGCCATCTGGCTGTTTGACTTTCACACTAAATTCTCACATTTTATCTGAATGGCAGGAAAGGCTAAAACCGCGAAAGGTTTAAGGTAGGAGAGAAAAGCAAGAAGCCCAGAAATAGTATCGCTGTCTCTGTAGCTCTGCCTTCACTCACAATTTTACTGATCCACAAGGTTGGAGGAAGAGGAGTCTGGGAGTCACCCAACGGAAAGAAAACTGGGCATGGGCACCATTCTAACTGGAACTGAAGCTTGTTACCTATATCACTTGGAAGTTGGAAAGCGCTTTCCTCCATGGTCCTTTCAGCAGTAAGCGTATGCACCCTCTATCAATTTGGGTACAGAAAGCCAAGCCTCAAAAGTTTTCCACCACATTGCCTCTGGCCCAACTAATTGTTATCTACCGGTATTTGTTACCCTTGCATCTCAAAATAGCTGCAATAGTGCAGCAGCGGCAGCAGCGTATCCCTCTTTTACCAGCTGGACAACAGAACTAACATAACTAGCAAGTCTGTAGCAACACCAGAATGCACAATCAGCCCAGTCATTATATGATGCCCAGCCATCATCAGCTCATCCTCTCAGGATTTGTGTGGAGACTAGAAGTTATTCCTTGAGCTTTATACAACTGGTATACTGATCTTTAGATGTAGTAACAGGAAATAGGAAAGTCTCTGCTGGCTGAGGGTAGAGGAAGGGTCTCAAGTCTCTTCAGATCCACACATTCACACTTCTGGGGGGCAGAGATGGACTTCATAATAAGTTGTTTAACCTTTCTAAAGAGGTTAGAATTGTTAAACTGCTACTACATAAAAGCGAAAATTGTAAAACCTGTCAAAGCAATCAATGGACTTTATTCGCTGTTGCTACACCAGCATTACACCAGTGTTTCCCAGAGTCAATGCTTTAAGTGAGGCACACACCTATTCCTAAAAGCAGCAGCTGGCAGCAGCTGCCTGGCATATGTCCCCAAGTGCTAAGGAATGGCACCTGCCTGTCACATTTGACATATTTACCAGAGGCAACACTGAGATAAAGCACCACACTGCACAAATGCCACATAAAGCATGAAGTGGTTCTCAGACTCCGCTGGAATTAAGGTGAGCTTTATGTTGCCTTAAGCACTAACTATGTAATCAAACCCAGTTGGCCACGCCTCTCCCCTCTGTCATACCTTGGCAAGCCAAAACAAGTGTAAGGAGAGCAATTTATTTATCTATCTAACTTTTCTGTATCACCCTTCATCATTGATTCCAGGGCAGTTTACAGCAATTTAAAACAATAAAATACAATATAAAGAGTCTACAAACTACTAAACACAGAAGGCAAAAATTCACAGCAGTATTTAAAATATTTTAAAAGCCTGGGAGAATTTTTTAAAAAAATCTTCCCTGGCTCCTAAAGGATAAGCATGTAGGCACCAGGCAAGCTTCCATGAAGAGGGACTTCCAGGGACAGGGGGCCACAGCTGAAAACTCCCCCTCTCTGGTCACATCCAACGGTGGAAACACCTAGAAGGGAGTGTTATATAGGCAAACAACCGCTCATTGAATTGGGATTGGAAATGGACTGGCAGCCAGCAAAGGTCTTTCAACACTGGTGAGATGCATTCCCAGTCAGAGCCCCAGACCCATGGGACAACATGATCCAAGGTACGGGGCAATGGTGTGGTGTAGCGGTCAATTTTGAAGTGCAGATGCTTGACATGACAGTCCCCCTAGCCATGCCCCAAGGACAGTCCAAAAATTCTGGCAACTGTGTTGGCCCATATCAACAAACAGTTCTAGCAGTTTTCATCTCCATCAGGAGCAAGTCTTTTGTAAAGCTTCATGGCCCGTTTAAGACCAACCCCCCCCCCAAATACTTTGCATTGCAATAGGGATAGCTCATAGCAATGTATTGTTGCTGGGGAAATCCATTTTACCCCCAGCTATGTGAGGATTGTAGCTAAGCTCAGAGGGAACAGGGAAACCTGAGGGAGGTTGCAGATGACATCATGGTCCCACTATTCAAGGAGTCCCAGCACTTCGACCCTGCGAGCCCTGGCTCCACTACAACACTGTACACAAAAGCAAGGGGCTGAATACTAGCTCTGAACTTTTATGTCTGATTACTATGACCTCATGGCATGATTCTTTTTCTTAGACATGTCAGAATCATTGCTTTGCACAACTTTTATATTCTTAGCAGCTTTGAGCATGTCAACAAAAAGTTTCACAGGATATAAATCAAATACATAAGAAAGCAGCAAGAATATTTCCCCAGCGTACCTAGTACAGTGGCTTGTGTATCTTTCCTCTGCTCATGTATCATGTTTTAAAGATTCAAAAGTGACTACAAACCTAGTCTAACCCTCCTGGTATGACACACGCCATTGCACATTTCTTCCATCTGTACTTGGTTAATAAATATTCTATTAAACCACTTGGGAGCGGGATACTTAAGAGAGCACATTCTCCCTTATCAACCTGTCCAGTCACTGAGGTCATCAGATGGGATGCTCCTGGTGGTTCAGCATGGACCAGTGTGGCCCGACCGAAATCCACCCAGAATAGAGCCTTCAGTGTGATGGCTCCCCCCTTCTGTGGAACTCCCTGCCTCTGGAGGTCAGGCAGACACCAACAATGTGTTGTTTTCAGTGCCTGCTAAAGACAGCTTTATTTTTCAACAAGCCTTCCTCGACTGACCAGCCACCGTTTTTATTGGTATTCTGTTTTTTAAAACTTTTAATATGGTGTTTTATTCCTTTTATCTTTTCTTGTTCACCACTCCAGAATCTGTTTAGATGTGCAGTGGTATATAAATGCTGTTTAACAAAGCGATCCTATGGCCCCTAGACAGCATCTAGGGGGGCAATGGTATTCTTCATATTCCCAGATCCGAGGTGGATATATTGCTCTGACCTTGGAGCTGGGGAGCCACGCTCGGATCCCACCCCCCTCGCAGCTGGCACAGAAAGAACCCTCTCCGAGGTCGTAAGAGCAACCTCAGAGAAGGGGTTAAGGGGTTGGGGGGGCATGGAGGGGAAGAGACTGGGGCTGCCAGGATACAACACACCCTGACAGCACTCCACCCTCCTTCCCCCCCCCTCTGAAGCATCGCAGGTAGATGGCCGAAATCAGCCGTCTAACTAAAATGGAGAGTGGGAGGAGCGGGGAAGCGGAGATCACCTCCACCGCTTCCCTCACCCTGCATGGGATGCCTGTAATCCTCCAAGTTCAGAGGCTTATGGGCATCCCGACTGGGTTGCGCCTTAAGGGACTGAAGCTACAATATCCCTTGAGTCTGTAGTAAAGCAGCTTGAAAGTGCAAAGGAAGGGGATAACACCAATATTATAACTCATTTTATTTCACACTAAGAGCCAAACTCTCACCCACCTGAAAAATGTGATGCAGATAAAACATTGATGGAACAAAATTTGGAGATGAAACATATAGAAGGCAAATCAGTCATTCATTAGCAATAGCTGCCTACAAGCAGGTCAATCCACTGTTCCAAAAGGACCTAAATTGCTCCTTCATTAACAAGACTATCATCATCAATGCAAGGAAAAGTAAAGGCTGTTAAGTAGGAACAGTTTATGGGAAGGGGATGGGTTATGGATCTGTTTTAAAAACCAAAGCCACAGCCAGTTGTGCAGGATCAGATATATATAGCTATCATCATCATCATCATCATCATCATCATCATCATCATCATCATCAGGCGATCACTCGTGACCGAGTAAGATTGTCTTCCAGGATCAAAATTTACAAAAAGGAAATTTTAAAAGGAGGAAATTCTAAAGAAAAATTGTGTAGACTCTACCGATGGGTCCGTAAGTGACTGTGGAGGCCAATTCTAGATCCACACAGCTTCCCACAGTGAGGACACAGGTTACCAGATGGAAGATGGTCCTGTAAAGGATTCATTTGACGTGCTTTTCGCTTAGCACGTTTCTCCCTTTCACCTTGCACTCGGGCTTCTTCAAAGTCCATAGAACCTTTGTGAAAGGCCAACCTCCAGTTAGATCGTTCATGGGCCAGAGCTTCCCAGTTTTCGATGTTTATATTGCATTTTTTTAGATTAGCCTTAAGAACATCTTTAAACCTCTTATATTGACCACCGATATTCCGCTTTCCATCCTTGAGTTGGGAATAAAGTAACTGCTTTGGGAGACAGCAGTCAGACATTCGAACAACATGACCGGTCCACTGAAGTTGACGTTGAAGGATCATTTTTTCAACGCTAGTAGTCTTTGCTTCTTCCTGTACACTGACATTTGTTTGCCTATCTTCCCAAGTAATTCGCAGGATTTTCCGAAGGCAATGTTGATGAAATCTTTCAAGGAGGTAGAAGTGACGTTTATAGATAGTCCATGTTTCGCAGGCATACAATAAAGTTGGCAATACAGTGGCTTCATAAACCAGTGTTTTGGTCTTCTTACAAATATCCCGATCCTCGATCACTCTATGTTTCATTCAAGAAAACGCGGCACTTGCAGAGCTCAAACGATGCTGGATTTCACTGTCGATGTTGGCCAAGTTTTTCATATGCTTCTGCAAAAGCATTTAGGATAGTTTGGAGATCATCCTCTGAATGTGCGGAGACCACATTATCATCAGCATACTGGAGATCCACAACCATCTGGCTGCTTTCAGAAGCAGCGCAGAAAAGGTTCCAACAGCATATTGGCCTCATTTTGTTTGAAAACCTCTGAATTTCCTATAGCAACTACAGAAATAGACTCTCTCAACAATGGTGGAGCTGTATTAAAACTCCATTCCTATTATAGGGACCATCAACAACAATACAAAAGCATCTATAATATAGGCATTATTCTTAAAAACGATCTAAAATAATCGCCTTCATTTACAGTTTCTTCAGTTAGCTTTGTTGCTAACTCATCATTTTAAAACAGATCTGGGCAACATAAACAGACTGCTCTTTAAAAACTGAGAATCCTAGATCTCATTTTTCAATGCATATTTTCATGTCCTCATGGATAAATTTGAAAATGCCATGACCAAAGCTTTTACTGCACTGGAATCAGACAACTCATGCCCAAATCCACTGTTTTCCCAACTAATGTGATTTTAAATTTCAGGATTTTTCACAGGCTGGCCAAATTTTCACAGTAGGTGATACAGAAGTAGGATAAAAGCACTTTAAATAAATGCAATAGGAACTACCAGCTGTTGTGCAGTATGTCCCAGATTCACTTAAATTATATAAGTACGGTAATTACATGAAACTAATATTCAAATTAGCAATGGTTATGCAGCTCATGATACAGGAAGGCTTGTAGAGTTGGAAAAAGTGCAGAAAAGGGCAGCTAAAATGGTCAAGGGGCTGGAGTGACTCTCCTAAGGAAAGGTTACAATATCTGGGACTAGCATTGAAAAAATGGCGAGTGACATTAATTATATTTGATCTTGAACGTTTCCTCTCCTTCCCAAATGGAAGGTTAGGTCCTTTTCTGTGATGGGGAAGTGACTGGAATGCTCCCTGCCACCAAGATCTGTCAAGTCCCTCTGAGTGTTTTTCATCAGAAACTGGACACACCTGATAATGATGCCAAAGTGACTTCATTTCAGGAGGAGATGGATGTTGGGAGAAGAAGGGGTGCATGTTAATAAATGTGTTAATAAAGAATGTTGAAAAAGAAACAATACTTTTTTATTTCAGTGGGCTTTTAGTGTGTAATTTTAGATCAGATGCTGCCTGATTTTATTGTGATTCCTACTGTGTTGATGTATCATGTGTTTTGCATAGTTGTTTCTAACAAATTGCTTGTTTAGTCTATGTTGTTAGCTGGTCTGAGTATATTAGTTAATAGTGGGATTCAAATAATAAGATGATGATGATGATGATGATGATGATGATGATGATGATGAAGATTATGATGATTTTTAACCTACACAATACCCTGAAAGTGTACTAATCAGAAATTCACTCTCCCGCTGTTCTACTGACAGAGGAAACACAAACTGCTGTATCTCACCATCAATACAGTTTTTCTCAAAGTTCCTTATACTGGTTGGAGCAAGAAGAAAAGGAAGGAGACAAGACGATGGTGTCAAGAGCTGCCCTTTTCCACTCCTATAAGCTGGCTAGTCAACTCAACTGATACTCTGCAATTTACAAGTAACCATGAAACTTATATTGAAGAACACCTGTTTAAAATTGAGCTACTATACTGTACACAGGCATTCATATGTCCCCTTCCAAGGTAAGAGATACAATCAGCTACAAACATCTCCCACAGCTACATAAGGGACAATTCATACATGCATGCATATCATTCAATGCCTTGATTTGCAACATGTGTTAACTGCTCTCTGTAGTATTTTATATGTGATGACCATTACACACACACGTCATCACTTAATGTTGCCCACTGACACAACATGCACGCATATATCAATCCACCCGAAGTCATCTCTGCCCAGAAAAAGGACTTTATGTAGTCAGAACAGGGCAAAAGTAAGATAAATCAATTGAAAAGTCAACTGTAACTCTTAAAGATTACTGGCATTCCCAATTAGTCAACATCTATTCTAAAACTTTCATGTAGCAATCATCCAATTTGGCCTGGTAAACCATCAAAGTGTACTGTTGACACTTGGCAGTACAACACTAGCAGTACATCCACACTAGCGGATGTGCTAGTGATGGTAAATTATGCTTTGTTGGTATGGATGATTTATCCTAGGACTGCAGAGGTGAAGGGAAACACATTCTGGCCTCTGCCATTGGCCAGGGGACCAAGAGTCACTGGGAAGTTACACTCCCCACCTCCCAAGAAGACTATCATGGCAAGTGGAAGATGTGTGTGTGTCTGTGTCTTTGCGTGTGTGTTTGTTTGTTTTATCAGAATGTATTATAAGTCACCTTGAAAGAATATAGGTAGAATATAGGTTGTAAATGAAGAAAAAAAATGGCAGTATTAGGTCCACCTTCTGATTAAGTTAGCACAGCACTGTAGTTTTGCTAGGGCAAGTAAAACTTTCTTCAAAAGAGTCATGTGCCAGATGTTGCTCAACCTGCCCTGTGATACACTGATATAACCAAGCAGGCAAAGATTTTTTGTGAACTTGTAAATTATCCATACTTAACTGCAAGACTAAGGGCACAATCCTATGCACGTTTAGACAGAAAATAGGTCTACAACTCCTAGCACTCTATTATGTGCTTGCAAGTAATATGGATGTGTATATGTATATAAAGTATTTATCTTTGGAATAGGGCTTCAATATCATTTAATATATGATTTATTTATATCCCATTTTTCAACTAGGAACCGCAAAGTGGCTTACAGTATTATAAAATATAACACATACAGCAAGAACTACCTGCTAAAAAAAACCAACCTGAACACTACAACCAGCTCCACCGGAGTCATCCAACTAGAGCAGCCCCCTCCCCTTTAACCTTTAAAAGGGTTGCAAGCCTAAAAGCCTGTTGGATAATGATACCTACTCATCAAGGAATCAGGACCTTCTTAGGGTATGACCAATAGTCAAAGATTATGAGAGTTGTAGTCCAAAACATCTGGAGAGCAACTAGTGGCCTACCTATGTACATTGTAGTAACATATTTGGAAGCCACTATGAAACCAAACATAGCAACTTCCAGCCACTCAACACAAGGAGCATAGAACCAATACTACATTGAGTGTTTGCTGCACTATGAGAAAGTAAAAAAGGCAGTCTAGTAACTCCTGACTCATTGAAGGCACAAATACAAAAAATAGTCTAGAAGTCAGGTCAGAACTTGTTCCTCCCGCAAACTGGGAACCCTGGCTCCGGGAGGAGGGCATTAGTACTACAACTCTTAAGCTTAAAATTTTTTCTAACAATACCCTTTAATGTTGAGGAATATATGCATGACTGGCCAGCAACAAATGTTACTGTTTATTTGCACGCACTGTATTTATGTATATTTCTTGCTAATCACAGGCTGGACTCCCCTGTGAGCTCTCTCTCATGAAAAAATCCTTCTGTCCCTGATAATATGAGAGCCCTCTGTAACAAAACTGTTACAGCAAACATTTAAATTTGTCTTTATACATGACTACCTTAAGCCACTGCGTTAGCAGTATAAAATCCAAACAAAAATTAAAGAAACGCGTAGCTAGATTTTTCTCTAGTATGCACTAGGGATGGTCACCTGATACACATTATTGTTAAATGCATATTTACCACAAATTAGGTGGCATCTTTAATGAAGAGTACACTACCTACTAGGGGGTAGTGTACATCTCATATGTGTGTATACATGTCTCCAGGATTACACACATGCACTACTCCATCCCTAGAATCTAAGGGCATGTTTTCTTTTGGCTCCCACCGATCCCTTTCTCTGCACAAGTATGAGGGCCAACACCAACTCTATTTACACTAGGCTCAGAAATGCTTGTTGTAGCCAACATGGCCAAAGCAATACCATCTCCACATTGAGCTGGGGCAAATGCATCAGACAGACAGACAGACAGACAGGATTACTATTCATTCAAATAAATAAAATGGATCCAAACGTCATT
The DNA here is from genome assembly GCA_021292165.1 of Shinisaurus crocodilurus. Lineage (NCBI taxonomy): Eukaryota > Metazoa > Chordata > Lepidosauria > Squamata > Shinisauridae > Shinisaurus > Shinisaurus crocodilurus. The sequence continues at coordinate 40,259,989 of CM037881.1, read as the reverse complement.
GTAGTCTCCTCCTCCTCTCTGTTTAATCCTCACAATGACTCTGTGAGGTAGGTTAGGCTGACTGGCCAAAAGTCACCCAGTGAGCTTCATGGCCGAGTGGGGACTAGAACCCGGATCTCCCACATCCAAATCCACTCTAATCACTACACCACATTGGCTTTATTCAAAGACCCTTCTAGTGGTCTATCAAAGCTCAAGACCAAATTGCAATAAAAGACCTCTCTTAATTTAGACTAATGATGAGCAAGGCCCACCCATTTGGCTTTAAATGTTGTTAAACACCTTGTGCTTTTAGATTTAAGACAGGTTAAGATTCCAATCAAATAAAATGTTGTATACATTCTAAAAGTCAACATTTGAATATATTCACAGATCAAATCTGCAAGAAAAACAGCAGCAGCAAAATTAGGTACAGTTACATCACATTCCATCTCCACCAGTAAACACCTAGCCAGAAAGCCAGATGGACAAATGCCTCCCTTTGCCTGCACTTACTTCCCTGAAGAAAATAATTTTACCAGCTGGTGCTCAGCTAATGCCAAGGCATTTCAAAGCAGGGGATTTGCTTTCCAAAACTCAACAGCTATTGCAGGAACAGATCACCACGGGTGATGAAGCACAGTTTCTGTAGCCTATTTTATATTAAAAGTGCTTTTAGTCTCCCTAAAAAGCATTGAGTGGACAAAAACTAACTTAGGGTAGAGACAGATGATTAATCTCAAAACTGTCTTCTCTGGTGGCAGCAGGGGGGACAGGACAGTAAAAGGTAAGCTCAAAATTCTTCCTAGCTCTTTCCCAGTCCTTGGTGACATCCATCATTCATTTTGCACAACCCTAAAACCTCTGATCTTAGGACTACACATAACAGACAGAAATTCAGACATCTGACTGTACATTTATCTCCAAATCTGGCTCAAGTGAACTTGTACAACAGTCTGGCTATTTCTTACAATAATTTTATCCATTTTGTCAGTATCAGAACAAATTAAAGCTTGAGATCGTCAAGATCACTCAGCCTATTGCAAGGGTAACATTGAATAATCCTATCTATGTTACCATGAACTCCTTGGAAGGAGGGCTGGATACAATATAGCATAAATAAAGTTATCCTTTCAAAAGAATTGGTGTTAACCTGAACCACACTGACCTGGTTTGCATGACATGACAACCCACCATGGGCAGCAAGCAATGGTCGGCTGTTGTGTCATCCGAACCCAGCCCAGACACACCCTGATTCAAATTCTAGGACAGCCATGAGCAAACTGCAAAAGTAATCCCCATAGGCTTTGTTAAAATGAGAACAAAATTATTTCATATCAGTCATTCTATGCCACATTTTTTGATACATAAGTGGCACCTGAAGGAATGATAAAAATATAAATTGCAATGCCACATTTTAAAATTAATTTCGAAATAATCATTAAAGACCTCAGAGATACATTTAGAATACAGCCCTAGCAAGCATGCTAAAACATCAGCCAAATAAATAAATAAAATACAAGTACACTCATCTTCAGTCAGTACTGGATGCCTTCTTGAAAAGCCAGATTTTAGCCAGCCATTGAATCACCAAATGAAAAGTAGCTAAATATGCTATCAATGAAAACATACCCGTATATACTCGAGTATAAGCCGACCCGAATATAAGCCGAGGCCCCCAATTTTACCCTAAAAAACTGGGAAACCTTATTGATTCGAGTATAAGCCTAGGGTGGGAAATGCAGCAGCTACAGGTACAGGTAAATTTAAAAATTACGGTAAATTTAAAAAATTTAAATTTACAAAATAAAGATACGGTAGATACCAATAAAATTACGTACATTATGGTAATTGAGGCATCAGGAGGCTGATGGGAGTTGGAGCTTTGGCGGCGGCGGCGAGGCTTTTTCGGCGGCGGGGGGGTGCAGGTACGGTGGCGAGGGGTGGCGGGGGTCTGGGGGTGGCAGGGGGGGTCATGGGGGGGCTTTGGCAGCGGCGGGCCTTCAGCGGCGACGGGCCTTCGGCGGGGGCGGGAAGGCTTTTTCGGTGGCGGGGGGTGCAGGTACAGTGGCGGGGGGGTCTGGGGGTGGGGTGGGGGTCTGGGGGGGCTTTGGCAGCAGCGGGGCTTCGGCGGTGGCGGGGCTTCGGCGGGGGTGGAGCTTTGGTGGCGGCGGGAAGGCTTTTTTGGCGGCGGCGGGTGCAGGTACAGTGGCGGCGGGGGTCTGGGGGTGGCGGGGGGGTCCTGGGGGGGCTTTGGCAGCGGCGGGGCTTCGGCGGGGGCGGGAAGGCTTTTTCGGCGGCGGAGGGTGCAGGTACAGTGGCGGGGGGTGTCTGGGGGTGGCGGCGGGGGTCCTGGGGGGGCTTTGGCCGCGGCGGGGCTTCGGCGGCGACGGGCCTTCGGCGGGGGTGGAGCTTTGGCGGCGGCAGGAAGGCTTTTTCAGGCGGCGGGGGGTGCAGGTACAGTGGCGGGGGTGGCGGGGGGGTCTGGGGGGCTTTGGTGACGCTGACTCGAGTATAAGCCGGGGGGGCATTTTTCAGCACAAAAATGTGCTGAAAAACTCGGCTTATACTCGAGTATATACGGTATTTCAAACATGGGAGAATACCACAGAGAAGGCATGTATCCATGTGCTCACTTTGGTGAAAGCTGAGATATAGTGTTTCCCCTGCAGATCTGGGAAGTAAGATATAGAAAGGGATGCTCCTGAAGGCTCACAGGCCCAAGATCGTGAAAGCAGCACTTTGAACTTACCCTAGAAGCAGTCAGTGCAGTTGGGCCAGAACAGGATTGATATATTCACTGTGGTCCATCCATAGCATGATGCAAGCCTGCAGCATTCTGCAAACTGCAGCTTCTCAGCAGCCTTCAAAGGCAGGCCCCACACAGAGAGCACTGCAGTAATCAATCCATAAGGTAAGCAAAAAATGGATGGCTAAAGATGGGTCCTTCTCAGAGAGAGGTGGACATAGATGACTCACCAGCCTAAACTAGTGAAAGGCATCCCTGATCACTGCTGCCACTTGAGAAACCAGCAGCATGGCAAGGTTTAAAAGAAGTCCCAAACTGTACATCTAACCATTCAAGGGGAGTGTAGCCTCATGCAGGACAAGTAAAATTTACAACACCCCAAACCTAGGTTGGCCTACCATCATAACCTCTGCCTTGCCTAGGTGAAGTTTCATCTCGTTAGCTATCAATTAGCCCATAATCATGTTCAGGCATTCATTCTAGGACTGAACTGCTGTTCTTGGATATGATGAAAATGGGTTTTTTGTCATCAACAGATTGGTGACACTGCACTCCATACTGAGAAGCAATTCTTCCAGCAGCTGTATATAAACGTTAAAGAGCACAGGGAATTCAGTGGCAAACTTGATTTAAATCAATTATTTAATTCAGGGATTTCTCCACTGTGCTCCAAATTCCTCAAAATCTCATCCACTTCCTTGGGCAACAGCAGTTGAAAACCTATCCATTAAAACTGGACAAGTGGATCCTTCAGACATTAGGACTTTGTGAAGAAACTGAGGTAAAACTGAGGTAAAAGTTTAACTGTTATGTTTTGTTTCAATGACTGAAGGACTGAAGAAGTTAACAGTAGAAGGGGAAAATGTATGTCTTTTATTTGGGGCTTGAGCCAGAGGAGAGATAGGTACATTGTAAATATAGTGTGCTGATGGAGTGGCTGTTACTGTTACCATTGAGAGGTGAATATAAGGCCAGGTTTCTGTCTTATATATGGGAAGATATGATTAAAATAGGTACCATCTGACTGGAGAATAACTGAAGATTCTAAAAATGTCTATTGGTCCTGAATTTGACCAGAGGTGGTGTGATGGAATGTTGGCCACAGCAAAGCTGATTGGCTGGAGGGTTCTGCCAGAAGCAAATAAATATAAGGAGTTGTTAAGAGGCATCTGAGAGAGAATTTGCCTGAGAGAGTTGTCAGGGAGAGTTCGTCAGGAGGTATATTTGTGAGAGGCTGGAGAGCCTGAGGAAGATATCAGCCAGGAAGAACAGCCACCACAATACCAGGAAGCTGAGCTGAAAGCACGTGAGGCAGAAGCTGAAGGAAGTCTGCAAGTGAGGAGAGGAGGAGTCCTGGAGCAGCCTTCGAAGGAAAGAGCAGAAGCCTGAGTGTCAGCTGGTGGCGGTGCTCTGAAGACAAAGCAGCTGCTTGACCAAACTGAAGACTTCAGGGAAAGCCTTCAGGGAACAGCCTTAAAGGTTCCAGGTGGAAGTCAAACCCTGCCAGAGAGAAGGCTGCTTTTCAAGCCCTCCATTGCTAGGCCTGTGAGTTAACTGGGTTGGAGCTTGATAGGGACCTAAGTTTGGCTCGGGTTCGGAACTGGGGCTTCTAACACCTGATCAGTGGACAAGAGTAACAATATAAGAGTCCTGTTTTTAAAGTAATAGCATAGAAACCTTGTTTTTAAAGTAACAGAAATCTTAAAAAATAGGTTTCTTTGTTTTATTCCTTTTTAATAAAATAGTCTTTATCTTTGTTTATTATACGTGTACCTCTGACCTGTTTGTCTCATGCCTAATGACCAGCTAAAGAGGTATACCGGTATTAAATAAAGTGGTGTAGAGTTATGGTGGCAGCAGAAGTGAAGGGAGGGACTGCCCAGTGGCGAGGGGTAATCCTCCACAAGTGGTGGCTATAGTAGTAGGAATGCCCCAGTAAGAATAGGCATTCCACCACAGATCTAAACCATGAAAATTAAGGAATTTCATCCAGAAAATTGGTCACCTTGGAGCCTCCCCTTCTGGAACAGGCATATCTAGCAGTGCTTTTACTACATACAAAAACTCAATTGGCTCACATTGCACAGGTGCAACAATGCTGAACCAAAAAAAAAAAAAGCTCCTTCACTGCCACAGCACTGACTTTAAAGTGAGCTCTAGACTGTGTTTGGTCAGATTCATTCAGATTCTCCATTTGCACCCAGGCCATTACCCTTTCAACTTTCAATCCCAGAGCTCTGACGTAAACTAAAGTGGCATCCAAGTTTGTTGCTTGGTGAGAGATCATCTAATTGCAATCATTTCAAGAGCCTGAGATAGTTGTTCATAACAGTAATCTACCAGGTTAGTAGCAGAAAAGCTGACATCAAGTAAATTGCACAAATCATGGCTTGAAATTAGTCTTGAAAGCAGGCCATCTTAACTGGTCACCCATCCTTGAGATCAGAATTGCTGAAAATCTGAACCCTGACAAAGCAATGTCCTCTCTGTAACAATGATATGGCACACAGCCTTTCCCAAAACAAATTATTTCATAACAGCACTAAACTACCAAAAGCTCAGCTGGATTCATGCAGTCTAAGTAGCATTACCTCTGAAATGCAAGCCCCACCAATAGCCATTGTACTCCAGTGGATAGCATAATGGCCTTGGATCTGGGAGCTTCAAGTGCCATCTTTGTCACAGACCTACAGTAATACCTTGGATTGCAAGTAACTTGGTTTGAGAGCGTTTTGCAAGACAAGCAAATTTTTAAATATTTATTTAATATTTTTTGACTTGATATACAAGTGACGTCTTGCAATACAAGTACTGTAGTACAGCTTAAATTAAAAATCTCTACAAATTTTTTGGGGGGATTTCGTTTTGATATAAGAGTGTTTTGGATTACAAGCACGTTTCTGGAACGAATTATGCTCTCAATCCAAGGCATGACTGTATTGTGTGGCCTTGAGCAAGTCACCATCTCCCAGACTCAGTTCCCCATCCATAAAACGGGAACAACAGTCACTCCATGAGATGTTGTGTGGGTAAAAACAGATTATAGAGCACTTTGCTCATTTAAAATGCTATAGAACTGGAATAACAGTCGCAACCATAACTCACCACTACTTAACTGGGAAACAAGCAGATTGCCATGGGGTGGACACTGTTTAAATACTCAGCTTTGTCATTATGCCACGGGGTAAATTCTGGGTAGCAACTGATGAGTCACAAGTAATTAATTTGAACATTATACTAGAGCCAATATCCTGAAGTCAGAGGAGTCTACATGTCCAGGCCTAACATGTGCCTGCATGTGAGCACACAAATGCCCTGCAACTTGAAGAGTTGCTTTTCCACAACTGGAGCCAAAAATCCCTTCTGAACAGTGGTATTCAATCCGTGTAAGGTGGTAACACCAGCTAATCCGGCTGTGCTTGCACAATGAGACCCTTTCAACTTCCCCCTCCCCCTTGTTCCCCATGGAATTAGAACACTGAATCATTTACTGTCTAACAAAGGCATAATTGCGACAATAGAGAAATTACAGAAAAGGATCACGTACAGGCTGAAGCAGTCCTCAAGACAAAAGGCTCCAAACACATCAGTGTTGTGAATGAAATACCTGTGCTAGTAACAGAATCAGCTGCATTTCAGGAATTCATATTTTAGAGATGTGCTGCTGCTGCTGCTGCTGCTGCATTACATACGGTATATATAAAAAAATCTGTTGGCTACAAAGGCTGGTTTAGACACATTAACATTAAATAGTAAGCTGAGCTACTCTTCTTCCATGAATACAAAAATCTCACAGAACACAGTATCCAGCACAGATCTGAAGTTTTTCAAAGCCTTAGTTTTCTACCTGCTACAGATGCCTTTAAAAAGGTTATGCGGGAGGATGAAAAGGATTGCCATCTACACATAGCTACTTGCACAATTAGTTAAGAACTCGAGTAGCAGGTTCAGTACACACATTAATTTTATGCAACATAAGCAAGTTTTCAGTTTACTTCAACATGGAAATATATATATTTGGAAGATATTGTCAGGTCCCTTGCTGCAGAAATTGTATCTGTTTCAATATTTTGAGAATTAGAAAATAAACTGCTCAAGAAAATCATTAAAATCATCATATACACATTCAAAGTGGCAATTTCTGATACTGTCATTATAAAATGTTATTTTAGAAGTTTCTTGAAGCCTAAGTGCGTGAGACACAAAAATAAAAAAAATATCTCTATATATGCTATAAAAAGGGTTTCTAACTTTTCTAGTTCTGACAAACACTACAGACAACAGACTCAGTTTGAAAGAACAGGAAAAGAAACTCCTCTCTTTAAATCTCATGATCTTTTATAACATGTCACAGTTTGCAGTCCTGATTCATGATTTTTTAGTGCTTCAGACTAATGATCCCACTCTAACCTCTTCTTCTGAGAATTAACAGACATACACATTTTTTCTACATTTCCCAAGAACTCAAATTCATCATAACCATCAGCTCTCATGATGACTCCATTTCCTTCACAATGTGATATAGGCATCTATCATATTTCTAGCCGAGACTGTTTAAAGAGCCAGCAGGGGGAGCAAGATAGACATACATTCCATGAAGAGGCATTCTCATCAAGTTATTCTATGACCTGGTTCACACATAATGTTAACCCATGGTTAACCCATAGTTTGTTGCCCTACCCAGGTTTTGTCTGGGAGACGATCAAACAAGCCATAGTTTTTCTCAATTCCTGGGTTGTTTGCTTCCCTTTTCCTTCACCTGCTCCCTCCCTGTACCCCAAATTACTCTGCAGTGCTATAGTACCAGCATCTAGAGAGGCAGGTTTGTTTGTTTTTTACCACTCTTGCCCACCACATCTGTAGCCTAACAAAACAGTCCATGAACAACCCACGGTTCTGGATTCACAGTGACAACCCATGGTTTAAACAACCCAGAGTTCACAACCCAACAACAAACCATAGGTTCTCTTTCTGGGTTGTTTGTGGTTAACAAATCATGGTTTGTTAGTATGTCTGGGTTCGTACATCACAACAACCCAGAATTCAACAAACCATGAGTTTAAAAAAAACATGGGTTAGCATCATATCACATGCTGGAATTTAATTGCGGTGCAACTCTACAGCATATTTAGCCTAACTGTTAACCCAGCACTGCCCACTTCTAACAATCATGTTTACAATGCAGCCTTCCCCAACCTGGTGCCCTCTAGATGTGTTTGACTACAACTCTGATCACCCCCAGCCTGCATGGTCAATGGCAATGGGATGATGAGTGTTGTAGGCCAACACATTTGGAGGGCACTGAGTTGGGGAAAGCTGTTGCAGTGGACCAAAAACACAAGATGTCTGTGTGTCTTCTAAGGTGTCTGTAATAACTATACAAGCAAAATCAGTTGCAAAAACATGGGAAGACATGTTTCAGAAACACCAGGCAACAGAAAGTTTGCTACAATATGGGGCTTCCTGACCAGAAGGAAGGTGGCACTAGTCAAATGGAAAATAGCTAACATACTCCTCTGTCAAAGCAATCTGCCCCACAGCATCCCAAAAATGAGTTAAAATGAGAGAAGTCCAATCCATTTTAGGGGCTGTGGCTCAGTGGTAGAATACATGCTTTGCATGCAGAAGGTCTCAGGTTCAATCCCCGGCATCTCCAGGTTGGGCTGGAAATATTGCTGCATGAAATACTGGAGAGTCACTGCCAATCAGTGTCGGTAAAACTGGGCTAGATGGATCCATGGTCTGTCTCAGTAAGACAGCTTCCAATCTTCTAACTACTAGAAATATATTTCTCATCAAAAAGTGAAGGAAAAATAGTCAATACATATTCCCATTGTATGCTAGGTGAGGATGATGATGCTCATCTGGTTGCCAGCCAGATGGGCGATTAATAAATGTAAATAAATAAATAAATAAAGGGGAATTCTGAAAAGAACCCATTGTTTCACTTTCTTCCTCTAGAATTCGAATGTATCTTGTCAGGCATTTTCCAGCTCTCTCTTGTTTTGGCTGGCAGGCAGAAGCTGTATGTTAACTAGAAGCTAGTTCTGGCAGACACCTACACCAGCCCATAAATATAACTAGGGAAGTAGGTGTTAGTGCTATTTTTGGGGTGCCTTTTGCTGTGGTTCTAAAAACTGGTCAACTTGATACAGAGCCTGCACCTGGCTCCATGTTCATTTGGTAGGTCAATACATTTCATCATCCTTACCTAGCATACAATAGGAATAGAAACAAGTCTTTCCCAGGGCTTCGTCATTAACTGCCTACATTGTGTTGAAAACAGTATTAAACAAATTCATTTTTTAAAAAATTCACAGCAACAGCTATTTACCTTTAGGCTAACCTTATGAAAGCACTTGCTTAACTGCCTATGTAATGACAGAGCCCCATTAATGATAGGGCAAAAGTAAATAAATCATAAAGTGCAATACAAAACAAGTTTAAGCATTTTAAGTCACAGCTTTAACAAAAATTGTTGGCTGCTGACATCAAAACTAGATTAGGCGACCAATTCAATTTATGTGTGGCGTAGTGGCTAGAGTGTTGGACTGCGACTCAGGAGATCCGGGTTCTAGTCCCCGCTCGGCCATGAAACCCATTGGGTGACTTTGGGCCAGTCACTGACTCTCAGCCTAACCTACCTCACAGGGTTGTTGTGAGGATAAAATTGAGAGGAGGAGGAGGAGGAGGATTATGTAAGCCGCCTTGGGTTCCTTGCAGGAAAAAAGGTGGGGTATAAATATAATAAATAATAAATAATAATAATAATGTAAACATAAATGACCCGATGGTGCACAGAAGATTGTTTAAGGCTTCTTCTCAATAAGTTGCACCAGCTTTAACTGTTAAAACTATGACAAAAAATGGTTAGCCACTATCTTAAACCAGCAAAACCATTCTGAAGTTTCAGCAAATGGCCTGTCTTTGATTCACCCGACTGTTTTCTGATGTCCCAGAATAGTAATCTTGGAGGCTATAGGGAGCTACATCACTTAACTGAGTGATACAAGGACAGTGTTCCAACTTCACTTCAGAATGCCTTACATGAGTTTTGGTGCAGCTGAGACACAGAGTGGACCAAATTAAAAGAGAAATCAAGGCGGAAATATCATTTAAAACATTCCCAATCCTGTTTCACTAACAGAATTAGAAGATTCCAACAGAAATGCTCATATTTAGCAGTATAAAATTAGACAAAACCTGTTAAGCTAGAAATAATGGAAACATATAGAAATGAGTCAGTTATAACAAGTGAAATGTAGAACACTTCGTCACATATTTTATGCCACAGCTTCTGCATGTCACTGGAGCCAAATATGGACTTGCTCTCCTGTGGGGAGCCTAAATTCTGTTCCACTGAAGTTACCTATGCATCCCCAATGGGTTTGTTGCAGCATGCAAGAGTAAAATCAACCAGAATTCTATTTTTTTTAAAGCTACAGAACTTTAAAACAAATTGCAAGCACTTTTCGAGAGAGAGAAATTAAAAAACAAAGGGGCAGCAAGCTGACCACGCAGTGTTTCAAAGAAATATATCCATATACATTCAAAACATATCAAGTATCAACTTAATTTGTTATGATTTTTCTACTGAAATAATACGCTTGCAGCAACCCATAAAATCTTACAAGACCATTATAGTCCCACAAACCAGCTACCTTTCTAAAAGTGCTAGACCCTTGGGAAATTTACCTGAAGCTGCTGCTGCTGCTTCTATCATCATCATCATCATCATCATCATCATCATCATCATCATCATCCCACCTTTTTCCCAGTACAGGGACTTAAGGCGGTTTTACGACATTAAAACTTGTACAATTAAAACATACAAATAGAAATATACAAAAGTTTAAAATATAATTAAATTAGCTATAATATTAAAATTATATAAAATATCAAAACACCAATAGCAATATAAATGCAGGCAGTCCCCAGGTTACGAACGAGTTCCGTTCTTAATGTCCTTAAGTAGAATTTGTATGTAAGTCGGAACAGCATAGCGGTCTATATGTTAAAATCGGCATCTACCCAAATGGTGTAAATTACGTACCGTAAATTGCGTAGTATACTACGCTATGCACTCTACGTAAACGACGTAGCGCCGGGGAACCCAGAAGTCCGTTCTTAAGTATGGGTTGTCTGTAAGTTGGGCGTTCTTAACTCAGGGACTGCCTGTAGTGCAATCCATCACATTCTCACAGGTCCAGACTATTCCCAAAGGCCTGCCAGAACAAATAAGTTTTTGCCTGCCTCTGGAAACATACCAACGAGGGCGCCATTCTAGCCTCCCTGGGAAGGGAATTCCAGAGTGCTGGGGCAGCCACCAAGAAGGCCCTCTGCCAAGTTCCTGCCAGGCGTGCCTGAGATGGTGGCGGAACCAAGAGAAGGTACTCCTCTGAAGATCTCAGGGTACAGGCAGGCTCATAAGGGAGAATACGGACTTTCAGATAACCTGAAGCTATGATGCCCACCTAACACAAGCAAGACCTGCTTCCCAAAATGGGCAGTACTATGCCAGTCGAAAAATAGCCAGATAACACCACCTACTTGACAGCAAGTTCCATCTTCTCAGCTTGAGCAAAGCTACAGATAGGTAAGCAAAGGAATGATCACTGACAAGCTATACCCACTTGAAAACATTTGATTGCAACTCACAAAGAAATGTATTTCAGGGCTGCATAATTTAATTTGCATAGTTACACTATTACTTCGTTATGGATATTAAAACCTTGCCTCAAAGAAAGCAATATTCAAGACAAACTATCGCTAAATGGGATAACTGCATGAAGGTGCAAAATAGTTAAAACAAATATAAGATTTTTTTAAAAAAAACTTTCATCCACAATACAAAGCTTTGCTAACACCTCCACTTTAGGACCAGATAAATAATGACTATTGTACAGTCTGCTCTAATAGGAAATGAAAAGCCTGATTTCCACTTTGGTGGTGGAGGTATTTCACTGCCAGGTTTTCAACTCTTGTCTCCAAGGAAACATGCTCACTAATGAGTAAGATTTGTTCCAGATTAGCCAATGCAAGCAGAAGTGAGCCAGGATAAAAATTTGTGGATATCAATCATTTGTCAACATTACCTGGTGACAAAAATCAGCATAACCTATTGTGCCATGAATGGAGCAAATAAAAAGATTTTTTGTTGATCTATTCAGGATCTGAGAGCTGGTATTCAGGTACAAAGAATTTGGGGCAGCTTTTATAACAGGGAGCAAAGTGAATTGTGTGGTCTGCAATGATAAAGATTTTTCATAGCATACGTGAGCATAAGCCTATTAACAAAATCTGCAGCTTTTTTCCAAGGCATTAGCAGCACAAGATTACCAGGAGAAGTAGTTCTAGGGGAAGTCACCCTGGGAGTATATTACTCACATTCTGAAGAAGAAGAATTAAGTACAAAGCAGCCCCAAAGAACAAAGTGGACGAGTGGTTTTCAAATACACTTGCCTCCATAGAAAGGCTAAATTAGTTTTCAATGTGCATTATCCAATGCTGCCCACGCGCTAGCAGGACCCACTGCTAGCACAACAGGAAGCTAGCGGATCCTACAGCAGTCAGAAATAAGCTGAAACATTGTTTCTGGAACAGGGTAGCCTGGTCAGTGGAGATTGCAGAAAGGAGCTATGCTGACATGTCCTGTTCCAGAAATGAGCAATTCCGCTCATTTCCGGGGCTGCTGTCAGAAGCAATGTTTCCTGTTGCGCTCATGATAGGTCCCGCTAGCAGCAGTATTGGATACTGAGAGCCAGTGTGGCGTAGTGATTAGAGTGCTGGACTGGGACTTGGGAGATCCGAGTTCTAGTCCCCACTTGGCCATGAGGCTCACTGGGCGACAATGGGTGAGTCATGGACTCTCAGCCTAACCTACCTCACAGGGTTGTTGTGAGGATAAAATGGAGAGGAGGAAGAGGATTATGTAAGCTGCCTTGGGTTCCTTGAAGGACAAAAGGTGGGATATTAAATAAATAAATAATAAATAGATAAATAAATAAATAAAAATTAATGATGAATGAATGAATGAATGAATAAATAAATAAATAAATAAAGCTGCCCAATTGAGAAAGTTTGGTCACAGCATACTAAAGCTTTCAGGACTACCACTGAATTGATAGTCCCCTATGAGAACCCAGTTAAATTCCTGATCTTCTTCCTGCCTTCAACTAATGTCTACAGTACACGATCATTAAAACCTGTTCTGTGCAGACTACTGTGCGATGAAGTGCCAAAGCTCTAGCCACATACATCCTAAATGCTACCCTACAAGCAAACACATACATAAAGCCAGTGTGGTGTAGTAGTTTGAGTGTTGGACTGGGACTCGGGAGATCCAGGTTCTAGTCCCCACTCGGCCATGAAACTCACTGGGTGACTTTGGGCCAGTCACTGTCTCTCAGCCTAACCTACCTCACAGGGTTGTTGTGAGGGTAAAATGGAGAGGAGGAGGATTATGTAAGCCGCCTTGTGTTCCTTGCAGGAAAAAAGGTGGGGTAGAAATATAATAAATAAATAAATAAATAAAATAACCACTTCATCCTATACTGCAGCGCCCCCACCCGGTCTTTTTGGACCTGTGGGCAAATTTGGGAATTTGAGAAACTGCTGTGGGCAGCACCACAAAATGCCTAATCAGTGGATCACTACTTTGACATCTACCTGTCACGTCTATGGATCTTAGGCATCTTATTCAGCAAAAAAAAAAAAAATTCGTGTCTTGGACATCACAACATCTCTTTAGTGTTTGGCATATGTTTTGACAATGTCCAGTAGTTGCTCCTTTTTGGGAGGAGGTTATTACACAGATACGTTTTGTACTGGAACAGTCTTTAATATTCACTGATGTTCACCTTTTCAATTATTTACCAGCTTCATGGAAATTAACCAATGGAAGGGGAAATGGATTCTCTGTGGCTTTTTGAAAGTTAAAAGACTGATATTACAACACTGGAAGGATAAACACTCACCTCCTATAATGCAACGGATTGAGGACCTTACAATGCTTTCAGTATATGATTGGGTAGCATACAGATACCCACTTCAAATGGATATTTATTTGGATTTTTGGTCCGCTTTTGTTGAAGCCTATGTACAATTGCTAGGAAGTTGTAGGTATTTCATACAAATCCATGTACCGTATATACTCGACTTTAAGTCTAGTTTTTCAGCACATTTTTTGTGCTGAAAAAATGCCCCCTAGACTTATACGTGGGTCAGCGGCCCCCCAGGACCCCCGCCGCCACCGCAAGGGACCGCCAGGCACCCCCTCCACCCCCGGGATCCCTGCTGCCACCCCCAGACACCCCACCCCCACCCCCGTACCTGCACCCGCCGCCACCGAAGCCCCTCCCCCGTCGAAGCCGCGCCGCGCCGCAGCCCCCCCATGCCACCCCCATGCCACCCCCACGCTACCCCCAAGACACCCCCCATCACCGTACCTGCTCCTGCCGCCGTAGCCCCACTTCGGAAGGGGAGGGGCGCGAGCGATCCTCTTCCCGCCCGAACCTGCGCCTTTCGCGGCCGGCCGGCTGGCCGGCCGAGCTGGCTGGCTGGCTGGCGGGGGCCAGCTCGGAGCTTTCCCTGGATCGAACGCCGTCCCCGCTTGCCCGGGCGCTGCTTGAGCGGAAGGGAGGAAGGACGGACCGTCCGGCGGAAGGGAGGAAAGCAAACGCCGCCCCCGCCGGAAGAAAAATAGAGAGAGAGGCGCCGGCGGGGGGGAAGGAAACTTCAGGCGTCCCCTGGATCTGGTGTCTGGTGGAGAGCGGCGGAGAGGGGGCCTCCGTGCGCCCTCCCCCAGCGCGATGGCACCGCGCTCCGAGCTGGCCCCCGCCAGCCAGCCGGCCGGCCACGAAAGGCGCAGGTTCGGGCGGGAAGAGGATCGCTCGCGCCCCTCCCCTTCCGAAGTGGGGCTACGGCGGCGGGAGCAGGTACGGTGACGGGGGTGTATTGGGGGTGTCTGGGGGTAGCGTGGGGGTGGCATGGGGTGGCATGGGGGGCTGCGGCGCGGCGCAGCTTCGGCGGGGGAGGGGCTGCGGCAGCGGCGGGTGCAGGTACGGGGGTGTGGGTGGGGTGTCTGGGGGTGGCGGCGGGAGTCTCCCCTCGTACATTTCCCACCCTAGACTTATACTGGGGGGCAATAAGTTTTCCCAGTTTTGGGGGGTGAAATTAGGGGCCACGACTTATGTTAGGGCCAACTTATAGTCGAGTATATATTTAGCCATTTCTAACTGACATATTTCACAATTTTCATGTTGTCAAGCGAGCAATGGTAGTATACGTAGCTCTGTACATCTGGCACACAGATGTTTCAGTTTGCATTTGATTACTAGCCAACAGGTTGAGGACTGCCACATTTGTGAGAGGAATCATCCACAGATGTTTCTTAGGAGAGGGTGACATTTGTTATTGCAGAAAAAGGTGGATCAGTGCTATCTTTGCTGGCCAAAAGCCAATAAAGAACTTCCAATGGCCCCTACGTGGGAGCAGGGAGAAGGCTTGCGCGTGGGGGAGGAGAGAGGAGGCAGGCACGGTATGTATATTTTAAAAATGGGGGGGGGATTTTTCTTAGTTAATTTTTTTTTCAGGTGCCATGTTGTGGACACCTTTGCAGGTGCCATTGGCTATACTCAGACAAGAAATGGCTATCCCAAGAATATGTATGCCAACTGAATAAAGGGGTTTATCTATTTGTGAAGAAAAACTGCTGCAAGAAATTGTTTGTCTCTGAACTGTAGGAAACAATGTTAGCATTCAGATTATTACTTCCACATCTCAAAAGTTTTTAGTACCCCACTCCTGCCACATGCTGAGTACCTTGGATAGGGTTCATAGCACAGCGGTAGAATAATGCTTTGCATGCAGAAGTCCCACATTCATACCTTGGCATCTCCAGGTAAAAAGAGAATCTCAGGTAACAGGGTGTCAGGAGCTCCCAGGACTCGAGTCTTTGAATCTGTGTGTACTTGCTTTGCATGGTGAGCCAACAGACCTACCTGGTATGGCGTCCATCTGTTCCTGGTTGGGAAACACAGAAGCCACATCAAGTAACTCTGCTGGCACACCACACAGGGCAGCCGTACACACAGGGCAGCCGTAAAGACTATCAACTCAAGTCCTGGCAGCTCCTGACTGAGAGTGGGAAAAGACCCCTGCCTAAGATCCTGGAGAACCACTGCTAGTTTATAAATGATACTGGCCAAGGTGGACCAATGGTCTGACACAATATAAGGCAGCTTCATGTGTTCATATCTCCCTTTTTAAATTATAATTAATATATTTATAATATATAATTAATAATATTGAATGAAAGTTCCCCAAAATAGTTATCAGCTAATATATCAGAACTTCTATACCATGCCTTTCTATACCAGGCCTCCCAAAATTAGCCATGTGATTACATGTTGAAAAATCATGCATATTAAATACGACATGTATTTCAGCAATGAAACTGCCTTCTAGGATTCTGATCCCGCTGAACAACGAAGGCCTTCATACTAATCCTACCCCAAAATTGTTGTATTGCTAATGTCAAATTGAATGCCTATGCAGAAGTGTAGGTAGAAACTGTTTCAACTCTCATTTAACAAGGTTTGAGACAACTACCTATACACAGTTGTCAACAAGTGCTGTGCACACCCATCCTGTCATGCTTGCTTTCAGAAAGAAAGCAAATTCTCCATTGTAGACAGAGGTTATTTTGGCCCTGTTTCAAGAAAGAAACTTGATCAAGTCCCTGAATCCTTCTGTACTGCTGCTCATCTACACTTGACCACCTGCAAATACCAACCCTTTACTAACAGCACTGTAATCAGACTACGGAAAGATTAACAAAGACATGACTGTGTGTCATCTTCTGTTCATTTCTATCACTCACCGGTTCAGGCTTCAGGGCCTGCAATATTAACAATAGAGCCCTGTGATGTTTTAATGTCTCTAACAGAAACCAGGCACCAAGAGGGTTCCTCAAATCCCAAACTGGGCATGTTTATACAAAAAAGGATACAGAACTGCTTTATAAGCAAAGCCAGGTATAGCACACAATTTCTAGAAACTTCCTTGTCTCCAGTTTGAGGGTGCTTTTTATTATTAAAAAAACCTATGTTGGCTGATAAGTGTCTTTTGTACATATCTCTCTTGGGCAGCTGTTAAGGCAGAGAACATATTGCATGCTGAGACACTAGACTTTACTCCATGAAAAAATGTACACCATCTTGTACAGTTTAGCTTTAATTTTCACACACGTTATTTGTTCCGTGTGTGCGTGCGTGTTTTGGGGTGGTCAGAGACAGACAGACAATCCAGGATGGGGATAGTCAGATGAGGTAGATGATGGCGCATGAGTGACAGCAGATTCCCGTGTGTGCGAGATGGGAGATTAAAAAATCCTGTTCCCGTGTGTAGACGCCCATAAATCCACACACAGAAGTTCAGATCTTTCTCTCCCTCTCTGCGCAGCGTGCAGCGTTTCGATTGCAAACAGCCAGCCAGCTCCTGTAATCTGATTCCAGCTGCCAGCTCCCCCGGTTTGTAGATTCCATGTAGCAAGGAAATAACTCTGTAACTCCACAGGTCTATTCTACCTGTTTATTTACTTTAGCAAGTAATATTCTACAGAGTATACATTCCTAGTTACAGTCCATGTGCAGAGTACAATGCATAGCAAGCATTTATTCCAGTGGAGCAAGGTTGGCTTTACTCCACCTCAGCAAAGACGTTACATGATTGCATAAGTCCAGCAAGCAAAAGTCAGAAGAAAAGAGTGAAGAGAGAGAACAGTTCTGCTCCTCTCTAAAATGGCTCCAGACAGAAAAAACAAGTCAGTACGTCACCAGAAAGCATAAACCATGTGACAGGCTCATACTGTTTCCCATACACTCTAGTAACCCCTGCGAGAGCACGAGATTCTAGAAAGACATAACAAACTTGTTTACCGCCATTCTGTTCCTTCCATGTTGTCAACAATGTGCTCCAGCTTGTGAATGTGATACATATCACAACAGTAGAACCATATAGATACAGCCAGACTATTCTATTAAAAGACACCTGCTGAATTTTATGGATCAGAGTAAACAGGCTAACATTCACGTCTATGGGGGATAGAAAAGCACTGCACTTTAGAAGCAAAAGCTGCTTATATAACCAAGACAATTGGTAACCATCAACAGTACCAAGGAGATGCATTCTGTACACCCTCACACATAGTTGTCCCTGTAACACATGTCTCTCCCCACACATACTCACCATCATGATTTATTTCTTAAATTTATATCACATCTTTCCACTATCTGGGCTGGCAGAAATGGACTTCCCTGCTCCCTCCTCCCCACAGCAGTCCCTCCAGCCCCCTTAAAATACTGCACACAGAGTCATGGGGCCCTGCTGAATGGGTTAAGCTGTGCTGGGGGGGAGTGGGGATCCCCAAAAATAAGGCAGAAGGACCTTCCATGAGTAGAGCTCTTCCTCCCACAGAAAGTCCCTTCATCTGGCAGGAGGCAGATTCTGGAGCCAATTCTTCATTCTTAATCTAATTCATGTTTACCTTGGGCAGCTGGAAAGCAACTGATCTCCAGCCTCCAGCTTCCCCAGCCTCCTCGTTTCCTTTGCTCAGAATGCCTCTAGGCCCCATGCGGGCCCAGAGCATTTTTCAGAGAAATGGGAAGGTGGCAGGACAGCTGGAGCCTAGAACTCTGTTGCATTCCAGCCAGGCAAAACAGAAAGAAAAAAGGGGAGAAAGCAGCAGAGGCTAAGCTTGGGGGACTAGGAAGTGCAGCAGGAACTGATCTGGGGGACAGCAGGGAGGTTAAGAAGGCCAGGAAAAGGGGGAGTGTTTTAGAGAGAGAATGAGTTTTATTTTATTATTTTTAATGTATTTATTATATTTATAACCCCACCTTTTTTCCTTCAAGGAACCCAAGGCGGCTTACATATGGTAATCCTCCTCCTCCTCTCCATTTTATCCTCACAACAAGCCTGTGAGGTAGGTTAGGCTGAGAGTCAGTGACTGGCCCAAAGTCACCCAGTGAGTTTCATGGCTGAGCGGGGACTAGAACCCAGGTCTCCCGAGTCCCAGTCCAGTACTCTCACCACTACGCCACACTGGCTCTCGTTTTAGCAGTGTATGTGTGCTCGCTGGCACTGTGTTGACAATATGGAGTGTGTGTTGGCAGGGCGGGGTGTGTGGTTTTTGTTTTGTGTTCATGGGGAAATGATTTGGGGTGATTTTCCTATTTTGGGGGAATTAATTTTAGAAGAATTTATTTAGAGATGATTTGGGAAGATTGGCTTACCTTTCTGTGAAATAGGTGTGTTGTTGGAGCAGAAAACGAAGTTCAAAGGAGTATATTTGTCTTCTAGCCTCACCAGTTTTCCTTTCTGTGAAATGCGTGATTTGTTACAACAGTAAATGTTATGGTTGCCCATGCTTCATGGAAGCCATTTTGTGACAGTGCCCACAACATTTTCTCAAAAATCCAAATGTGCCCATGGACCCCAAAAAGGTTGGAGCACCCTGCAGTAGTCCAGAAATGGGATGTAAATAAGGCACGTGTCACTGTGGCCAAATCTGATATCTCTAGGAACTTGCACAGTTGGTACACTAGCTTAGGTATGCAAACGGTGTGAAACCTCATCCAACAGAGGTTGAATCCCTATCCCCTGATCTGCCTTTCAACTAACCAGGAGCACCTCTGTCCTGCCTGGATTAAGCTTCAATTTGTTCACCCTCATCCAGTCCATTAATGACATCAGACACTGATTTAGAACTTGGACATTTTCCCTGGATTAAATGGAAAGGAAAATCCAAGGAAATTGTTCTAGTTCTAAATTGGTGCCTGATGTCAGTAACAGACTGGATGAAGGCAAACAAACTGAAGCTTAATCCAGACAAGACAGAGGTGCTCCTGATTAATCAAAAGGCAAGTCAGGGTATATGGACTCAACCTGTGCTGGACGGGATTACAGTCCCCCTGAAGATTTAGACTTGCACAGTTTGGGTGTACTTCTGGACTCAGCCTTGAACCTGGATGCCCAGGTTTCGGTGCTGGCTAGGACTGCTTTTGTGCAGCTGAGGCTAGGGCTTCAACTGTGCCCATTCCTAGAGTTATCTTATCTGGCCACAGTCATGCATGCCTTAGTTACATCCCAAATGGACTTCTGTAATATGCCCTATGTGGGGCTGCCTTTGAAAACTGCTCGGAAACTTCAGTTGGTCCAGAATGCTGTGGCCAGAATGTTAACCGGGGCCGGTTACAAGGAGCATATGACTCCCTTGTTACAACAGCTTCACTGGCTACCAGTCTGTTTCTGGGCACAATTCAAAGTGCTGGCTATACCCTATAATGCCCTACACAGCTTGGGATCAGGCTACCTAAAAGACCACCTTCTTCCATACAAGCCTGCCCAGGGGTTTTAAGATCTTTGGGGGACACCCTTCTCTCAGTACTGCTGCTTTCAGAGACACATTTGGCATTGACACATGAGAGGGCCTTCTTGGTGGTTGCTCCCAGGATGTGGAACTTCCTGCCAAGAAAGGCTAGGTTGGCTCCCTCTGTGCTGCGCTTCTGCCAGCAGGCAAATATGTTTTTATTCAAGCAGTTCCTTGGCGTGTAAGCAGGTCTGTTGAGTTGGGTGCTGTTTCTATTCTGTTATTGTTGTGTTTTTAATTGTGCTTTTAATGTACTTGTTTTATTATTGTTTTAATCAATTTTATATTTAGCTATAGTTGTAATCTTCCTTTAATGCCATTTTCTTGGTAGAAAGGCAGGATACAAATGAAATAATCTCTCTGCAGGTTTTGCTTTCAAATCCAAGCTGAATTTCTCAGGATTCCTCAACAGTGCTCAGATTCATTCTGCAGCAGGTCAGGTATCAATCAGTGTGAAACATAAATATTACCAGTTCCTTGGTAATAAATATCCAGAAAGCTATCACAACAAGTATATAAAGGAAAGGAAAGGAACAAAGGGACTCTGGTTAATATGTAAAGAGTTAAACAACATGTCACATGACAGTTCTCAATGGCAGTGGGCAGTTACATGTAGGGCTTTCAATCACTGAGCTATTCCAGCCTCAACAGATTTCAAGTTGCATCCGGTTGCTATTGCAGTACAGCCTGGTAGCTAGTGCCATTTCTTCCTCAACTTGCGCACCTTGCCTTTCGTCTTCCTTCCCCCACCCACCCCACACCCACCCCCCATTTGCCCAAAGGGAATTTCCCTGGTCTCTCTTTGAGTTTCACTGTTCAGAAGGTGACAAACAAATAGAACATTACGAACTGTTAGACAGACTTTAAAAAGTACACATTCCTTGAGTAAAGAAAAACATGGAATAGAGAAAAAAATGCACAATTAGTATTTTGGAGACCCAGTGTGCAATTATCTTGGTCCATCTATTTATGATAGATATTATGGCCCTTTACCTTTTAACTGAAGACAAAGAATTACTGAGTTTAACAATGGCCTTCTGAAGTAAAATAGTATTCAAATAGCGCCAAAGTGTGAGATCAAACTCTAAAAACAGAACAGCCAGTGACATCCCAAGCTATTAGTGGGGGGGGGGGGGAGGGAGAGAGAGAGAACAGCTACAACTGCCAGCATTTGGTAAAGCTGCCAAAATCAGAAATACAACTGATCACTGAGACTAGAATAATTCATGCTGGAAATGACATAGGAATCATGCAGAAAAAAGTCAAACATTAGTCCCAAGTTACTGAAAAACCTTCTAAAATTAAACCTTCTAAAACTGAATCAAGTGACAGTGGGAATTCTGCTACCCAAAATCGAACACTACAAATTTTGTTTTCCCATTCTTTTTCATCCAAGAATTCCCCACCCATTATATTTAACTGTTGGCAATGCCCATTAAATGAAATTATGTGTGCATGTTAAACTAAATGCTTTCTGAGATGTGCTTTGAACTGAGTTACAGCAACACTGCATTATAAAGCAGCGCTGACGTGGTTGAAAGTATGTGGCAGGTACTACTTAAACAAGTTAAGGTAACTAAACACCACTGTGCAAATGCAGCATTAGACAGGTTATCCACTTCAAGACTGCATCTTGGGCAATTGCCAGCAATTCAAGACACAACAGAAAACAACTCGGAAACAAGCCAGGCATCCAAAGCTTCCCTTTATGCAATCTTGATGCATTGGTTTCTTTTAACTAAGAAACAGGAAAAGTTAATGAAGATGCAACGATGAGGGGGCTTTGAAGATTCTGATTAATTAAGGGCACAATCCTATGGGTTGTGCCCTCTTGAGACGGAAGCCTCCAAACACAGAGACTTCTACGTATCCAATGCCCTGCTGGGCTGAAGCAGGCAGGGCAGCAGGAGTGGCGGAGACGATCTTCGCCTCCCCATCTTCTGATCACTGGGTTTTTCACTAGATAGGCTTTTTTGCCATCTAGTGATGGTGCTTCAGAGGGGGAAGGAAGGAGACTGGAAGAGGATCAGGATAGCTTATATCCTGGCCTCTCCAATCTCCTCCCCTCCCTATCCATCGGAATGCCCCCTTCTCCTCTATCCAAGATCAATTTTCCAACCTCACAGGCCAGCCAGATTGGTTCTTTCCATGCCGACTGCGAGGGTGATCTCCAACTCCCCCTCTGAGGTCAGAGCAGTGTCTCTGGCTGCAGAGGGGGGAATCCACACTATCCTATGGCCCCTCAGACAATGTTTAGGGGCCATAGGATTGCTCCATATCAGAGTTAGTATTAAAACTTTTTAGTTAATGGCCACATTCGGATGTCACAATAAGCCAAAATTCTTTAGAATTCTGGCTTTCTGTGAATGAGCAAGCATGCACATTGCTTGATCACTCCCACTTCGGTCCTGCTGCCAGTGGGAGTGGCTAAAACAAGCCAGGGACTCTGTCCATGGTTTGTTTAGTGTGATATCCGAAACAGGATCCCAGATTCATAGTGACATCCAAACACAGCCAATGTAACTGTTCAGCTTTTACCATGCAATTGGCCACTGGTCAATAAGGGGACAATTTAATTATCTATATATATAAAAGAAGAAGTCCTGACTGACTGACTGACTGACTGACTGACTCATCAACGCCCAGCTCAAACCGTTTAATCTAGGAACGTGAAATTTTGAAGGAACATAGTTTTTATGGCGTAGACACCCACTAAGAAAGGATTTTTGGAAATTCCATCCCTAAGGGGGTGAAAAAAGGGGGCAAAATCGCCCCACTCTCATATCTCCTATGGGCAAAACAACAGGGGAGCAGTTATGCAAATCGGCCTCACCTCATAATTGCTGCAGGAGCCAATAGGAGCAGTTATGCAAATAGCCCACACGACACTTAGAATGTTCGTATGAATTCCTGCAGGGGCCAATAGGGGTGGGTATGCAAATCTCCCCTAGGCCATTTAGAATGTTCTCTGAGGGGGTGAAAAGGGAGGGAAACTTTTTAAATGACTGAATGACTGCTATGGGGGGGGGGGTGTCGCATAGGCTCCATCACATTTTGACGGATCCACCCCAAACTTGGCACGCATACTCTCCATCACCCAAGGACAAAGACTGGTGGGTTCAAATCTCAAAAAAAAAACCCTTGCTGCGCCTGTACGGCCCAAAATAGATGAGAGTCAATGGCGTCACTTCGAATGTTCGCAGGAGCCATTCAGGAGCGGTTATGCAAATTGCTCCAATGACATATAGAATATTCGTATGAACTGCCACAGGGACCCAGTCAGGAGCGGATATGCAAATCTCTCCTGCGTCAAAACAGAATGTTCATATGAACCACAGCCAGGGCCTACTGGGGGGAGGGCGGAGCTGGGATTTCATTGTTGGGTAGTCCCGGGGGGCAAGCTGGGATTACATTGTTGGGTAGTCCAGGGGGGGAGCAGGGATTTCATTGCTGTGTAGTCCTGGGGGGGGAGCAGGGATTTCATTGTGTGGTCCCGGGGGGGGGCAGAGCTTTCATTGTTGTGTAGTCCCGGGGGGGGGCAGAGCTTTCATTGTTGTGTAGTCCCAGGGGGGAGCAGGGATTTCATTGTGTAGTCCCGGAGGGGGGGAGCTGGGATTTCATTGTTGTGTAGTCCCGGGAGGGAGAAGCTGGGATTTCATTGCGTAGCCCTGGGGGGGGGAGCAGGGATTTCATTGTGCAGTCCTGGAGGGGGGGGAGCTGGGATTTCACTGTGTAGTCCCGGGGGAACAGGGATTTCACTGTGTAGTCCTGGGGGAGCAGGGATTTCATTGTGCAGTCCCGGGGGAAAGGGAACAGGGATTTCATTGTGTAGTCCAGGGAGGGAAGCAGAGATTTCATTGTGCAGTCCCAAGGGAGGAACAGGGATTTCACTGTGTAGTCCTGGGGGAGCTGGGATTTCATTGTGTAGTCCAGGGAGGGAAGCAGGGATTTCATTGTGTAGTCCCAGGGGGGGAGCAGGGATTTCATTGTGTAGTCCCAGGGGGAGAGCAGGGATTTCATTGTGTAGTCCCGGGGGAGCTGGGATTCCCGGGGGAGCAGGAATTCCATTATGTAGTCCCGGGGAAGCTTTCTTATGGAGCGATTCAAAACAGCGGTCAGCAACCTTAAAATTTTGAACAAATAGTGCCTATAGGAAAATGATGACCTGTGCAAACTTGGCACGGTCACTCTTCATCACGCGAGCGAAGCCACGGGCAACAGCTAATTAACTATAAGGTACCAAGTCTCAATATGCTTTCAGCTGAGGCACTCTTCATCAGGAATATTTATGAACAAAATTGGACTAAAAATTAACATAATTCTAAATATATATAGGTATCTGTAGAATCATAATAAAAGTAAAGATAGATGGATAATATTTCAATACAGTTACCGAAGTTTCTCCCAGCATCTCATTTTTAATCTGTAATTAGTTTTAATCTACTAATAGCGCAAGAACCTTGTGCAAAAATATTTCACTTTTGGTTGCCAGCTGAATAACCCAGGTGGAAGTTCTATACATATGGAAGTCTGCAAGTGACCTAAGAAAGAGACACTCAAACAGACAGGTAGGTTTAATTACTGCAGGTGGCATCGAGAGCACATAATGCAGGCCACATGCTGAACCTAAGCAGGTATGAGCTGGGTCAGTGCTTGGATGGGTGACTGCCAGGGCTGGGTCAGTGCTTGGATGGGTGACTGCCAGGGCTGCCCATATCTGTTCTCCTGCATTGATCAGGGTTCTATGATATCTATAGGGATTACTGAGTAAATTTGCATAGTTGTCTTTATGGCAGGGTAGATTGATTTAAATCATGTTTCCCATTGATTCTCATATATTTCCGAAACAAATTTGGTGCAAATTTGGCCACTAAATGACGTTAACTTGCAAGTAACTGGAGTATTATTTACATTGTGGTTTCATTCTTACAACCAGGTCTTCTGTCTCTTTGTCACACTACAGTAATGCCTTGGATTGCAAGTAACTTGGTTTGAGAGCGTTTTGCAAGACAAGCAAATTTATAAATATTTATTTATTTTTTACTTGATATACAAGCAACGTCTTGCAATACAAGTACTGTAGTACGGCTTAAATTAAAAATCTCTGTACACATTTTGGGGGGGGGGATTTCGTTTTGATATAAGAGTGTTTTGGATTACAAGTACGTTTCCGGAACGAATTATGCTCTCAACCCAAGGCATGACTGTATATATATTTTGCAGGCTTTCCTTTTTATTTTACCTGTAGAGGGAATTTCTCTGAAATATTTCCAAATAGGTTGTTCCCTATGACCAGCAGCCATAGTCACCATGATGTGTGAGGTTAAGTATGGGAATACATGAACCTTTGAACTAGCCAGTTTTGTGTCTTATTTCCAGGGATGGGGACTCGGACTCCAGGACTCAACTCGTGAGTCGGACTGAGTCCCCCCTGACTCGAGTCCCAATATTTTTAATGGGACTCGAGACTCGACTCGGGACTCGAGACCAAGGACTCGTGTTCCAAAATCGTGTTCCTCAAATGCAACATGGATAGGTTTTAGGAAGTACAGCAAGTTTATTTTTTAAAATCATTTTCCTAAAATGCAACCTTTCAGACATTTTGGGTTTGGCTGCTTCTGCCTGCCTGTTTGGGGTTCCCAGCCTCCTCTGCTTGCTTGGTCTCTTCTTAACCAGTTCCACAGTTTGAATTGTCCAAGACAAAGGCCTCTGCCTGCCTGTTTTGGGGTTCCCTGCCTCCTCTGCCTGTCTGGTTATTTTGGGTTTGTCTGCCTGGTCTATTCTTGCCAAAATCAGTTGCAGAGTTTTGAAATAAAAAGGCACACTTGTGCCTAGAATTTATTTAAGCCACACATCTGAAATAGCCTTATTTTGTTGGGAAAAGACCCCATTGATTTTAATAGGGACTCGTGGAGTCAGCTTTGGGAGTGACTCGTGACTCATGAGTCACCATTTTGGACCAAGGACTCGGACTTGAGACTCGGGTCCAAAGACTCGTGACTCGACTCGTGACTCGAAACCAAGGACTCTTCAACATCCCTGCTTATTTCTAGTGTTGCTCCTATTTGTATCATTCTACCTCGGCACAGCCAGACCCACACAAAAACAAAGTAGCAAACAAACACGAAATGTCCATGACAGATAGGTAAGTTTGATAGTTACAGGACAGATTAGAGCAGTTTATTTTCATCCTGTGAAAATGAAATGCCTATGTTTGGTAAGTAGAGTGTGAATATTTGAGAAATTATCAAATCAGTTGTTCATTTACACATAAAGACCTCCATTAATTTGATATATCTGGTGGAGTTCATTCAGTTTAGAGATTATATTAATTGTTAATATAATGTTTTATATTAACCAGGTTATTTTCTTTAAGAAGTGTGGTATTTAATTTTTTAAATTAAAAAATCTGATTTAAATTTTTTTTAAAACCTTATTTGGATTTTTTAAAAAAACAAACAAACAAACTGATTTTCATCTACCCTGCTTTAGAGTAAAACACCCATCAAACTTGGGCTATTCAAACGTATGAACACTTCATATTCATTAAACAGGTGTCTTCCTCGGGGGCATGAAAAACATGGTCTTTTGGTTGAAATGTGTTGGACATTCTTCACTAAATTAATTCTTCACTAAATACGGTAAAGTACTGCTTTCAAGCACCAGTAGAGGCCTGCCACTTCCTTTGCCCTTCCGGTTTAGGGTGGTGATTTGTTTGATTTCTTTTGGTGCTGCTCACATTCATCTCCAGCAGAGATCAATATATGTCCAATGTTTCCAGCATCCAAACCTTTCCCTGATGCAAAAGTCATTATTTTTACCCCAGGGATATTCCAGAATTAAACCATATACTCATTCCTCAGGTAAAGGAGATCAAAAGGATAAGAAAATACCAAATGCATGAAATATGAACAAATCTTCAATAAAGCAAAAAAAACAAAAAACAAACATTTTCAAGTATTTAAATATGTGAGGGCAAAGAATAAGCTTCACTGTTTTTCCAGAGCAAAGAAAATACAGGCAGTCCCCAGGTTACAAACGAGTTACATTCTTAAGAATGTCTTTAAGTCGAATTTGTATTTAAGTCAGAACAGCATAGCGTTTTATACGTTAAAAATCGGCATTTACACAAATTGCGTAAATCACGCAAATTGCGTAGTATACTACGCTATGTACTCTACGTTAACGACATAGCGCCGGGGAACCCAGAAGTCCGTTCTTAAGTATGGGTTGTCTGTAAGTTGGACGTTCTTAACTCGGGGACTGTCTGTACCAGGAGTGCATGTGAATATTCTGGCTAAGCTACTGCAGAGTGCAAATCCTCGTGTCAACCAGCATAATCGTGCAATGTCACACTGTAAATAGGAAGGCTAACTATGGAGTGCAATACACTTCACAATGAAGTTAACAACAAGTCTTCCAGTGATATTAATGGTTCTGGCTTATGCCCTTGCTTCACAAGTGAAAAAAAATGCAGCAACCTGTTCTAACCTGCCTTGAAATGAACACCAAACGCAAACCCACACATTTTAAAAAACATGGACTCACAGCCTGTATGCAAGGCACACAACACTAAGCTTTCAGTTATGTTTACATCAGCAACCACTGCTTGAGGAATTTCATTGCTAAGGAAACCATACTGGCACATAACCAACATGGCTTATATGCCAAAGCCATTATTCTGTCAACTACAATGTTCATTACAAATAGGATCATGGCAGGAAGGGCCTTTCTTTCTTTCTTTCCCTCCAAAGCCAGCTTCTTAAAGTTTCAGAAGCACTCTATTTAAATGGTACAAGTCAGGATGTGGCAGGCACTGCATTTCTTGAGAGACTTTTAAAACAGTGGCTGAGATCAAGACAATGGGTGGGATATATTATACTGGTGTTGTATCAGGATGACTGTTTTCCCATTGTCATGATTGTAAATTTAAAGGTGTTTCATAAGTCAACTCATGTTTCTCACAGCTGAGAATGGGGGAATAAGATTATTATATAAAATGAGTTGAATGTTGTCCACACACTCCACCACAGGCCAATGTACCCTGTGAGAAGTAACAGGAGAGCAAAGGAGGCAGGTGAAGACAACGTCACAGCCTACTTCAGCTGGACTATTCCCTCACCTGCTACTGCCCAGAGCAAAGGGACACAAACTGACCCATGGGAAGGATTCTCCTGAGTTGTTCAATTTTGATATTGTCTTAATGCAATTTTGTTACTGTGTTGTTGTTGCTGTTTTTATTATTTTACTGTATTTTATTTTACTTTGTATTTTACTTCAACTCCCTTGGGAGGATTTGTAGCCTTAAAAGATGGGATAGAAATAAATAAAATTAATAATAAAACCAACCACAGTCTATCATCTGCAGTTTGGCATGTGCCAGTTCATTAAAACAATATGTAAAATTATGCCACTTGGAAACAACTAAAATCAAGTCAACCCTGGCCATCCAATTTGTAATCTGTTTCTGACGTGTCCATTGGCAGAGAACAAATTATCCACCAATTCTATAAGGCAAGATGTACTAGTAATCATAAACAGGGCAATCCTGTATCTGCTGCAATAACAAGTTTTAACTGCTGCTTGAAAAAGACTTTAATAGATCGCTCTAAATAAATTGTTGCTTCACAAACAGAATCAACGTGCTCTTTTAATATGCTGAAGAGAGGGCCATCTGGTTTCACTGCAAACTGTAAGCTGAACGTGGCAGTATTTTTCATCACAACAGCTGTCCCCTGCCCCACTGCATCTCTAACATAGGGGATATATTTTCACTCTCTCCCCCATTAACACATCTACATTGTCAAAAAGCTGAAACAGCAACAGAAGACATTTCCTGAACAATCATCACTAGGCCCTGAACTATACAAGCTTCAGTTATGGGGCATTATATCCTACTTTAATTATTTCCCCCTTGTGGCATACAGCCTGTTCTTGTTATGCTCTGAAAACTAAGTCTCTCCTAAAAGGAGAATCTTTTGTTAATTTAACCATCCTGATTTCTAAGTGTGTCTATTTACTAGAGGAAGAAAGAGTCTCGGGTGGTTCTATTTATGAATGCACACTCAGCAGTTTCCTGGCAGGGGTGTGTGCATGTGGAGGATCCATAACAAAAAGAGGACAAAGATTACCAAAGAGTTGCTTGAGTTTGCTTAATAGTAAATTTTGTACAGAAGTTTAGCAGGAAGAGATCTTCTGCAGTCATGTTTTGTTACAAAATCCATCTTAGTAGCAATTTTACACTTCCTTTAAGGAAAAGAAGCCCCACTAATGACGACATCCACTTTAAACACCAATCATATTGCTTATTTAACAATAACATGAGCTTAAAAAAAAAAAAAGTCAACACCTATGCATGCATTTGCACAATTTCTTCAATCTCTACAAACACGCACACACTTCTGTGGCAAGAGGAAGAGTGTGCCATGTAATACCATGTTTCACCTCCAGGCTTCTCACCTGTTTGAAGAGCATTTAAACTCTCACCACCAAGAGATATCTAATGGTCAAACAACTGCAAATGTCTAAAAGAGGGGTGAGCAACTTGTGGCCCTCCAAATGCTTTGGCCTGTAACTCCCATTATTCCTCATCATTGGCTATGCTGGTTAGAGCTGATAGGAGTTGTAGGCCAAACCATCTCAAAGGCCACAAATAGTTGCCCACCCCTGCAGGCCCTCCACAAGACAAGAGTTCACAGGTCTTTCTTTTTCCAACCCCTTGGTTTTAGCAGGCAACACCTGCTGGTGGTATTACTGAACTGTTAAACAATTCTGAAATGCAGATCCGAGCTTCTATCCAGTATAAATTATTGTACTTCTCTTTTGTTTCCACCTTGAATTGTGGCAAGGAAATAGTACCTTGCCCCATTATTACAAGACAATGCACAACTATTACAATGATACACAAGTATCAGGGCGAACTAGGCAAACACAAAATTGAAAATGCGAATTTTAAGCATTCCCTGCAAAAATCAAACTAAGGTTCAAAGGATCTGGAGCTGTAACCTGCAACACCACTATTGCAAAATGAATTACTGGGATGGCTCAGATGAATCTCTTATCCATGGGCTTTCAATGACATGTTAATCTCTCTCCCCTAACCCATTTCTAAAAGTTACCGGTAACTAACAGAAATGGCTCTGGGCTGGCCCTAGCAGTTTCAATAAAAGCAGTCCTCAGCTCAATTATATAATCCTGGCAAACATGTTTTAGTGCTTTAGGAAAGTAATGAAATGTGCAGTGATAAAGATAAATAAATACATTTTAGTCTCAAACTAACATCTTATGTGTGTTGTTCACCTCTCTGGACACCCAAGGCATTACTGGAATCGTAGTTTTCTTTACTATCTTGTACAAAC
This sequence comes from Shinisaurus crocodilurus, assembly GCA_021292165.1. NCBI lineage: Eukaryota > Metazoa > Chordata > Lepidosauria > Squamata > Shinisauridae > Shinisaurus > Shinisaurus crocodilurus. Next base: position 40,229,472 of record CM037881.1, on the reverse strand, counting down.
TTCCCCTCTAGGAATCAAAAAGGACAGAAAGTATAATTATATCTTCCCCCTCATATTTCACTTATTTCTTGGAAACATGCAAACTTAATTTCTTAAAAATAAAGAGATGAGAGCCAGTGTGGTGTAGTGGTTAGTGCTGGACTAGGACTGGGAAAACCCGGGTCCAAGTCCCCACTTGGCCATGAAGCTCACTGGGTCATTTTGGCCTAGTCACTGACTCTCAGCCTAACCTATCTCACAGGATTGTTGTGAAGATAAAATGGTGAGGAGAACCCTGTAAACTACCTTGTGTACCTTGCAAGAGGAAAAGAGGGGGGAACATACATGTAATAATGTAATGGCTAGCTGCGGAATGCTGGGATTTGCAGGACTTTTTTCTGTCTAAACATGCATAGGAATGTGTCCTTAGTCTCTTTTAGCTTAGAGCAGGGCTCTCCAACCTTGGGTCACCAGATGTTGCTGGCCTACAGCTCCCAGCATACCCAGCCAGTCTGGCTAATGGCAAGGGATTCTGGGAGCTGTAGTCCAGCAACACCTGGGGACCCAAGGTTGGAGAGCCCTGGCTTGGAGCTTTAAAAATAAGTACTAATTATCACAGCCAGGATCCAAAGCACCACTTTAAGTGTTCCAAATGTGCACCGCAGGACTTCTCAACCCCCCCACTCTTCTGGAACAGCTCTCCCTGCCCGGAGCCAGAGGATCCTGATATCAGAAGAGAAAAATCAGTACACACATACACACAAACACACACACACACACACACACACTATATATATAGTGTATATATATATAGTATATATATAGGCTTACATATATATATATATATTATTTTATTTATTTTATTTATTATATTTTTTAATCGCCCATCTGGCCGGTCACCCGGCCACCCTGGGCGATGTACAATTAAAATACAGTAAAACACAATAAAATATAATGATTAAAACAAAATAAAAAATTCTTATTCAAAACCTAACCCACCCCATATTCCCGCCTGAACAGCCATGTTTTTAATGCACGGCGGAAGCTCATCATGGAGGGGGCATGGCGAAGGTCACTAGGGAGTTTTTACAATTTTTACAATCATGTTGTGAGATATTAACTTGCCCAAGGCTACCCAGTGAGCTTAATGGTTAAGCTAGGATTTGAACACAGGTCTGTCAAAATCTTGTACAACACTCTCTTTATTGTATCTCACTCTAAATGAACAATGGAACCCCATTTATGTTGAACTGTACATGCTTCTCAACCATGGGGACCAGGAAAACCCGCATAATGAGGTATTTTTAGAGATACTATTATGAAAAAAGAAAGGAAGCCACCATTTTACCGAACACTACTGGAAAGCAAGAGCAACATTTATTCCTGGCAAACAGATAACAATGGCTAATTGTGTTAGCATCAGCCAGTGAATACTAAATCAGGCAAAGTGGCAGCCAAAAAATAGAACACACACAGAAGATGTTGGCATTTGACATTTTGAAATGGAAAAAATAGACACATGTGTATTACAGAAGCATCATCATCATCATCAGGCGATCACTCGTGACCGAGTAAGATTGTCTTCCGGGATAAAAGGAGAAAATTCTAAAGAAGATTGTGTAGACTCTAGCGATGGGTCCATAAGTGACTGTGGAGGCCAATTCTAGATCCACACAGCTTCCCACAGCGAGGACACAGGTTACCAGATAGAAGATGGTCCTGTAAAGGATTCATTTGACGTGCTTTTCGCTTACCACGTTTCTCCCTTTCACCTTGCACTCGGGCTTCTTCAAAGTCCATGGAACCTTTGTGAAAGGCCAACCTCCATTTAGATCGTTCATGGGCCAGAGCTTCCCAGTTTTCGATGTTTATATTGCATTTTTTTAGATTAGCCTTATGAACATCTTTAAACCTCTTATATTGACCACCGATATTCCGCTTTCCATCCTTGAGTTGGGAGTAAAGTAACTGCTTTGGGAGACGGCAGTCAGGCATTCGAACAACATGACCGGTCCACTGAAGTTGGCGTTGAAGGATCATTTTTTCAATGCTAGTAGTCTTTGCTTCTTCCAGTACACTGACATTTGTTCGTCTATCTTCCCAAGTAATTCGCAGGATTTTCCGGAGGCAACGTTGATGAAACCTTTCAAGGAGGTGGAAGTGACGTTTATAGATAGTCCATGTTTCGCAGGCATACAATAAAGTTGGTAATACAATGGCTTCATAAACCAGTGTTTTGGTCTTCTTACAAATATCCCGATCCTCGAAAACTCTATGTTTCATTCGAGAAAATGCGGCACTTGCGGAGCTCAAACGATGCTGGATTTCACTGTCGATGTTAGCTGTAACAGAAAGATAGCTGCCAAGATAGAGAAAATGATCGACATTTTCCAGTATTGTCCCGCCAAGCTGGATAGATGGCATCACCAAAGGGTTAGCTTGCACTTGCTGATGAAGCACTTTGGTCTTTTTGATGTTAAGTGAGAGACCAAGTTTTTCGTATGCTTCTGCAAAAGCATTTAGGATAGTTTGGAGATCATCTTCTGAATGTGCGGGGACCACATTATCATCAGCATACTGAAGTTCCACAACGGAGGTTGTAATTACCTTACTTTTTGCTTTCAGCCTGCTGAGATTAAAAAGCTTTCCATCTGTTCGATATATAATTCCCAAGTCCCTTCTCTGTCTCTATTAGTGGTTCGAGTCAGATTAGGGCTTGGGAAACCCATGTTCAATTCCCCACTCAGTCATGAAGCTCACTGGGTAAACCAGTCACTATCTCCTAGCCTGACCAATCTCACAGGGTTGTTGTGAGGATAAAGGGTGTATGTGGGCACTATGCTGATCTGTTGAAGAAAGGGTTGGATGAAAATGCAGTAAATAAATAAACGAACAAAATAACCATTTATTCCTCTATCCCTAAATTGTATTTAATCTCCCAATCACATCTGAAAACATCTCCCACTTCCTCGAGTCAACGCACTGACAGCACCTACAAATGAGAAACTGAAATTCCAAAAGGTAAGGCTGAGATCCTAAATACAAGTCCACGATGTGATATTTAAGGATTTAAAAGGCTATTTTGTTTGAGCTGCAGCATGAGCTTCCTAGAAACTTTTTGAGGTGCATCTGCACCTCTCTGCTTGACTGGGTTCACACAACACGGAAACCCATCATGGGTAACTAGCCACAGTAGGTTGTTGTTGATGGCAGAGCGCTAAATCAGCAGCAGACTTCTCTCAGACAAAAACACACACAGAGGACTTGTTTGTAAGAAGATGCCTTTTAAAAGATAAACAATTGTAACATAGGATTACTCAGGTACTAAAGCTTGATGGATACAGTAGTGCAGTTTCTTAAATGTTACTCATTCTTCTCTTTGTGGTAAGGAAAACACACATGGGTCAGTCCTTTCATCGCTAAACCCTAGCAAAGGTCAGTTACCTTCAGTTAACACTAGACTAGTCTAACTGTCAGAGGAGTGTTAGGATGGAATTCAAACCTGTTGCTAGGCAACATCCAGCATTCCCTCTCCTGATTCAATCAAGTGGTTCAGTCCAGTGAACCCTGCCCCCTGCCCTTCAACCAGACTACACGAGTCTGCCTTAACCCCTTAATGGGCAGGTATCTTAAAAACCCTCCCTGCAGAGGTTACATCTTCTTGTCGCATATTCCAACAGTTGTGTCATATGAACCTGGACCGCTTCCCACAGGATGGCTTGTTTTGGGGCATCAAGTCACCCTGACCACCCATGGCTTGTTAAAAGGGCTGTTGAACCCACAATGGGTTGTCGTGTCATCCGAACCCAGGAGACTGATCCCATCTTGGGTAGTGGGAAGCAGTGAGTCACTCAGCAAGAGCAGCACAAAAAAAAAACACCTTGATGCTCTTGGCAATCTCACCTGGGCCGCCACCAGTGAGCCATTCCACCAATGCCCAAGTGGCACTTTGGAGCAACCACCACTGGCTCATTACCCTTAAAAAAAGGGGGGGGCAACACAAACGTATGAAATTGCAATCATTTTCGGTTGTTTGTTTTAAAAAATGGTCTCTTAGAGGTGCGCACCTATGGCTGCCCAAAATGTGGAGTCTTGTCTGGCCAATGTCCTGGTAAGTATCTACTGTCAAAGTGCAGTAGGTAACATTCACAGCCGTTGACCAAGCAAGGCTGCATATAGGTTACTTTGCGCACACTGACAGCTGTCAACTGGTGAGCTGTCAATTGAAAAGCAAAGAAGCTAAGTGGGTTTTGCCCCCAAATCTCCTTGTTAGCAGTGTGATCCTCTAGTTTTTAAGTATAGCCCTGACAGTTCTCAGTACGCTCCACCTTTTCCACACTTCCCTGAGCCTCTAGGTACTCCAGAAATGGGAGAGCTATGTTCCACCCTTTTTTTGCCAGCACTTTTAACAGCTGTCAAAATAAAGGCTTCTTTTTAAAAAACCTATCAGGCAAATTTGAGCATTTTTTTTGGACAGGGAAATATACACAGTTTTCATGGTAGTTTATTCGCAGGGTGGGTTGTCATGTCGGGCTAACTCACCCATTGTGACCTATACGATGACCTGGTTCGAACAATCACTGCAGCCCCCCGTGGCTTATTTAAGCCACAGTATGTTGTGGCTTATGCTGGCAGCCATTGTGAATATTCAACCCCTGGTGTGGGGTTGCCATGATTTGTCGTGTCATCCAAACTTGGGCAGCAGGGACTGAGGGTTAAACAACCCTCAAATAGCCCATGGTCTGTTGTAGGGTTATGTGAGGATTGTTTAACCCTCAAACAACCCCTGCCACCTGGGTTCCGACAACATGACCAACTATGGCAACCCCCCGCTGGGGGTTGACTATTCAAAATGGCCACCAGCACATGGTGATCATGAAAACCAAACCAGTAAGTGCTGACAGATAGATAGATGGTCCTTCATGGCAACAGAGAATTATGGCCAGTGGCTTCCTGATCCTTTAAAGCTCAATTACTAGCCAAACAAAGGCCTTCTTCAAGTTAACTCATGTGTTTTTTCCTCAATTCCTGAAGTGAAAGCACAGGTAGTACGACCTCTAACCTCAAAAGGTCTGGTCTTGCAAATATACAAAATGCTTATAGAAATATCAATAGGAGACACTAATGGCAGGTATGGGGAAAAGATTTAGGTATCACCATTGAAGATGGTCAGTGGAATTCATTGTGGGCTCTATCGCCGTACAAATCAATTTAATCTAAGCTGAGGGAAAATGCAATTAAAACAATATATAGGAGGCATCTCATACCAGTAAAAATCACCTATATTTACAAGGGGAGCAGCTCCCAATGCTGGAGAGGCTGTGCTCAGAGAGGGACTTATAAACACATGAGGCAGGATTGCAAAATCATTGAGAAATTCTGGGTAGAGATATTTCATTCGGCAAGAAAAGTTACAGATCAGGACATATGTAAAACAGCGTAACTGGGACTACTCTCCTTCTTTGTGGGAGACAACAAGCACCTACTGCATAAAGATTTACTAACATTCTTCTGGACTGCAGCAAGAATGGAAATCGCACTTGTCTGGAAATCTACACACAGACCATCAATTGAAAGCTGGGAAAGGAGACTTTGGGATATTGCCTTACTAGAAAAATTAACCAAAGAACTCAGGGCTATGCGCAATAATGCAATTGCAAATGACTTTTACACATGCTGGCAACCCTGGATTTCTTTAGCCAACCAGAGCGATGGGGGTTGAAACCCCCACAATCACATGTAACCATCTGGATAGACCTAATTAATACTTCCTAGCAAAATTTAAATTGGTAGACCCTCCAGAGGAAGCTTAACCCTACAGTTTTATATATCTGTATTGCTATATTCAAGTCATTGTTGATAGATTATTTCATGTTTGGCATCAGTTTATTATTTTCATGCTGTATTGTTTGTTGATATCATAATCATCACCACCACCACCACCGCGATTTAATAGCTCTAAGAAAAAGAAGTGCGCTTGAGAGAACTCAAACCCCATACCTAACAAAATGGTTATGTCATTGTGAATAAACCAAACACTTTGATAGGAATCTACCACAAGTCCATGTTGAGCTTTGGCTGATATAGATTAGGATCAACTCCTCATTAAAATAATTTCAGTAACTTGCTCAGAAAGTTGTGGGTGATCAACTTTGCTGATCGAACACAGCTTAGCAACTATTTTTTGGCAGGATCTATTGCAGCCAAGTGAAAAGGCTGGGTTCAGTATTTGATTTACAGAGGGAAAAGTAGGGAGCCCCTTGATGAACCCCCCCTGACTCCCCCCCCATTTTAACCAAATCATGTCTGTACTACAGGCTTTTAAAAACAGGCCACAAAAAAAGAGAAGGGAAATCAGGTCACCTCTGGTACCCCTGTAACTTGAGCACTGGCTGGGTATCCTTGAACCCCGATATGAATTAGGGTTGATGAAACAGGATACAGAGTAGAACTGGCACTGTATTAAAATGCCACCTGAAAAGGTTAATTTAAGTGGACGAAAATTATAATTTTCTTTATACGGCAGTGTGGCGTAGTGGTTAGAGTGTTGGACTGGGACTCGGGAGATCCGGGTTCAAATCCCCGCTCAGCCATGAAACTCACTGGGTGACTTTGGGCCAGTCACTGACTCTCAGCCTAACCTACCTCACAGGGTTGTTGTGAGGGTAAAATGGAGAGGAGGAGGAGGATTATGTAAGCCGCCTTGGGTTCCTTTCAGGAAAAAAGGCGGGGTATAAATGTAATAAATAAATAAATAAAATAAAATAATAATAATTGTTGTTGTTATTAATAATTTGAATGTTTAAATCACCTATCTCTTTAAAAAGACCCTAGTTGACCTAAAACAAATTTATTGAAACATACAAAGTATAAAATACTTTGAAGAGTGTTCGGAAACATCATCTGGTTCAAAGCGCTGCTGTCAGACTGTTGACTGGGGCTGGCTACAGGGAGCACAAAACTCCTCTGTTACAACAGCTTCACTGGCTCCCAGTCTGTTTCCGGGCATAATTCAAAGTGCTGGTTATGAGCTATAAAGCCCTATATGGCTTGGGTCCAGGTTATCTGAAAGACCGTATTCTCCCTTATGAGCCTGCCTGTACCCTGAGATCTTCAGGGGAGACCCTTCTCTTGGTTCCGCCACCATCTCAGGCATGCCTGGCAGGAACTTGGCAGAGGGCCTTCTCGGTGGCTTCCCCAACACTCTGGAATTCCCTTCCCAGGGAGGCTAGAATGGCGCTCTCCTTGGTATGCTTCCAGAGGCAGGCAAAAACTTTTTTGTTCTGGCAGGCCTTTGGGAATAGTCTGGACCTGTGAGAATGCGATGGATTCCACTGTTTATATTGCTATTGTTGTTTTAACTTTGATATTTTATATAATTTTAATATTATAGCTAATTTAATTATATTTTTAACCACTGTATATTCCTATTTATATGTTTTAATTGTACAAGTTTTAATGTTATAAATATAATAATAATATAATAAAATACCTAACAACAACTTCCATTAAAATACCAAAACATAATAAAACAATTAAAACATCAGGACAGACCATAATCAAAACCATGAATGCATAAAATGCCCACTATATGCCTTCAAATGCCTGGGAGTAGAGGAAAGTCTTGACCTGGCGCCAAAAAGATGACTATGTTGGTGCCAGGTGGGCCTCACTGTGGAGAGCATCCCACAGTCAGGAGGTCACCACTGAAAAGGCCCTCTCCCTTGTTGCTGTCCTCCAAACCTCCCTCAGAGGAGGCACTGTGAGGAGGGCCCCAGATGTTAATTGCAGTGTACATGTAGGTTAATAGAAAACGTTTAGGATATTTTCTAACTGGTTGGTGATACTGCAGAAAGAAAAATAACCATATTTATTTATTTATTTTCTATTTATTTGAAAAACTGGCACTCAAGGTGGCCTACAGGCACAATTAAAACAATGAAACAATACATTAAAATACAGTATTTTAACAATTACAGAACAAAATAAATACCGTAGATAAAAAATTAGAAACAGCACCCAACCCAATGGGCCCACACACAGGCCAAAGGCCTTCTTGAATAAAGCGGTCTTTGTGGGCTATAGGAAGGATAGCAGAGAGGGAGCGAACTTAGCCTCCCTTTGGGAGGGAGTTCCACAGCCTGGGAGCAGCTGCCAAAAAGGCCCTCTCTCAGGTTGCCACCAAACATGCTCTGAATTACTGATGTGGGTTTTCTAGAAATTGAATCTGAAAATGTTCCAGTGTCCTAAATTGTTTGGTATTTGATTTAGCATGTTTCTCTTATATTTAGTAAATAAAACTAAAAAGGTTCACCAATTGCATGTGTTGTGTACAGGGCTTTTTTTCTGGTGGAACTCACCGGAACTGAGTTCCAGCACCTTTTCTTCTATTAATTGCATTACAATTTAATCGCCATCTACTCCCAAGGAAATGTAATCCAAGAGTTCCGGTACCCTTTTCTCCAGAAAAAAAGCACTGGTTGTGTATATATACCTCAAACGGTTTTCCATGAGCCCACAGTAGTTGAAGTAAAACATTTGCTTGGGAGGCGGGGGGGGGGGGGGGAAGGCACTCTCAGTGCGGTTAAAGTGTTAACATTTTTTTAAAAATCCAAAGCTTTACTTGGAAATTATTTTTATTAGAAACATTGGGCATATTTTAAGGCAGGACAACTCAGTAACACTTCCCTTAGACTGTTTACATTTAAAGAAAAGAATCCAGGCACTGAAAACTGCTAATATACTAATTTTAGCAAAAGAGCTGTGCATGATATGCCACTGTTGTCCTTTAATCTATTCCAGAGTGATTTTCCCCGAGGCCTGGGAATGGAAAATTTCCTGTGGAAAAAAAATAGTACTAGAAAATTTTCCATTACAGAAAATTTTCCACTCTACATCACTACTAAACACACAGAGCACTCACTGCCTCATTTCTTTTGAGAAGCTACCGAGGCTGGAAGTCTTTGTATCAAAACCTGTTCAGTTTTTAAGAAAATACTTTCTGCTTTGGGTTTATTTTGAAACAGTGATCATGCCTAACCAGAAAACTGGTGTGTGGCATCACTATACTGAAACCACAGAAGGAAAGAAGATAATCGGTCAATGTAAATACTGTGGCCAGACATATGCAAATAATGCGACAAGAATGAAAAAACATTTAACAATATGCAAAAAGTGTCCAGAAAGAATACAGTCTTCTTATAAGAAGCTACTGCAATTAAGTGCTGGAACAACATCTGGGAAAAGTCTACTACAGGAGTTAATCGTAAGTAAACTGACTAATATACTTAACTCTTCAGTCTAGTATCTCTAGCACATGATAATTATATAACTACAAAGCAGTTTATAGTTTAAAAGTTCATTAACTCAGGATTAGAGTAGGCAAAAATGATTTTTCCCCTTTTGTTGCAGGAATTTGGGAACTCAAGTGAAACAGCAAATTTGCCAAACATGAACACTGAAAGTGTTAAGCTGCCAGCTCCGGGGAAAGGAGAAGCAGGGCCCTCTTTTTCAAGATCAGTGCCACAAGATACGCAGTCCATGAGTAGTTCTTCAAGACAGTCTAGTTTTTTAACAAAATTTGTAGACAAAATGTCAAAAGAAGATCAAGAAAGGGCAGATGAGACATTAGCTCGAGCTATATTTGCAAGCGGTATACCTCTTTCCATAATTGAAAATCAATACTGGAAGGAGCATTACAAACTAATTCGTCCATCTTACAAGTTACCCTCACGTTATCGCTTATCACATTCTCTTTTAGATAGAGAGTATGACAGAGTTCAAACAATGGTTGTTCAGAGGACCAGTCAAGCAGAATCACTGACGCTGATGTCAAATGGGTGGACTAATACACAAGGAAATTCTTTACTGAGCATTATGTTTGCAACGCCTGAACCAATATTCCTCAAAGCAATTCCTACCAAACCTTCTCATCATACTGGTGAATATATAGCAAACATATTGACTGAAGAGATTGAAAGTGCAGGTCCACCAAGGGTACAAGCCCTAGTGACTGATGATGCAAGTAACATGAAAACTGCCTGGCAAATATTAAAGGCAAAGTACCCTCATTTAATCGTATTTGGCTGTCTTGCTTGCGGGCTGAATCTTCTGGCAAAGGACATAGTAAATGTGAGTACAATAAAAATAATACTGGCAAACTGCAAAGCAATTGTGAAGGTATTCAAAAATCACCATGCTGCTAATCAAACATTGAAGAGATTACAGAAAGAAAAACAGGGGAGGGAAACAGCACTTTTATTGCCATCAAAAACTAGATGGAACTCAGCTATAAAGTGTTTAGAGAGTTTGCTGCATACAAAGAACTGTTTACAGTGTGCTTCAATAGAGAACTCAATCTCCCAGATTATTCCTGTGAACATTCGTAATCAAATTGATAACAATGTGTTTTGGGTTCAAGTTCAAGGAGCATTCAATTTGCTACTACCAATTTCAGAGGCTATCCAGAAACTTGAAGGAGATACAACAACGCTTTCAAATATTCCAGAGATGTTCAAAAAACTGAATGAAAATCTAACTGAGCTTTTGCCTTCTTCACCTCTACCCAAACAAGAAGTAGCAGTAGTAAAGCAAGCATTTAATAAGAGATATGAGTTTTGCTTTCATCCAGTTCATCTGGCAGCAAATCTACTGGATCCTAGACACTGTGGCCAGCATTTATCAGAATATGAATTATCCACTGCTCTTGATACAATTATGGAACTAGCTAAGAACATCCCTAACATTGATGAAATAACTGTGATGACAGACATTGCCGAATATCGAGCAAAAGAAAAGCTTTGGAGCCAAGATATCATTTGGCGGGCATCAGAGAATGTTTCCCCTCTCACATGGTGGAAGGGATATTGCAACACCCGACAACTGTCCAAGATTGCCATAAGGATCCTAAGCATTCCAGCCACAGCCATTTCCTGTGAACAGAACTGGAAGGCTTTCAACTCAATCAAGGCAAAGAGGAGGAACAGACTAACAAATGAACGTACCGCTAAGCTTGCTTCTGTTTCTCAAAATCTCTTGTTACTGCAGGAGAATCAGTCACAAACACAACTAGTGAAAAGGATGAAGCATGATCGATTGCTCCTAGACTCATTGCAGGTAGAATCATTGTTCAGTGAAACAGAATGTAGCTCAAGCAGTTCTGGATCAGATTCGCCTCTGTCTGGACTAGAACTTGCAAGTAGCGTAGGCACTTCTTCGGACAGTGAAACTGAAGGTGCCCCTCAGTGAAAGTTAAGCTTTGTTGAAGTAAATTAGTGGGCAACAATGGTATATTTGGACAAGCTAAAATTAGTATGTTAACAGTTCTCAGTGCATTTCCCCCACCACTAAAAGTTTCAACAAGGTTAGGGAAATGTATTCTATGTGCCCTTAATATCTTAAAATATTTACAAGTATTCTAATCAAAATACTGTCCGAGTAATGCTTAGATCGATTTTGGAATATACGGTAAATAAATACTCTATTGATATTTTCTTTCCTAATCTAATATTTCAGCTCAACTGCTCTGGGTATTGGAAAACATTCTTGAGATGTTTATACAGTACATAAAACTAACATGGTGTACTTTTAAAGTTTTGTTTACTAAGTATAAAATCCAAATAAACATTCTAAATCAGATCCCAAATAATTAAGGGCATCAGGAAAATTTCAGATTCAAAAGTTTCCAGAAAACCCAAATCACCGAATTAATGCAGAGAGGCATCTTGAATTCTACTTGTAATTTCTTCAGTTCTTATCCTATAACCCATCCAGTAATATATGTAAAATAAAGGACTAATGAAGGTACTAACCATTATCATCATTTAAGTCTGAGGACACTGATGATCTTGTTCTTTTTATTGCTTTGGGTCAGTTCAAGGGAACTTTATCACAAAGACCAGAGGTGCTGGAACAAACAATGGGATCTGAAATACTTTAAAGCCTTTGGTGTTTTTTTATCTTTAAAGTCAAGTTAAAGCATTTCTGAAAGGGGGGCACCAGTAATGGAGAGTATGAAAGCAAAGTTTAAGAAGTCATTAAGACCAAGATACTAATGAGTGTACCAAATGCAAATAGAACAGTATGCAAAAGAAATCCCCAGTCTATTATGGTAATACCTTGGATTGCAAGTAACTTGGTTTGAGAGCGTTTTGCAAGACAAGCAAATTTTTAAATATTTATTTAATATATTTTTTTACTTGATATACAAGCGATGTCTTTCAGTACAAGTACTGTAGTACGGCTTAAAGTAAAAATCTCTGTACAAATTTTTTTGGGGGGATTTCGTTTTGATATAAGAGTGTTTTGGATTACAAGCACGTTTCCTGAACGAATTATGCTCTCAATCCAAGGCATGACTGTACTGCTGGCAAGCTCCAATACCTATGCTAGCTGTAACTCTTTACAGCACACTCATGCATGTCTACTCAGAAGTAAAATCCCAAGGAGTTCAGTGAAACTTACCCAGGTAAACCTGCATGGGATTGCAGCTTTAGTCACTGGTATTTTGCCAATATTCCAGCTGGTTCTCTCCCAGCTCCCGCTTGCCCCATTAACTAGGTCACTGTCTCAGCATGAAAGCAAGAAGTGTTTAAAACAACCAGTAATAAAAGAACTGAAGGTAGCTGGAACAAAAGGCTTTGTGAAAGACCCAAAAACTCCTAATAAGAAAGCAGAATAGATAAGAAGTGAAAAACAGGCTATTGTATGTATGCAAGGGGATTTTCAAATGTTTAAGGTTATCCTCACTCTAGATAAATCTACAACACAAACCTATTCAGTGAGTCATCAAAAGTCACACAGCTCAAAACAAGGTCTTCGCTCTTTCATGTAAGTGAAATATCTTGGCTTTCTTCACTGAAGGTGAAGGGGAAAAAGAATCAATTAAGGAGATGTCAAGGTAAGGAAGTAAGAAGCCCAGAGGATCAATTTAAACTGAGGTAAAGGGAAATAAGGTGACTGCAATGAGATTGGTGCCTGGCTGGCTATGGCATTACTGCCTCAATTCTATCTTGTTATTCATTACTGTTTATTGTTCAAAATGATCAGGCTGTGAGTGCCATTGCTTATATAGCCAAAACAGCACCACCAAGACACAAGAGGGTGGCATCAGCTGGCTTGGGGAAACACCAATGTTGGGGGAGGGATCTTTAGGGAGAAAAACGTAATGTGATTCCACATTGATTTCTCCCACTAACTGTAAGAAGTCACATTATAATGTGAAGAACAGCATCAATCAGAACAGCTGAAGTCTAAACCCCTTTGCTGCCCATTCCTCCCAAGCCAAGGCTATGATCCAGAGTTCCATAGACACATGTTGCTTCCACTGGCAACTATGTATGATTCAGCCCCACTTCCATCAACCAAAGCCAACAACTGGACATCTGCCTCTTGCATGCACAGTGCTGCATTATGGCGAGAGAAATGAGCATCACAAGAACACCACCCTTTCAGTCAGTTCTTGATGATATCTGAAACAGCTTCATCCATTTTTTCAAATTAATTGACTTCAACTGGAAGAGAATTGTCTCACTTTTCCTTCCAGTAAGTGTGCATTATCTTATATATTAGATCAAGACAAGATGCTTGGGATAGAAACATTTCCTCCTGTACAGATGCCAGAATGGTGATGGATGGTTCCGTGGCTTGAGGCTCCTGAGTATCTCCTGAATTACACCACCATTTCAGAGTTGAGCGAAGAACTAGCCACTCTCTTTATTTTTGTTTAATCCTGAAATATTGAACACAAAGCAATCCAGCTTGCAAGAATAAAAGGCGATAACACATACAGTAAAAGTTGCATGGAATCATCCATACATAATTAACATCCCAATGAGTCACATGCATTCACAACCATTCACTTCTAAAATCACCTTCATAGCACCAGACTGTTAAGTATCAATAAGGATCTATATAGATGTTTCCCTCATAAAACTATGTAACTAACAGCTTTGCTTTCATCTAAACTCTTCTCTAATGCAGGGGTGGGCAACTGAAATCAGATGGTGGGCTGGATGACTCCCCACCCGGCCCTCCGCAGGCCGGATGATATCAAAGGAGTGAGACAATGCCCCTGGTGTCACTTGGTCCCCACCGGGCACATCGGGACATGATACTCCCAGCACATCTGCCGGGAACCGGCTTTGCTGTGCACGAAGTTCCTCCTATCAGAGAAGGCCCATGTGCAGCAAAGCCACTTTGCCTGCCCTATGCCTTCTTCCATTGTGGTGAGGACCCAAGGCAGATGAAGCTGTTCAGCCTGGCTTGGCTTGTCCTTCACCTTCCCCATGAGGTGAAGGTGAAGGATGAGCAAAGCCCACTCGTCTGGCACTTGCAGGAGCTTCTGAAAGTGCCAGCCCAGTGCACAGGGGACACTCTCTCAGGAAAATCCCCTTATCTCTGATTACAGATCAGAGTTTCCTCCCCCCCCCCACCTCTTCCCAAAGCCCCCAGTAGCCTTCAGGTCAGAGGACAGGGCTTGGGGATGGGGTGAGGTCCTCAGAGCAAGCCCAAGCTTCCACAAGCTAAATGGGAAACCTCTACAGGCTGGATTAGGCCTGCAGGCAAGAGGTTGCCCACCCATAACCTAATGGCTCTTTTTTTATGGCAATTTGAAATACTAGAGATAACTTTAGGAAATTTAAGGGGGTCTTAAAAGTGCTGTTTTGACAGCAGTAATTTCAAGATGAAAAAGCCTTGCCAAGAAAGAAATCAGACCTGGGAAGTCTGAAAGTTAGCTGAAAACCTGGGAAAAGTCAATCCTAGTGACTAAGGTGGGGTCTGGTACACTGCCATCCAATTCGCTGGCTAACATATGTTAAATATAGGCCACAGGCAAATTCTACAGACGTTTCGTTTCAGTATTGGAGGGAATGAGGAAAAGGCAATCCCAACTACAGAACACACCAAAGCCAGTAGCGTTGTGCTCCCTTTTGGAGATCAAAATGTCAACCGGCTCTACAAGAAACTCACACAAGCTCAAAGTAGTGAACACAAGCACAGACATGTAACTTCCAATGTGGCAAATATTTTACACACTTCAGCAGGTTGTCATATCAAGGCCTGAACAAAAGAAAGCTTCCAAAGCAAACAAGAAGACACTCACAACAATGTCATGACCCTAAACAGAATATGTTTCCTCTAGATATAGCAAGAACAGCATCCTTTAAACGTAAGGCTTTACATTTAAATTACTGTCCCTATTAACAAGTAGAAATGTTTTACCTTAGCCCACATGCCTCATCCTCATCCTGCAGAATTCTTCAGACTAATATTGAAAATCCAACATGATCCCTTAAGAATCAATTATTCCTCATACCTAGAGGGAGTGTTTTGGTTAGGTTGATGGCTGGGTTGGGGGTGCCTTCTGCTTAGCTTTTAAAAATTTCCTTTGCTCGGGCTTCAAACCTGCAAGTCCTAACATGCCCCAAGTAGGGATCACTGGCAGATCCGAAAAGCAGTTTGTTTGCCTTAGCCAATTTTTTTTTGGTACCGTTTGTTAATATGCTGGTTAGCAATATTATGCAAGATGCCCTAGGCATTCAGCTGCAGTACACGTTGGTTTGTGTTTGTGTTACAACACAACTGTGTGCTGAATTAAATTTCAATATATTGATTAACAAGCCTTTTTTTCTAACAGTATTCCAAACTCTACCAAATGTACAGTAGGTTCTGCAAGGGATCCTATCCAACAAGGTGTTGATGAAAATTAAAGGTTCAACTGAGAACACCTTTGAGTGGGGAAATGGGGCAGGAAAAATCATTGGCTTAGATTCAAAAATCTATCTGTGTAAGTGGAAGCAGCTTACACAGGGGAGAGGATTTCCGCACCCATCTGCATCTACTCTGAAGAGTTCCCAAAACTTCTGGAGCTATTTGTCTGTTTTTAAGTGGGAAGAATGACTATAGGTGGGGAATAAGCCTGTAACAGGTGCAAGAAAAAGTGCTTTCTACTCATCTTTGATCTTTGGATTCAAGCTAAAATTAACACATTTTGCAAAATTAACTTTTCCCTTGAGTTAGCTGTTTCTTTAGCACTCAGTGCTGGCTTAAGTGCCAAACTGAATGCGCCGGAGGAGGACCATACTAAACATGGCATGTTCATTTGGTATATTTAAACTCAGCAGCAGAAACCTTGGTGGATCTAATCTTTGCTGACATGCAAAAGTGTGCAATCGTTTCCATGTGGCTGCCTTTATTTTATTTTATTTTTCCTTTTTTCATGAAAAGCTAGGAAAGAATTTTGGGCTATGCCAGTGTCTCAGTAGGAAAATATTTCCCCTCTGACTTGCAAAAGGTCACTAGGGATGGAACTCCCTCCCTAGTGACCTTCGCCATGCCCCCTCCGTGATGAGCTTCCGCAGTGCATTAAAAACATGGTATTTCAGGCGGGAATATGGGGTGGGTTAGGATTTTAAAAGAATTTTTTATACTGTTTTAACTTATCATATTTTATTGTATTGTTTTAATTGTATATCGCCCAGGGTGGCCGGCCAGATGGGCGATTAATAAATAAATAAATTAAATTAAATTAAAAAATAAAAGTTGCCTGGGCACTCAGGGCGAGCCTGTGCTCTCCTCTCTCTCTCTCTCAACAGGAATTATCAGGGACCTGTAATAGCAGTGATAGTCAGCAGTGATAGCAAGCCCTTTTCATTTGCTTATTAACAAGGACAAACACTTAAACAGAGGTGAAGGCTCCCAAACTGCAGTTCAAATGCCAACTCACTGTTTTATTAAGAGTCAGGAGGAGAGGGGTACTCTTTGGGGTCAGTGCGGGGTGGAAAAGGTCTAATGAAGGAGGGGAGAAGAGGAGACAGGAGAGGCCAGGATACTAGCTCCCTCCCCCTCCGAAACGCTTTTTCTTAGATGGGCAAAAAAACCCATCAAGTGAAAATGCAGGGCGGGAGAATGGGGAGGTGAAGATTACCTCTGCTGTTCCTCCCGCCCTAAATAGGATGCTCATAAGCCTCCTAGTTTGGGGGCTTACGATCCTTGTAATAGGATTGCACCCTTAGTTTCAGATATGTTCTGTTATAGCAACCAAATTGTATGCATGCTTGATTGGAGAATACGTATATTAATTAGAAAGTTGAAAACCTGATTTAAATCACCTTGATTTATATCAGTCCACCCTGCAATAAAATAAATGTATCCATCCAGTGCAGAGATAAGCACAAAGTCCCACTGTTTTTAATCAAACTCAAGTATGTATAACTGTGAAAAGGACTGAGCCTCTTAAGTCTGCATTGACATGTAAATTCAGTACACTAGCCTTGCAGATTAATAGAAAAATGTCATCAGTCCACAAGATGGTCTTTGCAGTCCATTCACCTACTTTTCTCTGTATCTCAGGGTAAGGCTTGAACAATTGGGCCTCCAAACTATTGTTGCTCCAGTCTATCTAGAGGACTGTAAAATATAATGCAGGAAATTTGACATCTTGTAACTCT
The DNA here is from genome assembly GCA_021292165.1 of Shinisaurus crocodilurus. NCBI lineage: Eukaryota > Metazoa > Chordata > Lepidosauria > Squamata > Shinisauridae > Shinisaurus > Shinisaurus crocodilurus. The sequence continues at coordinate 40,212,043 of CM037881.1, read as the reverse complement.
ATACCAGCCTTCTCCAACCTGGTGTTTTGGACTTCAACTCCCACTCCCATCAGCCCCAGCCAACATGGCCAATGGTCAGGAATGCTGGGAGTTGTAGTCCAAAACACCTGGAGGGCACTCCATTGCGGAAGGTTGCGCTATACTGTACTAATTCTTGTAGGAAAGTAAACTGCCTGCATCAGTGCTACAATATGCTTTATTTCTTAGGAAATTCTGTCCTGTTTCTGAACACCACTAAGTAACATCCCTAAAGACTACGCATATGTGTGTAATGAAACCCAGACCATTTTTTAAAGAGAACAGCAGCCTCAGAAGACTGCAATTTTGAGCAGGGAAGTGGCAGGAAAGGAGGGAACCACATAAACCTTTCTCCGCCAACCTTTTTGTTTTGCTTAAAATGCCTCTCAAGCTGTTTTCCCACTCACAGAGTTCCAGATGTTTGCCCATGGCTGTAACAAAAAATATTTAAAATTAATGGCAAAAAATTATATCAGAATCTATTTGGAATAGCAAATAAACCTAGAGTATTTTTTAATTGCGGGTCATTTGACAAGAAAAGAAGACTGAGGGCATATATATATATATATATATATATATTGCCAACAGTCAAAACTGGATGTTGATGTGGTTTAAAGACTCTGAAAGCACTTCAATATATGCTGGAGAACAAGTATTCTGTATAAAACCTTTTGTGATTAAATGTGGATTAAGCAACAGTCAAAAATCTGTTTATATGAATGACTGCTTTGTTAATGATTCATTGTTAAATGTTTGGTATATATTTATTTCAAAAATTAGCACCGTCATTTTTCCCTAATAGCTTCTGTTATTAAAGATGAAGAGTTTAATCTCGATAAGTATCTAGGAGATTTTTTTAGCTGGGATATTTCGGAATTGAGAGGGAGGGAAAACTTTCACCAATATTTACAGATAAGACACTTTTTAATGACTCAGAAATGAAACAAGATTTTAGCCCTAAAAACAATTTGTAAGCTTAATGAATGCAAATCAAAATAAAACATCCTAAAAATACACAATGTTTTGTTGGAGATTAAATATATAGATAAGGAAGAGCTCAAAATCAAATGGACTAAAGACGTGAATAAAAAGAGGTATGGGGCATTTGTATTTTCCAAAGGAATGCAGTTTTCAATTTCCTTAAATTTAAGAGAGAAATTTGTATATATAAAAACATACAGAAGATAAATGCTAGTATTGCTGTAATAGCAAATGTGATTTTATTCAAACATCATCATCATCATCATCATCATCATCAGGCGATCACTCGTGACCGAGTAAGATTGTCTTCCGGGATAAAAGGAGGAAATTCTAAAGAAGATTGTGTAGACTCTAGCGATGAGTCCGTAAGTGACTGTGGAGGCCAATTCTAGATCCACACAGCTTCCCACAGTGAGGACACAGGTTACCAGATAGAAGATGGTCCTGTAAAGGATTCATTTGACGTGCTTTTCGCTTAGCACGTTTCTCCCTTTCACCTTGCACTCGGGCTTCTTCAAAGTCCATGGAACCTTTGTGAAAGGCCAACCTCCATTTAGATCGTTCATGGGCCAGAGCTTCCCAGTTTTCGATGTTTATATTGCATTTTTTTAGATTAGCCTTATGAACATCTTTAAACCTCTTATATTGACCACCGATATTCCGCTTTCCATCCTTGAGTTGGGAGTAAAGTAACTGCTTTGGGAGATAGCGGTTACGTGAAAGAGCAAGTAGATTTTAGAAAATGGTTATAAATATAATAAATGAAATATTTAAAGTTAAATAATACCAAAACCAAAACTCTGCCTGTTGAATATTGTTGAAGGTATTAAACCTCAAAACTATTCAAGTGCCAATTATGCATTTTTTGACCACAGCTAGAATTACATTTGCATGGTTTTGGTAACTGGATATGATGATGTGGCGGAGTGACAGGCAGAAGCCCAGGGAGGGGCCAACATGAACATGCCAGAGGCTCTGATTGGTTGAAGCAGAGAGCATAGAACCCCAGGGAGTTGGCAGTTAAAGGGGAGTCGGTTGTCAGTTGGGGAGAGAGTGGGTTGGAGTGAGAGAGGGAGTGGGAGGTTAACAGAGTAAGTAGGGAAAGGTGGTACTGAAGAGAAGAGTTCAGGCAGGAAATCTAGTACTAAGTTGTGAGAAAGCAAATGTGAAGGTGTTAGTAGAGAACAGTCCACAGGAGTTTCCGCTTAGGGAGTGAAGGACCTTCTGTCTGAGGAAGAAGGTGAAGCTCTGGACTAGTGAGAGGGACAGTTAAGTTCCCTGATCTGATACTGTAACTTCAAGTAACCAAGCCAAGTTGATACAAAGAGCACTGTATAACATCTGCCTGCCTTTAACCTGAATCTAAGCAAAGAACAAGTTTGAATTAACTGTTGAAAATCCAAGTTATCTGTGCCTGAGTTGAATATCAGTTTGAGACTTTGTTAGAACAATAAATCAATCTTTTTATTCAAAGTTCTAAGTGTCCAGAGTCTGACTGGTGGACAGCAAAGTAAGAAGGGAATTAAAGGAGGGGCACCCTACTTCAAGTAATCAAATAAAACAAACTGCTCTTAATAAAGACAAACAAACGTGGGTGAACAGCTACAGATAAGGCCTAAGACATATCATCAGCTAACGCAGCTTAAGAAGGCAGCTTAAAGTCTGAAGTGACCCATACAAGGTGGCACTTGGTGAGAGCGAAGTACACTTTGAGGGTGTGGGCTTTGGAGGAAGGGTCCCGTCTGCTACAATTTTTTGACCACAGCTAGAATTACATTTGCATGGTTTTGGTAACTGGATAAGATGAGACCACAGTAAACAAACTTGGTAGTTGCGATTTGTGATCACTAGTTAAACTGACTGCTTCCCAAAAAAGAAGAGGATACATATAAAACCTTCTGTGTAAAATGGGAGACCTGTGAGATAATATTTATCCTGCTGTTATTAATGCTGACAGTTTAAACTTTAAAAACTAACATGATGCTACTGTATAAATGATTTAAAGGAAGTTGCTGTTTAATATTATTAGACTTACCGTAGGTGTTAAATTGTTGGTAAATGTTTATTTTCTAATATTTCATATTTATGCATATAATATATGTATTTGTCTATTTTAGTGTATTCTGTATATTTGTAATATGATATATAGTGGGGGGTTTCTATATATCCATCTCTAAGATAACACTCAAAAGAGTTGCTTTTGCCACAGGCTGAGCACAGACCAAAAGGAGAAGGAAGCTTCCCAGGAACTGCTGCTACTGCACATATATAAATTGGCTACTCTGCCTAGGATTTAATCAAAGAATTATACGCTGCTGCATAGCTATTGGCCCCATCAGAATAGCAAAATATCAGCTGACTGAGGGGGACTACACTGCAAAGGGAGTGCTGTACGTGCAGCTAAACCTCTGCAGTTTCTTTCATGCCAGCAGACTGCACCATCACAGGTCATCTACAAAGCCCAGCATACTACTGCCAGCAAGAAGCACACTGCAGAGCAGAGTGAAGTCCTGGACTAGTAGTGGGTTTTCATCCAGCAGCTCACAACTGTAAAAATAAACAAACATTGGAATGCCAAGTTTAACCCATACACACAAAGCAACCAAAAAAAAAAACCCTTTTATATGATTATTTCTTAATAGTAAGCCTGGAATTTCTTACTAGGTACTGAGAACGTTGAGTGGTAGGAAACAAACATGTAGATATCCAAGTCTTACCTGTTCTGTGTGAAAATATTATGAATATATTATATTATCTAACCAGGTCTGCAAAAAAAAACAACTTTTTTTTAAATTGCTAAACCCCCTTTGTAAATCAGATCAACTCCTCTACTCTTGCAGAATATGCAAACCTCAATCAAGTTCACCATCTCCACCCAGTCAAGATTAAATCTGTCACTGTCTGTTCTGTTCATAACTTTCATCCAGGTTTGTGTGAGTGAGGCAGCAGCATTTCCTCCCCCTTACACAACCACTGCCTTTCCTTAGTCCTGCCTGTAACCAACCGTAAAAAAAAAAAAAAAGTAAAGCAAAGCAAAATTAAGACAAATTAGGATTTAATAACTAAACACTTTCCAATACCAAATCATACAGCCTGATAAAATAGGCTATATTTCATCTGTTATTACTTTTTCCAACGGGCAAGCAACAAAAAGAAAGCTTAAGCCAGAACCAATTTGTTATTTTCATTTTATGTACAAGAAAAAGGGAACTGGAAGTAAACTTGTTATGTATTAGTGAGTTCTCTCTCTCTCCTCTGCCCCAGGTAAATATTGAAGCCAGAAATCATATGCCTAACCTGATTCAACATAAAGCCACTTGGCTGTGCGCTGGTGGAACTCCTGCATCTGATAGCTGGTTTGTTTGTTTATTTATTTATGTGGAGAAAGCCAACCTAAAACCCCTTTCTGACACACACACACTCACCAAGGAGGGGGGAAGGAGACCCAGGGGGGGGAGACAGCCAGTCTCCACAGAGACCAAAGGGGACAAACAACATCTGCATAGAATCACCCCAGGGGGGAAGGCAGGAAGCATCCCCAGGTTCGTCAATGCTCTCGTATATCAGCCCCATCTACATAAGACTTGAATACCTTGCCAGAGCAGACACTTCGGCACCCATAAGAAAGGCCCATTCAACACCACAGGATGGGACCATTAAGCAAGTGGCTTCAAAGGGACCCCACCCCACAGGGGGAAGGTGGTAACCCACCTGATTGGCCACCCACCTAAGGAGGGTGGCAACCCACCTGATTGGCCACCCACCTGAGGAGGGTGGCAACCCACCTGATTGGCCGCCCACCTGAGGAGGGTGGCAACCCACCTGATTGGCCACCCACCTGATTGCAGAGGGAGGGGCTACCTGAAACCCAAGGTATAAAACACCCTGCGCAAGGGAACTGAGTTGTTGGACCTGATCAGCAATCTTGCCCCATGCTTGGGGTAAGGGACGAAGGGATCAGCAACCCTGGGTAGCAGCACCCGGCGTGCTCCAGCTAGCTGAAATCACTGGCCGCTTGGGTTGACCGGACCCCCGGGAAACCAAGCTGAAATCACTGGCCGCTTGGGTTGACCGGACCCCCGGGAAACCAAGCTGAAATCACTCACAAGCTGCTTGGGTAGACAGGACCTCCGCCGGGAACCCAGCTAGCCGCTTGGGTAGACCGGACCTCCGCCGGGAACCCAGCTAGCAGCATGCGGTTGACCAGGCATCTGCTGGAGCCCGAGCTAAACTAACTAGCTGAGAGCCCTGAAATCACGGTGTCCTTGAGACTTCTTGCTTGCTACTTTGTACCGTACTGATAAGCTGTATTGCTGGTGTGTGTCTGGGTTTGTGAAGGTAATTTTGTAAATAAACTTGTTTTATAAAAGATACTTTTGTGGCTATAAGTTATCCCTTTGTTCTGGGCTAAGGGTGATAGTCGCTGGGGGACCTCGGAGAAGGCCTGCCCCCAGGACTCGCTACCCCCTTAGTATTGAACCCGCGCAGAAGACCAGGTTGTCGGTCGTCCACTATTTATTTATTATTTATTGGCGATATTCCATTCTGCAAATTAGCCAGGCACTTCAGTGATGTATTCTAAGTTTAAAAGCAGGATTTAACAACGTATCCAGAGGTCTCTCAAAAATTTCCCCACCGTTTTAGTTCAAAGTTTCTAGGTGTGTAGCCAAGATACATAACAGAATCATTTCCATCTGACTCATTTCCCTTGCACTCATGCCCCGTTTTCCAAATGCTGCACTCATTTCTGCTCCATTAGTTCTAGGAACAACATTTGTGATTTTAAGCAGCCATCCCTTTGTTAGGTTTTGCATAGGCAGAACGAGATTACCACCTGACATCGGGATTATCACCTGACCTAGTGGGTGTTACTTGAGTTCAAGTATACAAGGCCTTTGGTCAGGAGACATAGTCTCGAGGTGACATGACTCAGCAGCCTTGAACAGATTTGGGGTAAACATGTTGATGAGTAGGTTGTGCAACTGGGTGAGTAATATCCTATTCATAGATGCAGGGTCTGGGGTATATAAGCTGGCACACTTGCTGATAGCTTTCACTTCCGTTCCGTCATTCCTCTTCATCTCTCTCTGCTGCTTGTTCGTCTCGACATGTATAGTCTTGGACTTCACCATCTAGCCTTACCACTGGGGTATAGGTTTTGAGTCTGCTATGATGTAGTGAGTAGAGATGCATTGATTGCCTTAATCCCATGTAATTGGGTCTTACAAATAAACTCTTTAATCTTTATTAACTGCTGTTATCTCCTCCTTCCGCTTGCGTGACTGGGACTGAGGGTCATTGGCTAGGGGAGCTTTTGAACCCGAGTCAGTCCAACTCTCACATCGGTTATGGGCCCAGATAAGGATCAGATAACGATCTGATGGTTATCTGATGGGCAGATAAGCCACAGAGACGCAGTTTGGAAAAATTCAGCAGTTATAGAGTTAAAGGAATTTGTTTACTATTTGTAAGAACGGTTTGTAAACAAACCGGGGAAGGCGATGGATGTTGCTACTGCTAGAGCTGATAACAGCGGCTTGGAATGCAGCTGAAACGGAGGTGCCAGGCTTGGCAAAATCCAAGGCTACAGACTGTGAATGTGGGTGCCGGTTCAGGCAGCTACTAGGCTGAAAAGTGAACAACGCTGGACACAAGGATTTGTTTTCCACAGCTTGCTGGAGTGATTGTCAAGGAGCTGTGTCGGGCAAGGAAATAATCTTCAGGAGGCTCTGTGTCTAGTCAAGGCTACAGGCAGGAGGATCATATTTCTTTACAGTCTTCTTCACACAGCAGCGGATCAGCTATCTTTTGCATTGTATCAACAAGTGGCTTGGATTACAAATGCGTGGATTACGTCTGACGTGGGTAAAGCGTCTGGAGCGTCATGTCGCAGCAAAGCAAGGTCACGTGTGACAGGAACGTATCTGGGAAACTTGATACTACAGCGGAGGCAGTATCAAACCAGCGGAGGCGTGGTTTTAAAGCAACAGAGAAAAGCAGCGCGGCAGTTTTGAACAGAGAAAGCTGTGCTTAAAATGGGAAGCTGTTCTTCATTTTCTTCATGTGGGATCACAGAAGAAAGGAGCTTGAAATCAGCAGGGGTGCTGCTGATGGAAAAACTTTGTGTTTTAACCCAGGACATAACAAAATGGACATTATTTTGTATGTGAACAGAAGCAGTGGATTGTTTAAACAAAGCTTTCTGTGTTGGAAATAAATAAACAGGAAGAGGACTATGCAAATGGTCAGGGTTTAACAGTCATGTTTTGGAAATGTATTTCTTGAAAGTTGGATAACTTGGACTCAAGAAAGTGAATATATGCTCTTGAAATGTCAGGAAATGTACTGAATGTATATATGACTTGAGTATATTGTGATTCTTCTGTAGCAAAATGTAAAATACTGAATAATTAGTAGGTATGTTTATATGGCAAAGCTAAGAGATGGATTATTTCTTTTATACTGTAATGGTGTAATAAAGAAATGGAAAGTTGTACTGATGCAACTATAAAAAGGTTAAATGCTTATATGTATGACATGTACATGCATGCATATCACATGATTGTTTGATCATTTAGATTCACAGGCTTGTGAAAGAAAATGCAAACTCTGGTGGGGAAGGCATTTGGGAAATTGTAATTTTCACATGAAAGTAATTTTGTGCACATAAACAAGGGATGCTAGCTTCAACAGGTAAACTGGAAGGCAAGCTGAAAAACCAGTTCATTTCATTTCAATTTGTTCTTGGTAATCTTGTGGGTACTCTGATGGTCTTTAGAGGAAAGGCACGTTATTTCATGATGTCAATTGATCAATACACGAGGTACAGGTTGTGTACATGTTAGATAGAAAGCTGGAGTATTGAACAAAGTCAAGGTGTTTTGTGCTTGGGTGAGAACAAGCATATTACCCATGTTACCTATTTCTTTTCAGATTTGGGGAAGTTCAATTCAGTGCATGTTTTGATGACTTTCTAACAGGATGTGATATTGAACACATGGATTGTGTGGAAGAGTAAGCAAACACTCAGAAGAGGTGAGAATAATTTGGATAATGAGGTTTGGGTAGAAGCTCTTAAATGTTTTTGATTATGTACATGATAGAAGTTTTAGTTCTGTGTGATGAACTGTACACCTTATAGAAAGTAGTGTAGAAGGAGAATCTTCTGGAGAAACATTTCAGGATCTTGGATCTGATATGTAGGTACATACACCTCAAAGTTAGAAGAAATCTGTAAGGGAGCTTACATGAGATTTTTCTAGAAATGAGAATATTGTGTTTTACATGAATAACACTTGGATAGTGAGATTATTTAGAAGTGTTAAGTATAATGCTAAATGAAAAATGTGAGATCATTTTTCAAAATTAATTCTGTTAATGCAGGAGATGCATCAAGCTCAGAGTCAGAATAGAAAAGCATTTGCTGAAAGACAGTCAGGTAAATTTGACAAACTGATACACATTTGGTTTAGTGGAGACTAAACAAATGATTGTTCATCATTGGTGCAAGTTTATTGGAACAGGAACCTGATAACTGATGAGGTAAGGAACAGGTGAGTCAAACAACCTGTGAGATATCAGGAAGAATTTGCAGGAAAAGCCATTTGAAACTTCAAAATTTCAAAGAGGTGAAAAATTGTCTGTTAAAGAAGCTGAACCATAGCTTCAGGCTATGCAAGCTGAGTTGAATTCTTTGGATAAAGAACAAAACATGGAAGCTGGGGAAACAAACAGCAGTTCATGGAACTCATTGTTACCAGATAGATTTTTAAGTGAAAACTAACCAGATTGGAAAAAGGTTACATGAAAAATAGCAAGATTGGTTGCTTGTGATTTTTGCTTTAGTTAAAAGGAGCTGGATAATCATGAGATGAGTGCAACAACAATTTGCTTTTGAAACAGTTAGACTGATGTTTAAGAATGTGGATAGATGTATGAATATTTCACAAGTTGAAATATTGGAACATAAGCATTTTAAATGAGAGGAAGTCTTTAAATGGAAAACTGTCTGAGAATTTTCTTTAGGAAAAGTTAGAAATTAGCTGGAGGCTGGAATTCTGTTTTGAACTCAAACATTGCTGAAGTGAGATTTGCACAGAGAGGCAGATCAATGTTTGTTTGTTAAACAGGAGAACAGGGACATAGACTGTATGTACTTTGTTTAGTTGGAAGATCTATTGTTTTTTCTGGACAGATAAAAGCAATATGATATAATTGATCCAGGGTTTGGAATTTCATTGAATTGAAACTGCTTGGTGGTGGATCAACTGTTTATTTGTAAATAGAGGTTGAGAGAGAACCAAGAGGGCAGTATCTTACTGCAACAAACCAGAGAAATATCATGGATGTGATTGAGAATTTTGGAGATTGTTAACTCAGTGAGAGACTCCAAATAATTGGGGATTTTCAAGCACATGCTGATGGAAAAGCAGTTTGAATGCTACACAGAAGCATTGGGCTGTTGAGCTTTACTGTACAAGCAACAAGGCCAGATATTGCTGTCAGTGTGATAGGCAGACTGTTAGACCAACAGGACATGCTTGGAGAGCTCTGAAAAGGAGTTGAGTGTTATCTGGAAGGAACATCACACTTCAGACTAAGATTTACAAGTCAGAGCACAGGTGGCTTACAGATTCACAGAAATGCCAGTTGTGGTTGTGATAGTAAGAACAACAATAACACACCTGAAGTTTGTTATTTTTATAACCATACTTTGTTTGATTGATTTTGTAAGAAATAATCATTTAAAGGTTAGAGTTCAACTGAAGCTGAACTGAATGCATTGTATTATGTATTGTGCTATTATGCTGTTGTAAAGCTTGAATAGTTAATGCATTTGTTTAAATAGTTTAAATTGTAAAAAAAATGTTTAAATGATGCTGGGATTGATGTGAAAAACCTATTACAGTTTTTTTCAGGAAACCAAGGCAGAATTGCTATGCTGCAGGCAGATAGCAATACACAACGTTTTGGGTTTGCAGATAAAACTGTGTCATAAGGAGGGATACATCAGAAGTGATTTGATGGTGGTTCAAATTTCTGGCAGGTAAAGTCATTCCTGCAAAAGTTTTTTTATCAAAGTCCATAGATGAAAGAACAGCATCAGATGTCAACAAAGCTGTTGCTGTTGTATGAGGTAAATAGCCGCGTTCTACACAAATGCAAAAGCAGGGGGATGTTAGGTTTTGCATAGGCAGAACGAGATTACCACCTGACATCGGGATTATCACCTGACCTAGTGGGTGTTACTTGAGTTCAAGTATACAAGGCCTTTGGTCAGGAGACATAGTCTCGAGGTGACATGACTCAGCAGCCTTGAACAGATTTGGGGTAAACATGTTGATGAGTAGGTTGTGCAACTGGGTGAGTAATATCCTATTCATAGATGCAGGGTCTGGGGTATATAAGCTGGCACACTTGCTGATAGCTTTCACTTCCGTTCCGTCATTCCTCTTCATCTCTCTCTGCTGCTTGTTCGTCTCGACATGTATAGTCTTGGACTTCACCATCTAGCCTTACCACTGGGGTATAGGTTTTGAGTCTGCTATGATGTAGTGAGTAGAGATGCATTGATTGCCTTAATCCCATGTAATTGGGTCTTACAAATAAACTCTTTAATCTTTATTAACTGCTGTTATCTCCTCCTTCCGCTTGCGTGACTGGGACTGAGGGTCATTGGCTAGGGGAGCTTTTGAACCCGAGTCAGTCCAACTCTCACACCCTTCTGTTATCTCCGAAATATATTCTTGATATCAGTCACACCTGTAGGTTTTCCACTGTGCAACAAACTTATTCATATTCAATCTTTTTCCTATGGGTGAGCCACCTTCAATAACACTACAGCTTATGATCAGATACGAAGTCTGAAATTGAGAGAACATATACCACTAGACCTGGGGTAGGCAACATGGTGCCCAAGAGCACCAGTGCACCCCCACACATCCCACTTTTTAAAAAAGATAACAACTTTTCTTATTGGCAGCTAGGCTCACTTCAAAGCAAAGTGAGGGCCTCCAGCTACAGCCATCTTCATTTCCCATGAACACCTCTGGGCCACATGTGAAGCTCAGAGATATTCTTAGGAAGTGAAGATGGCAGGCACTGCAGGCCGATGCTTTCCTCTGCAGCACATGCAACCACCAAGAAATAGAAGAGGAAAAAAGAAAAAGGGACTGCTGCCCAGTATACTTGGGGAGGGGAGCAAAAGACAGCAGTGGGAGGCTAGAGAGGGCAGTGGTAAGCTATCTGGGGGTTCAGGAAAGCCACTAGGAGGGAGAGCAGCAGAAAGGGTTGTGTGCTTGCTTATCTGAATGGATAGGGGTTGCATGTGTGTGAGAAAGAGGGAGAAAGGGTTTAGGAGGATTTTGGAAAGATCCTGAAAAAGAGTGAGTATAGGTTTTCATGTGCTTGTTGTAAAGAGGAGGGAGAGACGTGTGTGTGTGTGTGTGTGTGTGTGTGTGTGAGAGAGAGAGAGAGAGAGAGAGAGAGAGAGAGAGAGCGTATATTGGTGATCAGCTGCCGTGAGAAACAGTCCATGTGTGGTGACCCAGAGTGAGAGAGAAAAAGATAGAGGGGAATAAGTTTGCTGTGGGAGGTGGGGGAGGAAAAGAGTTCACCTTCTGTGAAGCAGGTTCCTGTTGGCACTGAAAACTGTGGGTTCAAAGTTGCTATTTAGTGTGTTAGAACTTAGACCCCACCTCTGCCTTGTACTTAGTCCTCTGGGCAAGTTACGTGTCCTTTGAGACCAACCATGCCTCCAATGTGACAGCCATTTTGTGGTGGTGCCCAGGACAGTTTCTCAAATTACCAAATGTGCCCACGAGCACAAAAAGGTTGCCTAAGATAGTAAGATAAGCTGTAAACTGCAAACTCTTTATTGTAGCATCAAATGAGGGAGTCAGATGTATAAACAATTCCATGTTGAGGTCTCATCAATATCACCATACCCCTTGAATCTAGTTATCTTCTTCCTTAGAACACCATTTCCCAATACCACCTCCTGTGGTCTAGCAAGCTTCCAAAAAGAGATCAATCCCCAACCTTTAGCTAGTAATCAAGGGTACAGGACACAGTTGAATAGATCATTCCCTACACTTTCTATGCTGGCACACAACAATATAAAATGATGCTGTGCCAGCACTACAAGTATATATGCTACCGTAAATGTTAAGGAGTAGGATACTAGACAGTCAGAATACTTATATTTCATATTCTCAGCTCAGTCGCTGAGATCCAAGATGTAAAAGATTCTTAAATTTATATCTGCCCTTGTATTCCACCTTCTGTAGAAGCAAGCTAATAATGCTCCTCTTCCTGAGTTTTCTAAAACATAATGCTGAGGAATGCTAGATGCGGTCAGTTTCCTGTTTCCATTGCAATGGCAATTTATTGTTTCAATCGATGAAGCCTCAGCTTGAAAATGTCTTCTCCACAACCAGCTTTGAGGGGAAAGAGAGGACAGAGCATGTTTTAAAGAGCACCACTGTAGGAAAGCCTGTCCAAACCTGCTTCAAGTTAGATTAAGTAATAGTTATTGTTTTATCATACATGTGCCTAGAGCAAATGCTTAGATGCAGTCTGAAAAGTTAAATTAACTGAAAATTGCTCCCCATGTTGCATAATCACATCAGTACTGTTCATGGACAGAGCCAGCATCCAAAAAGGAATACTATTTACTACAGGCTAGATTTTGAATTTTACTTGTATTTAGTAAACAAAGCTTTTTAAAAAGTACCCTCTATTAATATTTGAAATATCAGAGGAGGGAAATTAAAGGACACTTTATGTGATTTAAAATGTTATATTATGTTGAATTTTTTATTGGGATACTTGTAAAAATGTAAAGACAATGCAATGTACAGTACTTCCCTTACATTGTGTAAGAAAAACCCCAAAGGTACTGAAAACTGTTGACACACTCATTAATTTTAGCAACCCAAAGAACTGTGCATGGTATGCTGACAACCACTCATCAACTGAGTTCAACTCTCTTCCACTAAGGATGTTGACATACTGGTACCTTCCGTTTCACTGTCACTATTTATTAGGTCCATTTCACTCTGAGACATATATGTATTCTCTGACATACTTGCTAAGGATAATCACCTGAAAAACATTAATTACACTTCTGAAATGCCAAGCTTGCCTAATATTGTATTTGCAATTGGCATACATTCACTTTTACTAACGAACTTTTGAAACAGAAAATTCTCTGTGGTCCAAGGGCAGAATCCAACAGGGCCCTTCCACCCCTGCCGATTGCATTACATAAGCAGCCTCCACCATTTGTAGCAACTGCGATTTAACACTTCCACAGCAACCCAAAACAAGTGAAAATGCATAAGGGTGCTTCGCCAGCCAGCCTCCTTCCAGAAACAATCATTTCTGTTCGTTTCGAGGCTTCCCCTAGGAAGCGCGAAATCTCCCTTGTGCAATCAGTGAGTCCCACTTCCGCAATGCAATCGGTGGGACCCACTGCTTGTGGAAGGGAACTGGTGGGGTGGACCAGTTGGACTGCCCCCCCTCACAGGGCTAACTGACATCTACAGCCCTGTGGGGAAGAAGGAACGACGGAGGTTGGAGCAGGCCGAGGGAACATCAGGGCCTGCTCCAGTTGGACTGCCCCCCCCCCCACAGGGCTAACTGACATCTACAGCCCTGTGGGGAAGAAGGAGGCTTGAGCTTCTTGAGACACAGAGAATTACAGAAGTAATAATTAATATTCCCCCTTCTTCCCTCCCCATTCCTTTTTCCTTGTGTGTCGTGTCTTTTTAGATTGTAAGCCTGCGGGCAGGGACTGTATTGTTAATTGTTGTAAACCGCCCAGAGAGTTTTGGCTATTGGGCGGTATAAAAATGAAATAAATAAATAAAATAAATAAATGTATTTGGCTTATGGTTATGTTTGATATATGGACAAGGCTACTTGATCTCACCTCTTGAGAGCAGAATAAGAATTCTTCCTCAACGTTTTGTTAATTGTTATGTTTGATATTATGTGTTTGTTTTACATAGAAATAATTAAAAAAAAAAAAAACAAGAATGAGCTACATCTGTGGCATTCATGGAAATGAGGATGACAGCAGCTAGAGGCCCTCACTTTGCTTTGAGGTGATTCCAGCGGCTAGTAAGAAAATTTGTTTGTTTGTTTTTTAAAGAAGAAGTGGAAGGGATAGGGCACCTCAGCGGGCACCAAGGAAGGTGTCCAGGGTGCACTGGTATCTGTGAGCACCATGTTGCCAATCCCTGGGCCTAAGCTGATAAAAGGTGCCACCTGTGGCACCAGTGACAATGCTGGATCCGTGAGCACCCCCAAACTGTGAACCTGATCCTTAAGGGGGAGTGGAAAACCCTCCACAATAGGTTGAATATCACTCATCTGGGCAGAAGAACCACTCACTCATAGTGCCTCTGTCTTAGCTGGATTAGAGATGTGAAGGCCAGGGAAAAAATGTAAGAAATGGAGGGGGGAACCACCATTCCCCCCATTTTTTTCCAAGGACCATTTTTGTTTTTCCCATTTCTGTTCCTGACTCCCAGCTGAGCAGGAGCACAACAGGAGAGAGGCTCCAGCTGTTTTTGGGACTGTGAAAAGGCAAGCAGGCTCCCAGAGAGCGAGCGAACAGAGCGAGCGAACAGGGAGAGCAAACAGGAGTTTGGCAGCGGAGTAGTACAACAACAAGTGCTGCAAGGGAAAGGCGTGGCCTGAGAGCTCATTCTGTTGAGCAGAAGCTCCTGCTGACTGCAACCACCTGGGGCTGATTGCAGCTGATTGATTGCAGGAAGTGGGGCTGATTGCAGGGCGTGGCCTGGGAGCTCATTCTGTTCCTGACTCCCAGCTGAGCAGGAGAACAACAGGAGAGAGGCTCCAGCTGTTTTTGGGACTGTGAAAAGGCAAGCAGGCTCCCAGAGAGCGAGCGAACAGAGCGAGCGAACAGGGAGAGCAAACAGGAGTTTGGCAGCGGAGTAGTACAACAACAAGTGCTGCAAGGGAAAGGCGTGGCCTGAGAGCTCATTCTGTTGAGCAGAAGCTCCTGCTGACTGCAACCACCTGGGGCTGATTGCAGCTGATTGATTGCAGGAAGTGGGGCTGATTGCAGGGCGTGGCCTGGGAGCTCATTCTGTTCCTGACTCCCAGCTGAGCAGGAGCACAACAGGAGAGAGGCTCCAGCTGTTTTTGGGACTGTGAAAAGGCAAGCAGGCTCCCAGAGAGCGAGCGAACAGGGAGAGCAAACAGGAGTTTGGCAGCGGAGTTCGGCAGGGGAGGTCAAGGGGGAGGTCCCTAAAATAATAATAATAATAATAATAATAATAATAATAATAATAATAATAATAATAATAATAATAATAAATAAAAAATAAAAAAAAATAAAAACATAAATATATATATAGAGAGATATATATATTCTAGGAAGACAGAAACAGAGCACTATGGAAGGAAAGGACTCAGCAGTGGTGGTGACCTGCAAGGGGTGTGCAATGTTTGTTTTCCTGCCGGAGATCAACATGGCCTACACATGCAACAAGTGCAAGCTGGTCACACTGTTGGAAGAAAAGGTCAGAGGACTGGAGCAGCAAGTGTCAACCCTCAGGAGCATAAGAGAAAGTGAGGAGTTCTTAGACAGAACGGTGGATCTACAGCACCAAAGCACAGTACAGGAGCCAGAAGGGCAACAGCAGGAAGAGGCGGAGTCGGAGACTGCAGAGGCAAGGGAAAATAACGCAGGGGGAACCCCCTGGAAAAGGGTGACTGTTAGGAGCAGAAGAACTACAAGACACTCTGCGCCTGTGGAAGCAGTGGAGCTATGGAACCGCTTCCATGTACTTGAGGACGAGAGCAGAGGACAGCCTGCAGAGGACGGATTATCGGGCACCCAACGTGACAGCGAGCAAGAGGCTGAGGGTCAGTCAAGTGGAGGCAATCAAACCAAGGCCTACAGCAAGAGGAAGAGAAGAGTACTCATAGTGGGAGACTCCCTCCTGCGGGGGATCGAAGCCAAAGTATGTCGCGAAGACCCATGGACTCGCCAGGTGTGCTGTCTCCCTGGGGCACGGATTAAGGATGTGACAGAGCAGCTGCCGAGGCTCATGCAGCCCACCGACACATACCCCTTTCTTCTCTTCCACGTGGGTACAAATGATACTGCCAAGCGGAGTTACAAAGAAATCACGGCAGACTTTGAAGAGCTGGGAAGGGAACTCAAGAACTTCGGGGCCCAGATAGTTTTCTCATCCATCCTTCCAGTACTTGGAAGAGGCATAGAAAGGGAAAGAAAAATACTCCGAGTGAATGACTGGCTACGAAGGTGGAGCCGACGTGAGGGATTTGGATTCTGGGACCACGGGCTACACTTCCTGGAAGATGGACTGCTGGCAAAGGATGGGTTGCACCTCACAAGGACTGGGAAGAATGTGTTTGGCCACAGCATGAGGAACTTAATCAGGAGGGCTTTAAACTGAATCCAACAGGGGAGGGAGACATAAACTCGGGGGTACCAATGGAAGAAGGCCTCTATGCCACAATGGAGAGAACAGCTCCAGCGGTGCCCATTGATAGTCTACCAAAAATGTAGGGGGAAAGTCGGACTATAAAGCACATAATCTTCAATGTCTCTATACTAATGCCAGGAGTATGGGCAATAAACAAGACGAACTTGAACTCTTGATACATGAGGGCAAGTACGACTTGATAGGGATAACTGAAACCTGGTGGGATGACTCCCATGACTGGAATACAGCAATTGAAGGGTATAACTTGTTCAAAAGGAACAGAAGCAACAGAAAGGGAGGTGGAGTTGCACTGTATGTTAAAAATACGTATCTCTGCACAGAGATACAGGAAGAGGAGCTTGGCAGCCCCATTGAGAGCATCTGGGTTAAAATAAAGGGGGCAAAGAATAAAACGAACATGGCGGTTGGAGTCTACTACCGACCACCCAATCAAGGAGAAGACGAGGATGGAACTTTTGAAAAGCAAATTGCCATTGTTTCAAGGAGGCACGATGTGGTAGTAATGGGGGACTTCAATTTCCCTGATATCTGTTGGGAGACTTATTCAGCCAAACATGGCCCCTCCAAGAAATTCCTGAGCTGTGCTGCTGATAACTTCCTCCTACAGAAAGTGGAGGAAGGAACAAGAGGATCGGCTATCCTTGACCTGATTCTAACCAACAGAGACGAGTTAGTGGATAAAGTGGCAGTTTCGGGAACTCTGGGGGAAAGTGACCATGTTATACTTGAGTTCTTGATTCTAACAGAAGCAAAAGCTGAGTGTAGCCAAACACGTACCCTGGATTTTAGGAAAGCCAATTTTAACAAACTCAGAACAATGATTAGTAAGATCCCATGGCAAGTGACTCTCACGAGAAAGGGAGCCCAGGAGGGGTTGGAGTTTTTAAAAAAGGAAATTTTAAAGGCACAATTGCAAACAATTCCCACAAGGAGAAAAGGCAGAGGGCAACAGAAGAAGCCAATGTGGCTTCACAATAAACTCAAAGATGACCTGAAAACAAAAAAGGACACGTATAGGAAGTGGAAGGAAGGACAGGCTACAGGGGAAGAGTACAGGCAGGTAGCACAGAACTGCAGGAATAGTGTCAGGAAGGCTAAAGCTGAGAATGAGCTAAGGTTAGCGAGGAATGCTAAAAGCAACAAAAAAGCTTTCTTCAGATACATGCACAGTAAAAGACAGAAGAAAGAACTGGTGGTTCAACTACGCAATGAGGATGGCAAATTGATAACAGAAGACAAAGAAAAGGCAGAAGTGTTCAATTCCTACTTCGGCTCGGTCTTCTCCCAAAAGAGGGTCTATGACCCCCCTGGCAAACCTGAAGTGCAGACTGAAGGGGCAGAATTGCAGCTTGAGATTGATAGGCAAATGGTCAAGGAGCACCTGATTACTCTGAACGAGTTTAAATCTCCAGGGCCTGATGAGCTGCATCCTAGAGTAATAAAGGAACTGGCAGAAGAACTCTCAGAACCACTGTCTATTATCTTTGAGAAATCATGGAGGACAGGTGAAGTGCCAGACGACTGGAGGAGGGCAAATGTTGTTCCCATCTTCAAAAAGGGCAAGAAGGAGGAACCTGGGAACTATAGGCCAGTCAGTCTGACATCAATCCCCGGGAAGATTTTTGAGCAGATTATAAAGAAGTCAGTCTGCAAGCACCTTGAAAACAATGCAGTGATTACTAGAAGCCAGCATGGATTTGTCAAGAACAAATCCTGTCAGACTAATCTGATCTCATTTTTTGATCGGGTAACCTCCCTTGTGGACTGTGGGAATGCTGTGGACATTATATACCTGGACTTCAGCAAAGCTTTCGACAAAGTGCCTCATGATATCCTGATTAGTAAGCTAGCTAAGAGTGGGCTAGATGGAACAACTATCAGGTGGATCCACAATTGGCTAAAGAATCGGACTCAAAGAGTGCTTATCAATGGTTCCTTCTCAAACTGGGGAGAGGTAACGAGCGGGGTACCACAGGGCTCGGTCCTGGGCCCGGTGCTCTTCAACATTTTTATTAATGACTTGGATGAGGAGGTACAGGGAATGCTTATCAAATTTGCAGATGACACAAAGTTGGGTGGAACAGCTAATACTCTGGAAGACAGAAACAAAATTCAAAGTGACCTCGATAGGCTGGAGCGCTGGGCCGAAAACAACAGAATGAAATTTAATAGGGATAAATGCCAAGTGCTGCACCTAGGGAGAGGAAACCAAATGCAGAGTTACAGAATGGGGGACACTTGGCTCAACAATACTACAAGTGAGAAGGATCTTGGAATTGTGGTAGATCACAAACTGAATATGAGCCAGCAATGCGATGTGGCTGCAAAGAAGGCAAATGCAATTTTGGGCTGTATTAATAGAAGTATAGCTTCCAAATCGCGGGAAGTGATAATTCCCCTTTACTCGGCACTGGTTAGGCCTCATCTTGAGTACTGCAGTCCAGTTCTGGGCACCTCACTTTAAGAAGGACATAGACAAACTGGAGAGGGTTCAGAGGAGGGCAACAAGGATGATAAAGGGACTGGAAACAAGGCCCTATGAGGAGAGACTGAAAGAACTGGGCATGTTTAGCCTTCAGAAGAGGAGACTGAGGGGAGATATGATCGCACTCTTCCAGTATTTGAAGGGATGTCACACAGAGGAGGGCAAAGATCTCTTCTCGGTCATCCCAGTTTGCAGGACACGGAATAATGGGCTCAAGTTACAGGAACCTAGATTCCACCTAAACATCAGGAAAAATTTCCTGACTGTCAGAGCAATAAGACAATGGAATCAACTACCTAGGGAGGTCGTGGGCTCTCCCACTCTGGAGGCATTCAAGGTGCAGCTGGACAGACATCTGTCAGAGATGCTTTGACCTAGATTCCTGCATTGAGCAGGGGGTTGGACTCGATGGCCTTGTAGGCCCCTTCCAACTCTACTTTTCTATGATTCTATGATTCCCTGGAAAAATTGAACTGTTTTGGATTATGAAATATTTTCTTTTAGAATTTAAGGCAAGGTGCTTATACATTGTTAGAAGATGGAAGAGGGAGAAGAAGCACTAATGGCAGGAAGAAGAAAAAAGGAAAATGTATCTCGGGTGGAGGCAGAAATGTTTTAGTTTATATAAATGCTCAACACATTTCAGAGAGCAATTTTCTCCTTTGTCAGGAGCAATAATCTAACAATAAAATAAGATAAACCAGAATAAATACATGTAATTCTTTTTTTAAAATGGATAAACATACATAGAGACAAACACTCATAAATTCTATAGGATTTTTAAAAAACCTTTTCTTCTACCTGCAAGCCTGCATATCTCATAACAGTAATGTACTGGATCACTTGAGGGAGTTGCAATGAAAACCATTTTTTTCCCCCTTACATGTAAAATATTTTGTCATTCCATGCTGGCTGGGGAATGCTGGAAGTTGTAGGATGTTTTCTGTCTAAACATGCACAGGATTGTGCCCTTAATGAATTTAATTTACCCACATGTCAAACATGTCTAAAACATTAGAATTCTCCATTAGCCACAAGAATCCTCTATTTGCATTCCTACTAGAATGCAATCACTACTCCACACAAAGGACGTTTTTAAAAAACAATGATTACAAATTTTTATAAAAGTTACCTTCTACAGTTATCCGTCCATTCTTTGATAAGAGTTGGCAAAACACTCCACATTCATTGAGAAACTGTGGGAGTATTTTAGCCTTATGGCAGTTTATATGCAACAATTGATTACAGCTCCTGTGGTGGATTACGTCATTGTGCATTACGGCTAACACACTGATACTGATTCTGCTTATGCTTGTATAACTGAACGGAAGTTCTGTCTAGCTTTGTTTTTAAAAATTAATCATAAACTGACTGGAAAATCAAAGTCTTCATTAAGACCCAGTGGAGCCAACGTTTTTAATGGCATCCAATAAAGTTATTTTCTTGTTAGCAGTCTGTCATTACCTGTAACATTCTCTACACCCCAAAACAATATTGCATCAAGATCATGTGTTTTTTCAAGATAATGCTTTACCAAGGGAGCCTCTTTCCTCCTATGGCTCAAATTGGACAGATGTTCCCCTATTCTTATCTTAAGGGGCCTGGAAGTCTTGCCAATATATAATTTATGGTGTGGACATTGGGTGGCATAAATAACCCTGAGACTATTTCACATTGTAAAGGTAGTGATGGACATGTATTGCTTATTAACAGGATGACGGAAATTTATTACCTTCTTAGTAAATTTACAAGAGGTTAGGCATTCTTTTGAGTGATATAAGAAGGTCTTCTGATAAACCAGGTAAATCATGCTAAGTGCCACTGGCTACAGATACTGCTTCGAGTTTCTTTTGTGATGGGATTGAGAGGGAGAACAAACATAACTCTATTGCATGTTGTTTTCTCATGAGGTGTTAATAGAGACTCTCGACCCGCAGGCATTAGCCCTGTTTTCTGGCAGATTCTACTACTAGAGAAGTATCCTTTATCACAAAGATGTTGAGCTATGATTCCTTCTCATAGACATCCTTATTAGAACAATTGCGTTGAGCTCTAAGAAATTGACTGTACAGAAAGTTATTCCTGAGATGGGCAGGGTGACAGCCTTCATACCTAAGAAAATTGTTCTTATCGGTGGGTTTCCTATATGTTATAGTAACAATGTCAACGGTTTCACTTGAGACTGTGATGTCTTAAAAAGTGATCTGATGTGTGTTGAAAGTTGTGCCAAAACCTAGATGCAGTTCTCTGCTTAGGCTTAAAGATGTAAAATGTCTGGAAATAATGTAGCCATGAGGGGGAATGTATTTTTTAATCATTTGTGTAAGATTCCCACTAGGTATATTTATTTCTTCTGTTCATTATTAAAATTATTGATCTAATGCACCTTTTACTGACAGACGTTTAGGGATGCTCTAGGTCATGCTCAGTTTCCCAACATGTGAGTGCAGTCACCATATCATAACATGGAAGAAAATGTCCATTCTTGACAGTTTGGGTTTTGTTCTACAGAGTTCTGTGTTTCTGGGCTTGCTCTGGTTAGATGCCATAGCAGTCAATTAATGTAGTTCTAATCTAAAACCCACATGTGAAAAAACACTGTCACCAGATGCAATGGAACAGCATGTGTGTTATCCCACCTATGTTTCTTTTAATGAGGCTTGGGTCTACAGAACTCACTGCCACAGTTTTTAATAAAATTATCGATTAGGTAATGCAGCCTCAGCTATAAAACCTTTTAACTGCTGCCACTAGAATAAACCCTCTCTACCTAAAAGAAGCTCAGTAGCCTGGTTCCTATGGCATAGACATGGGATTGACACTACCACTGGATACAAGCTTTCAAAATGAACAAAAAATAAGATGTTCATTAACAAAAATTATTTACAAAAGTGAATAAATAAAATGTCACTCTTCAAATAATAGATGGAGATTTCTTAAAGGTTCTTAAATTAAACATAGTTGCCTAACATTCCTAAGCTGAGTTTTTCCGAGCTAAATAAAATCTCAATAGCTTCAGATCAGATTTCCCTAAGCTCCACCCCACAAACAGGAACAGGTTTAGGAATTTCCCTAAACTTCCTTACGAACAGGAACAGATGCTGTACACCAGTCTTCCTTTGCCTCCAGTTCTTCCTGTTTCTTCCGGTTTCTAGGATGATTCAGATGTGTCAGGGGCTACTTGCTGAAGTTCCCTCTGGTCAGACATAAAACAGGAACCTAGGATATGTTACGTATTTATTTATTTATTATATTTATACCCCACCTTTTTTCCTGAAAGGAACCCAAGGCAGCTTACATAATCCTCCTCCTCTCCATTTTATCCTCACAACAACCCTGTGAGGTAGGTTAGGCTGAGAGTCAGTGACTGGCCCAAAGTCACCCAGTGAATTTCATAACTTGGTTTGTTCATAAAATTATCATGTTTGGTATACTAAATTTAAAAGTATAGTTTATTCAGACAATAATTACAAATTCACTGAGTTTACTTTTTAAATTTTTTAAATATAATGATAATTTTAATGAGCAAACCAAGTTATATATAATATAACTTTAGGAACATAAAGGCTGGTTTTTTATGTTCCTAAAGCAGCCTTCCCCAACCTGGTGCCCTCCAGATATTTTGGACTGCAATGCCCAGCATTCTGGACCATTGGCCATTCTGTCTGAGGCGGATGGGATATCTGGAGGACACCAGGTTGGGGAATGCTGTCCTAAAGCAACTAAGTGACTTTATATCTATAAAGTGCGCGAAAAAGAAAAAAAAAAGCATTGCTTTTATTTCCATTTTCCCCCAAAATGGTTTTTTTCCTGAACTCCCCTCCAATAAAAAAAACCCTGTTTTTGCCCATGGCTTGAAAATTTCTGGAAATTTTACATCTCTAAATTGAATCTCAGTTTATTGGTCCTCTTCCAGTCCATTACCACACCCTGGCACTAATTCAGAACACCTACTGCCTCTCCTGGATTTGATGAAAAGGAAACAAAGAGCTGGGTGTCATCCACATATTGGTGACATCTCAGTCAATATCTCCGGATAGCCTCCGCCAGCAGTTCCATGTAGATTTGAACAGCATAAGACCTGTGGCACCCCATGGCACAACTGCCAAGGGACACAGCAATAATCCGCCAGCACCCCCTTCTGGTATTGGCCATCCAAATAGGAGTGGAACCACTGGAATGCATTACCTCCAACTCCCAGCCCAGATAGCCTATCCAGAAGGATACCATGATCAATGGCATCAAACACCGCTAGGAGGTCCAAGAGAATCAACAGGCCCACTGAACTCAGTCCCATTAAGTTCAATTATACTTACTCCCAGGACAGTGAACACAGGTTTGAAGCTTAAGCGAGCTAGATCTGAGATCTCTTGAACTAGAGGACACACACTGATTTCAGAGAACTCCAACTTTACTTTTAAGGCATTTGTGTTGGCCAACGGAGCCTCCTGGGAGAAAAGAGCAGGATATAAATGTAATAAATAAACTCATGGTCTGCAAGCCTGTAAAAGCACCTACCCCCCAAACAACTATGTCTGGCCCACAGAGGCCCTACCAAATTCTGATCACGATGTAGTTATTTATTTAACTTACGGTAGTTTCACTTTTAGGCAAGAAAAGCAATGAGACTATGTGCATTTCAATTTCCAGAAGGGTAGTCATGTCTGTTGCAGCAAAAACAACAGAGTCTTGCAACACCTTAAAGGCTAACACATTTATCCTGGCATAACTTTCGTGGACACTATCCACTTCATCAGATGCATTTTATGTATCTACCTCTGGAGGATGATCTTTTAAGAATGGCATTCATTATGTGCTCCAGATTTGTGAAGCTCTTCTTGCTTTATGATACCACTTTATATATTCTGACTATCTGTGTTAAGAGAGAAGTCAGTCATCCCTGCTCTAAACCAGTGTGTATGTGTATGGGGAAGGAACAAGTGCTTTCTGAGAAAAAATTGCATGACATGGAGACACTTGTTAGAATTCTGAGAATCACAACGTTTGCTTTGAAAAAGAAGATTCCAGACCTTAAGAAAGGGGTAAAGAGAGTGCAATAACATTTTTTTTAAAAAAAAACAACCCTCTGAATTAACTAATTTTGAAGTAGGAAATATCAGATTTATATTGGAATCTTTGGTGTATCTGTTTAATACTATTAAATTGAAAACTTTATTTACAACGCACTTCTCTGAAGTGTTCTAGAAGACCAGTTCAGGTAGACTTGTCATCAGTGACAGAATAATTATTAGGGTAACTGTTCCAAACTAGAAAGCTCTTGAGAGGCAGAAGAAAAGCCTGGGGTACTTGGCTTGGGGGCTCTGGAATATGTACCATATGCTTCTCGCAAAACAACTAGGTTTTTAGCTCCTAACACGCATAGGAGAGGATATTGATACTGAGCAAATTTCTTCAATTTTCCATGAGTTTTTACATGACTCCTGGAACCTGCTGGACAATGCAATTCATGAAGGACAAATGCAGATGTATTGCCAAATCATGGCTTACAAACTCAGCTACAGAAACGTACAATCCCTCCTGTGCACAAATTACCTCTACTCCCATCAGCCATGGATTGGCACTATATGTAACCATCACCAATGTAAGTCCTGGTTAAGAGTGCCACAATCTCCAATTAGTAGTTTATGCTTTTATATAAAAAGTTGCTTTTACATAGATTCATAGATCATAGAGTTGGAAGGGGCCTACAAGGCTATTGAGTCCAGCCCCCTGCTCAATGCAGGAAACTAGAGGAGAGGTCTCCCATCCAAGTAATAACCAGGCCTGACCCTGCTTAGCTTTCCACACTCAGACAAGCTGAGCCACAGGCCTGTATATAAACAGCATACAAGTAGAACTATTCAGTATTGCTTCCCCCCCCCCCCTAAGTATATTGTTGCCATGAAGTCTAAAAATACCACAAATTGCAGAGGAAATGATACGATTTCTGGCATGCGTCCTATATTTCACATCTAATCAATAACTTAGATCCATAAATCTTGCTGTGCAAGCAGAAAACATTTCCACTCACATCAGGGGTAGGGAGTAGCTGATTCCCACACTCTTAGAAACCTTTATATTCCCTCAAGAGTCACTTTGGAGGATTCCCCAACTCTCCAAGGCAGCTTTTGGGGGGGGGGCAGGGTCAACAGAGTTAGAATCGATGAGTTCTACCCTCAAGTGGAAGGACCTTCCACTCATGCTGCAGGATCTTTGAATCCAACCTAATGCAACGCTAAGGGGTGAGTAACGTGCCAATTATTTATTACTTGAGAGAGTCATGCATACATTTTAGAATGTTCAGAAGTACTGACGACTGGATACCATTATACAAATCCCCATATACACTGGCTAAAGCAGTGGTTCCCAACCTTGGGTCCCCAGATGTTGTTGGCCTACAACTGCCAGCATACACAGCCAGCACGGCTAATGGCAAGGGATGCTGGAAGCCGTAGTCCAGCAACATCTGGGGACCCAAGGTTGGGAACCACTGGGCTAAAGGTTGCTTTCCTTGAAGGAACCATAGCTCAGTGATAGTGCACCTGCTTTGGATGCATAAGATCTCAGATTCACTCCCTGGCATCTCCAAGAAAAAGGATAAGGTAATAGGTGATGGTGAAGACCACTTCTTGGAGAGCTGCTGCCAGTCAGAGTACACAATACTGGCCTAGATAGACAAGTAGACTAACCTGGCATAAGACAAGTTCCTATGTTTCTAACCTTAAACTCTTTTCATAAATAGAAGAGACTCTTCTGATGGATTAAACAAAGTTCTACTCCACGTACCAATGATAGGTAGGCTAAAACATGCTTGTAACATGCATGTTGCCATATAAAAGCCTGGCACCCTTCCCCCAGTGGGAAGCCTTGGACCTCATTAATTCATGTTACTGTATCTTATTTATTTATTTATTATATTTTTAAATCGCCCATCTGGCCGGTCACCCGGCCACCCTGGGCGATGTACAATCATTAAAATACAATAAAACACAATAAAACACAATTAAAACTGTATAATCTGTATAATTGCCCCTCCCAAAGCTCTCTGCTGCTACTCTTGCGACTACGTCCCTGATTCCATGCCTCTTATGGCAGACACTGCATAGAAACTGTATCATAAATGAAGCCAGGCACAGCTAAGAGTGGGGTTCTCCAAGCTATCAAGGGTAGTAGATGTGCAAGACAAGTGATGGCTCCACAGTGGCAAATGAGGGGGTTGGGATGTAAGAATGAATGGGAAATGCACTCCATGAAATGTGTAGCAAGTAGGTGTACATGCCAAGCTAGTGCTCAGATCCTTATTCTGTTCAACCCTGCTAAATAGACCGCTTCCAGCAAGACCTACAACAAGATGTTTTAGTTTGGACAAAGCAATAGCACCCACTCACACAGAAAGATGCAATATCACACACAAAAAATGCCTTTTGTCCCCCTGCATCCATCCCAGCACTTAGCATCACTCCCTGATCCCCCAACAGGCATTAAAGAAGAGCTTTTATTCATAAAGTTACTCAATTCCCACAGCTATGGCTGCCCTAAGCAGAAGACATTCCTGCATTAAAACAAGATTTTTTTCCAAGGCAGCTTAACCATCCAGCTGTTTCGACAGCATGATTACAGAGAGACTACTCATGCCAAGATGCAATACAATTCCTTGCATTGTTTCAATACCCTGGGGACATGGACAAGGGAAAGCAGGTTGCTTGATTGCTACAGAAAAAGCCTCATGCTGGTCACTGAGGCAGGAAATACCCTGGTATTTCTATCATGCCAGACTGCCTTTAATTGTAGCCTTGTAAAAGTTCATAACCTGCTCAATATATCTGTTAGTATGGTCCCAAAGTTAGAAGACTTTTTTAAAAAAGTGAAAAAAAATCCCATATTCCCCTCTTTACAAGCTTCATATTTCGCCACAAATATTGGTTCTGGTATAAACAGCATCTTTTACAGTGCCAAAAAAGAAGACAGCTAAGTCAAGCAGCATCCCACAAAACATGTGGAGATTTGAATGACTGAATGACTCATTCTACATCATTCTGCATCAGTCTTCTCAAGCCTCTGCAATATATTCAAAACAGAACAAAGAGACCAGAAACCGAAGTTGGTTTCTTTGGATCAGAGAGAGAGAGAGAGAGAGAGAGATGCATGCATGCATGCATGCATGCATACTGCCTGCACAGCTTCTGTTCATGCATTGTATATTTTCCCTCTAACAGATCAACAAAGCTTGATAAATGTGGGATTACTGCAAAGTCCCAAAACAGAAGAGAAAGGACGTAAGATTCTTTTAAATGGAGCATTTTAAGACAGAACCAGCATTGAAAAGATTCTTTATGACACATTTGGAGAAAGATAAGCGACTCCTGAGGAAGGAAAGTCATTTCCAAAATATATTAGGCAAAATAAGAGTTTTTTTCATGCACCTGAGAATTTTTTCTCTTCTGTTTTGGGACACATAAGTGCCTTCCCCTCTTGCTGCTTCCTGGATTACTGTTTCAGACACATGGTCAATGAAACTAGTTATTCACAAAAGGTCCTGCCTCAAGGATATTGCTTGCCCATTCCCGAATTTTTAGCTGTCATTAAAAGGGGGGGATCTGCAGTCCACTGATTCTCTCACTTTGTGCCATGAGAAGGTCTAAAGCAGCATTCCTCAACCTGTCTCTCTCTAGACATTTCGACCTACAGCTCCAGTTATCCTTCACCCTTGGTCCTACTGACTGGGATTGATAGGAGTTGCAGATCAAAACATCTGGAAGGACCCAGGTTGGAGTAGCCTAGTCTAAAGTGTACTTTGGAGGGGGGGAAACTAATCCATCATGCTGGATGAACTCACCACACTGGGCCAGTATGTAACAACAGCTCATGGGTTAAACAACCCATGGACTGTTTGGGATGAGTGGAAGAAAGCGGGCACACTGCCACTTCTGCTTTTACTCAGCAATCCACAAGTGGCTACTTCGTAAGTCACTGAGCTTGTCTTCCAAACCCAGACTGCTGGGTTGTTTAGGGGCTTTTTTACTTGCAGCTATATAAAGAAACTCCATCCAGTTGCTCATTAAGACATACACCTGTTTTTGATGTTCAGCACTCCAGCTTAGGCAAAATAGCATTGGAATGGTTTACAAGCACTTGTTTTCTTATTTTATTAGCATCATTTAATAAGTTGCTTTTAATATACTATTTATATCAGGGGGTTTACTTGTTTGCATTGACTTATGATGCCCTCTCCCAAAAGCATCCAAAGGTCCCCCAGCACAACATATATAATAAATAAACTCTGGCTATGGGTCTAAAACCTACTTAAAAAAAACATGGCCAATGTTGAAAAAGTACAAAAGCTGGGCACATTTTGAAACTGAGCATGCCAGTCCATGTAGTCATCCAGGGTTAACAGGGTGTCCAGTGCATTGGTAGCTCCATAAAAAGATAGTCACAATTTAAGAGTTTAGCCTTTAGATGTCAGGTGTCCCAGCTTTAAAAACAGGTTAGCAATGGGGCCCTGATGCCAATGATAGAAATATAAGCTTATGTGTAGGAGGCATTATAGGTAAATAATGAGTGTGGAGAAAGCCAACCTAAGCCCCCTGCCTGACACACACACACTCACCAAGGAGGGGGGAAGGAGACAGCCAGTCTCCACAGATGCAAAAGGGGACAAACAACATCTGCATAGAATCACCCCAGGGGGGAAGGCAGGAAGCATCACCAGGTTTGTCAATGCTCTCGCATATCAGCCCCATCTACATAAGACTTGAATACCTCTCCAGAGCAGACACTTCGGCACCCCTAAGAAATGGCCACTCAACACCATAAGATGGGACCATTAAGCAAGTGGCTTCAAAAAGACCCCACCCCACGGGGGGAGGGCGTCACCCCACCTGACCCAAAAGGCCGCCCCTCAGGAAGGGTGTCAACCCACCTGATCACGGAAGGAGGGGCTACCTGAAACACTAAGGTATAAAACACCCTGCGCAAGAGAACTAGGTTGTTGGACCTGATCAGCAATCTTGCCCCATGCCTGGGGTAAGAGAACGAAAGATCGGCAACCCCGGGTAGCCACACCCGGCACGCTCCAGCTAGCTGAAATCACTGGTCGCTTGGGTTGACCGGACCCCCGGGAAACCAAGCTGAAATCACTCACTAGCCGCTTGGGTAGACCGGGCCTCCGCCGAGAACCCAGCTAGCCGCTTGGGTAGACCGGGCCTCCGCCGAGAACCCAGCTAGCAGCGTGCGGTTGACCAGGACTCTGCCGGGACCCGAGCTGAACTAACTAGCTGAGAGCCCTGAAATCACAGTGTCCTTGAGACTTCTTGCTTGCTACTTCGTACCGTACTAATAAGCTGTATTGCTAGCGTGTGTCTGAGTTTGTGAAAGTAATGTTGTAAATAAACTTGTTTTCTAAAAGATACTTCTGTAGCTATAAGTTATCCCTTTGTTCTAAGCTAAAGATGATAGTCGCTAGAAATCTCAGAGAAAGCCGCCCCAAGACTCGCTACCCCCTTAGCATTGAACCCACGCAGAAGACCAAGTTGTCGGTCTTCCACTATGAGTTAGAGGGCATTATGAGTCAACACTAGCATCACTGGAATTCCCAAGTTACAGTAAGCAGATTTTACCACCCCAGCATTTTTAAGGCCTCAGGCTCAGATTTATATAGGTCAGCACAACAGAGCAAACCTTGCAATAGGGCTCAGGTGCAGAGGTGAATCAAAGGTTAGCCAATCCACTGATCCCATATATTTAGGGCCCAATGGTTAAGACTCCAGATCAATCTGCAAGCAGTACAACAGGAGCATATAAATCAGGCATGGTCAATGCTAGATCTCCAGCATTCCCCTTCTGCAAGGGTTAACATGCAAAACTGCAGTATGGCTCTGAGAAGCAGTCACAAACACCTAAAATAGAAGTATTTCCAAATTAAGCAGAGCTTCTAAACAATATCGCCCACAGAACAAATGGAAGAGGAGGAGGGATGACATGAATTCTATTGAAGAAATTAAAGCAATAGTATCAACCCACCTCGTTTCCCATTAGCAAAACCACATCCTTTGGCATACAGTTCTGGAAACAAAAATGCCAGGTCAGTGAAAGGGAAATCTGCTACAATTCATGATTTAACTCTGGAACAGCATGATGACCTGGCCTGTGTCACTGAGACCAGGATGGATGAGGATGATAAGTCTTGTTGTGTATTTGGGTTTTAAATATTGCTAAAATGGTTTGCTGATGTTTCCCTCTCAGGGAAATAGGCAAGATAGAAGTTTTTAAAAATAAATAATAAACAAAACCACATTTTACAGAAACTGGGATTACTAAGATTTAGGATATTTTGGAAGTGTGTGCTTCTCTCAGCAGGGATGAGGGAATAAATTAGAAAAGAGACGTAAAAATTCAAGGAACAGAAAAGGAGCTGGAACAATAAGAGTTATAGCATGGAAAAGAAGTATGATAATAGAAAAGTCCCCTTCCTCAGTAACCATGAGGGCAAGATACTTGCAAGGCTTTTTGTAATGCAAACAACAATTCTGACAACTCTAAGGAAAACAGTGATTACAGGGCGTACAGTCCCAGCACAGTCCTTATTGGCACTTATTGGTATTAAGTTGAAATGCTTCCTACTAGAATTGTCAAGGCTAAGTGTATGCAATTTTCACATAGAGATGCAGGGACAAATCAGTGCCCTGTATCTACATCCAGAGAGCACCATGGCCAACGGCAGCTTCCAATATACCGTAATTTGGGAAGTTCAGGTTACATGCAATTCTTTGCTTTATTTTGTCTCTGGTACCTTCTGGCCTCAGGGCACAATTCCTTTTTGTCATTGGTCAGAAAATAATAGTATAACTAGGTAGAGTCGAAAGTAAAAAATTCTGGCTTATGCATTTATATGTAGAGAGTAGTTAAGGCTCCTCCTGTTGGATCTCATATTGCAAGGTAGTTTCAGGCCTTGGGGTTGTCTTGTTAGTATTTGTTATTAGCACTAGATGTGCGTTGTTTAAACTTCCCAAGTTGATATTTGCAGCAAGAAATAAGCAAACAAAAAGGACGGATGAATCTGCATGACTCAGTGCTATTACCATTGCATCTTGCAGCATCAATGATTAAGAAACAGAGTCATGAGAAGTCAGGACTTGCAGCTTCTGCTCCTGATTCTACCACTGACTCACAGGACCTTTGGAAAGACACATAATCTCTGACTCAGGCTCCCTCTTTTGCAGAGAAGAGATTTCATACAGCGGCCTCAACGTATGTTGCAACCATAAATAAATATTACATAACGTGGTTGTGGGTGAACATTCACTATGGAAACATAGTTTGTCATAGGATGTTAGATACCCTTAGATGACAACCTCCTCCATCACACCTCCTACTGTTAAAAGTGGCAGGCTTGGGGCTTAAGAATTTGTCTAGTGAAAAGCTCAGGCTCCTACATCAGCCAGGACTACATCACTCTGTGGGCATGTAGGAACATATTTTGACCCCCACTCTAGGATTGTTCCCAGGTAGGGGACAGGAGAGGATCTTAGGTGTCCTTGGGCTCACACACGCAATCTCCCCCACTCCTCTCAGCAGCAAGAGGTAAACAGCTCAACAGGAGATCCCACAGTTATTTGAATGGGAAATCCTCTCCTGACATGAGAGAAAAAACTCTCTTTAGGAAGGAGCAAGAGAGGAAGTATGCAAGTGGCAGGAGCAGAATATCAGCTGCTGATCTTCTCCCTTGCCGCCCTGCCTTGTCCCCCATCAAAAGTTGCATTGTGCTCTTCCAAGAGATAGCTGTGATCCTTCCTTAAGGAGTTATAAATATGTCAGTCCCACTGCAATCTGTTACAGCAGTAGCCTTCAACAGTTTCAGACCTGGATCCCAATTTAAGCCCACACATGTATTTGGGCCCCCACTTCTTCTCCCCCCGCCCATACATCGTGGTGGTGGTGGGTGCAGCTACTCACCTTATGTTCAGACCCACCCGTTAAAGTCAGGGGGCCTGAGATTAAAGGCCTGAAGATCTATGTTACAGTGATTAAGGGCCCGAAGAACATCTATTTATACTTCCTTAATTCATAGAACATCGAGTTACTAGGTTGAAGTCATGAGCCAGTAAAAGAGGCCTTCGCATGCACCATCCTCCACTCCAGCTATTTCCTTTCTAGGGGGGGCATCTCCCTGAATCACTCCACCTCCTCAATGGGGCTGTTCACACAACACAACAGCCCACATGAGAGCTGGGGTGCATGGGAGGGGCAGATGTGGCTGCCATTTTGAATATGTGATCCCTGCTCAGAGGGTTGTTGTTATGTCATGTGAACCTGGCAAGCGTGGGTCATGCAAGGGTTAAACCACCTTCGTATAACCCAGGGTCTGTTTTGAATGAATGAATGAATATATTTATTACGGTCAACGACCAGCTCCCAATAATAAAACAGTATCAAATATACAAACATATAACGTACAAAGCACCATTATAACAATAATACATTCCAAGGTGTATAAAATTTATATCAGATTTAAAAACAACAAACAAACAAACAAAACCATAACCAGGATAAAGGATCACTATCTTAACAAGGAAGTGCGGCAAGCTATGGCAGCTGTACAAAATTTGGCCACTTTATTAGTAATAGAGGGGATCTGGTCAGAAAGTAGCAGCAGTATGTAATGATCTTCTGATCTACTTGGGAATTTACACAAAATAGGTAAAATAAGTTCTCTGCGAATGTCCCGATAAAAGGAACAGTATAAAAGAACATGACCCACGGATTCAACTTCCCCATTATTACAGGGACAGAGACGGTCCTGGAAAGGTATTCCTTGATATCTCCCCTCCAAAAGCATGGAAGGCAAGACATTAAATCGGGCCAAAGTAAAAGCTTTTCTGAGCTTGGGAAAAGTTAAATTGGCCAGATATGAAGGGGGGTCAAAAATCTTATTACCTATCCCACTAAATTTGGGCAATGCACTTAAATGATCTTGTAATTCTATGTCCCAGATTCTCTGCTTAACAACTGCTTTGGCTTTGGAGTAACCCAGCGCTATTAAGGTGTTGGGGGAGAGTCCCATTAATAACAGTTCTTTAAGCAGGTGCCTTTTCCACTTCGATTGAAAGGAGTCCAACAGAATCAGTGGTGCAAGTCCTACTGGTGAAAAAACAAGTTTTAGCCAGTAGTTTATCATATATACCTTGGCACGAGCTTCAATAGGGATTAAACCAGCCTCCAGTCGCAAAGTTATGTTGGGGACACAATGAGGAACTGAAAATATGGCTCTTAGGAACTTTGTCTGAATAATTTCTAGGGGACGAAAGTTGTAATAGGCACACAATTGGGAACCGTACAACATTTGTGCAACAATTTTAGCCACAAATACTTGAATCACGGAGGGGATATATTGCCCGCCTTTAGTATAGAAAAATCTTATCAGTGCTGCAGCACTCCTCCGTGCATTAGCTGCAGCATTATTTATTTGAGAAAGCCAGGATCCAGAAGTATGAAACATTATTCCTAAGTATTTGTAACTTGACACCTGTTCTAAAAGGTTCCCATTAATTGACCATTTGTGCTTGATTCTCCTCCTACTAAAAACCAACACTTTAGTCTTTGAATAGTTGATTGTCAGCCGTTCCTCATTACAGTATGATTGCAAGGCCCTCAAAAGTCGCCTTAGCCCAATACTGGATAGAGACAGTAACACCGCATCGTCAGCGTAAAGGAGAATTGAAAGAGAGCGGGTAGCTAACTTGGGTGGATGAAAATCAGGGTTTGATAAACTTGCCACAATTGAATTAATATAAAAATTAAACAACGTGGGGGCTAAAATACAACCCTGCTTAACTCCATTAAAGGTGGAAACTGGCCTAGACAGAACCCCAGCCTGGTTACAGTTCACCCGTAGCCTAGTATTTCCATACAGACGACGCATAAGCAGTAATAATCTCCTGTCAATGTTGGTATTCTCAAATTTGGCCCAAAGTTTATCTCTAGGGATTAGATCGAATGCTGACTTAAAGTCTATAAAAGCAGAAAAGAGGACACCATGTTTTGGTGAGGCATATTTGTCTACCAGATGTTGAAGGATAAATCCTTGATCTATGGTTGACCTTCCAGATCTGAACCCCGCCTGTTCTTCTTCAAGAATGTTTTCTGCATGTAGCCAGTCCAATAGTTTTCCAAGCAGATGGCGAGCATATAGTTTGCTAATAATACTCAGCAAGCTAATTGGACGGTAACTGGCTGGGTCTGATCTGTTCCCCTTCTTATATACTGGGATAATGATGGCTAAACCCCAGTCTTCAGGGATACAAGCTGTATGGTCAATCCATGTAAACAAAGATGCCAATACAGGGGCCCACCACTCTAAGTTGGCCTTAAGCAGGTCAGATGAAATATTATCTGGGCCTGGGGCTTTACCTGATTTTAACTGTTGAATCAACTTGGTGGTTTCTGCAGTAGATACGGGTAGCCATTCCTCCATACAATCTAGTCTTTCCTGCAGTCCCTGGTGACTTTCTTGAGTCACTGCAAAAATGCTCTGAAAGTATGATTCCCAGGTATTCGCAGAAATACAGGAATCAAGTTTGGAAGAGTAACTATGCAAGCCTCGCGCAACTATCCTC
This sequence comes from Shinisaurus crocodilurus, assembly GCA_021292165.1. Lineage (NCBI taxonomy): Eukaryota > Metazoa > Chordata > Lepidosauria > Squamata > Shinisauridae > Shinisaurus > Shinisaurus crocodilurus. The sequence goes on along the minus strand of CM037881.1, from coordinate 40,177,436 downwards.
CAAAAGGAGGCTGAGTCATTTAATTTGGATGCAGTTATTAGACGCTGCCATAGCTCTTTCTGCGCCTGAAGCTTTTTCCTCTTAATCAAGGCTTTGTATTTTCTTTTCATCGTAAACCAGTCTGCAGGGATCCTTGCCAAATTCTGCTCCCTATATGCTCTGTATTTCGCTACTAATCTATTTTTCTCCTCACTACATTCCTTATCGAACCAAGGTTTAGAATTATAAACCGAATTGTGGATTCTACTTGGCTTTTGATATATTAAATTTTTTTGGAGAGAATGTATCAAATTCCCATATACCTCTAGTACAGTCTCAATTGAGTCTGCTGTTACAAGAGAGGAACTGAAATGCATGTAAGACTCTGACTGAAATAATTGTTGCAGAGATTCATCAAGTTTACTAGACCACTTAATACGGATGGATCTTAGATCAACCGCAGTCAATGATGCTAATTCAATGTCTGCATACACTTTTAAGTCTCTAAGTTTCACATTCAGGACCAAAGGCAGATGGTCACTCTCTGGGCGGCAATCCACCTTAAAATCCGATACCAAATCCAACAATTTATGAGAAATCATAACATAATCTATGGTGGATGCTCCAGAGTTTGATAAGAATGTAAATTCCCCGGGCCTGTCACCCTTCAAGCTTCCATTTACAAGGACCAGATCAAGATTATTGAGCATATTCATAAGACAGAAGCCAGCATAATTGCAACCTTGATCTTTAGAGTACCTATTGGGAAGATGGTGGCCTAAATCCAATTCAGGGGGTAATGCATGGAAGCGTGAAAAAAGAGCTTCATCATTTTTGCCTATCCTTGCGTTAAAGTCACCAGTAACAATAATAGAGGCTTCGGGATATAATAATGACAAATTATTAATATATTCTTCTAATTTAGTCCACGCCGCCCTAGTCTGTGATTGCAACTGCTGGGGAGGTAAATAAACATTAATGATCAAAAAATCAGTTAGTCTAAATTTAAGGATCAGGGCAGTGGCAAACTGAAGCAGAGGCTCAAGGCTAAAAAAAGAAGCACATAACTTAGTTGATATAAGGATACCCAATCCACCTTTCGGACGACCACCTCTTTCACTGGGGACTGCTTTAAGTATATGAGACACGTAACCATCTATTATCAGGTCCTCCTGGGACCATGTCTCTTGAAACAACAAAATGTCAAATTTGGCAACATAATCTACAAATGAAGAGTCTCTAGCTTTTGTAAACCATCCCGCAATGTTCCATGATAAGAACTTAATTACAAAATTTCCCTGATGTAAAGATGGTCGATCTAGAACTCTTGTGTGACTAGTTCCAGTTACCAAATCTGCATTACTAAGTAAGACTTTGTCTGAGTTTGGATAAATCAGTTGTTGTTCCATCTGAAGTTTTAGCAAGGACTGATCAGAGGATGTTGTAATTCTGTTCTCCGAGTCAGTTATTTCCTGCTCAAGTACAGATATTGCTTCTATGTTAGAGTGAGTGCAGACGGTGTATTGCAGAGAATCCAACTCTTCTGACAGGGGATATGTGATCAAATTCCCCATAGGGACAACAAAATCCCTCTTACATGAGATGTTGGCAGTTCTAGATGGTTTCTTGATGGCTACTCCAAGGTGTGTCTGTGAATTTAGGTTATCCCCATGTCAGTAGATGTATTGCCATTCCGTTCTATCTCCATGACTGAACTGTCCCCTCCAATCATAATTGGCTTCTTTGTCATTTGCCTGTTTAGGGGCACTTTGTTGCCACTCAGTTCCAGGAAACAACATCCTATTAGACCCCTTATTTACATATTCAGTCCCATCTTTGAGCCTTCTGTTCTTCCTCCATTTGGATCTATATACTGTATTTCTGTCTCTGATCAGAACCGGAATTGGATTGCTTTTATCTGTTCCAATATTGTCTAACTCCAGACTGGTAATAAGGACTTCAGGTTTCCCGGCATATGAGCGTGGTCCTTGGGCTGAAGTTTGTGACTCCTGTTCATCCAAGTCTGGCCCCTCTGAATTTAAAATATCTGTCACACGTGAAAAAGTGTTTACTTGGGTCGTCCCTGGAACTGTTTTGCTGTAAGGCTTATCCTTCACTTTTGGCAGCCCCTTAGTCGTTTCTTCTCTTCTTATTGTTTTGACACATTTGTCCCTTTTACTGACATCCCCTGCATCAATCAGTTTAAAAAGAGGCTTAAAATTCATACTACTCTTTTTTGTCAGATGCTTCTGGCCCTCTTTTTTCCCATTTTTAATGCGCTTGGTTTGTTTGCTCTCTGTAGTAATGATGGATGTCAGTTTCTTAGAAGGTGCTTTGTCTTTCCTTCTGTCATTTAAATTTGCCTTTACTACTCTGGCATTTCCTTGAGATGTTATAACTTCCGGATCAGTGTTAGGAAGCTGAGGAGCAACACAGTCAGCTTTGTCTACAATAGTTGGCTTGGATATTGAAGGGCCCAGGGTATTCTGTCCTACGCATAGCAGTAGTTCCTCGAGAGAAAGGCTGGCAATTCTTTCGACTGTTTTGGGGGATAAATTGTAATGCTCGTCACTATCTGCCCAGAATAAAGATTTTTCTTTCTTTCTTTGACCCGGGAGGTCCTCAATTTGAGATGGAGCTCTCTCCTTCAGTAATCCCTTTACTGCATTCAGTACTTCTATTATTTCCTTCACTAAGTCTCTAATTTCCAGTATAACATCAAGTGATGAAAAGTTGCCCCCATCCTTAGTGGATACAGGTATATTAGGGGAAATATCTGCTTCTTGGATTGAACTCTTTGTGATGAATGTTTTCCTAGATTGATGTCCCTCCTGCACCTTCCACTGCCCTTTACTCTTATTGTTTCCCTCAAATTGCTCAGGTGGAATAACAGGGGAGAGCAAAAATTCCTCCATTCTTAATTTACCAAAGTCCACACTCAGAAAACTATTTAAATGGCTGCTATCCAATAGCTGCTCCTTGTCTGGTGCAATGTCAGGTAAATCAATAGGTAGGTTTACTTGCCTCTCCATAGGTGCCTCCAACACATACTCCACCCTGGGGGCAGATGAAACCTGTTTCTTGATAAAATCTGTCATCTTTGTTTGCTTCCTTCTTTTACTTGCTATACCATAACCCCTTGCCATGTTATGTCCATTATTACCGTCTCGGCTATTGTCCGAGGGGGGTGAAGGAAACAGCGAGTCTCTGATATTCCTTGCCAGGGCGGGAGGATAATCCAAAATCCCCGCGCATTTGACCTTTTTTCTGAGATCAGAGATGGGGGTAATAGACAGTGGCGTCATCATCTGTACCTGATGCAATACTGGAGGAGACAGAGTTATGTCTATAATTTCAGCATCACTTGGATGAGACTGTTCCATTTTATACTTCAGATTTAAAGTTAGCTCTTCTCTCAATATCTACTGGAAGGTAGAGCTATAGCAGAGACTCTCCTTTCATTGGAATGTCCTTCCTAATGACAGAATAATAAATAACACCTGGTCCTCAAAAGTTCAGTAGCACCGTTGGTTTCTGTCTATTTCAATGGCTTAAGCAATAAAAGTCATGGCATATAAGCCAACCTTTAAAAATGATTTTATTAAATATAAAAAACAATTAAAATTTATTTAATATTAATGATTAAAAATTATTAAAAAATTAGAAAAATATATTTAATAAAGGTCAGTCTTAAAAAATTGTTTTCGGCAGCCTTCCTAGGCTTTCAAAACTCGTTTTCTAATCTGCGTGAGTCTCTTGCATCTGCCCCTTACGCTGTTTATCTAACACGTTGGTTTATTATTGCAATTAGCTTCAAATCTTATCTTCATAAGTGGAGTTTTCTTACTGTTTAGTACTGTTGTTCCGGGAGCTCTTCCACATTGCATTGCACATCCAACGTAAATTCTTGGCCTCTTAAATTGAGGAAGCCTACAACAACTCGTTAGAAATTAGTTCCCTTCTCCCAAGGTGGGGGAGAGAGTTGTGGCGGGGTGTCGTAATGCCAAGGTTATACCGTTCACAGTGATAATCCTTTGCTTTTGTAATAGTAAAGGACAATGTTAGCAGTGCCAAGATAGAAGTCGAGCTTTAGGCTTTAAACTGTAGCCAAAATAAACAAGTAAAACAAGTGAAATAAATTAAAATAAACGGAGCTGCCGGACTGCGAGTGTGCTGCCGCACCCTACCGGAACCGGAACCAGGGTCTGTTTTAAGGTTATGTGAGGGTAGTTTAACCCTCGCATAACCCACACTTGCCAGGTTCACACAACACAACACGACACCCACCCGAGCAGGGGTTGCATATGCAACTTGGCGCCCATGGGCACCACGGCTCATTGTGGGTTAACTAAACCAAAACGAACGGCGATGCATCATCTGAACCTGGTCAATCTGTTCCTAGAAATAATTAAGGGTTCCTATCACTATATCAGAAAGGTACCGGTAGTTTGACATATTCTACAAGGCAACTGTAAATGCTGAGATAATATATGTAAAGTACTTTGAACACTCTAAAGTGCAGTACAAATGTTATAATTCTACCGCAATTCAAAACAAAAACCAACAACAACAGTATGGCTTGTAGAAGGATGCTCTATCATAATTTCAGCAGGACTCAAAGCATTTAATGAGCATTCTCTCAGAACCCGCTGGCAAAATCCTCTATGGAGGCCAGTATTATTATCTACACTTTACAAATGGCAGTTTGAGTCTGAGAGAACAGTAGCTTACCAAAAATTACAAATTTGTGGCTGAAGAGAGATTTCAAATGGGAGCTTTTGGGGTCAAAATTCACACTCTTAGTCATGTTACACTACCTATGGGGCTTTCACAAGAGGGTTTGGCAAAACTACAAAGGCATTCCAATACTGTAATACATCCCAGCAAGAACATTTTTCTACACACTTGTAACACAAGCACAATAAAATATCCAGATTACTGAAACAAGCTGAATATGTAGCAGAAATGTGGATTTACTCCTATAAGATGTAGCTTGCACACAATTTTGCTAGCACATACCAGTCCTGTTCCCCAGTTAAGGGGATTAATGTAAGTTCTTCCAATGCTCCGTGTCTTTATTTAAAGCAGGGGTGCACAACCTTTTCCGTCCAGCGGGCTGCATCTAGTGTTGGCTGGGGACCACATATGTACAAATCTGCATGTATGTAAATATATTCTATGCACACACACACAACTCAGGGATGGGGAGATTTAAACCTCCCAGCCTGCTGAAATCTAGTAGCAGTGATATCAGAAGTGGGACCACTGGGGATTGGGAGAGGCTTTCCCCTATCTCATCCTGTAGTGATCCCCGGTGAGAATGCAGTACCAGAACAGCATTTTCCCCCCACAGGCCAGCTACCGGTAATCAGTTGAGCTACAGGGGAAAGTGTGTGGGGTCCCGCCAGCTTTGCAGACCAAGCTGGAAGCAGCCAAGGGCCACGTCTGATTTTAAAGAATGAACCACTCCTCCCACATCAGGCTCCTCACACAAGCATGCCAACACCTGCACCTTGTCCTCCACCATCACCCCTTACTTGTTTGAGGACCCCCAACACAAGTAATTCAGCAAGCAAGCAAGCAACAATCCAGACTCTTTAGTGTGACACATGGAAAAAAACAAGAGGCATGAAGTCATTTACTGAAACACACACAGTGTTGCCACCTAGACAGGCTGGCTCATGTTTAGTCTGAAAATTAAGCAGGAACCTACAACAGCATGATGAAGCAAGCACAAATAAACTATGACCTGGAGCATTAATCTCAGAGAAGGTCTCCTAACAGAGAGAGCATGTACCAGGGTAGTGCACTGGTTGTGTCTGGATGTTTTAAGCCCTGGTACAAGTCTCCATGCAGCTATGAAGCTCACAGTGTGACCATGGGCAGGCCACATATATGTTTCAGTCTAACAAAGCTCAGAGACACTCTACGAATAAAAAGCTGTTCTGAGCTCAGTGGAAGAAGGGAGAGATACCCATCATGATAAATATAGTCATATAGGAATTCTTCCATACTGCTAAGCAAAGGAAGGTCCAAATGCCACATCATCATCTTCAGCCAGCACATTATGCCAGCAACAGGGCTATGGATTCACAATTTTATCATACATCAAGATTTCCCCCCCACTCTCAACTCACCCTTCTTTCATTTTTATAAAGTTAAGTCATTCATCATATAAAGTTATCATTACAAGACTGTAGAAACAAGCTTGCTATATCAACCAGTTAAGTTGTGTTAAGATGATCCCCTCGCCGGATCGTCACCTTGAAGTGGTGAGTGGGCTTGCGTGTTCCGATGAATCCTGTGAGCAATGCCGTCGGGAGCTATGTACTCCCAGTAGGGTCACCCATGGCGGTAAGGTCCGGGGAGAGGAACCAGACAAAGAACGATCCAAAACATAAAGTCCTCAACGGCAGAACAGGCGGAAGATAATTAAACCTAAATTACAACGGCTGTGAAGGCGGATGAAGGCTGCAGCAGAGAATGGTTTTCCAATCGTCAGGGTAACCGTGCCATTGGATCTCTGCCGTACTCTGTCAAGTTTGTGTGGTGACTCGTTGTGCACCGATCTCCCCACATAAAACAGTTTCACGCACAGGCGTCTTCCAACCCAACCCATCCAACCCAACCCAAACAAACAAAAAAAAAAGTCCCATGGCGACTGGCGAATGGCAACGGGGGCAGGACTGTGAATCTGGAAGCCCCTAGTCATGGACCAGCACATGGGCGGTGGATGCAGACTCAGTCGCCCTGTTCAAGGAACGAGGTAGTCGAGCAGCTCGGCAGCTGTATCCATGACTGAGCAGCCCTATTTAGGATCCACTCTGCTCACCCCGTATGGGGAGGGGGCTAGAAAAGGTGCCCTAAACATAGTCTACCTCTTTCTCCCCTGACTGGATTACCGCGTCCAGTGGGGTCACCATTTTAGCGGTCGAAAAAGACATTTGAACTTTGGAACATGGAATATACGGACATTGCTGGATAACATAGATAGTGAACGCCCTGAGCGTAGGACTGCTATTATTGCAAGGGAGCTGAGACGGTTTAAAATTGACATAGCAGCACTTCAAGAAACTCGAAGGGCAGGAGAGGGACAGCTGAAAGAAGAAAAAGGAGGTTATACCTTCTTCTGGAAAGGACTACCTGAGCAGGACCGACGAATACATGGTGTAGGCTTTGCCATCAAAAATGAACTAGTGAACTCTTTGTCAGAAGTTCCTACTGGCATTAACGAACGCCTGATAACTCTTCGATTAAAGCTCGCCAATAACCAACAGGTAACTATTTTGAGCGCTTATGCACCAACATTAGATGCTGATGATGACATCAAGGAAAGTTTTTACAGCCAGTTGGACACTCTCCTGTCAGAGATACCTAAGGAGGATAAAATTATCCTCCTGGGCGATTTTAACGCAAGAGTCGGGCGTGACTTTGATTTATGGCCAGAAACTATTGGAAAAGACGGAGTAGGTAATAGCAACCCGAACGGACTCTTACTTTTGTCTATATGTGCAGAGCATAATCTCACTATCACAAACACGCTCTTTCGACAAAAGAATAAGTTTAAAACATCGTGGCAGCACCCACGGTCAAAGCACTGGCATCTTCTGGATTATGTAATTGTCCGTGTTAGAGATCGCCGCGATGTACTTCTTACTAGGGCCATGGTGAGTGCCGACGACTGCTGGACAGACCACCGACTAATCCGGTCCACAATGGTTATCAACATTGCTCCCCAACGTAGGCTTCAAGGAAGGAAACCAAGGCGTAAAATGAACATCCAAGTCCTTCAAGATCCTATTAAGCAAACTCGTCTTCAATCACTTCTTAAGGAACATCTACCTAGGGAACCTCCTGACAACATTGAGGACCATTGGTCTAAGCTGAAAACCTCCATTACTGCAGCTTGTGAACAAACTATTGGATATGAAACTAAGAAACATCAGGATTGGTTTGATGAAAATGACAATGAGATTAAATATATAATTGACCAAAAAGGAAAGCCTTCCAAATATGGCAAAATGATATTAACTGCGCTGCCAAGAAAAAAACCTACGCTAGCGCAAAGGCTGAGGTCCAAAGAAGAACAAGAGAACTTAAGAACGCTTGGTGGAAAAAGAAAGCTGAAGAAATTCAACAACTTGCAGAATCTCATGATGCACGGGGCTTTTTTAAGGCCACAAGGGCCATTTATGGACCAAAAACCTATGGTACAAACCCTTTACAATCAAAAGATGGCACCAAACTCTTAAAAGACAAAGAGTCTATTGCACTGCGTTGGAAAGAGCATTATTATGACCTTTTAAATCGTAAATCTAAGGTGGATAATGAGATTTTTTCGCAAATCCCGCAAAAACAAATTAAAGAGGAACTTGCAATACTCCCCACTTTGGATGAAGTAAAAAAAGCCATTAATCAAATGAAGAACAACAAAGCTAGTGGACCAGATGGGATTCCTGCTGAAATCTTTAAAGAAGGGGGCCCCGAACTTGTACAACATCTTCATAAACTCATCGAAAAAATCTGGATAAGAGAAGAGATCCCAGAAGACTTCAGGGATGCCATAATTATCACCCTCTTTAAGAAGGGTGATAGAACAGACTGTGGAAACTATCGGGGCATTTCTCTCTTAGCAACCGCAGGTAAAATATTTGCTAGGATTCTCGCAAACCGTCTTCTATCTATTTCAGAAGAGATCCTCCCTGAAACTCAATATGGTTTCCGCCCCTCTAGAGGGACAGTAGACATGATTTTTACTGCACGTCAGCTCCAAGAAAAATGCCGGGAGCAAAATCAACCCCTTTATATGGCATTTATCGATCTGGCTAAGGCCTTTGATACTGTAGACCGTACAGCTCTCTGGACTATCCTTATGAAAATTGGATGCCCCAATAAATTTGTGAATATCTTGCGACTTCTCCATGACAACATGACGGCAACGGTTTTGGACAACAACGGCTCTCATGGTGCTCCATTTAAAGTGGGATCAGGTGTTAAACAGGGATGTGTTATCGCCCCAACATTATTTGCCATTTTCATCGCCATGGTTTTACATCTTGTCAAGGGGAAACTTCCCACCGGTGTGGGAATTATATATCGAACAGATGGAAAGCTTTTTAATCTCAGCAGGCTGAAAGCAAAAAGTAAGGTAATTACAACCTCCGTTGTGGAACTTCAGTATGCTGATGATAATGTGGTCTCCGCACATTCAGAGGACGATCTCCAAACTATCCTAAATGCTTTTGCAGAAGCATACGAAAAACTTGGTCTCTCACTTAACATCAAAAAAACCAAAGTGCTTCATCAGCAAGTGCAAGCCAACCCTTTGGTGATGCCATCTATCCAGCTTGGCGGGACAATACTGGAAAATGTCGATCATTTTCTCTATCTTGGCAGCTATCTTTCTGTTACAGCTAACATCGACAGTGAAATCCAGCATCGTCTGAGCTCCGCAAGTGCCGCATTTTCTCGAATGAAACATAGAGTGTTCGAGGATCGGGATATTTGTAAGAAGACCAAAACACTGGTTTATGAAGCCATTGTATTACCAACTTTATTGTATGCCTGCGAAACATGGACTATCTATAAACGTCACTTCCACCTCCTTGAAAGGTTTCATCAACGTTGCCTCCGGAAAATCCTGCAAATTACTTGGGAAGATAGGCGAACAAATGTCAGTGTACTGGAAGAAGCAAAGACTACTAGCATTGAAAAAATGATCCTTCAACGCCAACTTCAGTGGACCGGTCATGTTGTTCGAATGCCTGACTGCCGCCTCCCAAAGCAGTTACTTTACTCCCAACTCAAGGATGGAAAGCGGAATATCGGTGGTCAATATAAGAGGTTTAAAGATGCTCATAAGGCTAATCTAAAAAAATGCAATATAAACATCGAAAACTGGGAAGCTCTGGCCCATGAACGATCTAAATGGAGGTTGGCCTTTCACAAAGGTTCCATGGACTTTGAAGAAGCCCGAGTGCAAGGTGAAAGGGAGAAACGTGCTAAGCGAAAAGCACGTCAAATGAATCCTTTACAGGACCATCTTCTATCTGGTAACCTGTGTCCTCACTGTGGGAAGCTGTGTGGATCTAGAATTGGCCTCCACAGTCACTTACGGACCCATCGCTAGAGTCTACACAATCTTCTTTAGAATTTCCTCCTTTTATCCCGGAAGACAATCTTACTCGGTCACGAGTGATCGCCTGATGATGATGAGGTTTGTTTAAGTGTAAAAGGAGCAAAGCGCACACTTTCCCCCCAGCAGCACAGGTTTTACCCCAGCCAAAGATCCTAAACCTTTCGTAAGAGTGTGAGGTTAGAGGGAATCTAGCACCCAGAATTATCTATCATAACAGTTGAAGCGAGGACAAGAAGGGAAGGGGAGCAGCTTACCTTGAAGCATCTGGGATTCCCAACCCTGCATGAGCAGAACTTCACAGCAGAGCTTTAGAAGGAGAGCGTATGTTTCATGAGACTGACGAACAGCGTGGCAATCAGAGAATAAATGAACACTGCTCACAAAGTAGTTGTTTCTCAAAGAAAGCCACTCCCAACATCAGTACAGTTGTGCTGTGGATTGAATCATTCACAAGGAAGGGTGGAGTATGAAGGAAATGTATGACCTAGTCTAGAAACATTGAATCATTCCTCTGTCCATACATCAGGTTATCTTATCTTATTTATTTATTTATTATATTTATACCTCGCCTTTTTTCCTTCAAGGAACCCATTCTCATTTCTTAACTTTACTGACACAACGACTCAACATCATAATAACCCTTCTTCCATCCCTCGTACTGGTAATATGGTAGAACTGAATTTATGCTGTCTACTGTGCTCCATAAAAGTATCTCCTGCTTAAGAAATGCAATGGCGTTTGTTCTTTGATCTTACCTACTCCCACCCTTCTTCCCAGTCCTGTGAATGGAATCACAATGTGAGGACCACCATAACACACAGCAGAGGAATGGAGAAATTGTAAAGCCAGTTGGTGCAAGAAAATTCATTAGCCTGCTCTGCAGATTAAACTTTTAGAAGTTTTTTTTGTTTGTTTTAGCACTAGGACAACTGTTCTATTACTAATGAAATGTTGTACCTTTTGCTAAGGAAGAACTTGAATGTTCAAAACACCTAACAGCCAAGCTGATAATAAATCCTTTTGCACCTAAGGTGTTTGATGTTTCCATATTCCCCCCCCTGAATGGAACCAGACCCAGGCCTAATCAAAGTGCTGCTGCATATTTAAAAAACACACACTCCAAATGTAAGGATTAGTCATCTTTTCTGGGCAGGACCAAATTATCTTTTAAAATTATATCAACACCACAATCACTCCTTTGTCCTTAGAATACCTTAATGTAACCTCCACCCCCACCCCCATTTCATTTCAATTCACTGTCTTATCTTTGTTCTAAACTTCAATCCCTGCAGTAAAACCTAAAAGTTCAAAAGCTTCCGGCAAGTCAACCAGTGCATCATTTCTGTCTTAGGGCAAAAACAGATGCAGGACATAATTTGCCGTTGCATTAGTTAAAAAACCCACAGTTAATAGCAGGCACAGGCCCCCTAATTTTCGCTGGGATCACAGAGAGGGGGGTTAACCTTATCTCTAGTGGTGGTAGGGATTTCAGGACAACGGCTGGTGAAGAAAAGGTTAAACCCCCGACTCCACGAAACCCAACAAAAATTGGTGTACTGTGCCTACTGTTAACTCGTGTGTGTATATGTGTGTGTGTGTGTGTATTTAACTAATGCAACGGCAAGTTATAGACCAAGCCAGTGCATCTTTACTTAATTTGCATAATTTATTCTGAGCACAGAACTCAGACTGTAGAGTAAGCACGTTGCCCTTCTTTTTATTATTACACATCCAAGTAGATTGCTGCATATGTAACCCAAGTCATGGAAATAAAAATTGCCTAAATTAGGTGGCTGCTTAAAATCCAGAGTATCTGGTGGCCTCGAGATGAACCTATTTCTACACATCCATATTTGAAGATTCCAGACCAAAATGAATAAAAAAAACCTGGGGGACTGTGCCTGCTATCAACTTGCATGTGTGTGTTTAATGAATGCAACTGCAAGTTTAGCACTGCATCTAGTCCGGTCATCATTCTCTAGGATCAACACAGATCAAAATGAGTTTGTTTACAGCTTTATCACCATTCATGAGCTTTCCCTGTCTTACATTGCTGTACGGTACTCCTGCTTGAGGCTGGGTTTACGCTATCGAAGACATAAGGGATTTATTTCTCTTCTCCATATTCCTCCAGGGTCTTGCGATCATTTGTATTAAAAAGCCACATTTGAGGGGGCAATATCTTATCATAATCTGCACTCCTTGTTTTCTTAAGTTCTTCTTTTGGTTGGACTTCTCTAGCTCTCCCACGGCTGCCTCCCATACTGATACATAAACTCACCTCAAAGAGCATGTACATTAAAGGAGGATGGTTCTTTTGTGTCTTGACCAGATCACAAATAAACATATCTAGATCAGATCACAGCTGCACATGTTTGGAGGATGGTTATAAAGGGATGTCACACTACTTGACGGATTTCTAAACTTGTCTGCAGCATAGAAAGCCACATCCTGTTATCTTTTGGAAAAGGATCAGGAAATGCCCCAATATGATTGTGCAGAAAACAGTCTTTGCTAGAGGCTATGCCAGAAATGCCATTACCATTACAGGAAAGCAAACATAAAGCAAGACATTTTATAATATGGTGGGGAATACTATATATCAGGGATAGATAACCCAGCGCTCTACAGAAATTTTGGACCACAACTCCTGTAATTCCTGGACACTGGTCATGCTGGCTACGGCTGATGTCCAAGACATCTGGAAAGCATCAGGTTGCCTACCCCTCCTATATATGTACTATAGTGGAGAATACTGTTTATACAATAGTGGGGAGAAAAACACCTGAGTAGCAGCTGGTGGGTTGTGTGGAAACTAGACAACTTTAGGGGTGGACAGCAACCAAGAAAGAGTTAACTGGCACCGGTTTGGATATGGGAAATTACTTGAGTTAGCAGCAAAATCTTTTCATACTTAGCTGTTCTGTGGTGCTTTTTAGAGCATCCAAACAACATCACATAATTACTTCAGTATTCTTACAACTTTATAGGGTAAGTCAATATAATTTTCCACATATTGCAGATAGAGCTGAGACTGTGAGTAGTAGTAGTTTGCTTTAAAGGTTAAAGTGGTCATTAGCCGCATTTAAAATAGAAAACCAACAGAAGCCACAGGTAGGGACGCGTGAGGAATCCGTCAGGGGGGTGAAAATCCATCAGATTTTCATGATTCAGCCCCCTGGATTCCAGTTCGCTGGCCACACGCTGGCACCAACTAGCTGCAGCGTGAGTCGACCGCAATTTGCGTTTGTTTTTTTAAAACTGCCAATGGAATTTGCGCAAACCAGCACCCGGAAACCATGTAGTTTTAAAGCAACTTGCACGGTTTGCACAAATTGTGCTAGCTCCACATGGCTTTTGGGTGCGGACTTGCACTAAAACAGCTATTTTTTTCGCTGAAGTCCACAAAAACAACAACACTCAACTCGACCCACTGCAAATCATTGGATCAGAAACGGGTAGGAAATCCGGTAAACTCAAACAAACCAGATTTCCATGTTTCAGCACATCCCTAAGTCAGGATCCCCTGACCCAGATCAGGACCCAGTATGCCGGGGCGGGGGGAGGATTAAAATAAATGCTGATACAAATAGCAGCTTTGGGAGTGATTTTCAGCAGAAAAATACCATGGGGAAAAGGGTTAAACACACTTATAACACTCTGACCCTGTAATAGCATCTCAGTCCATGGGGGTTGGGGAGGGGTTGTAGCTGCTGTCAGTTTTTAAAAAGAAAAAGAAAAAAGAAGGAGAATCCCAAGCACAGAATTCAAAGACATGTTTAACATATGCAGGGTCAGGCCTGGTTATTACTTGGATGGGAGACCCCTCCTCTAGTTTCCTGCATTGAGCAGGGGGTTGGACTCGATAGCCTTGTAGGCTCCTTCCAACTCTTATGATCTATGAAATCTATGAAATCTATATCTAGTTTAACTTTAAGGTTACTTAGCAAATTTATGTGAGAGGCAAGATCAGAACTAGAGTGTTCCTTTTTCACAGTACAGTCTCTTAGCCAGTATGCTTTACCTGGAAGACAATCTTACTCGGTCATGAGTGATCGCCTACTGACTGACTAGTTCTCACTGTGTTGTCAACTGCAACATCCACAATTAGGTCCATGAGAAGTAGAAACTACCTATCCAGCACAGAACAGACTAAATTATGGTTATAATGCCAGCAGCCTGCAAATACAAGTATTCTTCCCCTTGCTTTGAGGGCACGCAGGCAACTTGGTTTAGCTGGCCTTGCCTGCACTTGTCACACAAACTTTGCTAACAAGCAGCTGAATCTCAAAACTGTTGTAACTCAAATAAGTATGGTTAGGACTCCAGTGCAACCAGATTAGAACAGAAGTATAACCCATGTTTGACAATGCACTGAGAGAGCTTCAGCTGTTGGGCGGTATAGAAATGAAATACCGTATTTTTCGTGCCATAAGACGCACCGGACCATAAGACGCACTTACCATATGGTACCAAAAAAAAAAAAAAATTTTTTTTTAAATCAGCTGTTCCATGGGGAATCAGCTGAGAGGCGCCCTGCCCAGGAGGCCTCCGCTCTTCCGGACCAGCAGAGGAAAGTAAAATAAAAATAAAATAATAAAATAATAATAATAATAATAATAATAATAATAATAATATTTTTTTAAAAAAAACATCAGCTGTTCCGTGGGGAATCAGCTGAGAGGCGGGGGCTTCCCCCACCCTGCCCAGGAGTCCTCCGCTCTTCCGGACCAGAAGAGGAAAGTAAAAAAATAAAAATAAAATAAAATAATAATAATAATAATTTTATTTTTTAAAAAACAGCTGTTCCATGGGGAATCAGCTGAGAGGCGGGGGCTTCCCCCGCCATGCCCAGGAGTCCTCCGCTCTTCCGAACCACCAGAGGAAAGTAAAAAAAAATAAAATAATAAAATAATAATAATAATAATAATAATAATTTTATTTTTTAAAAAATCAGCTGTTCCACGGGGAATCAGCTGAGAGGCAGGGGCTTCCCCCGCCCTGCCCAGGAGTCCTCCGCTCTGGACCAGCAGAGGAAAGTTAAAAAAAAAAAAAATTTTTTTTTTTTTTTTTACTGTATTCACTCCATAGGACGCACAGACATTTCCACCTAGTTTTTTTGGGGGGGAAGTGTGTCTTATGGAGCGAAAAATACGGTAAATGATGATGATGACAATGCACTGAGAAACAAGGAAGCACAAACATTCATTGATTCTGGCAGCAAACTCAGAATCTGGCACCTTGCAAATCTCAGCGTTGACTTTTAAAGAAAAGGCAAGTTTCTAGGCCTCACTGTTATACAGAAAGTATTTGAGATATGTTGACTTGCATTTGTTAAACACCCCAAAATAGGGGGTCCATAAGTTTTGGCTTAGCTACTAGCCACCTATTATTGTGATCACCACTGGCCCAAACAAACAAATCCTCTCTTCTCCCCGACTCCTCTGTGATCTACCTTGCTTTGTGCTGTGCTTTTGCAGAAGCCACAAGAGACATACATTGCTTCTGCAAAACAAAATGGGAAGAGACCAACTCCTCCCTTTCTCCAAGTTATCTATAGTCACAAGAGAATTGGGGAAGGGGGGCTTGCCCGATGGAGAGGGTCTGTTCCACTGACAACCTGGCAAGAGAATTTGTGAAGCCTTGCCCCGAATCAATTGCAGCTTTCTGCAGGGATTTGTCAAGAGGTTTGTGCAGTGTACAACTGTTTTTTCCTTTCCTGGGCTTCTATTAACTGTCTTTTATAACTATTACTTTCCCACTTCTGCACATGTATATTTCACATTTACCACCTCTTCTGCTGCAATCCTTGCCAAGAAAAATCCAATTTATTTGAACCTTGGAGACAGAATAGATTATGCCAGGTGAGTGCATATTTACTTAATTTACATAATTTATTCTGGGCACAGAAGTCAGACTGCAAAGTAAGCACATTGCCCTTCCTTTTATTTTTACACAGCCAAGTAGATTGCTGCATATGTACCCCAAGTCATGGAAATAAAGATTGCCGGAGTATCAGGTGGCTTAGAGATGCACCTATTTCTACACATCAGTATTTGAGGATTCCAGGCCTAAATGAATAAAAGAAGCATCTGGGAAAGGAACATGCTGAATCATGTCACAGTACTGTGATTATCATAATCTGGTCTCACCTCTGATAGAGGCAAATAGACTATATTGTACATATGTGCATTATAATTACAAAGATAGCATCACCCTGGTGCTCTCCCTGCCTATAGAGATTTACACAGAGGATGCTGTTTCCCACTTCTCTTCTTCATTTAGGGCACAATCCTGTAGTGATTATCATAAGCCCCTGAATTCGGAGGTTTATGCTCATCCTATGCAGGGCGGGAGCAGCAGAGGCAATCTTCACCTCCCTGTCCTCCCACCCTGCGTTTTTGATAGACGGGCTTCTTTGCCCGTCTAGCAACAGCATTTCAAAGGGGGAGGGAAAGAGGCTGGGGAGGCCTCACGATATATCCTGGCCCCTCCAGTCTCCCCCCTCCCCACCCACCGTAATACCCCCTCCCCCTCCCCATCTCCAAGGTTGCTTTCCTGACCTTGGAGAGCAACCTGCGAGGTTCTTTCCCTGCCAGCTGCAAGGGGGGGGGAGTGGGGGATTGGTTGGAGCTCCAATTCCCAGCTCCGAGGTTGGAGCACTGTCTCCGACCTGGGAATCCAAAATATCCTATGGCCCCCTCAGACGCTGCCTAGGGGCCACAGGATTACTCCCTTAAAAGCATCTTATATATCAGGGTTTTTTTCTTTCTTTTTTTAACCTGAGGGAATTTTCCCATTTGGAGGACTTCAGAGCTGTTAGTTCCCAAATGAAAGCAATCAAACTGACACACTGGAACACAGGAGCTAAGTAAACATTGTGAGGGACACTAGAGGAAATACAAAAAGGACTAAGCTCAGTCCCCGTGGCAACAAGTCACCACTCTTTATGGGGAGTTCTACCGGTGTTATAAAAAGAATGGACTTTGAAATCATTTAAGACCTAGTCAAATCACCTTGGCAAAGGTGCCAGGGGAAAGATGTCATGGTGAGCAAGGTATTGCTGCTGAAAATAGGAATCCAATGGGAGTTCATCCTCATTCCCACCCCCACCCCCACATGAAGCAACATCACCACGTTGCTTGTTTCCATATTCCAACACCAGTGGAAGCTAATAATATGAAACGGAAGCAAGGAAACCTATGATATGACATGACATCACATGCTTCCTTAACCATACACCTTCCAGCAACCGTCTCCAACCTGGTACCCTCCAGATATTTTGGACTACAATGCCCATCATCCCCAACCTGCATGGTTCCTGCATAGTTAGATTAGCTGCTTCTACTACCAGGACGAGCCCAGCAGGGACAATCGGGCAGCAGTTCTGGCTTAGACACATCCGCACATGGCAATGATGGAAAACATTTGCTCTTGGCTCCAGAACTATAAGAAGATATCACTGATTCCATTCTTCTGTTATTAGGAAGTTACAAAAAACCCACAGGGGTGTGGTCTGGGTGCGGGCTGATTTTTACTCAGACCTGCACCAAATAATTTAATACGGTTTGCCAAAGAATGGAACAGTTTCCTGATTCCAAATGTTATCAGGACAGGTCAATAACACTGCATTTTATAAATCCTCCCCTCCCTACCCTCCAGATTAGCTACTATACCTGCAATCAATATAGTTACAGGAGAAAATTAAACTGGGGAAAATTAAACTGGACATATTCTAATCCGGTGAATAATAGACAGAGCTGTGTGTTGGTCATCATTCTGCAAGAGCACACGGAATGCACAGAATATGGGATTGGGTGCAGTATTCAGTTTCCTGAGGATCTTAGCTCCCATTTATTTGTTTAGATAAGAAAAATTCCTGCATGAAAGAGATTTCACCGCATTTGAGCAGTCAGTTATGTCTAGAGAACTTATAGAAGGAAATGCATCAGCTAGGGGTCTTACAAAGATGTTATATAAAATGTTGCAGAAATCAGAAGAGCAGGCAGAAAATCTTAAAATAGTTTGGGATACAGAGTTTGAAGAGGAAATATCAAAGGATGAGTGGAACAAGATTTGGGATAGGCGAATATTGAAAAATATGTCAATAAGAATTAAAGAGAATTTTTACAAGTTAATTTGGAGATGGTATTTGACTCCGGTGAGATTAAATAGAATAGATAACAAATGTTCTCCAATGTGCTGGCGAGGTTGTCAGGAGCTGGGTACATATGCTCATATGTGGTGGAGTTGTAAAAATGTAATGGATTTTTGGAAAATGATTTTTGAAGAAATATCAGAAATTGTTGGAGTTGACCTAGAGGTTTGTCCTAAATTAGCTTTGCTATCAATAACAGAAAAGGTGGCCGGTCCTCAAAATGTTAAAGAATTAATTATAAATTTGTTAACGGAAGGTAGATTAATGATAGCAAGGAAATGGAAAATTCAGCAAGTTTTCACTATTACCGATTGGTATAAAGAAGTATGGGATATGGCATTAAATGATATGTTGACTTGTAATATCAAATGCAAAAGGGGTCAATTAAAGAAAAATAATTTTAAGGATATTTGGGGTTTATTTTTGGAATATGTGTTAAAAAAGGGGAAAGGGAGTATGCCATGTCAAGACATGTTGTATTTTTGGAATAATGAATAGAGATATTGTATTATTTGGTCCCGTGGTGATGGGAGCACTATATAAGTTATATGTGTGTTTTCTTTGAATTGTTGAAAAAATTTAAAATAAAAATTTAAAAAAAAAGAAAAAAAAGAAAAATTCCTTGCCCTTTTGGACAAATAGATATCCCTGAAAAATATATGGACAATGCCTGCTGATATCAGAAGAAACAGAACTGCCCAACATAAAGTTGTATCTAAACCCAGCCGTTCTCCAGCGGAATAGAAACGGCTCACAAAACAGTTTTCTATCCCCCTCCGCATCTGTTCCAGAGGGTTTAAAATCTCCAGAGCAGATCTCTAGAGCAGATTTGGGAAGCGTGCAGGGGGAGGAGATCAAGGGAATGTCTGCTTCAACCCTGGACACACTTACATGGGAGTAAATCCCACTGAACAGAGCGGGACTTATTTCCAAGTAAACACGAACAGGATTGCACTGCATTTCCAGGGGTTGAAGGTAGGGCTGCAGTGCCCTGCATAGCTGCCTGCCCATCTGATTTATTTAAAAACCAACATTATGAGAAATAAAAGAAATTATGCATATTTGCCTAATTTATACAGGTTGCAAAATTCAGATTTTTCCAGTCATGGCATTTGAACTTCCTGGAAGCAGGATTTTAATTTGTTCAGCATAGAATAAATGCAGCATTGTTTTATATTTGGTTCTGACTGAACCCAAGCAGCACAAACATGAGTAGGGACATACTGTGGTGTTGTTTTTTAATTGTCCATTTTAGGGAAAGGAATCTCAGAGTGGCCACCAACATTATATTTCAAATGCTGGCTGAGAGGAGAGCAAGGTTTCCCATTAGTAACAGAAACATGAAACCTGTCTTGTTCTTAACTGAACTGAAAAGGAAAACAAAGGAGGAAAAATCAATACCGCTCACACAGGTTAAAGACATTAGCCTGTTAAAAACAGAAGTAGAAAATACAAAGTAGCATTTCTTATTGTAAGTATTATAGAGTTCTGGAGTTATAGACAGAAGAAGTAGCTATAAAGAGAAAATTGAAAAAAAGGAAAACAGCAGCCAATATAAAAAATATAAGCGCTGCCAGTTTTACATAAAAAATATTTATGGTCGTGTTCTTAGAAACCATTAACACACTTAAGTACCCTCAAATAAAGTTAGAGAAGCAACAGGTGCACCAGAAGTACATATCATGGTTCAAAGCAGCACATGAACCAAAACTGTTTCCCCCCACCATGAATCATCACCTCTTTCCAAGACAACATAACCCCAGTTCAGCTTTTACGCATGAACAGCATACTGCAAACACGTGCTGGGAATCTGGGGGAACACACACTGGCCTCACCCCAAAAAACCCCCATGCACTGGCCCTCCTTTCTCTCGTCCTGACTTTCCAGAGTTGTGCATGAAGGTCCAATGATGTCTCTACACACATTCACTTGAATGCAAATAGAAGTTTCCATGTGATCGGGAACTCTGATAAAGTAGGGTTCCCGATTGCATAGAGCAGCCTTCCCCAACCTAGTGTCCTCCAGATGTTTTGAACTACAACTCCTATCAGTCCCAGCCAGCATGGCCATTGGTCAGGAATGCTAAGAGTTGTAGTCCAAAAGGTCTGCAGGGCACCAGATTAGAGAAGGCTGACATAGAGGCCTCTACTCATGTTGAAACTAATATCTGTATAGGTGAAGTTAGGAATTTTTTTTTTGCCCCAATGTGCATCACTTTACATTTACTTACATTGATCCACATTCATCATTTTAATACTCATTCCATCAGTTTGGAAAGTTCTTTCAGAGCTCTTCACTATTCCTTTTTGTTTTATTCACCCTAAATAATTTGGTGTTGTCAGCCACCTCACTGCTCACCCTTAAGTTAATAGATCAATTTATTAACAATTTTAAAAGCACTAGTTTGAATACAGATCATTGGGAGACCCCACTGTTTACAACCCTCCATTATGAGAAATGACCATTTATTCCTCTCTCTGGTTTCTGCTCTTTAAACAGCCACCGATCCAAAAGAAGATCTCTCTCTTATCTCATGACTGCTAAAATTGCTCAGGAAACTGTGGCAAGGAAACTGTGTTAAAAGCTTTTTTCAAAGTCCAAGGAAATAATGTCTACCACAGTTTTCCCCAACCTCATGCCGTCCAGATGTGTTGGACTTCGACTCCCAGAACCCCCCACAGCTGGCTGAGGGATTCTGAGAATTGCAGTCCAACACATCTGGAGGGTACCTACCAGATCACCCTGATCCACATGCTTGATGACACTCTCAAAGAATTCTAGAAGCTTAGCGAGGCAGGTCTGCTGGCTGGCATCCTGTCTAGATAGGCTGAAAGGCTTCAGATTTTGTGGCCATGAGACTCAGTATTTTTTCCTACAAAAAGGCCACAAATTGAAGCTGTCACAGCATGTATTAACAGAAACCCTAACAAATGCCGGCCGTATACAGATTGGCTGGGAAAGAGAGCACAGGACAGATCAAATGGAGTTATGCATTATTAGCAGCTCTTCCTCCATAGATGCAGGGAGGCATATAAGGGCCTTAATTGTATTGCTTTTGCATCAATAATTCTAGCAGAGCTACAAGCATAAGCCTGCCTAGTCCCCATAAGATCAAGCCAGTCACTTGTCTTATGATAAAAAGAAAACCAACGCAATAGGAAGAGAGGCTAAGGATCCTGAGCCTCCTCACTCCTAACCGTCTTGCTGTTCTCCAAGTGAGTACACTCGACTGCTGGAAGGTTCTGGATGGGTTGGTTAGACTGTATTCCCAGGGTCTTCTCTCTCTCTCTCTCTCTCTCTCTCTCTCTCTCTCTCAACTCCCAACTAGGCTAGAGGCAAGAGAGAGCTTGGGAAGCAGTGTAATGCTTTCCCTCCAGCTGCTGGAACCTATAAGGCAGGGGTGCAAAACCTTAGGTCCAGGGGCCTAATCCAGCCTACCTGGATTCCCTAGATGGCCCACCCCCTTCCCCCCAACCACTGATCATTTGGTGGTTTCCTGGCTTTTGTGCAGCTTTCCCCCCATTCTAAAAGGCTGAAATGCCTCTCCTAAGGGCTTAGTTACTGGCAGGAAGAGCTTTAAGCTAAAATATGTTGGTATTTTAGCCCCACCCCTTTTACCTCTGGCCCAGCCCTGTTTTGCCTTTGACTCCACCCACCACTGGCCCCTGAAAGCTTCTCTGAAATGGAATTTGGTCCTCGGGCTGAAAGAGGTTCAACACCCGTGCTATAAGGGATAATTCACCTTGTCCAAAGACAAACAGTCGCTGACTTGTTTATCAAATGACCCCATCTTCTCCTTCCACCTAGCACCTTCCTCCTTTTCAGGGCTTCCTCCCACCCTTAATTGTTGGGCTCTGCCATGCTTTAGTTCAACTTTGAAAAATGGTACCTGAGTTTATCAAAATGCTAATCATCATGCTATGCAGTGTGATCCTGAGAATGTCTCCCCTGCCTCCCCCAATGTTTTGCTCACACACTAGTGTCACTAGATCCACTGCCAGTCAGATTGTGTTCATAGAAGGTACTTCTGAATGAATAGTTCCTAGTGGTACCAAAAGATATTGTGCAGGTATTCTATCTTTCCCTGCTTAATGGATTTTCTGTGATAAGGAAAAAAAGATGGGAGAAGCAGTGGGAAATCACAGGAAGGTTATGAGTGGAAGATGCCATCATCTGGACCTCCCATAAAATTCTATGAATGAGGCAGGATGACTGGATGATAAAAGCCTCATCTGGAAGCACCCACAGTACTCCTCTGGAGGCCAGTAATATTTCCACCCATGCTGGGCCAGCTCCTCTTCCCCCTTCAGAAATGAAATGGAAACACATGGCTGCTATCATAGCCTATTCAAAGTCCTTGCTGGAAACACCCACAAAGTAAACAATAACCTCACAGTAAAAAAGTGAGATCACTGTTGATGAAACAAAATGATGAAAAGAACCAGATCCTTTTAATCTGTACAAACAGAGGAAAGTTGAAATGCAATCCACAACTTTTCTCCTGTGTACTGCACAGGGCACACCTCTAGTGGAGAAACCCAAGCTCCAGGCATCCTTGGGAGACGGAGACTGCTGCCACATGGGCCTACTACCAGCACCTCCCCATTTTTGTCTGGAGTGGGCTTTTTAAAATTGCTCCTTCTACTAATAGCAGCACATCTGGAAGAAGCAGGGGAAGTGGGCTGTGTGACCTTAGAGCCCTGGCATTATGACACTCATTTCCTTTTTACAATTATTGTGCAAGTGAGGAATAGCAGAATGAAGATTTAACAACACAATTATGCTAAAACAAAATAAAGGGAGTCCACAAGAATAGAGCTGCCCCTACCACTGGACATAATCTATGTCATATTTATGAGTTTTCATCTGCACGCATTTCTATAGCATGACAGACTGAAGCAAGTCAATTGATTCCTCTGCAAATCAGTTCCGTTTTAGTCAAATCATGCCTACACTGATTTCCTGGTGTGAAGTACAGATAGCACAGATTGCATACACATTCAAGGAGCCCCAAATAGACATCAGTAGCTAGTGTACAACTATTCAATGTAGACAAAGGGTCTTCTTGATGGACGTATCAACTACAAATCTATAATGGTTTTGCAGTATTTTAACCATCATGGCTTCCCCAAAAAGAATCCTGGGAATTGTAGTTTAGTAATCAAAGTGCTGAAATTCTCTGGTAGAAATCTCTAGCACTCCTCAAAGAGTCAGAGTTCCCTGGAGAGGAGAAATCACTGTTAGATTGCTTTAAATCTGTAATATAGATATACCTAAAGTGACTCAAGGTGAGCACCAAGTGTGCACTCAAATAGGGAAGATAGATTTTGGATCAACTACAAATTGAGGTCAGTGATGATCACAAGCAGCATGTGACTGACAATGCAGCAGAGAAGTACCCTATGCAAGGTATGCAGGCTGCCATATTTGCACACATACATCACTATGCAAACACGCTTTCATAATAAATTAGTATTCTCACTGGGCTATGCTGAAAAAGCACTGCAGTGCTTTGAGTTGCAGCTTCAAGATCAGAAGCTGCACAAACAAAACAGGATTTCCTAAGAACATAGAACAGTACAGTAATACCTTGGATTGCAAGTAACTTGGTCTGAGAGCGTTTTGCAAGACAAGCAAATTTTTTAAATAAATTTTGACTTGATAAACAAGCAACGTCTTGCAAGACAAGTAGTCTGCCGGTAGGGATGTAACCGCTCGCCTCGAGCAGGCATAGCAGGCCGAAATCAGCCCCGCTCACGCCCACCAGAGACTCGCTTTGATATAAGAGTGTTTTGGATTACAAGCCCGGTTCCAGAATGAATTATGCTTGCAATCCAAGGTATTACTGTATATATTAAAAGGTTAAACTGTGCAGAAATATTTTTGGAAGAGCTAAGTAAAATGACACACACTGCAAAAATATCTAAAACTGTTTTCCCAGCAGTTAAACATGTCAGTAAATTCAGCAATTTACAGTTCCACCAAAAGGTCAGAAGAGAACAGTCTTTTTCATTACTTCATTTTGTCAACATTCACCAAAAGTTAAGATGAGACAGGATTACCTGAGCTAAACTAAATGCTTAGATGAAGTTCCTATGAATGGAGCTGGACCAAATTAAAGTTGGTATTGAAAGGCTTCCAACTAATTATGTGTGCTGCAAAGTGACGATACCAACAGAGCTAGAGTGACCTTTAAGGACCTGAAACCTCAAAGAGGATGAGCACCATTAAGAAAGCAAAGTGCAACAGGTACCTTGAGGAACAGGGCCCTAAATTAAGACTTTTAGGTGCAAACCTATGCAAGTTTAGACAGAAAAAAGCCCTACAACTCCCAGCATGCCCCAGCCAGCTGGCTGGGATACAGGGGCATAAACTACAGGGGAGCGGGGCTCAAGCCCCCCCCAATTTCCCAGAATTGGCAAAGCCTCCTCCAGGCAACCAGCTGCTTACCCCCATGCCCCCCCCCCCGGGAAATTGAGAAGTCTACGCCCCTGCTGAGACATGCTGGGAGTTGTAGGCCTTTTTTCTGTCTAAACCTGCACAGGATTGTGCCCTTAAAGATACACATTTCCTATTAAGTTCTTATGGAGAAAAAAATTAAATCAAGCAACAAAACAAGTACAACTTCTATTTTAAAAGAAACATACACTGCCTCTCTGTTTGAACTATCTGTTCATATAACTTTTACTAGAGAAATCTCTTCCAAGGGTGTGTCTATATATCAGAAAGAATCCTGCTTCTACTCAGCAAAGCTGGGGAGAACAAAACTGTGGGATATGCTTACATGCTTGCATTGATCATTATCCTCTGTGTGGAGAATGTGATTTTGCTTATAAAGAGCAAATTAATTGTATAGAAATGGGGCATAATTCCTGAATAATCTTAATAGATGTACGTACTTTGGTCTCTGCAACCTAACTTGCATGCTAATATTACTGGAATACAACTAGACACTAATCTACAATGGTTTTCTACAGGTTAATACTATTAAAATAATTCAAATTGCCCTTATAGAATATTCTTTACATACCATTCAGGAACTAAAAGCAATTCTCTGCTCAGTCTTCAGTTATGTAGGTATGTAGAGTACAGATTTTATGGTATAACAGCATCTATACCATACCATACACCAGTCTTCCCCAACCTGGCCCTCCAGATGTTTTGGAGTCCAACTCCCATCAGCTTCAGCCAGCATGTCCAATGGTCAGGATTGCTGGGAGTTGTAGTCCAAAACATCTGTAGGGCACCAGATTGGGAAAGGCTGCCATGTACCATGATATATCAGGCAGTCATCTCTTATGTTTCTGTGGCCAGTATCCAAATATCCATTCAACTTGTTCTGTGTGCCTACGTGCACTTTGGGCCTATGTTTTCTTGAACAGCAGCCCCACCACCACCACCCTAGTGGCTGCATGGCAAAACACAAAGATGAATTAAGGAGAGTAGCAAAAGCAGTTTATGATGCATCTTTGGGGTCTGCTGTTCCAAGTAAAAAAAATTCACTAAGTGAATGCAAGCCCGTGAACTAGCTTAACGTAGCTCTTCAGACTCTGGCCTGTGTACACAAGCAGCTTATCCCTGGTAAGAGAATTCACACAGCATTTCCCTTCTGAAAACTTTGAATTCATGAGAAAATGCTACAGGTTTACACAAACACAAATGGGACTGGTATTAAAGGTTTTAAGAATGCCCCATATACATTCTCCCCCAGTGCAAACCAGACAAAAAGTCCCAGTAAAAATGAGTTCTACGTGTTTTGTTTTCTCCCCTATGGAAACTCATCATCTTAACTTCAACACAGTTTCTTCTGTTCTACAAAAACCATCCATGGGTGTCATTTTCAAGAGGACTGAGGACAATAGCCTAACAGCCAGCAGGCAGTAAACTGAACATGAAGATTTTTATTTATTTTTTTAAAGCAACCACAGAAAGGAGAAGAGGAAATGTGCCATTTATGGCTTCAACACAATTTAAGGTTTTGTTTTCAGCATAAACAGGAACTTTGTGTAAACCGATTACAGCTGCATGAAGCAGTTTGCATAGGTCACATGGAAAACACATTATGGCCCCCCACCCCTCATTGTTATCCAAGACTCCTCACCTCCAAAAGCCACTCATTTTTCTCTTGGAAGAGAAATTGAAATACACAAGACAAAAGCAAGTAAAAGAGGAAATAATCTAGGGAAAACATTAACATTAGTACATTTATGATACAAAGGGCAGGGGGAAGGGAGAGAGAGAGAGCACATCAAGTCACTCTCTTCCTTCAGAATGCATAGGAGAGGATTACTGCTCCCTTAGGAAAACTACTTAAGGGCATCTGAACAAGGCAAGATTTTCCACCACCTTGAAGACAGCATTTGGAGTACCTTTCAAATGAGGAAACCATTAAAAAAACGTCCAGTCAACTAGCTATAATATATACATTCTCTCTTACCTACCAAACTGTCAAGCTTGGCAGAAAGTGGCAAAACATCCCAGAAAAGGGCTGAAAGACAGGTGGGTGTATAACTTAGTGGGGGAATTCAGGTAATATAAAGATCTAATGGTAGCTCATCAAACAGTAACCTCCCCAACTACAGGGTAACATTCAACTCCACAAGCTCAGTCACCGGCCATGATGCTCACTGACAGGCAACACTGCTGAGGTAGCTGAGGTGATGCCAACCTTACCCCTAAAGCGGTTGCAATAACATCAATGCATCCATTGTACAACATACATGGCACTTTACGGAGTAAACATAAGCAAAACTAGAGTGCAGCAACACACCAGACAGACAATTGGCCTGCCTATTGAGCTACAAGGAAGCCCAATGCTCAAGACAAGATTTAAGCTTAAGTGAAATTGCAGATCTCACACTACATCACAGCCTCCTGCAAAACTGGGAAGATTTAGAGAAGCTACCCCAAAAACACCCAAACCTATAACAATAAAAGCACCGTGACAATGTAGTTGTGTCCTACCCACTTCTATAAACCATTGTACTTAAGACGGCAGGAAAAGGATTGCAAAAAAATTAAAAAATTAAAGAATTTACAATGAAGTGTTACAGTACAGGCTTAAACTCACTGCAGAAAAGGAAATTTCATTTATGCAGCCCCAAAAAGCACAGAGAAAGAGCAAATCCACAGGGAAGGGGAAGAGACAGAAAAGTAACATAAAATTAAAAGGCTACTTAATACTTAACCCCCAAGAAAAATTAAGAAACCCTAAATGATCTAATCCTTTATCCAACTTTCATATATTTTCACACAAATATCCACGCTAACCCTTAAAGAAAGAGGTATCTAGGGAAAAGGAAAACTGGAGGTTACACAGCGCGTGATGGGGGGGGCGGAGAGAAATGGGCCTCTTCTGCCAAGCACCCCCTCCACAAATGAAATCAATTCAACAGCGCAGGCCAACGGAGAACTACCCTCTCTGCCTTCCAAATTCGGAGAAATGGAAGGCTGCCAAGAGTCTGGTTTCCACCGTACAGAGAAGAAAAGGGGGGTTCAGGACCCCTCCGTGCTCTATGACCCCACGCCGCCGAAGGGCTCACCTTCCGAGAGCTCCAGCTCCAGTTCGGCAAGCTGCTCGCGGACCTCTCGGGGCAACCCGGCCGGAGGAGAGACGGCGCCGTTACCTCCCGGCGGCTCAGCCATGATGGGAAAGAAAGTGGCCGACTTCGGCGGCGACTGCTGCTGCTGCTCCTCCTCCTCAGCGCCGGGGGCTCCGGATCCTGCCGCGCAATGCAGCAGCAGCCACGGCGGCTGCCGCCATAGCCATAATCCTTCCCTCTCCTTGAGTTTCCTCGTCCTCGTCGCCGCCCTCCGCCTCCTCGCCGCCGAGTTGAGCGAGCCCGACGAGGTCACATGAGAGAGGCGGGCAGGCCCAACCCGGGCTCCGGCAGCTCCGCCACCGTGCGAACCGAACAAGCACCGCCTCGGGCTGGGCCCGACGCTCTTCGACGCCAGCGCTGGGCGGCGGGCGCCCTCCACTGGCCGTCTCCCACAAGCACATGGCGCCCGCTATACTCACCGTTGGGCAAGCCCAGGCAGCGCTGAAGTCCCCCTCAGCGCTGCCGGGGATTTTATTTTTATTTTATTTATTTATATTTATACCCCGCCTTTTTTCCTGCAAGGAACCCAAGGCGGCTTAAATAATCCTCCTCCTCTCCATTTTATCCTCACAACAACCCTGTGAGGTAGGTTAGACTGAGAGTCAGTGACTGGCCCAGTCACCCAGTGAGTTTCATGGCCAGGCGGGAACTAGAACCCGGATCTCCCGAGTCCCAGTCCAACACTCTCACCACTACGCCACACTGGCTCTCATTAAAAATACTTCATATCTGCAAAATGCTTCCAAGCGGCCAAAGCACTTCACAGGCGCTATATCATAGGAATTCTCCCACCCCCGCAAAAACCCTCTTAAATATTATTTATTAAATTTACATCCCGCCTTTCCGCCAAATATGGCGCTTAAGGCAGCTAATAACACAATTTAAAAACAAATCTTAATTAAAACATAACATTAAAACATCCATAAAAATACAAGCATAAGAGAAATAGGGAACCCAGCCAATTAAACTCCACTTTGGCAACAGACCTGCTAACCAGCCCAAGGCCTGTGGGTGAAACCAACCCCAAAGTCCTTAAAACCCCGGCACAATTGCATGGGTGAAGACAGTGTTTTAGGGTGCAATCCTATGCCTGTTTAGACGAAAAAATAAATAAATCGTACAGCTCCCAGCATCCCCCAGCAAGCCATGCTGGCTGAGGCATGCTGGGAGTTGTAGAACTTTTTTCAGTGTAAACAGGCATAGGATTGCGCCCTTAGGTAGTCTGCTCCCAAGTAATATTATCCCCTATATCTGGAGTGTCCAACAAGGTGCCCATGGCACCAATATGCCCACAAACATGTCTTGGCACCCACCCTGTTCCCTGCCCTTCCTGATTTTTTTTTATTTTTTTAAACGGCAGGACAGACATGCTGCAAAATGAAGAACCAGCCTTCAGTACCATATTTATTTCCAATGCTTCTGGGGCCCCAAGAGACATTCTTAGAAAATTTAAATGGTGGGTGACTGTAGCCCAGCACTTTGTTTTGAAGTGTGCCCAGCCACCCAGGAAAAAAAAACTGGGGCTGGTAAGGAGCATCTGGGAAGCTAGTGAGGTTGGTGAGGAGCAAGTGTGTGTGTTTTGCTGTATATGATTCTCAGAACATCACAACTTTACCTTCTGTGAAATGGGTATTTTATGCTCTGTGGAAGCAAACACGAGTTGGGCATTTAGCACTCGGACCCCTCCTCTACCTTAAACTCATTTTCTTGTCCACGTTGTCTCTGAGCCTCATTACCTTGCCTTCTGTGAAATGGGTGTTGGAGCAGAAAACTATGTGTTTTAAAGCATGGTTATGTGCTTTGTACATAGGTTCTTGGGCAAGTTACTTTTCTTTTCATCTCACCAGTTTGCCTTTTAGAAAATAGCTGTTTCATGATTGACTATGCTAACCATAGCAGCCATTTTATGAATGGGCAAGCCCCACTCCCACAGCAGCCATTCTGTAAGAGCATCCCTGACACACTCAACATTCCAAATGTGCCTACTGACCCAAAAAGGTTGGAGAACACTGTACTATATTAGTACCCCCATATTGTGGCTGGGCCAAGTGTGGCTTCCCGAAGACCATGTTTTAAGTCCAAGGCCAATGCAAGATTTTAAATGGGAACTTTTGAGGTGTAGGGCAATTGCTTTAGCCACTATGCTATACTAACTTGTCTTTCCACCTAAGAGCTCAGACAATCCTATCTTTATTCTCTCAGTGATGACCATGTGATGGAGGTTAGGCTAAGAAACCATAAATAAGCTTTCTACTTGAGGGGGAATTTGAACCCGACTATCTTCTCCTTAACACGATCACTATACCGCAGTGTGGGCAGACACAGAGAAGCAGGTAATAATTTGCAGAATTCCACATCCCACAGGA
The DNA here is from genome assembly GCA_021292165.1 of Shinisaurus crocodilurus. Taxonomy (NCBI): domain Eukaryota; kingdom Metazoa; phylum Chordata; class Lepidosauria; order Squamata; family Shinisauridae; genus Shinisaurus; species Shinisaurus crocodilurus. The sequence goes on along the minus strand of CM037881.1, from coordinate 40,147,193 downwards.
TCTTATGCAGTTGAGGAATATTCATTGAGGTCAACACATGTCACATGTAGGTCTGCAATTCTGTTTGGATTTTTACAATCACACACACCACTGAGGTTGCAATTTGAAGCAGATGATCACTGTGTGTGTGTTGGGAGGGCAAGATTTAACTCTCTCCCCTGGCCTTTTTTGTACCGAAAGTCATACCTCCCACCCAAGTTGTTTTTACCCTTGCTGGGGAAGACCAAAATGCTGTTCAGCAGAAAAATGGCACAAGGAAAGATTAGGAATCCCCTCTCTCCACTGAAGTCTTTCACTTCAAATTGAGGACTCAGTGGCTGCATTGCATGCCACAAAATCCCATGATGTGTGGTGTCAACCCTGTTCAGTGAATTCATTTGACATAAAGAAAACCTACCAACCCTGAACACATCATATCTGGGTTCTCTGCTCTTCTAAATACAAGATTTCTGTAGCAACTGGCAAGATTTAGTGCTTATGTTCACATCAGCTGATTTGTACCTGTCAGTGATCCTGAAGCTAGTTTTCTAGATTCTACTAGCATGTTTCTCCAGATTAAACTTATTTCCACAAAGCATAAAAATTTTGAAGTCAATAGGTCAAAGAGAGGGAAGATCCTTTGAGCTAATAAGCTGCTCTGACCTGACATATGCCCACAACTAGGCTAATGAGACAATACCAGCAATGCCAAAATAAAACCTTCTCTACATTGACCTGGTTTGCACAACACAACCCATCATGGATGACAAGCCACAGTGGGTTGTCGTGCCATGTGAACCTGGACTGTTTCCCATAGGGTGGCTTGTTCATGGGCAACAAGCTGCCCTGACAACCCATGGCTTGTTCTAGAGGTTGTTGAACCCGTGATGGGTCGTCATGTCATCCGAACCCAGGCAACCAACCCCATTGTGGGTACTGGGAGGCAGCTAGCAAGCCGCTTGATAACAGCAAAAAACCCTTGCCGCTCTTGCCAAGCTCACATGGGCCACCGCAGTGACTGCTATCCCACAAGTGTGCAAGCGGCACTTTGGGGTGACCATCACTGGCTCGGTGCCCCTGCCATGATTGAGTCCTTTTGCTTTTTTTTCTCCTCCCCTTTTTCTTTCCCAGAGATCACTTTTTGAGATTTCCAACTTGACAGCTAGTGACAGCCCCTTCAAAGTGCCCAAGCAACACATTGGAGAGGCTGTCACTGGTTCTTCACCTTCCCTTTTTTAGTGCAGGAAATTTGCACAATTTTTTTCGTACATTTTTTGGTCAGACTTGCAACTCTAGGTGCTTGGGAAAGTGCATAAAGGTTTTTGACAGAGACATGCATTCATGCCTCCATTATGTCCCTTTCAAAAAAACCCAAACCCCTTTAAAAGGAACCAGAGTGTTGACAACTATCTATCAAAGCTCCGTGCTACCGTAAAAGGGGTGGTTTGCACTTTTCCACTTTCCCAAGCACCTAGTCTCGGGAAAAGTGAGAGAAACCGGAGAACAGTCAGGTTAAAAAAAAACACCTAGAGGATCTCACCGCAAATAGGGTGATCTACTGGCCACCCCGTCACAAGCAAAGATTACTTGCAGCTTTGGTTTCTCTTGACAGCTCAGCATTTGACAGCTGTCAAGGGAAACCAAAGTCGCAAATTTCTTGCACTAAAAAAAATGGTGATGTACCAGTGACAGCCCCTCCAATGTGCCACTTGAATATTTTGAAGGGGCTATCACTAGTTGTCAAACTGGAGATAGCAAAAAGTGATCTCTGAAAAAAGAAAAGTGGGGGGAAAGCCACGGTGAACACAAAGGGCTTGCAATTGTGGTGGTGGTGGGGAGAGGTGGGATGGGAATGACTTAGTTCGTACTGTGAAAGCCTGCCTTAATGCTCCAATCTTGACTCTTGCAGTTCCAGCCTTCTCCCTTATCCAGGTTCATGGGTTGGAATCCAAATTGGAGTTCCTGTCCTTCCACATATTGGTTCTGGAAAGCAGGCAACTATTCACTTCTATTCTTCCAGACTCACACCATCCCCCCTGCACTTTTTAAGGATTCCTTCCTCCAAACATGACAAACTGCTGCTCATCTAGCCACGCTGCACCCCTTACCTCATGACCTAGACCCACTGGGTATTTTTGCAACCTCAGTAACCAAGAACCCATTACTAGGAATGCTGACCTCCAGGAAGTGCTTCCATGGATGACAGCACACAGCTGCTCAATGGCAAGGTCAACCCCACTATAGCAAAGCAGGAAAGAAACACTGTGCATAAAGACAAAGTCTTAGTTTCAGTATTACTTGGTCTGCAGCTTTCCATATTAAACACACAGATATTTGTTTTACATTATATGGTGAAAATTTAAAAAACAAAAAACAAAAAAAAACCCAGAATGCTTGAGGCAATTGTCCGGTCCTTCATTTACAATTAGACTCCCCATGTGGCTAATTGCTTTATGTTTTCTGACCAAGAAGGGAACCAACATCCAAACAAAGGAACCAGCCTGCCTCAATGGCATTCAGGAGTCCCAACAATGAATCTGAAGTGTACTTCCTATACGTGTCCCCTTATTTTGATCAACTGGTGGATAAAACAGGTCTTCCTCTACCATGTATTAGGTACACACCAAGTCATTTAGCATCTAGACAAAGATTGTGTCTTTTTAAGGTGGCTTTTATTATTTCCTTCTAACTGTTATTTCAATTTCCCATAGCACCTTGGCAATGTCAAAAACAAATACAAATACATGTATAATTTTAACAATTAAGCATGAACCTACCGGTACTTTACACATTTGTTGTTTTAGACAGCTTTGACAACAGGAATAAACCAAACTGATGAAGTAGAGAAGCCAGATAGTTGCTATATACCGTATATTCTTTGACTGAAGCCCTGTCACTTTGCAAAGTGAGACTATGAATATCAGAGAAGTCAAACTTTTCTGGGAGGAGACATAGTTGAGTAGCTTGACTTATTAAAACAGAAGCCATTTGTGCACTAACCAATTACATTTGAATTATCTTTGAGAGGGAAATTTTATCCATGACTGAATCTTAAAAAAATCCCTAGCTATTAAAGTCTTGAAGTTGTTACATGTTAGTTTGAAAACTGATTAGCTCCCATTCAAATCCTAAGTCTACATTAATACACTCAATCTGATCTCTTCCACAGTCCAGGGCTGAAGACCCACGTAACCTTCACCCAAAGAAACGAAAAGGAAAAAAAAAAATCAGATGCACCATACTAAAGGAAGCCCATACTATGTAATATCTATTCACACTCTCTCTCACACACACACACACACAAACAAATAAGAGCATGATAGACCATTAAAGATTGATGGTAACAATCTTATGTTTCAGAAGGAAATATCAAAAGTTAAAAGAAAAAACCTATTGCATATTTGTTGTAATCAACAATTTACAAAAGTTTTAAGCGCCCCCCACCCCGAAGTGCATTTCTGTTGCATTTTGTCTGTATACAATGCTGCATTTTACAAATTTAAAATAATCTGTACACATGTAGCAGGTATTTTCCCCCATGTGAGTATTCACTTGAATAACAGTAAAAAGGGTGGATAGATTCAGACATTTAGCTGATATTGATGAAGTAGTAAGGCCATAGCTATTTAAACTACAGTAAAGCATTGTTTAAGTCACTTAATTGCTACTGATCTGCCCCAGTTTCATCTTAGTTTTCTTCTGGTCAATAAGGTGGGGTCATTTTAACCTACTGCTAAAACTGTATCACACTCTGCCAAGCTAACTTTTAAAAAAGGAGAGAAAGCAAGCAGGAATGCAAGTTCCATGCAAACAAAGAATCTCCCCTTTTCCCTTCCAGAGCAGAAGTACAATAATGTGGCTCAGAGTTATTTACCAATACGAAGAACATAGAAGAAAACTCAGATTTCCAGCTAAGAAACATTCTCATAAAGTCCCCAACCAATGAGGGTTCAGGAAACTGAAAGCTACTTGAGGTCTTCATCAACTTGGGTACTTTTTTTTTGAGTAAAACTTGCAAGGATAAGAGGCATGTGCGTCCAATGATGACCTGTTAAGGAGAAAGGTAATGATCTCTTGGTTGACAGTTTTGACACTGATGTTTTATGGATGAAACACCAACATCAGCTTCACCTCTACTGATCCAATATTTACAATGAAAATGCTTGTTTTGGTTACGTTTACCAGTACAAGCTATACTGGTGTATATTTTTACATTCATCCAATGCTGTTTCTAGTATACAGATGACAATGATTTACAAGTTGTTCAATGCCTCAACTTTCCATCAGCCCTAAGAATGATTTGCCCATTAACATTTTAATGCAAAGCTATGCAGAAAACAAGCAATACCACACTACACATTCTTACAGTAAGACAGTAGAATTGCCCTGACAGTAAATCTAGTTCCCAAGATGTTATTCTGTTTCCAGAGCAAAATGGGAAGTATGACTGATGGTGATCCAAGACACTGCCTGAGAATGAAGAAGAGCAATAGATAGCCCAGACATGTTTCTAACCATATAATAATCGCAGAAAAAGTTAACTGCATACATTGTTCTCTTTCTTTTTAGCAGTTGTATTTATTTCATTATTCCCTCTAAACCTAAAAGTTTAGGGTGGAATTCAATTAATGCATCCCGCTGATGGAATAGCTTCCCCATCCTTCCTCTGGCCCCCCACAGGCCCTCAGAATCTGCTACAGAGGTTTGCTGGGCAGAGGAGGTTCCAAGGGGGAGCAAATCTCATCAAGCAAGCTGACTTCTACTTGTGCAACATTTAGGTCCACCCTTAGATATCTATAGTAACAGACTGGGAGGAAGCGAGGATAAGGAGAATGCTATGTTAATTGAGGAGATAGTTATCAAATACTTCAGTTACAGTGAGCCACTCTAGGCTAGTAATTTTACATTGGAAAAAGCTGTTTTTACACATGTACACATACATTGCACAGGAGCCATAACCCACTCTGGGAACAGCACGCACACGCACACATCCAGGATGTACTACATACCCCTTCCAATGGTCAGTTTTTTGCCTCACAAGAAAAGGATTGTGGGCTATACTTATTTCAACATCCAATAAAACAAAGAGTTACATTTTAAGTTGATCTGCTTTTGAATACAAGTGTCCACCTAAACATGGACATATACACAGGGTAAGATTTCACACTCACATTGCCAAGTAACTTATTTTCACTAGCCTCTTCCCAAAGAACTACATTCTTTCTGAACAATCATATTTTTTCTCCAAAACTCCCAACAACTATTATGAATTCAAATACATAGTTTGCAATGAGACAGTGCATGTCTACCCTAAGTATAACTGTAGCAGTTCAACATTTTTCTATTCCAAGTGCCGTAATTAAGATTTATGATCTTTTAAAAAAAACTGTTTTAGAAGTAGTCTTCAATATATTTTGCAGATTTCTTAACCATTTAAATATTTTCACCTTTTGTGGGTTATGTCCATCAAAAAATAGCATTATGAATAAACCAAAGTGGGTTTGTGTGTGTTAACAGACGTGATCAATGATTTGTGTAAATTTAAAGACTGCCAAACCCAGCACAAGTAGTTTAAAATTAGTAATGATTAATAACATGCGTAGAAAAAGAGTATCAACTGCTTAAGTACATATATACTTTTCAATGAAATCAAAAAAAGTGATTGCCAAGCTGAATAATAAGTTAGAGAAATGACAATTCTGACTTTATATATATATATATATATATATATACTTATAAAAATAGATATGAGTGTTTTCAAAGCCATTGATAGAGAATGCCTACTGAGTAAGAAATTGCCAAGGGTTATCTGGCTAAGAAAATCAGAAGATGAACATTTTCACAGTTAATTATTTATCTGCCACTGACTTTTTAAAGTTATCACTAGCATACACAAACTAAGATGTGTGGTGGTATCTTGCAACAGAGTTTTCCAGTGTTCACAACTAATGAGTTTAGATTTGTATACTTGCTATTAAACTAAAGAAACAGGTACACTTTCTTCCTGCAATATACTTTCCCCTAACACTTTAATACAGAACCTTGAACCCTAGCATGCAGATTTTGGCAGATTAACATGTTGTAGTTTTCCTATTTCTTTTCTTACTTACTAATTACCAGCTTGTAAACCAGACTGCTTGTTACACAATGTTGTTAATCTAATTAAGATAAAACTATGTTAAAGTTCTCTCCAATATTCGATAAACTTAATGATTTCCACAGCCATCAGCTCTAATAATTGGAGAAACCTAGTTACCGAACTTGTTGTTTTTTTAAAAAAACTAAACAAAACCTAATTTCCAGTATAGTATGACGTGCCTTTGAGTAGAAAAAGGTTTTCAGTACATCAATACAAGTCACTCTATAAAGGCCAGGCTATGTATTAGAGCAAACTCAGACCTCAGACTTGCCTCACTTCTACAGAAATTTAGCATATTCAAGAACTGAAAGTCCAAGTTCATTAAATGTGATACCAAGAGAATGTTTACTGTACAGTTTTCACGTTTCCTGTATTAGCCCTGTATCAGTACTGGGCCACGCTTTCCAGCTAGATGTGCATAATTCTGTAATAAAGGTAAGAGAAAATACTAAAGCAGTAGGGAAAAATAAAATAATGCAATCCCTAATTAGAGGAAAAGCTAGAACAAATTAAAACCTTGCCCACTATTTCTTGTTTACTAACCTTGCTGTTTGTAAACTCCAAAGTAAAATCATATAGTTTTAAAAGTTGACCAAAATTAGTAAGGTCAAAGACTACATTTCCAAAACACAGAATACTACAGTAGTACATTCAGTTATCATCAGTGACTAAATCATGACATAACAAGTATGTGGCTACACTCATTCATACTGACCAAGCATGTCAGTTTTGGGGCTGATTTGTAATGCAAGGCCATTAATGGCATACACATCATCTTACAAGCCATACATTAAATAGATTTTAAAAAGTAATTTATAACTTTTACAGAAATGTTTCTTCCAAAAAAAATATTCTTTTGCCCCCTCTTACATGTGAGGAACATGCTAATGTGTGTGTTTGTTCCTCATCTTCAATAAGCTAATTCATAACGCGAGAATCTAGTTTAGGCAGGAAACCCGCTGCAAATTAAAAACAAAAAAGTTACAAAAATTATAATCTTTATCATATTTATATTGATTCAATTCCTCCAGCATTTTATATCACTTCGAGATGAATATTGGGACTCCTTCAAGCTCTCTCTCACACCGCAAACCCTGTGCTCTTGAATTCAGTGTCCACTTTCCCCATATTTTTATTTCTCACAGCTGGCCAGTTTCTCTTCTACTGCTCTTCAGTCCATTTATGATTAAATAAAAAGTTTGATCAGTTTTCCTTTGGTGATCGCGGTGGCACATATTGTTCCTTGCCAACACGCCGAGGCGCTCCCTGAGGAGAAGACCTATGTCCACATTGGCGCCTCTGTTCCCTGATTTTTCCAGCAGCTCCCTTAGGAGGCCCATTGCCCCTGAAGACAGCAAAATCCTTCACCCGTCCTTCAGGTTTTTCATGTACCTTCTCTCTAGCCTTCTCATGGGTGCCATTTTCTTCCGTTTTGGCAGGGGAAGTTACATTGGTACGCAGCTCCCTAAGTGGCTGGACAGGAACAGGAACTATTTCTTTTGGGGGTTTCTGGCAGACTTCAGCATAACTGAGTTTCCGGGGTTCCTTTGGGTGCCAAAAGACAAAAAAAAAATAGTGTATCAGAAAACAAGATCAAGGACAGCATGTTGAAGAGCACCAAATAATTTATCTTTAGCAATTGCACATATTTGCTCTTTTCTCTCCACCCCTCCATCCAAAAAAAAGACCAAAAATATTGTGACAAGTACTTGAGACAAACTCTCACATTTCCCAAGCCCTCTTGCTACACAGTCCAGAAGATGATTTATTAAAAGCGCCCCAAAAAACCACTGAAAGCAGACACCCTTACCTGCACCGTCACAGCAGGCATTGTATTTCCACTGGTTGTGGATGAAGTGGTGTTTGTCCTGGGTGACTTTACAGTACTGAGGGGGCATACAGATGAAGGTGGGGAAGTCTGGCTTGCCACTTCTTTCTGCACATGGACGTCTTCTAGTTTTTTATCTGGCTGAGTGGCACTGGTAAATACAACAAGAATTTGATGTTACATCTTACACAGAAACTAGCTGGGACTTCTTTAAAAGGGTTTCTTGCATCAAAACTGATCGTTTTCTAAGTATGGGGGCATTTTTAAAGGAAGACACTGTCAGTTTCCCTAGGAAAAAGGAAGACAAGTTCTCCCAGCACCCTCTCCCTGTGTACATGTTGTACATCAAGACACACAATGCCACCCCACTCACATACAATTAAGTGTCATATCATAATCCTTATATTCTTAAACACTAGTTATTAAATTAGCAACTTCTTTTGAGTTTTTATATTCATAGGTCTAAGAAACTTTAAAACAATGTGCATATACAACCCTGTTCCTTCCCTTGAACTTCCTGCTCTTGGACTCACAAGTGAACTCTGCCAGGCAGATAATCATGTGATCTACACTTCAGCATCTGTTTTGCTTGTCTTAAGGGTGTTCAGTGTGACCAGATTTGGGGACCCAGATGACTGCACCACAGTAGCTTTCATTCAAACAAAATAAACCAAGCTGTACCAGACATCTGAGCAGACAAACAGCACCATAAAACTACTTAACAATAACAAAAAATGAGTACACAACACATTTCCTTCAATCAAGGAGCACAGGGCAGAACATTCTGGGTAGTTGTATTTGCTGGAAATTGCTGCCCAACTTATTATTGATACTGGCTGATGTTCTGCTGGCTTTCATTTAACTCAGGAGTGAGGAACCTAAGACCCATGGGTCAAATCCCGCCTGCTACTTAAAATTTCATCCAACCAGCGGCAAGTTAAAGCTGTGCTGAAAGTGCACTCCATCCTGCTTTTGCAGGACCACTCATGATCTGCAAAAGTGGGGAGCATTTTCAGTTTTTTTTGGTGGGGGTGTCAATTTTCAATCATTTTCATGGGCCGGGTGGCTTAGCTTGGGAGGCACCTTTGAAAGCACAGATTTCTGCAAACTCTCCTTAACCAGGAGGCTGCCCAGCACTAGAGAGGTTTGAAGATGCAGATTGGGCCAGCTGACAGCCAACTTGTTCCGCATGCTCACCTTTGAACGCTCAGATCAAGCCGGCTGGCTGACAGCCCAAACCATGCTTGCAAATGCATCCTGTCCAAGGAGAACTCCAAAGGTGCTGGTCACGCCAGCTGACAAATGCTTTCAGCTTTGAAGGCTTGGACAGCTGGCCTGATCCAGACTTTCAAAGATATACCTCCTTTTACTTGTGTGCAGCCCCAATTTTTTTCTGTGAATCAATGGCCTGCAATAGAAAGGTTCCCCATCCCGAATTGCAGGTTTTATTGTAACCTGGTGTTGTATTGGGTTTTGCTTTTACTGATTATAAGGTGCTTTGGAAATGGTCAGAAAATGGTCCTAGTAAGTGTCATAACAAAAACAAAAAGCAATATATTTGCTCTTCCCTTGCAATCCAGCTAGATAGTTCCCAGTACAACTTGAAACTGTAAGATCTCTCTCCATACCTTAATCCAGGAACATGAATCCCACAGGGAGAACTAGCACTGATGACAGGCTGAAGAGCAGTGCTTTGGCCCTGCTCTTCCTGAGTAGATGCTAGAGGACTGACAGTCAACTCTTTCTTTTCCTAGGAGCAAAAAAAGAAGAAAAGAGGGGTATGTTTGCAACAGTACAAACTAAAACAAGTGCTTGTGTGTGTCACTATCACACACTCAAGGAGCTGCCAGACATTTTAAAGCGTAAGTGCTAAACCAATGGATTGTGTAAATTGACTACTTTTAAAAAGTGCATTATAAGGCACTTAGTTCACCAGAAGTTGGTAAAAACAACTGCACCTGTCTGCCATATCCCAGTACCTAGGTACATGGCAAATATATACAGATGACAGCCATAGCAGGGATGAAACAATCCTGGCCCAGATTCCTCACCCAGACAAACAGAGGTCTTGGCCCTTCCACATAGTGCTCCTGTCTGGACCACTTGAAGGAAGCCAAGGCTATGGCAAGCATCCTAAGGCAGGCGTCTATTTGTCTCATTACTGATTGCTGGATTCAGGGAGGCCAGCCACTTCCTGCTCCCTACCAACTCCTTGTTAGAGAGGAGCTTCAGGATTTCTGACACGCGTACTGTACACTATGGATTTAACTGACATTACCACTTCGGCTCAAGGATCCAGTTTAGTTCTGGAAGGCACAGCCTGAAAAGCTGCCAGGAATGCTGTTTAGGCTCTGGAAGTGCAAAAGAGGCACAGAAGCCATAGAATATACTTGGTTTCTCCTTGATTAAAGACTTGTTTCCTGCAACTAGGGAAAAAGACAGGTTGCTTACCTGTAACCGTAGTTCTTCCGAGTGGTCATCTGTACAATCACATACATGGGCTCCGCGCCTGCGCGGTAGCCATTTCGGGATGTTCTAAAGCTGAGGAAAATCGGGCGGGAACCCCTCCCCCATCGCGCGTGCTCCTTTATGCAGCTCCCACCCGTTCCCTCAGTTCCCTGAGACCACCTATTGCGAGCCTCGAGACCGAGGGAAATGTTAAATCTCGAACTTGACATCGGTCCTCGACATCGATATCGAAGAATGAACTCTCAAAATTGATTACATCAAACTCGACCTAGAGATCGAGTTTGAAAACACAACAAACCGCATTGGCCCAATCCCAGTCAGATATCCATCAAACTCGATGCAGACACCGAAGCGGGGATGGATGGGTGGGTTGTGTGATTGCACAGATGACCACTCGAAGAACTACGGTTACAGGTAAGCAACCTGTCTTTCTTCGTGGTCTCTGTGCATCACACACATGGGCAGAGTAGTAAGCTGACTTACCGGAGGTGGGTCGGTGTCGACAGCTATTGTGTCACGGCCAACAGGACCGCTCTCTCGAAAGAGTTCTGCTCTCGGGCACGAACATCGAGTTGGTAGTGACGGATGAATGTGGAAGGGGTGGACCAAGTTGCTGCATGACGTAAGTCCGGTAAAGGTATTCCCCTTCCAAAAGCCGTCGACATCGGGAGCGCTCTGGTGGAATGAGCTTTAATCGAACTCAGAAGCCGCTTGTTAGCGAGTTGGTACACTAACTTAATCACTTCAACAATCCAGGAAGCGAGCCTTTGTTTCGACACTGGCTGTCCTATCTTGGGATTTCCATAACAAACGAACAGTTGGTTAGTTTTTCTGATGGTTTCAGTGCAGGCAGTATAGAAAGCAAGAGCTCTACGAAGATTGAGGCAATGTAAAGTTTTTTCGATTGCAGATGTTGGAGACTGGAAAAAAGTTGGTAAAACAATATCCGGTCTCAAATGGAATTCTGTAACAACCTTGGGCAAAAACTGTAGGTCGGTTTGTAAAACAACCTTATCTCGATGAAAGGTTGTGTAGCGTGGATCTACACGTAAGGCACAGAGTTCACCTGCCCTCCTCGCAGAAGTGATAGCCACCAAGAAAACTGTTTTCCAGGTGAGCAGTCTCATGTCGACACTCACCATGGGCTCGAAAGGTATTGCAGTCAGAGTCCATAGCACAAGCGGCAGATCCCAGGAATGAACTAAGGTCCGTGTTGGAGGATGCAGATTTCGGAGTCCTTTCATGAATTGCTTGACTATCGGGTTGGTAAATATCGATGATCGAGATGAAGTCGTTCTGTATGCAGAAATTGCTGCTAAATACACTCTGACAGATGAGTATTTCAATCCACGTACTATTAAGGAATTCAAAAATTCTAAAATAACAAATTGAGCATGAATTCAGATTGCTGCCCAACGTGTCTGTAAACTTTGAAAATGCAGTCCATTTTCGTTCATAAGATAGTCGAGTAGAAGGTTTCCTTGCCGCTAGTAAGATATTTTGTACCTCCACTGAGAAAACTTCTTCTTGATTCATCTTATTCTCCAAGCCACTAGGTTCAGTGACTTGAGATCTGGGTGCAAAATCTCGCCTTTGTGTTGCAAAAGCAGATTCTCCAAAAGTGGTAGACGTATGTATTCTTCTTGTGAGAGATGTAGCAGGTGAGAAAACCACGGTTGCCAAGGCCACCATGGTGTTATCAATATACAGTCCGTCTCGCACTGGGATATTCTCGATATCACTCGAGTCAGAAGCGGTATCGGAGGAAAGAGATAATATAGTCTCCCAATCCAGTCTGTCTATCATGAACGCATCTGCGATCGAGTTCGGATCCGATGCTGCCCTGCTGCCAAATAGTGGACAAACTGCGTTCTCGGTTGTTGCAAATAGGTCCACCTTTGGTTGGCCCCACTGTAAGAAAAGTGTGTTCCAAACTTTTCTGTTTAATACCCATTCGTGTGATTGAATGGAGACTCTGCTCAACGTGTCTGCAAGGACATTTACTTTCCCTGCAATGTGAATTGCAATAAATGTCATTTGCCTTGACAAGGCCCACTCGTACAGTTGCAAAGTCAGGCTTGTTAGGCGTGTCAATCTCGTGCCGCCTTCTCTGTTTATGTAAGCCACGACTGTCTGTGGCGATTTGAATGTGACATCCGGAGAGGTGGTGTTCTAGGGCACTAAGGGCCTGCCACACCGCCATCAACTCCAACCAATTTATGTGCCTTTTGCTGTCCTTTCGACTTCAAATGCCTTGGACTACGTGAGTTCCTGAGTGAGCGCCCCAACCTAGTAATGACACATCCGTTGTCAGCATCCGTGTCGGTGTCGGAGGGTGGAAAGGCAGAGCGGTCCTTGCGTTTCGCGTTGTCGAGTTGGAAAAGATTCCTGGTGCCTTCGAGTTGGAGGGGATTCAATTATTTCCCCGTCTGAGACCGACGTTATCGGTCTTGTCGATGTAGAATGCCGAGTTGGGGATTTTGATTTGGATTTTTCCACCAACTGGAGAGCTGTCGAGCCTGACTGTATTAGCTCTCTTTCAGGCCTAGTTTCAGCATGTGACAAGCTCGCCGATGCAGTTTGTTGAATCGGTGTCTTATCCAATGGTGTTAAAGTAACCAGTGGGTGCTGAGAGCCCTCAGCACGGACCTTGTGTTTCTGCCTTCTCTCCTCCTTTTTCTTCCTCAGCTCATCCAAGTTTTTGAACACCTTCTTCGCCAGTTTCTTAGCTAAAAGAAGGGCCCATTTTTTTGAGGAGGCAGTTGAATCTTGCGACGTACTCGGCAATTGCAATGAGGGAACTTGTCGTTGTTCTCTCGGTTTTTCGGTCTCTGATGGAGATGTTGCTGAGAGTTTGTTCCCAGAGCAGGGCCTGTAGCTTGGTCGCCTGGTGCTTTTGGGCCTGCTTGGTGAAAGCCTGGCAGTGCTCACAGCTTTCTACTTTATGAGTCTGGCCCAGGCATAAAAGGCACAGGGAATGTCCATCTGCAGGCGGAATTTTAGTTCCGCACTTCTTACATTTAGAAAAAGGAGCTTTAGGAGGCATTATTAGAGATAGGTAGAGCGAAGATCGAAGAATGGAGGGAGGGAGAAGAGGTATACTAACCATTTTTGGGTTTGTTTGTTTTTTTAGATAAAGATGAAGAAAAATATTTTAGAAGAGAAAATATGAGGAAAAAACAAAGATAGAATCAAAGATAAAATAATACTCAGCAAGAATACTTTCACTCAGGAAAAGTAAGAGACGTCCCAAAACGCTGCCACTCGCAATGGCGGTCGAAGAGGAACTGAGGGAACGGACAGGAGCCGCACAAAGGAGCACGCACTATGGGAGAGGGGCTCCCGCCCAATTCTCCTCAGCTTTAGAACATCCCGAAATGGCCACCGCGCAGGCGTGGAGCCCATGTGTGATGCACAGAGACCACGAAGAAGAACATGCAAGTACCTGCTTGACTGCCATGCTACTACCCAGCCAACTAACCCATGAGGGTAACCTTGAATCGGCCAATCAAAAACCCGAGCAGGAAAAAAGGTCCAATCCTGATGTATCTCTGCCAGGTCAATCACTACATGAACACCGTTGAGGACACCTATTGTTTTTAATATTATGCTATGCCACTCTATATAGCCAACTAGGTGAAAAATTATTCAGTTGCCCAAGTATTGTTACCTTTCTGGGTCTAGCCTCTAAGCCCATCGAGCTCTTTGTTCCCATTGTTTCGAACCTTATAACTGGCTTGGAGATCAGGGAGTCATTCATTCTTTCTGCTTGGGATCCCTCACACTGGTGTGTCTCAACTCTGAGAATAACTCGGGGGCCAACTGGCTTTAATTTAAAAAAAATGTGACTTTTTCCTAGCACAATTGCCCACCATACTCTGGCATCTACCCCATGTTGCCAGGGCCAGTGTCCCCTGCCTTCCTGCCTTGTTTGTTCTGGATAGATATGTTCGCCTCGTATAACGAGAGAGTTTTACCTCCTTAGAGTGCCCAGAGCTGGGTTCCATGCATAATACAGCACAACTTGCCAGCTCCACCTGAGCATTTCGGTACCTTGCAGGGGACCTTGACCTATGCTCCTGCTATCTGTTCAGAGACTAAAGGTATAATTGGTTCCGTAGAAAGCATAGAGCACTGGGAAGAGGCTACTGAAAAGTCTCGAGCTGAATGCACAATCTTTTAATTTTATGGGAAATTCTAAGGAGAAGCCCCACTGGCAAGGCTCTCAATCCAAATTATTTTTAATCAAACTGTGGAGGTTCTGGGGTTCCTAATAAAGGCTTTGCCTCTGTTCCTTCTCCCCATCATTGCTCATCCAAAAGCATTCTGCTTAACATCTGTGGACAATCTGGTGCAGCCATGCCCCATTTTTGAAAGTGAAATTAAAACTCAGAAACCAAAGGGCAGTCTGTGCCCACATTTTTCTAAATGTTTGCAGCCAAACAGGAAGTGAAGTCCTTTGGGTTCCCCGTTCTCTGAAGTCAAGTAATTATAACCACTCCTGCTTCTATTTATTTTCCTTCCTGAATATGTCAATTTCGACCCCCCCATGGCTCACCACTGCCACTAGCACCTCTGCTCTGCCATTTCTATAGTACCACCTTTCTCTCCTTATTTGGTGAGTGCCAATTTCCCCAATCTTTGTCTTATCTTTTCAAATTAGATCCATTAGAGTTAGTATACTGGTCCACAAGCTAGTGGATGAGTATATTGACCAAGTCATTTTTCTTTTCTGTAACAAATGTGCACGTGTGTGTTTTCGACAACAAAAGTCTGTAAAAAATAAAGTTTATGGTTTTTGACTTTGAACAAATGTTTGCATTAATTTCCAGATTTTGGAAGTAGCTATTAATGCATAGCACATTAAATTTGCTGTGTATGCACCACACCTCTGGTTAAACCCCCCTTTGACCCACATTGGTTGTGTGAGCAAGAACAAGCAGAAAATTTGTTAGGGAAAAACAAATGACCACTCTCTGACTGGGTTGCACAAAACAATAAACCACAATTGCTGAGAGTTCTGGTTCATCATTCATGAGTAGCATGCTGATGCACACTGCCCAATCACTTCCACTTGGCTCTTCCTGCCGGCAGGAACAGCTAAACTAACCGGGAATTTAAAGGCAGCAAAAGCTGAACATTATGTAAACTGAGACTCCTGGCTTGTTGCTCCTAAACAAGGAATCGTAAACCAAGAACAAATTCTGGCTTGCAATTTTGACTTGTTGGCAGAGTGACAAACTAGGAGTCTCAGTTTGGATGTAAGGCTCAGCTTTTGTTTCCAGGTGTTCCTGCTTAGTTTAGCAGCTCCCACTGGTGGGAGAAGCCAAGTGGGAGCAATCAGGCAGCATGTATCAGCATGCTAGCTGTGAACAGCAAGTCAAAATTCACAGCAATTCTGGGTTAATTTTATACGAATGCAGTCTCTGTCTTGGAATGCATCTTTGTCATGACAGTCTGTACTGGCAGGGGCAGTTGTGTTTCCTGGCATATACAGATATACACACAGGAGGCTTGATTGTGCCCTACTTTATGGCATGTAATTGTAGGTAAGGTACAGCAAAACTCACTTTAAACTTTCTCAAAAGGCATCTCACCAACCTCCCTTCTTGCTCTGGCTAGTTTACAGTGTGCTTTCAACCATCATATCCTCATATTACTATTATTAATTTTATTTCTATAGCGGCCAATAGCCGAAGCTCTCTGGGTGGTGTACAACAATTTAAAAAGTACAATACAATATAAAATACACAATAAAAACATTATTAAAAATTTAAAACCAAATTTAAAAAGACACAAATTGCTAAAACAAGTTAATACAACATGACCAGTAAAAAAGTTAAAAATTACCACCCCACCATGCACTATTTAGAGTTGTTAAAAGCCTCGACATAGAGGGCAGTCTTAACCTGGCACTGAGAAGATAGCAGAGTTGGCAGCAGGCAGGCCTCAGGGGGGAGCCTGTTCCAGAATTGGGGGCCTACCACAGAAAAGGCCCTCCCCCTTCTTGCTGCCACCAACCGAGCCTCCCTCGGAGGTGGCAGTCGGAGGAAGGCCCCAGATGTTGAGCGTCGTGTCCAGGTAGATTGTGGTTGGGAGAGGTCAAGTATTGTGGTCCCAAGCCATGTAGGGCTTTATAGGTTAAGACCAGCACTTTGAATCAGGCTTGGAAGCATACAGGCAGCCAGTGTAAGCGGGCCAGAACTGGTGTTATATGTTCAGACCTTCTGGTCTCAGTAATGAGCCTGACTGTCGCATTTTGCACAAGCTGCAGCTTCTGAACAGTCTTCAAGGGCACCCCACATAAAGTGCATTGCATTAGTTTAACTTTGAGATTACCAGAGCGTATATTACTGAAATCAGGCTATCTCTGTCCAGATAGGGGCGTAGCTGGGACACCAGCCGGAGCTGGTAGAAGGCACTCTGCGCCACTGAAGCCACCTGAGCCTCAAGTGACAATGATGGCTCAAGGAAAACCCCCAAGCTACGGACCTGCTCCTTCAAGGGGAGTGCAACCCCATCCAGAACAGGTTGAACACCCTCCATCCGGTCAGAGGAACCACCCACTAACAGCATCTCAGTCTTGTCTGGATTGAGCTTCAGTTTGTTAGCCCTCATCCAGTCCACTGTCGCAGCCAGGCACCAGTTTAGCACATCCACAGCCTCATCTGCTGAAGAGGAAAAGGAGAAATAGAGCTGCATGTCATCAGTGTATTGATGGCAACGTACTCCAAAACTCCGGATGACCCCACTGAGTGGTTTCACGTATATGTTGAATAGTATGGGGGATAGGACTGACCCCTGTGGAACCCCATAGTATGCCCAAGAATCATTAAAGAATAAAGACAGGAGCCAGTCACGTTAAGCACTTCTGGGACCAACCAATTCTAATGGAATAGGGTTTAAACACATGCAAAAATCTTGAACCAACATACAAATAATTTCAATCCTACACAGTATTGTTTTTTAAAGTCACAGGTTACTCTAGTAAAGAAAAGAGAAAAACATTAACACTGACATGAGGTACCTTTTCTTTGCTTATGCCTTTAACAATGTCTGACATCCTACTCTCCAGAACAGGGTCTCCTTGTGTTTTTATCATGCTACCAGGCAAGGGAGGGAAATTCAAGGCTAGCAAGTCAAACTTTGGTGTCAAAGTCTTGGTTTCAACTGAAGGCTGAGGTCGCTACAAGAGAAGATAACCATATTATATACTGTACGGAAATAGCATATTATTCTCCTATAAATCCTTAAGATAGGGAAGAATCTGTAACACACACTTCTTTCCTTCCTCCATCTACCCTGGGAAGCCACATCCATGAAATACAATGAGAAAATTGTATTTCAATTTTCAAGTGCTACTGAAATTCTCACACATACACACAAACACAATGAAATTCCAGGACTTTATTAACATATTCATTGATAACTGAGAGCAAGATATCTTTGGATATTACATGTAACACAGACAGTCCAAGTTTTCTTTGCAGTAAAACCAAGAAATACTCACTGAAAGTCTGTCATCTTCCCGTCTCCTCCGACCTCTGAAAATGTTCCTCCTGCAAATTAGCCAAGAGGAACTTCCATTAAAATTCTCTCTACTTACTACAGTCATGCCTTGGATTGAGAGCATAATTCGTTCTGGAAATTTGCTTGTAATCCAAAACACTCTTATATCAAAACGAAATCCCCCCAAAAAAAATTAGTACAGAGATTTTTAATTTAAGCCGTACTACAGTACTTGTATTGCAAGATGTTGCTTGTATATCAAGTAAAAAAAAATTAAATAAATATTTAAAAATTTGCTTGTCTTGCCAAACGCTCTCAAACCAAGTTACTTGCAATCCAAGGTATTACTGTATACTCTAAATACTGCTTAAGCTGTCAAGAGTTTATTGAGGTGATTAAATTCCTACTCATTCTTTCTTCCAAATGTTAGTGGAACATTTGCCCAGTTTAGCAGAGGGCCACAGTTTAGCAGTTTAGCAGAGGGTCACCAAGCGGTGACAGATCATACGTTGCATGCAAAATGTCTCAGATTCAAATCCAGTTAAAAAGAACTCAGGTAGAGGGGCTGAGAAAGACCTGTCTGACAAGACTGGCAGCCAGCGTAGACAAAGCTGGGCTAGATAGATCAATGATCCGGCTGTGTATACGGCAGCTTCGCGTGACTAGAAGAAATAGTGAAATACATGTCTGAAGGCTCTATTCCTTACCTGCCCCTGCCCATGCTATAATCACCATTTTGTTCTATCTGAGTGATGGGAGAATCCTTCGGTGAGTAACTTTGCTCTTGATATCCTGATAATGTATTAGCTTGCCGTTCTGTTTGAAAGTTCCTTGAGCTGGCTCTGTGCAATTGTCCATCTCCTACTGGCACAGCACTAATTGTGGATGTTACTTCTGTCGAGTGTTCAGAACTACTTGACAACCGGAAATGAGGCTTCACACTAGATGATATATAAAAATGTGTAGACATATAAATTCCCCCACAGCACAAATACATGCTCCTGTCTGCAAACTAAATTAGCCCTACCCACTGAAGCAGTCAATACACTGAGGACCAAGAAAGCCTATTAGTATTCTCTGCTGATTATGATCATATAGATCTATGTGGGCCAACAGCACTACAATTATGAATTGACAATGTAAATTTCAAAAAAAATTGGTATGAAATAAGGCTATTTTACATTCGATATCTGTTGGTGTCAGACTGCATGCTTTTCAGTTACACGCACCTCTTCAATAAACTAGAACAAAGTAGTATTTGGATACAGGTGCTCGGATATGAATGTTAAGAACAGTTATTGTCTATATGGAGCATACATTCACCAGCAGAAAAGGCTAACTGTACAAATACACAATTTCAGATTTTCATCCCCCATAATCACTCCAATCTGCTTTTAGCTTCTGCACAAACTCTTTTCCTACCTTCATCCAAACAACACTCATCCCCCTTCTTCAATAAGGCACACCCTCCCTCTCCCTTTCTCATTCTGAGATTGAAAGATAGGGCACAACCAAGTGCTCCATCATTATTTTTGTGAGGGGTGTTAGGGGGGGAAGTAACTAAATGCAACATTAATGGATAATCATTCCCCTTCAAAAAGTCACTCCCATTCGGTTTCAATATGAACTGATGCCCTTGAATATGATGGTCTCCATGTAAAAACTTCTTATGGATGTGGTAACACCAAACTTACAGCTTACATGATAAAGGTCCTAGGTTTCAGCTAGGGATGTGTGATGCTGGGAATTCTGTTCTGTTTAAGCCCAATGGGATTTCCCAGTGTTTCCATTCCGGTAAGCACAAATTGAATCGGTGTGTGTGTGTTGAAATCTGTGCAAATGGGGTCATAGTTTTTTAAAAAATATGTTTTATTGGCGATCTTGCATAATTTCATCCTCGACTTTGGGGAATCTAGAGCAAAGGGGGGGAATTGACAAGTTCTTTGACAAGTACAGAATATGGCTCTGCTGGGCTAAAGGAAGTAGTGTGCGGAGAGGATGAAACCAACAAGGATATTTACAAGAGGAGAGGGCCATATAGCAGTCAGGCGGACTTGCAATCATGAGTACTTGTGCAAGATCGTCAATTAAAAAGAAAAAGACGCCATTTGTGCAAATTTCAAGACCCCCCCTACAAAAAATATCCAATTTGTGCAAATTGCCACCATTAAAAAAACCCACAGAATCCGCGTATTGGGTTGACTCGCTACGGATCAAGTCAACGCTAGTGGGGGGGAAACATAATTAAATCCACCAGGTCCAACCGGAAAAATCCTTCAAGATTTCACCCCCAAAACAGAATTCTCATACATCCCTAGTTGCAGCCAGTGTTAATATTTTTAATATTTAATATATTATGCTGATTTCCTTTTCATTATCAAGTTCCAGTGCAGAACCTCCTTCGTTCTTCTTGCCCAGGATCTTAACAAGGTAGGCCCAAGACACAGCAAAGAACCAGAAAAAACCCTTTGCCAATAGGGGATCACAAAATACAGTATGTAGTTTATCTGAAAACTCTTTCAGAAATGAATACCATTGAGCATTGTCTAACAAAGGTTTTAGCCATGGGTTATTGCCTCTAGGCCTATTTGGATTCTCTGAACTAAGAGACAGCATACCCTGAGGGAAGCATATCCATGAAATGGCTTCCAGAATTAGAGGAAAGCCCTGGTCCTACATGAAAAAAATACAAGAGTTCACAACCCAACAACAAACCATGGATTCTCTTCCTGGGTTGTTCATGGTTAACAACCCATAGTTAAAACACAGTGCAGGTTCACACGTAGTGACAACACAATTCAACAACCACTCACAATTCAACAACCCATACTCAGGGTTGTCATTACATGTAACCCAGGCCATCAAGAAGGCCACACATTCCAGGGGAAGAAAGGTCAAAGAGAGAAAAGTTTGAGAATATTAAGAGATGCTCAGACTTCAAATGTTGGACCCGTTTTCTCTAATGTGCAATACTTATCATCACAGGACTGATGCTCAGAATCCATACTTCCATTTTCTATGATACCAGGAAATCTGATCCGTGAATATTACTCAAAGGCACCTGTCCAAAGTTATGCTATGACTAGTTACAAACCTTCTCAAAGTTTAAATACTTTTGCTTTATGATAAAAAATATGTAAGACCAAGATCTGCGGTTTCTCTAAAATGTTCACTGACAAAATATATATACTTATGGAAAGAGCAAATTCTAAATGCATTGCGGTTGCTACAGTGGTCGCCAACATCTGCCATGCACCCTGTATGGTTTCCAGGAGAATAGGCAGGTACAGAATGGAAGTCGGCGTCAACAATGTAGTTGACACCGTATTGAAAACCGGGTCTCTTGCCTTCTTCTCCTCCACCTTTGCTTTGATGCCCAGCGCCTGGGCCATGCACTGGACACACTCTGCAAAGTGCCCCATATCCTCTGAAGGGGACACTGCCATCTGGGAGCTCACCTGCTGATCAGGAGATGACGAAGATAGAGTGGCAGAGACAAGAGAGGCCGAATCAGAGGAATAGCCTCCTGGAGTAGAGGACCGAGAAACAGATGGGAGCCTTGAACTTTGTCAGCTCAGACCTTGTTGAGCAGGAAGTGCCAGCGAAGTTTGTTGTACTGACATTGCCTGTTACGCAGAGAGATTCGAACACTTGAGATGTGCGTGACCAGTCCCAGTGGTGGGTACGCAAAGCCGAGGCCAGGTTTTCTCAGGATCAATAGTGCTGACGGGATCGAGGAGAGCTGCGGTTGGACCACATCGATCAGCCATAACGTGGGTCCCAGCAGAAATAGTCAGGGTGACGACCGTACTCATACGAGAGGCAAGAGTATACAGCTGAGTACTCAGACCCTCCATCATACATGGGGGATCGGGACCGATAACGGCAGTCCCTGTCCCCCATGTAGGCTCTTTGAGGTTGCTGTCAATGAGGAGAGGCGATGAGATCTCATGGCACAGAGATCTCACGGGACCGGTGGCTAGACCATGTTGTGTCCCTCGAGGTGGATCGAGCTTGATCAACCTGTTGGCCTGAGACAGGGACTTAGCTTCTGACACTGAGGCAACCAGGATCCTCGAGCCTGAAGAATCCTTTGGTGCCAGGGAAGGAGACCGGCTGAGTCTCTCTACTGAAGTTTCTGATGTCGATGCCATAGCTTTGTCAAGTGCGTTCCTCGGTACCGAGACCTCTGGTGTGGCTGAAACCTTCAAGCCTGAGGCGGGTGACAGAGAGGCTGCTTTCTGTGAAGAAGGCTTATCAGCCTTGTCCTTTCTCTCCTTACGCCACTTCTTTTTGTCCAAAGCCTCTTTTGTCACTGAGCTCTATTAGGTATTTTCTTTGTTAAGAGCGCCTCCATAGACTTGTTGGGCATAGACAGGCACTCCGACATTATAGTATGAGAGGGCAGAGTCCGGGATTTCATTTCATTTCACCTTTTATTTGTATGCCGCTTTTCCACAAAAAATGTGCCCAAAGCGGCTCACAACATAACACCAAATATAATATACAAAACATCAAGGAACACTGAATATAATATTTAAAAAAAATAATAATTCACAAATATAAAAATAGCAAATACAAGTTACAAATATTTAAAAAAACACTAAATATAATATTCAAAAATACAATAGAAATAATTACAGATAACCATAAACAATTCAATAATTTAAAAAAAAAAGAAAAAAAAGAGGGGGGGGAAGCAAGAGCAGCAGCAGCAGCTTTTGTGGCTGGAGTCAGTCAGGCCCCACCCTCCCTGGCCAGGTGTCATGAGACAGGGAAGCAGGGACCAGGTCTTGCAGGACTCACAGTTAGTCTCTAGGCACCTTCAGCAGGAACAGCAGCAGCTTTTGTGGCTGGAGTCGGTCAGGCCCCACCCTCCCTGGCCAGGTGTCATGAGCCAGGGAAGCAGGGACCAGGTCTTGCAGGACTCACAGGACTTGCAGGAGGTGTTGGTGCCCTCGGGGCTGAAGTTGCCGCTAGTGCCTTATGCCAAAGAATGGCTTTTAATTTGTCCACCTTGTGTTTCCTGGCCTTAGTAAAGGCCTGACAATGGTGGCAGGCATCCACAATGTGGGCTTCTCCGAAGCAGAGAGAATGCCCATCTGCTGGAGGCAGTTTCACACCACATTTTACACATTTCCTAAAGGGTGCTTTGGCGGGCATGATGACCATTCCGACAGGGGAAGCGGAGGGATGGAGGGAAAATGTTTTTTTTTTAATGAAGACAAAGAAAAGACGAAGATAATGAAAAGTTGAGTGGACAAAATGGATTAAAGAGACAAAAAATGTAGCTCATCAAGAAAAAACGCTGCAAAACACAGAGAACTTCCCTAGACGACCAGATGCAATGGTGGTCGAAGAGGAACTGAGGGGGTGGGCGGGAGCCCCGCTACAGAGCATGCACAATGGGGGAGGGGCTCCCGCCCGTTTCTCAGCTATAGAACTTTCCCAAAACGGACTCAGTGCAGGTGCAGAGCCCATATGTGTGATGCACAGAGACCACAAAAAAGAACAAAGTGATTCCTCCCCACCCCACAAATTATACTGCTAAAATCAAGAAAGTTTGGGGTAAACATGAATGGATTTTTTGTGCAAAGACTGAGAGCTTAATTCAGTTCTCATACTTGTCTTTAGGTCTAAGTCTAAGTTAGTATCCTATTGTGCCTATGCACCAATGGGAGAGACTGCTTGTGCATTGAAGATTTAACAGTTCTAAAAGCAATCCAAAATGAGCAAAAATGCTCATTTCTGAAATGGGGCAAGAAGAGAACTGCTAATCTGTCCTGATTGGAAATTAGCATTTCTGCTCATTTTGGGTTGCTTTTAGAACTGCGAATCCTTGTTGCGCAAGCAGCCAGTCCCGCAGGCCCAACACAATCAGCGGGAGCACAGCATCCTGCTTGGATTCTGCCCCATGCCTTTAAGTCTAGGTCTTTAGGCTGTGTTCACACATAGCACTAAAACATGGTTTATTGTTAACCATGGTTTGTTGCTCTAGCTATAAATTGCCTTGCAGATGACCCGCCCCCCATTCCTGGGTTATTTCCCACCAGCATCTCTTCTGCCTGTTTGCTTCCGAGATCTCAAATGCCTGTCAACAGTGCTGGAAGACTGGCTCGGCTACAGTGTCAGCTGCTTGCTTACCACTAGGCTACTGCAGCATGGAATGACCTTGGCAGCACTTTGAATGCTGCAAGCCAAAAAAAACAACAACTCCCCTCCCACCTTCCAGGACACACCACCAGAAGTCTTGATTACAGAACTTTTTCACCTTTTCCTATAGGAACTTCTGTTTTGCTCTGAAAACTTCTCAATATTTCCAGGGGGCGGCTATGTGTCCAGCATCTAAGTGCCGCGATCACCTAAGTTTCTTCAAATCCCCCCACACCTATACTTGCCACTCGTCACACATTGCCTGGCACCCAGAGCCAGTAACCCAATAAATACACCTGAGTAGAATTTAAGTACAAACTTTACTGGTTGTCAGGTAGAAATCTAGGTAAAGCCATTACTAAATCCAGGAACAATAAAAGGATGAGGGAACGGAAGCATGGGAGAGCCAAACTACGGTGTCTGCAAGTGATCATCCCAGGACTGCCTTTCAGCAGAGGTGTACAGGAACAGTTCAAGGATCAGTAAATCATGGCGAAAGCTGGGGAAATGGTCCCAGATGAACTGGGTGATAGTGGACTGTATCACCCTCACCTCCCAACACCTGGAACCTTCCAACGACGGTCTGAGCAGCCACGGTGGTCAAAAGCTTGTGCTCTTCTTCCACTGGAATGGTACCATCCTCCTGGACCAGAAAATTATGGGTACTTCTTCAGAAGAATGTCACTTCTAGACTCGCAGATATTTGGAGGATGCAGCAAGCCACAATCGCATCGCAAAAAGGTCTTCCTGCACATCCGAAGTGGACAGCAGCCTCCATCTTGCCTTCAGACACCCAAAAGCTTTCTCCATTGGCAGCCTCACCCTGCTATGGTAGGGATTCAACCTCTTTTTCAAGGCTGTCCTGGGTGACCAGTAGCATTATGAATCAGGTTTTCAGAGCAAAAACCTGGTTACCCAGGATGAGAAGGTGCTCTGGAACCACTGAAGAAGGTTCTAGCCAATAGCTTATCTATTACGGAAAAGACAGCAGTGTCATGGCTTTTCCCAGACACCACTGTGTACAAATCCATGAACAGGCCCTTGGTATCTACCACTGCCTGCAGAATCATGCTGTAGAAGTACGTACATTTCTAGTACTCCAGGATATGGTTCTCTGGAGCAAAGACAGACATCTGAGGAATCCAAGAAAACCACAGGCCTAGGTAAACCCAGCTTTCTGAAACCTTGGAGGACTCTTCTCTCATCTCCCACCTTTATCACATCTGAAAGGTACATCTCTTTCAGCACATGCACCATCTCACAGGTGTGGATTTACAGACTTCAAAGCTGATGCTGAGCGGAAGGCAGCAGATGTTGAAGGCCAGTTTGTAAAGGGTCGATATGAGTCTTTTCTTTACAGGTACAAGACTGCACATGGCTATATCCTGCCTCTGGCCCACAAAGGCAAGCTCTTCAGCAAATTGATTAAAGGATGCTCAGGCCATCCAAATGGTCCCCCTAAAACGTGCATTGTCCCAATTCTCCACCTCCAGCATGGAAAGCTACAGCACATCTGTTCTCGTGAGGCAACATGGTGCATGGACATAACCAGCTCTGCGTTCAGCTGCTCACCCATAAGGATGGTTGCCATGATGTCCTGTGCTCTTTCCACAGCAAGTGATGCATCTGACGTATGGTTCAGTGGGAACATGAGAACCTCAGGAATGTGGCAGCGGTATTGGTAGTTGCCAAGGCAACACTGCTCCATGGACTGAATGAGGGCAATACAAGTCTGCAACCTGACCTCCATCTCCTCCTTCAAGAAGTTGCTGCTTTCCACTAATCATAGGATAGTGCACAGGGCATCTTTGCTTTCCAAAGTGTTGCCCACCTTTGCCTTTTTCAGGAAGTAGTACCTTCTCCAAAGCAATCTTACTGCTTTATGGAGGAGTTTGGGCCATGAGGTTTAAACAGAGAACAAGGGGAAAGTAGGAAGAAAATTGCGATTGAAATTACTTCAGAAAAAGTTCTCAAACTTGCATTTCCTTCTCTGATCTTCCCTATTCAAACTGTTTGGGCACAAAACCTCCCATCCTTTAGCAGCTCCCACTTTGAGGGCATCAAGTTTAGCAGGCACTTTGGGGGGCATCAGGTTTACTTCCATGCACTTATTGGGGAAGTAATTCTCCCAGTCTCTGTCTCCCAATTTTGCTCAGAAACATCCCCCCAGCCAACCCTCTTCCATACTGAAGCCCCCCCAAACCTACCCAGACCCCATTCCTGCACAGCCACCCACCTTTCCTTTTGAGCCTTAGCATTCAGTATGCCATCAAGCACATCCTCATCATGGGTGTGTGTATTTCCCTGATTCTCCATCAGTGGCTCAAACTTGTAAATGTGCCTGTGGTCCATTGCCCAAGCAAGGTACAGCACAGATCATTTGTAAATGGCTTTGCTGGATCTAGGTGGAAGTATTTGGTACCTTCAAAAAAGAAAGGCATCTTTGGGCAACCCAGCAGTGATCTTGGAATGTGACAGCAGACTTCAGTTATCTCCTTCCTTGGAGGGACACTAGTAACAGATATCGCAGCAGCACAAACTTATTTTTTTGTAAAGTATTTTATTAGTAACAAAAAGTGTAGAACCAGAAACAAGTACCAAGTTGTTTGTTTTCAATACTCAGTTACATTCAAGTATTATCAGTTTTAAACATAAACACTTACAGGAGAAAGAACAGCAAGGCAAAACAAGTTCCATTTTTATTCTTCACTTTCTCTCCTGCAACTCCTCTAAGAAGCTGGATGGTCCTTATCTTTTTAAACTAAAAGAAAAATGCCTCCACAATCATGCTTACTGTGAGTTGCCACCCACCCTCCTCAGCAACCCAAGGCTGTTCGCTAGGCAAACAATGCTTGTGCTCTGCTAAAGGGGGAGAATAGTTCCAAAGTGGGACTTGACCTGCCACTGGTTGAGAAATATTGTGGTGCTAGGCAATCTATTATGGGCTGTGCAAAATGTTGTGATGCTGGCTGATGCTCAAACTGATGTTGGTGTTGCAGTGGCTGCTGGTGCTGGTAAGGCATGTGCGTGTATTGCTACTGCAAGCACCCCACAGGCAGGTAAAGATTGAGGGGCTGAGCATGTTGGCTTACTGGTTTAGCAAGCATTGCATGACAATGCCCTGCAAAACATCAGTTTGCCTCTCTATAGTGGTGGTCCTTTCATACATGTGCTTTTCAAAGGCACCTTCCAAGTCATGCATGAATTCTCTCATATCTATATGGCCATGAGCTGGTGGGACTCACTGAAGCTTCTTGTGATAGAACAAGTGTCCCCAGTTCCTCTGAGTTTCCCTAACATCTCACATGTTCTTTTTCTGATCTCTCTTCAGTATAGCCTTCACCAAGTCGTTAGCTAGTTGTACTCTTATCAATTTCACATATTTCTCAGCCTGGCTGCCCTCTGCACATTGGTCAGTGGTGCCTCTTGTTCTCCCAATTCTGCAGCTGGAGGATGTCTCTAGCGACCTCTCCTGGCACACCTTCATGTTCATCCTCCCTCTTCCTGCATTCCTTCAACTGTGGAAGAACAACAGGAAAGATTAATACACAGCACACTTTTTGGAAGAATGTACAGGAGGTCATATTTTATAATTGTACAACTTCGCATATTTAAGTAGAGGGCTCCAGTTTTTAAAATATCAGTTGAATTTTAGAGGTATGGAGCTCCTTTTTTTTACATTCCAACTTTTACGGGCTTTGTAAAATGACTGTCCCACAAGTAAAATTGAAAACAAGCTTTCCCCACACCCTTCCTATTTAGAATGCATTAATGAGTTTCATTTTTAAGTATCTCACATACCCACCCCCAATACCTTCACATAAATTATATGTTATATGTAATAATGTTATACACATTATATGTGGGCCGCTTAGAGATTTTATTATATTAAGCGGTATATAAATATTAATAAAATAAATAACTAAATGCATGTTAACAGTTTCAAGTTATTCCCCCTTCTTCCCTCCCCATTCCTTTTTCCTTGTGCGTCGTGTCTTTTTAGATTGTAAGCCTGCGGGCAGGGACTGTCTTGTTCATTGTTGTAAACCGCCCAGAAAGCTTTGGCTATTGGGCGGTATAAAAAATAAATAAATAAATAAATGAGTATCTCCCACTTTTAGCCCATTTTAAATCCCCCCCCCCTTTAGACCACTTTCACATCCTGCCCCCCAGGATTCAATATGCAATAAATGCAACATTTATGCAATAAATGTTGAAAAATCACCCTTACCTGGACTGCATTGTCTTGTTCTAGAATGATCCCAGAGTCTTCCTAAATGACATGCTCCAAGCCTGCTTGATTGGAGGGGCACTTTCATTGCCACTGTTCAGGTCATCTTCCATCTCTTCCAAGAACAGAGGGGTCAATGAGAAGTTCCTCATCCAGTGAAACCTCACCAGGTTGCATAATTTGCCTTAGAGAGTTGTCATCCAAGTCCAACAGGACATTCCATGACATTCCTCCTTCTGGAATAACTCTTTCCTCTACCCACTCCAGGAATAAAGTTTCTGGCAGCACAGAAGCACTTAATTTACTGAATGGGTCTGGAACCATTGCCTTCGCTGGCCATGGTTGTCTGGATAGCGGTGGGGAGAACCTACACTTCTCCAGGCTGTCCCTCTTCCTTTGCATGGAAACATGCCCTCCTTAAGTCATTCCTAGATGCCTCAGAACCACTGATACAAGCATGGAGCTATTGGTACATGGAAGGGACTCGTGGATTGGTGGGTGGACTGGTGGGTTGCTCCCCCAACCATGCCAGCAGATACCTTCTCCCATGCAAGACAGGTAACTTTATTTCCTATCTGCCTACCTGGTGGCTTTTTTAGGGCACTGTTGGTGCAGACCTTGAAATAGGCGTAATAGCTGCAGAAGGCCACGGTACCAAGGTGGGCCTGCCTGATGTCCCTGAAGCAGGTGATGTCGGTCTTGGCAGCAAATGGAATGTTGCTGATACTTCATGGCCAGAGGGATCCTGCTGCCACCACATAAACAGATCTCTCCTGTCCAGGAGAATGGTTGATAGCTTGTCGTAGAATGGCATGAACCAGGGTTTCACTCCTGAAAACTTGTTGTATGTGTTGACCTCCTTGAATTTCTTTTCAAGGCATTCTCCGTGCAATGGTGGGGGTGGCGGTATGATAGAAGCCCTGCAAGCACATCTCTGCAGACACTCATGCTAGGGCAGCCTCATTCTGGAATGTGTTCTTGAACCCCTGTTGAGTCTTTGGGTTCATCCAAAGATCAATTAAGATTCCTACCTCTTCATTGGTCTAGAACTTGGCCCATACATTCTGGGACCCCACCTGCTGAGTGTCCTGGGATACAGAATCCAGGGAGTCAGTGAGTACTTGCTAGTTGTGGTGTTTCCCTGACATAGCAAATAGAGAACCTGAACTTCAACAAAGTCCACCACAATTGAGCTTGCGATAGCTTGACTTTTTAACCCTTTCAAAAGAAGAGTAGAGGGGACATTTTTGTGATGGGGAGGGAGATTGGAAATGATCTCCCACCAGATTTCAGGCATTTGGTGACATAAACAAGTCTGGCTCCTGAAGGCAATAATGATTGGTCAGGGAGGGAGGGCGCAGAAGCAAAGGTGAAGTGAGCACATAGCAACAGTGAGATCTATCTCTAGGTTCAGCGTTTGGTCAATGAGGTGATAAGTGCCTTGCAGTCATGAGTTGGTGTTTCCCAGAAAGATCTCCTGGAAGACATTCCACCCTGAATGAGAAGGTAAACAGAAGTCCTCTCCTCATGTTGCAAGGCATTTATCTGCATCTCTGGGGCTGTAAAAGCCAGGATATCCTGCAGAGAGTAGTAAAGTGGTGCTTGGAACATGTAGTCCTGCTGAGAGGCTCTTAGATCAGCTGTTATCCCTTTAAATCTCCCTCTGCTCTAGCAGCAGCTGCAAAGCTAGCCACTCTGTCTTGACAGGGAAAGGAGGGCTGCTCAGAGAGGAGGAATGCAGGAACAGATTCCTGTTGTGCCAGGCAGATTGCAGTGGGAGGGCTGATTCAGGAAAACCACCAGCAAGACCAAGTCAGGCTTTAGAAAAGTTCCATTTTCTAGCTGTTCTTGCCTGTTTCCTGGTGGGCAGCTTGGGCAGAGCATGGAAACAAACCAGGGACAAGCTAGAATTCCGGGCTCAGACAGAATGACAAGCCATGGTTAAAACAAACTGAAGTTCATAAACCATAGCTTCTAAATGTGGTTTGATGCTGGAAAACAAACTATGGTTTGCTAGCAGGAACAGGTTCAGACATAGTGACAAGCAACCATTTGACAAAGCTCAATCTGACTTAAGTGTTATGTGCGGCTATGGCTTAAGTTATGTGGAACCATGGCCTGGTTGCTGAATCCTGAGATTCTAGTAAAAAAGAAAAAGATGAAGTGGATCCCACAAAACTGGCATCTGCCCAACCTGGCCCCCTAGAGACACTTACCACAATATATGGTTTGAGCTGGGCTAACTACTTGGTGCAAAGCTGTAGTGTTACTATTATTTATGTATTACTTCAGGAAAATTCCCCCTTTTAATCCATACTTTGGTAAACACACACTACAAGCAGCATGCTTGCCTCTGAGATTTTACAGTTCAAAACCAATAAAATGTGTGATTAAATGGAACAACAGTTTTTGAGAAGTTCGCAGTAAGCTTTCTCTACGCAAGAAAATTATGAAGTGGAAATATCCTCTGTATGTGTGTACACAAATACACATGCACCAGCAATGCAGAATCAGTACAAGCACTTCAACAGTTCTTCAATTACTACAGGACCAAAAATACAAACAAAACATGCCATAAGCATTTAAAACTTAGTCCACCCCTACAAGTTTTGTCCAGCTTTTTCAGACACTCTGGTAAGCAAAATGCCCACATGAGGCAAGTCTTACCATTCAGATTCAGTTGAAATTAAAGACTGACTTAAAGACAGGTTCTTCTCTATTGCTAAAGCTACAGTTCCATAGTCCACCTTCTGTTAGTTACATAGCTGGTGGCCATGAACTTTAGCCTCACCAAATGTGTACTGATGCAGTTGGCAAATGAAATCTCACAGAAATTAATGGCTGTGTTAACATCAGATGTTATAGTTTTCAGTAATTTTAAGAGTTACTCCCATTTACTGGATGTTTTCTTCTTTTGTGAATGAGTATACAGTAATACCTTGGATTACGAGCATAATCCGTTCCGGAACCATGCTCGTAATCCAAAATACTCGTACATCAAAGCGAGTTTCCCCATTAGAAATAATGGGAACTCCGCTGATTCGTTCCACAGCCATTTAATCACTGCTTTGCCGGCTCCCTGGTAGGGAGCCCCATGGAGGGAGCTGGCAAAGCAGTGATTAAATGGTTGTGGAACAAATCAGCGGAGTTCCCATTATTTCTAATGGGGAAACTCACTGTGATGTGCCGGCTCCCGGGCTCCTGGCCACACCTCGCTCCGCTTTTCCCTGCCTTTGCCAGCGGCTGCTCGCTCTGCTGGCGTCTCGCGTGCTGCCATGCCGGCTCCCGGGCAGGGAAGCGGCACAGCAGCCCGAGGCGCCCGCAGAGCGTGTGGCTGCGCCACGTCTCCCTGGCATTTCCCTCTGCTCATTTTCAAATCATTTCCCTCCGCTCCGCCCTACCTTTACCAGCAGCCGCTCGCTCTGCTGGCGCCTCGCGCGCTGCCATGCCGCTTCCCTGCCCGGGCTGCAAGCGGCTGCTAGTAAAGGTAGGGCGGAGCAGAGGAAAATGATTTTAAAATGAGCGGAGGAAAATGCCAGGGAGACGTGTGGAGCTGCTCCGCCATTCCCTACCTTTGCCAGCAGCGGCGAGCTGCCAGCGTCGCCCCTGTCACATCCGGCCCCGGAAGTGACACGGACCGTCGCATCACTTCTGGGGCCGGATGTGACGCGACGGGGCTGCCGGCGGCGCAGCGAACCACCGCTGGCAAAGGTAGGGAATGGCGGGGCAGCTCCACGCGTCTCCCTGCCAGGAAGACGCGGCGCAGCCACTCGCTCTGCGGTCGCCTCGCGCGCTGCCATGCCGGCTCCCAAGCAGGGAAGCGACATGGCAGCACACGAGGCGCCAGCAGAGCGAGCAGCCGCGCCTTGCCTCCACACGGCTCCCGGGAGCCCCGTGGAGGCGAGGCACGGTGTGGCCGCTCGCTCGGCTAGTGGCTCGCGTTGCTGCGCGGCCTCCCAGGTAGGGAGGCGGCGCAGCAGCGCGAGGCGCCAGCTGAGCAAGCGGCCGCACCTCGCCTCCACGGGGCTCAGCAAAGCAGTGGGAGGCGCTGGCCCAGCAAGCGGCCACACCGCGCAGGGGCTCCCTGACAGGGAGCTGGCCGCCGGCGCCTCCACATGCTTTTAGCATAAATTTAAATTTGAAAGCGGCAGCGGCTCGTGTTGCGAGACTTGCTCGTCTTTCAAATCTAAATTTATGCTAAAATTTTCCTCGTCTTACGAGTAGCTCGCAAACCGGGTTACTCGTAATCTGAGGTATTACTGTACCTATAACAGATCTTTACAGATGTATCAGAACAGAGAAGAAAATTGGTGAATGAATTACAGAGGTGGCTATCACATGGCTGTCAGTAGTACTAGTCTGAAATGCACTACTCATTTCTTTCTACTGCTGTCGTGCAATGTTCATGTTAGTCTTGCTCTCCATTGCACATCTTCCTTTGAGGAGTATTCCTTTTAAATGTGGCATGCATAAAGATGCAAACACTTTACATTTCAAGTGGCCACTAGAGCCAACACAAGTGAAATGTTTCAGCTAAGCTGAGTTTGTAATGCCTGTTTTCTCCCAGTGAATTGTTTTGGATTTTAAAATACCAGCAGTTCCATTTACTGCTGAGACTACATTACATTAGACTTACACATTTTGCAAGTGGTAGCCACTAAGCCAAATTAAGATACAGAGCTCTTCAGACTCTGCTCTAGTATATGACATATTATAGTCTTGCTATCACTTCTATCTGTGCATCAGATTAAGTATGTCAAAATTTATGATTCTCCCATTCCTAAATCTATTTAATTAATCTCTTCCCCACCACGTGATATAGAAAAATAAAGGCAATCAATGTCATTTTGGCTGATGGAAAATATTTTTTGCTTGCCAGCAGGACTCCTCCTCCCAGGTGTGTCCAAAAACACTAAAGAAAAAAGTAGAAGTTTAAAAGCAGGAGTTGAGAAATTTCAGCAACAGGCAAATCAATCCATTTCACACGGATTTCAACACTACTGCAAATCAAGAAATAACCTAAGATGCTTTATATGCTTAATCATTCACTACATCTTTTCTTCGACAAAAATTCAGATGTTCACCTACATCATGGAACAACTGCCAGAAATGCTTGTGATGCCACCATCTAGAGTAGTGTAATGCACATGTCAAGAGGAGCAGTGCCATCTCTCTGATTGTCACACTTCCAGTCCCCTTTATTGGAAAAATTGTTAGGGCAAGGCACAGACCACCCCAGAAGTGCCTTGCATGGTACTGCTGCATCACCTAGTGCAGGGCGGGGCAACTACAGGAGGTCCAGAGCACATTTTTGCCCCTGGACCCCCCCCCCCCGCTACAGGCCACACGGGGATGAAAATAAATAAACATAATAACGTTTAAATATCACGCCTCTTTAGCGATAAAAAGGGTTGCATTTAGCTTGTTTGCAAGCTAAATTTGACCCATTTAGCACTCCTTAGCCACTATGGAGCAGCATTGTCTTTTAAAGAAAAATACTGTTTAAAATTGGGACATGGTGGGAGCTGCAAGTGGCCTATGTGTTGCCCACCCTTGACCTGGTGGCTTTTATTCAATCGTGGTACAACAGTACTATAGAGTGGTCACTGTTGCCCCCAGTGCTAGGAAGGGATTTGCTTGTAGCTTAGGAGCATGCATACAATGTAACCCACAGTCATGATGTCAAAAGAGTAGCATAAAATCCTATCTACCACTGCCACTGCACAGCAAACCTAAGATCAGGTAGTGAGAATTAGGAGGAACTGCATCCAAGCCTAAGATAAATTCTGCTTAAAAAGAGTGTTGAACTATAGTAAACACAAAATTATGAAGCAATTTCCTAGATGACCATAGGAACTGTAGAAATGAATTATTGCTTGGAATTCAGGGTCCCCTAACCCTGAAACACACTCTCTCTCTCTCTATGGCTAAACTGACAGAAGGCGAAAAGCTACATTAGTCAGATTAACAACCAGCAAGATAAATGCAGTTATAGCACTTTTTTGGCAAAGTCCCAAAAGTGTATTACCAATTTTCTTACCGGTTTCTATGGAATGGACGACCTATACTCAATGCAGCAGTGTTTGTCTTGTATGATCCTGGTGAACTGAAGCCATTCATAAATCCACCATTGGGAAATGGAGCCTGTAATGGACACAAAGTATATCAGGAGCTAGTATAAAAAAATCCATCCCACTGTAAGAGACAGCTTAGCTTCAGTGATCCATGTACTGGTGAACTTCCCAGTTAAGATTACTGTATTGAATGTGGAGCTGCCCTTGAAGACAGTCTAGAAACTTCAGTTAGCACAAGAACAGGTTGCTTACCTGTAACTGTGGTTCTTTGGTCATCTGTGTATTCACACATATGGACTCTGTGCCTGCACAGAGGTCCCTTCGGGAAACGTCTAAAGCTGAGGCATTTTGGGTGGGAACCCCTCCCCCACGTCTCACTGAGCATGCTCCGTGGGGTTCCTCCTGTCCCCTCAGTTCCCCTGAGACCGACCATTGTGGCCCCAGGACCAAGAGGACCATAGTTATATCAAACAGAAGTACATAGACATTGTTCTCAACATCAACAAAAGCAACAGCGACTACTAGAAGAAAGGTGTTATCTGAACAAGGCAGCAATGACTATAGAGTAGGTTCCGTAGGGCCTTATCGCTATCGGCAGACCTACTGAACTCGACACCAAAGGGGCCGGTGGGCAGGTTGTGTGAATGCACAGATGACCACTCGAAGAACCACAGTTACAGATAAGCAACCGGTTCTTCTTCTTCATGGTCTCTGTGCATCACACATATGGGCGACATACCAAGCTGACTTACCGGAGGTGGGCAGGTGTCGCTAAGTCGATATCGAAGATAATACTGCCCTACCAAAGGCACAGTCCAATCGTGCTCTGACGTCCAAGTGGTAACACTTGACAAAGGTTGACAGTGAAGACTAGGTCACAGCTCGACAGAGGTCAGGTAGGGGGACACCCCTGCTGAAAGTGGTGGAAGCAGCTACACTTCTGGTGTAGGGGCTCGAACGGCAAAGAAGTGAGCGCTGAAAGGACGACCGACAAACTCCAAGATGGAATCAGAGTTCTCGTTGGTGGGAACAGGTTACGGAATCCTTTCAGGAATTGGCGTGTAAGTGGATGAGAAAACACCTACTTACCGTTGATGGATGGATGGCTAGTCAAGATAGAAGCCATGTATACCTTCACGGAAGACAGTCTGAGTCCCCTCTGCGACAGCGAATGGAGATATTGGAGAATCATCGGTATCGGACAGGTGGAAGGGTCGACATTGAGAACAACGCCAAATGCAGAGAAGGCAACCCACTTCTTCACATAGGACCAACACATTGAAGGTTTCCTCGCTGCAGTCAGAACTGCCATAATGTGTGGTCAAGAAAGTGCAAGTCCAGGTATAGAATGTGTTCGTTGGATTGAGTGAGAAGGGACGAGGACTGTAGAAGACAAACATGTTTGCCTGCACTCAGACGGAGAAGCGTGGTGAACCAGGGTTGTCGAGGCCACCATGGCGCGATCAGAATACAGTCTGGGTGGATCTTCCTGAATCTTTGTGATGACCCTCATCAAGAGCGGGATGGGTGGAAAGATGTACAGTAGACGGCCCATTGAGGCCGGATCCATCCCCACTCTGCTGCAGAAGGTCTCACATGCCACATTCTCCACCATGGCAAACAGGTCTATGAGTGGAGCCCCCCAGGCTCGAAAGAGGGAGTCTCTCACTCGGGGATCCAAGCGCCACTCGTGGGATGTTAGCGTCATCCTGCTCAGGGCGTCCGCCAGGACATTGTCTTTCCCCGCGATGTGTTTGGCAGTGAAGGATATGCCCCTCGGGATTGCCCAGTTGAAGATCCGTTGTGTGAGAGAGTTCAGTTTGGTGGACCTGGTCCCTCCTTGCTTGTTTAGGTATGCGACAACCGTTGTGTTGTCCGTCACTACCTGGATTTGGTGCCCTGCAAGATCGGAGACAAGGGACCGCAGAGCTATCCATACTGCCAGCAGCTCCAGGTAGTTGATATGGTATTGGAGCTCACGGTCGAACCATCGACCTTGTACCGTGTGGCTCCCACAATGGCCCCCCCAATCCATGAGGGAGGTGTCAGTTGTCAACGTCCTGGTTGGCTGAGGCTGTTGGAACGGTAGTCCTTGGGACAGGTGAGCAGTGTCCATCCACCAGCGGAGGAAGCAACAGACATGACTTGGAAGAGTCAGGTAAGTATGATGTGCGCCTTCTTCTGGGTTGAAGGTCCGCAAGAACCAAGTCTGCAGTGCCCACATCCGAAGTCTTGCGAATACAACCACTGCGACGGTCGATGCAATAAAACCCAGGAGACGCTGAATGGCAAATGCAGACAATCGGTACAAACAGTACAGCTTTTCTGCCAAACTTGGGATCCCAGTAGTGCGGTCCAGAGGGAGAAAGGCACAGGCTCTCTGACAGAATCCAGAATCGCCCCAATGAAATATATCGACCTCAACAGCTGCAGGACAGGCTTCTTCCAGTTCACGTAGAATCCCAAGGTGCTCAGGAGATGTAGAGTGAAATCCACCGCCTGATGGAGCATGTATCTCGTCGAGTCCACGAGGAGCCAATCATCCAGGTATGAGTAGACTTGAATCCCGTGGGATCAGAGATGAGCACAAATGATAGCAGCGCATTTGGTAAAGACACTCGAGGTGGTGGAGAGACCTAAGGGAAGCACTGTGAACTGGAATGCATTGTGTCCAATGCAGAAGCGAAGATATTTCTGGCTGTCAGGATGGAAGCCAATGTGAAAGTATGCATCCCGAAGGTCGATGGAGGCGAACCAGGCCCCTCAATGGAGGAGTGGGAGGATCAATTGTACGGTTGTCATCCGGAATTTTTTTGGGGTGATAAACTTGTTGACACCCCGCAGGTCCAAGATCAGACAAGGCCCTCCGTCCTTCTTCAGCACGGTGAAGTAGCAAGAGTGGAGGCCCTTGCGGAGGGATGCTGGTGGAACCCTTGTGATGGCTCCCTTTCGTAGGAAGGAGTCGACCTCGTCGAGGAGCTCTGAAGAAGGAGATGTTGACTTGATGCCGAGGAAGGGTGGGAGAGCGTCAAACTCGATCTTGTTCCCATACTGGGCAATGTTGTGATCCTCCTCCATGATGACAGGAAGGAGGCCAACCGGGTACTGAAGTATGGGAGAATGCTGACCATGCTCATGAGGAAGTCAAACGCAACGTTTGGATGAGTCACCACCTTTGCGGTAGCCTGGGTACCGGGGCTGTTGGTCTAAGCACTTCAGTACCACGGGCTGCTGCGGACGTGCCTGACACTGCGGCTGATGAGTGGTGCTGAAGACTGAGCGATACCAGTTCCATCTGCTGACGGTATGGACGAGACGAGGTTTGCGATGTAAGACCCATCTTTTTTGCTGTTGTCTTGGCTTTCTGAATAGTGTCCATCGTCTCATCAGTTTTAGCATTGAATAATCCATCACCGTCGAAGGGCATCCGTCGGTGCAGTATGTTGGCGTGTCGAATGCCCTTGTGCGGACTCCATTATAATGGAGTTTGGTAAGAGGTGAGAGAAGAGGAATTTGGCGTCCTCCTCCCTCACCCAATACATTGCCTCCAGTCTCTTCGTTGGGGGAAGTGTAGCCGGAGTCTTCCATGCCTGTTGAGTTGCCTGAAGAAGCGTGGGCAAGAACGGGATCATGGTCAGTGTTGATGCATTGGTGCAGACGACTTTGAACACTGGGTCCTCGATCAGCTGTTCTTGACGTTGTGTTTGCAATCCCAATGCTTGGGCCATTCGTCGGATCCTTTCTGAGAAGAGGCCCATATCTTCGGAAGGGGAGCCCCTATCTTGAGAGGAGACCAACGGGTCTGGCGACGACTCTGAGATAGCCCGTGACATGGAAGACTCAGAGTCCATATCATAGTCGGAAGATGGAGAGCAACAACATGGTGAGGCTGAAGTGATGCAGGTTGCTGTAGTGGGTCAGCAGGGTGCTCTGGTGTCGTTGGCATCAGAGCTCGACCAAGGGACACAGAGGGCTCCCTGTGTTCCCTCCCTTGATATCGAGGGCAATCTCCCCAGGGCCCAGGTGGGGGGCTCTGGCCGTAGGGAAAGGCTGCTTGATAACGGGATGGGGAACAGTCCCAATACTGGCTCCTGTAGCCATCACCGTAACAGTGAACGTAGACTTCCTAGTAATAGCGATCACTCCTGAAGGACCATTTGGATCCCCACTCCCAACTGGAGAGGAGGGATCGCGAATGGTGCTGGCGGTAGGTGGCATGCGCGCCCAATGCTGAGCATTCGGTAACCCATGGGCTGAGAACACAATGAAAAGGTGGTGGAGAAGAGTGGGCCGCTAAGGAAGGCTGCTCTGTATGAGCGGGCCGGTCCGCCATCGGTGAAACATCTCTAACTTCAGATATCGACACTGAGGGGGCTAGCTTCGAGATCGACGGGCCCGGTGTCAACGTTGGAGCAGTCGACACAGAGAAGATTCGTGCGGATGTAGAAGGCTGAGGAGAGGAGGCCGGTGGAGGCTTCGACGTCAAAGACTTTTTGTCTTTCGTATGGTGATGGAGTTTTTTCTTCTTCCTCCTTTCTAGATCCTCCTTAGCCTTTTTAGCCAATTTTTTGGCTTTGGAAACGGCCAAGCTGCGACCCAGAGTAGGTGGGTCTAAAACAACCACTGATGGGTGTGGTGGGGTAGGAAGATTGGCTTTGGGAGGGTTGGAGGCATCCATCACTTCCAGAGCCCTTGTCCACATCTCAGCCTTGAGCCGATCAGCTCACTAGTCACGGGTTTGCTTCGCAAAAGCCTAACAGTGGGGGCACGCATCCACCTTGTGCCCCGCACCCAGACAAAAGGCACATAACGAGTGTCCATCCGTGGATGGGAGCTTTGCCCCACAATGGACACATTTACGAAATGCCCCTTTGAGAGGCATTTCCTTTCGGGCCTTCACGGCCAGAGAGAAGGACAGAGAGAAAACAACGAAATAAAAATAAGAACGTAGAAAGCTAGAGATATGCGATAGAAAAAGAGTGAAGTGAAGAATAAAAATGCAATCTGGTAATTCTCAGCTACTGAGGAGAAGTGACAGTTGAAGAGGAACTGAGGGGACGGGTGGGAACCCCGTGGAGCATGCTCAGTGAGATGTGGGGGAGTGGTTCCCACCCCAAACACCTCAGTTTTAGAAGTTTTCCAAAGGGACCTCTGCGCAGGCGCAGAGCCCATATGTGTGATGCACAGAGACCACGAAGAAGAAAATATGGTGACTAGGATACTGACTGGAACTAGGAGTTATTACCATATTATGCCAGTGCTGTATTAGCTTTACTGGCTCCTGGTTAGTTTCTGGGCACAATTCAAAATGGTGGTATTAACTTTCAAAACCCTTCACAGCATGGGGTCACAGTATTTGACAGACCATCTCTTCCCATATGTTTCTTCCCATGCCCTGAGATCATTATCTGAGGCCCTGTTCTGCTGAGTAGTCCTATCCTGCAGGGCTCCCACATGCCTCTCCAAACCCCTATTCAAACCTCTGCAGATATGAATTTCTGTAGAGATACTCTGTATCTCTGACTGGTTTGGAATTAGAGGGATTGTGAGTAAAATCCTAGAAATGTTTATGTCCTACTTCCCAAGCCACCAGTAGCAGTAGTAGTAGTAGTAGTCGCATACTCAAATCAGTACACCCATTAATTGAAGTACATAGCTGGATGAGGCTCAAATTTGGTATTAGCATTATTATTCCATTACAGGACAGATCATCTCAAGATTTTTCAAGTAGCCCCTTAAAAGCCACTCAGTACTATTTAATGATACACATTCTTCAGCCTTTGAAACAAAACAATCTCAAATGATTCACATTAGAGACTCAAGCAACAACTACTTACCAGTGGTGTTTCAAAATAAGGTGCAGGGTTTGGAGACCATGTCTGAGGCACAATACTGTAGATGGAGTACTGTTGAGGACTATATACAGGCTGCATAAACAGTGGTGAGGCAAACTGTGCTTGTGTTTGAACAGGCTGAACGTACACACTTGAGTCCACTACCCGGTAACCATTCTTTGCAAAAAATGTGTTGATGGCTTTTATCCTGGCCTGTAAAAGAAAGATCAAACTACATTTGACGCTACATTCATCATACATGGGGTGGTGGGACCATTAAAAAAAGTTTGTAGTAGAATAAAAGAAAACAGGAAACTACGTCAATTTGTACTGCATTCTTTGCCCACCAGGTTAGCTGCAGCACTATTTACTGTACCGTTATGGCTGAATCAGACTCGGCGTTAGAGCAAATTATGGGGTAATGCAAAAGGCAAGGCAACAAATCAGGCAAGTGGTCAAGCACAAAGGTTACAGTCCAGTATGGAATCACCCTATGGCAGGAGTGGTTGAGATACAAGTAAAGGTCAAAGCACAGTTAAGCAGTCAGATACAATACACACTCCATAAGCAGCACAGTTAAGCAGTCAGATACAATACACACT
This sequence comes from Shinisaurus crocodilurus, assembly GCA_021292165.1. Classification (NCBI taxonomy): domain Eukaryota; kingdom Metazoa; phylum Chordata; class Lepidosauria; order Squamata; family Shinisauridae; genus Shinisaurus; species Shinisaurus crocodilurus. Next base: position 40,106,375 of record CM037881.1, on the reverse strand, counting down.
CCATAAGCAGAGTCAAGCAGGAGTCCAAGGGACAGCAGCACTGAGGGTCAACCACAAGGCAAGGCCCAGAAAACAAGGTACAAGGCACTGCAGCTGAAAGAGCGATGTTGTTCCAGCATTGGCTAGGCTAAAACGGAAAGCTTATATAGCCGGAGCTTCCTGAGCCCCACCCAGGGCTCAGCTGCAGTGTGTTACAGGCACTCTGGCAAAAGCCCTACTCAGGAGGGCCTTGCTCCCAAGGAGTCCTCCTTTGTAATCAAGCACATCTTCTCAAAGAAGCCCTATTGGCCTGCCTCTTAAGGCAACAACGCTCTTGGGGCCTAGGTGGTTGCCCAGCCTCTGCCTCAGAACTCCCCTCCTCCTATGGGGGCAGACTAGCGGTGATCCCCCAAGGGCCCAGGCTCCTTGGGTGGGTCCTTGGAGTTATCTATTTCTGGGAGCTCTAGCTCCTCCTCAGAGGAGGATTCCTCCAGCGGGGCATGACAGTTGTCTTTTGTACAAACTGTTAAGATCAATAATTAAAAAGGACAATTCACTAGATTCTTCACAGACTCATCTGGACGAATTATGCAATTATATCTGAGGTAGCAACCTAGAGAAGTAAAGTTCTAAATTCCAGCCTTACTGGAAGCAACTGTTTCTGGTACAGATGTAGTTCTCAGCCATCAATTGGAGATTCCACTCTGCCTTCCCCATTTTTAGGCAAATTTCCCCCTCTCTTCCATGGCTTACTTTGATCATTATATTATTCATTATCATTATCATTATCATTATCATTATCGATGATGATGATGATGATAATAATAATAATAATTTCATTTCTATACTGCTTATAAAACACAGTAAAATACAATATAAAATGCAAACAATAAGAACATTGTAAAAAAATTCAGTACTAGACATTTAAAAACAATTTTAAAATGACTTAAATAGCTAAGACAAGGTTATAAAAAGTAGACTGGTTAAAAAGGTGACATAACCACCACCCTATGTACTATTTGGAGCTATTAAATGCCTCAGCACACAGGGCAGTCTTAACCTGGCGCCGAAAGGATAGTAAAGTTGGTGCCAGGTGGGCCTCAGTGGGAAGCTTGTTCCACAGTTGGGGGGCTACCACGGAAAAGGCCCTTGTTGTCGCCCTCCAAGCCTCCCTCGGAGGTGGCAGTCGGAGGAAGGCCCCAGATGTTGAGCGTCATGTCCGGGTAGATTGCGGTTGGGAGAGGCGTTCCATCAGGTATTGTGGTCCCGAGTCATGTAGGGCTTTAGAGGACTGACACTATTGTTAAGACTAAAATTTGCCTCAAAATCACATCTGTAAGGTAATATTGGTTAATTATAACCACAGTTAGCCCAATGCTATTAACTATGCTTTAAGCCAGGTTTAAAATGAACCAGTTCGAGGATCAGGTATATAACATATACACTAAACGGATACTAGCATTACAGCATTGAGCCTATTATTTAAATGCCAAGGGCTGGATCTAGTCATGGGTATAGAGTAAACCCACTGGAAATCAATGGGACTTAAGTTGGTAATGCACAAATGAAGTCCCATTAATTCAGTGGGTCTACTCTAGGTATAACTATGTATGCATCCAACCCCAAAATGTGACTGAAGATTTCGGAATACTTGAGACTTACCATTATTGGCTTGCCCTGAAAGGTTTTAACTTCTTCCCGTAAGTATTTAAAAGCCTGTGCAGATATAAAAACATTCACTGAGCGATCCATTTGACAGAGCTACACTTCAAAGATATTAAAGAGCTTCCAGAACTATTTAACTAAATTCAAGCTACACTAAAAATTATAAAGAAGAATCTCGGCCCTTCTGTTATTTTAGGAATATGTAGAGCTTTGTCACCTAAAGTGATAAATGAAAGCATGCCTAAAACAAACACTCCTGCTTTCCCATATTTTCTTAAAGTCTATCACAGAAATAATTTGTGGATATTTTTTTAAAACTATACATGCTCCTTTTGTGTAAAGCTGTAAATGTCAGCATCAGACGTGCAGCTCGAACTTCTGACCACTCTAGATTGTTGTACAGAAAATTATGGAATCAACTGTGCCAGCAGAGAAGTAATATTCTGCCACCTCCATACAGCAACACAGTTTGGTTGATAGACATTATTTTAAGTCTCAACCAGGAGTTTGACAATATAGTCTTGGCTTGGTTAAAACGTCAAGTTCTAGACACATTTCATTTTCAAAATAATGAACATCACCACATTTTCACAGCTGCAAGAGTCCACACTTGTCAGTGCCACTGCTGACAAACAAAGCTTAGAACAACACATTTTTCTTAAGCCTTGGTAGAACCACTGAGTTTAGAAGAACTTTAAACTCCGCTCTATACCATTGTACAAAAGGACTATAACTTTACCTAAGATGAGCAGACTAAACAGATATAGGGCCATTCACACGTAATGCCAACCCGTTCTGGCAATAAACTGTGGGTTGGTTGTTTTGAGAACAACCCATGGTATGCCTGACAGACAATCAGACTTACCGTGGGTTCATAGATCATAGATCATAGAGTTGGAAGGAGCCTACAAGGCTATCGAGTCCAACCCCCTGCTCAATGCAGGAAACTAGAGGAAGGTCTCCCATCCAAGTAATAACCAGGCTTGACCCTGCTTAGCTTTCGTTCGCCACCTCCGTCCCCCTTGGTCTTCTGGCAGGTATCCGAAGGGACACCGTGGCAGGACCAACTTGTCTTCCCTCTCCCCACCAAGGCTTTTTTCCCTTTTACCCATTTTTTTCAGAGATCACAAAGTCTGGCTTGACAGCTGGTTTTTGCAAGCCACGTTTTGACAGCCCCTTCAAAGTGCCCAAGGAGCTGTCAGGGGTTAGCAAACATTTTATTTTATTTTATTTATTTATTTTTGTGCACACAATGTGCCCCTAATTTTTAAAAAAATTTTAGCTGCACTTGCACAACTCCACAGGTGACCCAAAGAGGGTCCAAATAGGCTTTTTCTTCTCTTTGCTTTCCCTTTACAGCTGTCAAAAGGCAAGCTGTCAAGGAAAAGCAAAGGCGTGAGTAATCTTTGCTTGTGAAAAGGGCTGGTGAGATTTACACCCCCTTGGCGGCTAGATTCTCATCTTTTTTATACACCCATATGTCCCAGTCAAAACTCACCCATTTCCCTGTCAAGATCACCTTTTAACGGGAAGCCACAGCTTTGACAGCTAGCTAGCTGTCAAAACTCCTTTTTCCTAGAAAAGGGGGTGGGATGCACTTTCCTGAGCAGCTAGTGTCTCGGGAGAAGTGCAAAATGTTCATCGCCCTGAGGACTATTGGGGGGGGGGGGATGAGTATCTTGCCTCAAAGGGGTTTGGACAACACAACAACCCCTAGAACAACCCATGGGTTGTCAGGGTGGCTTGTTGCCCTCAAACAAGGCACCCTATGGGAATTGGTCCACAGTGGGTTGTCATGTAGTACGAACCCAGTCATAGTCTTACAGAATCATCTATTGGAACTGCATTTACAAATTGCAGTATTTGGTACAACAAAGGGATTAGCTGTCACACTAAAAAGCCTGAAGAGCAGAAACTTCTATCAGTTGGACCAACCCTTCCTATACTGCAGTGACCATGCAAAATCAACATCCCTGTGAGAGTATGCCTGGAGAGGAAGGAAGCAAAGATACTTCTACATACCTGCTACTAGATCAGCTGGAGTGTCCCCTTCTGCTATGCCACCCCCCCATGCCCATATTCGAAGGAAGCAATGTGTGACTGACACTGACACACACACATGAGATCGATCTTTAAGCTGTCTCCCCTCTTCTAAACTTCTAGCTCCATTTATGTGGTATATTTTTGTGACAGTTTTAAGGGTGAGAGATTCAAAACTGCTGTTCGCTGTCCTGAGCCTTTGCTATAGGACTGAATATATATATAAGCAGTGTAAAATGCTTTAAAACACATGGCATTCTTACCTGCTGTGCATCAGTATCTGACTGGAATGTAACGTACCAGTTGTTATTGTGAGCAAACTCACAACTTATCACTTTGGGGCAGCTTTCATTTTTAAACAGTGCCTTTACCTCCTGGAGCAAAAATATGAAGACTATTTCAGTGAAATATAATTACTATGTTAAAAAAGGAATCCAATCCACACTAAAGGAGATTCTAGTCTACTGTGACATGTTACCTATCAAGAGGGACCATTTTCCATTTAAACATTTGTGTCAAAAGCCAAAGAGAGTGAGTTTACATATACTGTACAGTTTCGTAGGGATGTTGGAGAACTCTGCAACAGATTCATATGAGTTTGGATTTCTATGAATCCTACCCGCAGATTCCGCAGCGGCCTGGCTTTTCTACTTTCCATAATTTTATGCAATTTAGTAGTAGAAAAATACGTAAAATAAAAAAACTGACTGAAAATGCAGGTTTCCCCCCATAGACTAAAATGTGAAAATGCGCATTTGGGGGGGATTTGCACATTTATGCAAGTGCAAATTTGTGCAAATGCGAACAAATGCATTTGTGCAAAATCCAACTCCGTCAATGAGTGGACAATGGAACAAAAGGCTCCTGACAATCTGTGAAATGCAGACGAAACGGATTTAACAAAGTCCGTCCATCCCTAGTACCAGTACTGCCATTTATCATCTTAATTTTTAAGTCTTTTACAACTATACTAGAAGAGATGTTTCAGCTGAGTGAAATACTACCAACATTAACAATGAATATGTATCCCCACTCTGATTACTTGAAAATGTATGACAACCCAGTTAAGACATATTACTTCACTTCAACTTTCGAACAAGTTTAAAACAAATCTGTAAAGCCACCATGTGACATCCTAAATCAAACTGTCTTCCTGCAAAATGGAGCAAGCTGGTCACAGGACTACCCCATATCCACAGCTAAGGGAACATCACAATCCACCTTTACAACTAGCAAAATTAACATAACACAACACAATATCTTTTTTAAACATTATATGAGTACACTTTGCAAAGGAATCTGGTGATGACCACTACCAAATATTCCCACTCCCTCAAATTTAGCTCAGAGAGATTTATTGTGACAAATCCAGAGCATTACCAAACTACAACGCACATACCTATAATTTCTCAGTAGCAAAATGAAAGCTTTCCAAAGGTTCAGAAGTTGATTCAAAACTGATTTCACAGGATTGCTATCAAATTTTAATAAAGCTTTATTAAACAGGTAATTGGCCATCTAGGCATACTTCCTTGCAGCATAAACATTTTCAGGCTATCACATTCATAGTAAACATAAGAATATGTTGCTTACGTCTATAGGTGTTGTTTCAGGGATCTCACGGAGAATAATAATGCATCGCTTGTGGTTTGGCCTAACTTTTTCTCCTCGCTCATCCACTTGGACTATAGGAGAAGCTAAATTTAAAAACAGAACAAAAATCCAAATAACAGAATTATTTTTAAATGCTGGAAAGAGTTGTAACACTGTATGACCCAAAGAGTGACACACATATTAAGTGTCATGACCACTTCCTTTTCCCCAACTTTCAGTTTAACTTCTGAAATGCTTAGGCCATTTGATTCTGATCAGCACTCAATGCATACAGCTCTGTTCATTTTCATGTTAACCTTTCCCTTTCTGGTACAATTGTTTCAATATGTGGCAACTGAAACCACTGTTCCCAACACACCCACTGTCATATCCTTGCGCATGGGTGCGGTGGGGAAAGGGTTCCCTTCAATAAGACACATTTCAAAATTGCTAAGCCTTTGCTTAGTAGTGCACCAAAGCAGTCCCAAATCAGGTAGAGGAGCCAATTTCACTTCAAGGAAATGAAAGGCAGTTTTTTAAAAACCTAGGATGTCTTGTCTTATCGAGTTTTTCAGATATGGGCATACATCATTAATCCAATTTAACTCAAAGTAACACTGCTTCTTAGAAAGGGGCGTCTTTCAATACCCTAATTGGGCTGTGTGTGTTAGATATCTGATACTTTAGATAGTACATCTTCTTGACTGAGCTATATACCTGTTTCTATGAGTTTACAAGATTGTTCAGGACACTACAAAGGGTTGATTCATAGAAGTGAACTAGGGGTGAACAGAAGACAACTCTGGGATGTACTGGTAGATCTCTACATAATTTCTGATACATCAGCAAGGATTTCTGACTGAATTATTTAACATTACCAGCCACAAATGACTTTCCTTGCTTCAAGTTATACTGCTGAGATTAAGGAAGTTTGGGGTAACTTGGAGTGGATTTTTGTGAGGAAGAACAGTGAACTTTTGAGTTCTTGTACTCAAAACAAATTCCTGGGCACAGAGTTATTTAATTCTAAGTGTAGATCTTTTGCACCAGACTCTAGTTGGTGGATCTTTGAGTTCTAGTAAAAAATAAATTAGATCCTGTAAGCCTGTAGTTTGCCTACCTCTGATATAAACCACCCAGTGGTAAATGCATCTAACCCAACAGAGCTATTAAAAGATTTAGACATACATCTCAGTACTTCAACAATAAGATCCATATTGGTTGTCAGTTTCTTAATTCCTTCCATGTTGGCGATTGTCCATATAGGAATAAATTGATCACTGTCCATTTGAGACATCAAGTAAAGATCCTTGGATAGATTCTCACTAGGGGTAAATAAATAAGCAACTTAGCCTACTTTTTTAAAAGTAGTATACCCTGCTTTCTTTTTTAAAGAAATCAAAGCAGCTTACCATAGAAAGTTAGATCAAATAATAGGCAACAACAACAAAAACAGCTCAGCTACTTTCAGTATACATGGATACGTACAGTGCTATACAAAGACATTCTAACAATGGTATACCAAAATCACTGGAAAAAATAACTGCCTGCTATTACTATCTGAAATAGCAATAACACAAAACTTTTACCAGTATGCCCTAAATTATTAATACAAAGAACCACCTGTCTTATTGTTTTAGCTAGAGTATCTTTTGCAATTGTTTTTAGAGTAAGAGTTCTTAAATACATAATCCCCCTAAAGAAGCATGAACAGTTAGAGGTATATGGTTAGAGCCAGTGTGGTACAGTGGTTAGTGTTGGACTGGGACTCGGGAAATCCAGGTTCCCGAGTCCCCACTCAGCCATGAAGCTCACTGGGTGACTTTGGGCCAGCCACTGACTCTCAGCCTAACCTACCTCACCGGGTTATTGTGAGTATAAAATGGAAAGGATGAGGCCTATGTAAGCCACCTTGGGTTCCTTGAAAGAGGAAAAAAGGTGGGATATAAATGTGATGATGATGATGATGATGATGATGATGATGATGATGATGATGATGATGATGTACACTTTCCCCATTTTCTTTCAGAGAGTCTTGATTGGGCTAGGAAGCACACTTCCAATCTGCTTCTGCCACAATATCATAGTGCTAACTACGTATTAGCATGAGGAATCAGTGGGAGACATTTGCCAGATTTATTTAAATTAACCTCTTACACAGAGCCCTTAAGGCATGCTAGGAGCCTATAACTAATCCAAACTGTTTATCAATACACATGAGTGAAGAATACAATACCGTGAGAAACAGAACTCTAGTTGTTTCTTCAAACATTCTTTCAGGTCTTCTGTAGAAATTACAGGGCTGCCTTCACCTATGTAAGATATTTAAAAGTATATTACCAACATGCTTTTAAAAAACAGAGCTTTGGATTCAGACTTTGTCCCACCAGTGGAAAGAGTGAGGTAACTTTCACCGATTCCTCCTTCAGTCCCTGGCACTCTCTAAAAATCTGCTCTAGAGGGTTGGGGGCCTTCTGGAATTGCGTGGGGGGTTGCAAGGGGAGGGGAAAATTGCCTCCTTCCCCCTTCCACCAGCAGGATCCTCTGCTGGATCAAAAACATTATGTGGACAGAAGGAACCCTTCCATTGGCAGAAGGCTAAATTGGGGTTCCAACCAAAAGTACATAGCAAAGAGGATGGAGGAAGAAGACCAGATTTAACAGACTATCATTCCTCACAAGTGATATAGCAGAATACAAGGTTTTGTTCTGTTTGGTAGTGTTGGTTGTATTATCTTCCTTGTTATTGCCTCTAGAAATTAGTTCTTGTGTTTGTACTTTTTATGATTAGGGGTTTTTTAGGATTATGTTGTACACCGCTTTGGATACCTTTAGTTAACATACTTATTATTACGTATGTTGAGAAATCTTTCCTAGTATTTCTGTTCTGAATATGGACCCCTCAATTGTGTTAATGTCACAATTTGCTATCAGCTTAGAACTCCTCCCACTCTGACCTAGTTTGCACAAACAAACAACCCACAGTTTGTTAACCATGGGTTATTTGGAAGCACAGGAGAGCAAGCAAGCATGTTGGCTCCTGACTGCTCACCCACTTCCAGTGCACCAAACAACCCAGGGTCCCTGGGTTGTTCTCCGTGACATGTGAATCCAGAATTCTGGATCGTTGAGAGAGAAACAGCCCAGAGTTAGGTTTGGACAACACGCCATGGCTCATTATTAGAGCCAGCGTGGCGTAGTGGTGAGAGTGTTGGACTGGGACTCGGGAGATCCGGGTTCTAGTCCCCGCTCGGCCATGAAACTCACTGGGTGACTTTGGGCCAGTCACTGACTCTCAGCCTAACCTACCTCACAGGGTTGTTGTGAGGATAAAATGGAGGGGGGGGAGGAAAAGGATTATGTAAGCCGCCTTGGGTTCCTTGCAGGAAAAAAGGTGGGGTATAAATATAATAAATAAATAAATAAATAAATAAATGGGGTGGTAAAAATCTAAGGGTTAACCACTGAACAGATAGCACAGGCTGTAAGAGGGCCCTGGAAAAGGTCTGGCAAGGTAGCGGGTTTTGAGGAGGCATTTAAAAGAAAGGAGATGAATAGGAAATTTAAGGCCTTTGTGATGCAAGGGAAGCTACACTGTAGCATACAATCATTTCTGGCACATTATTAGCCTAAAGTAGTAACTTCAGAAACTTCAGAAACTTCAGTAGTTTCTGTTTCAGAAACTACTGAAACAGAAACTCAGCTGTGGAAAGAACCAGCACTTTGAACACACAGAGAATGCCTATCCCAAACTACTGGAAACAACCAATAGCCCACACATCTCATAGGAAGGACGAGCATACAGAGAGTGACCATCCCTCTCCAGTCAGAGCAAGATGTCCTAGCATACTTAATCTCCACCAGCTCTCATTTTAAGGATGAAACACTGGCAGATACAGAAAGCCAAGATCATGACCACATCTGAATGCAGTAACTGGTTTGTATGTACTTCATTCAAAATGCACTCATCTACAGTAGAGAATTTCAATGCAGGCAGTCTTAACGAGACTATTTTACTTGTTGAAAGATGGTAAAGTAACAGAAAAATTATCTGTCAGCTGTACATGTCTGAAAACACACATTTTAAAATCCACCAAAAAGAGGGATCAATACTTTGTCAATACATAAAGTCTGCAAGGTCACTTGCAAGGACATACAATACTGCACGACTCTTAGAAAGATTAACAGTGTTTGATGTCCATTTGAATATTCCTCCCTGAAACCTAAAGTACCTGTTGCTTCCCTTCCAGGTTCCCTGAAGCTTCTTCCTAAATCCCACTGTCAGAAATCTTTTGATTACACTATCAAAAACGTGCCCCTCTGTGCTACCTCTACATGTTGTCCTTCAAGCTGCTTGTTTACAATTCAACTGAAAATTAGTTTTTAAAGCCATCCACATCCTGAGAGTTGCAAAGACTCAAGAGACAGTCATAATATTCTACATTTTTAAAGAGAAGCATGTGTGATATATAATGCCACTATTCTAACTCTGAGAAATTCTGATAATAACCCCTGTAGTATACAGGACTGGAATGTGGGGAGGGGGATGATGACACAAAGATGCAACGTGTAAAATGCCAAATGTATGGATACTGCAGACCTAAAGGGTAACACATACTATATTTTGAATATCCAGCACAAAGGTGAGAGGTACTACAACGTTTTTAGCAGCAAGAATCTCACACGGTAGGTTGGATGCTTACCAGAAACATCATAGAGTTGGTATCCAAGTTCCTCATGTGCCAAGACCATGCCATTAGCAGCTGATTCCTCAACACCTGAACTGTTTCTTGACAGCTCACAAGATGAATACATTGTTTCATACTGCTTAGCACCATCATCTGCAACCTCAGCATTACCTGGCATGAGTACAAGAGCAATTAATGGAAAACAGAGTCAGGTTGCAAGCACTGAAAATGCATTTCCTTCCATTCTTATAAACAATGTCTCATTGCCAATTATACATTAAAAAAAATACTCACCTGAGTATGACAGGGCTCTTTAAATATAATTTTTTCCCTCCATCCCCAGTCAGTCAACTAATTTGAATTTACAGTAAAGGCTGCATCCACACGTTTTGATTATTTCCCCCACAGTGAATTCAAGGCAAGTTGTTCAATAAGTATTACGTGTTTCTTTTATATAAGAGACAGCTTTGCACTGCTATTGAGGTTACAAAACATAATGCAATTAAATAACTGGTAGAGCCCCTCAGTCTAGTAAGAGCCCTGACTTCTTGGCAATCACTGTCAACTGCCAACATAAAATAAATGCAGTTGTTAATACTCAAGTGTGTTTCTGGGAATGGAGAAAATTGTGTGTGAAACTTAGTCTCTATCCTCTCAGTTCTACTCTAACAATTAAGACAGGTGAGCTGTTTACCAGAGATAGTAACTGCACACAAACATTTTGATTTTTTAGAGACATAGGCTTTGTTTTCCACCCAAAAAACTTAGATCAGGGTGAGGGCTCAGTCTTTGCCCAAAGGCGCAAATGAAGCCCAACCAGAAGATTTAACCTCAACTTATGCCAAGCGGTAACTGACTGCCATCACTGCTAAGGAGAAGTTGTGTTCAGCCACCGTATTACGAAGCCTTCACTAACTAAAAGTAGCCTGTATTTCAGCCTCTTGCAAGGACAGACCTTGCCCATTATAGTTCTATTAAGTACTCACACCATGTCTGACTCGAGCATAGTGGACCTAACATGTGACAAAAGGACTCTAACCCTAACCCCATCCTTTGACATTAAACTTTAAAATCATAGTCTGTCAAGAGCTATTTTTTGTGTTTGCAGCCATTTGACCATGTATGGTAAATTATTATTATTATTTTGGGTACAGAGCATGAAAGAAACAGTTGGTGTTTAGCTAGAAGACCAAAAATGTTTGTCCACAACTTTCCATGTTCTCCAACCTTACTATCAACTTGATAAAGCTTAATTCTGTTTAGATCTAAAGCCACAACATGCATTCTAGAGTAAACCAGCATCACGCATACAACAAAGGGCACTTTTCATGTATGAGAGTGGTTGGATGTTCCATAAGAAAAGCACAAGTAAGAGACTGCATACCCAAATCTAAACCTCAGATTCAATCATGTTTACTAGATACCACCTGTTTGCACTGGAAGCCTTTTTTTGTTATTCTGACAGCCAAGAGCCATTTGGTACCCTACAAATCCAGCTGAAATAAGACTGCTGCAAAATGAAGAAACCAAAGTTCAATGTTCTCAGCAAATGAACAACATACTATATGAAACACCAAGATCTCAATCTAGAATGGTGCTCATGCAGAATCCACAAATGCATACATTCTTGAAAGAGAAAGATTCCCTTTTAACAGCTGCACAACTGTTGTTGAAAGAGAAAGATTCCCTTTTAACAGCTGCACAACTGTTGTTTCAATCTGTCAAGGGGAAAAAGCAGATTTATCACAGGACTTATTTAAAGGGCGACCTAGGGGAAATTATCACACAAGCAGCAGCAGCTTCCCCTTAAATGTCTTTCATACTAAATGTCCAAGCTGTTTATGAACTCTGAGGATTTCAAAGAGCAACACTATTTGAATAGGAACACTAGGTTCAGGAAAGGGAGCCGGGGAGAAAAAAAGCAAAATGTGTGCAAGGGAATCTCAAAAAAACTTGGGTTGTATGTGTTATGTGCCTCTCTCAACTGTAACATACTGAAATGACAAGTTTTTTTTAAAAAGGATGCAGCAATTGATGGTTCGGAAACTATAGCTGGTACAGAACGCGGCGGCTCGCCTGGTTAAAGGCAGCCACCGGCGGGATCACATCACGCCAGTGCTCAAGGAGCTACACTGGCTACCAGTTGCTTGCCGAGCTGAATTCAAGGTGTTGGTCTTGACCTTTAAAACCCTATACGGCTCCGGTCCAGTCTATCTCAAGGAGCGTCTCCAGCAACACCAAGTGGGCCGCTCAACAAGATCTGCCAGAGACAGCCTTCTCCTTGTCCCTTCAGCCAGAGCAGCTCGACTGGTCGGGACGAGGAAGAGGGCCTTCTCTGTGGCAGCCCCCGTACTATGGAACTCCCTCCCAAGTGACCTCCGCCATGCCCCCTCTCTGCTGAGCTTCCGCCGCTCATTAAAAACTTGGTTATTCAGGCAGGAATATGGGGTGGGCTAAGATTTTAAAATTTTATACTGTTTTAATGTATTTTAATGGAGAAAAATGTTTTAATGTATTTTATTCTGTTTTATTTTCTGTACATCGCCCAGGGTGGCCGGTTTGCCGGCCAGATGGGCGATAAATAAATGCAAATACCATAATAAAATGCAAAAAATTCAGAGAGGAAATCAGGCAAATGTAGGTTTTGATGGTACAAAAGTAAATTCTATCCACCAGTTAAGGTGCAAGAACTCCATGAAGCTGCCATACTTTTTTGATCATACAAGCTAAGTGGCAGACTTGGGGAAATTAGACTTGTCACTTAAATTACATGCTGATTCATGTTTAGTTAACTTTCTCTAAACATTTTTTTAACTGGCAATATGATTTGAACACAATCACTCCCACCTCCACCCTTTCTGGAGTATAAATACACACACACACACACAATCCAACCTAACCATGGGTAAAAAAGCTAAGCGCAACTCCTGTTCAACCAGGACTGGAAAATAGCTTGGAACTCTGGTTTCATATTTTCATAGTCATAATTTGCATATTTTAAGTGAGAACCCAGATTGGCCTTAAACGCACCAAACAGCACTGCCTAAGGGTTCGATTCAAACTTTGCTCCCGCCAGCAGAAAGAGGAGAAGGTGGAACTTCAAGAATAGATTTTCAGAGGGTGCAAGCAGCTGCAAGAAAAAGCGGGAGTTGGCAAAAGTTGCGTCCCCCTTCCATTAGCAAGACCTCTCCACTGGATTAAACACCTTCTGTGGACAGAAGGGAGACCTTCTATTCACCAAACATCAACTCTGGCTCCAATCTATTTAATTGCTGTTACAGTGGGAGACAGGAATTAAAAGCTCCAGAAATGGTCACTTGCACTAGAAAATAACCATTATCCTCCATGTCACATCAATTCTAAAGTTTAGACAAAAGTCACTAATTTCTTGAGCTTAATATAATCAGTAGCTACTACAGAACAAATACAAGTGCAGCTTACCCACAAAGCAAACAATTCAACTGATTTGCAACTCTGAACTCCTAGTATTCAGCCAATGTGTAGAGTTTATCATGATCTCAGGAACTCAATTTATTGGGTTGCATATGGCCCTCAGATCTCATAATCTTTTTGTTCACAGGGTCAAGTGTTCACTAAAGTACAGAAATGATGAGAAAAAGCTCAAGACAAGAGTAAGAAAAGAAAACAAAGAGGACAAGAAAAAGGTAGAATGAACAAAAGATTCATTTCTGTAAATTTAGCAACTTGCTTCCCTCTTAGCGCGATACTTGGTCATCACTGGGCCTTTGTAATTTTTAAAAACAGTTCCCATTCAGGATCACTAATAAATTCCTCAAAACACCTTGCCATGAATCCATAATGTTTTAAGGTAACTATCCCTTTCTATTTAAGTAAAGCAACAACTGCCTCTTCTGAAGCTGCTTAATGCCTCATGTTATACACCAAAGATTAAAAAAATACACTCTGTAAGAGTCTCACAATAGTCCACATAACCAATAAAGAGACCAAATTATATGCAATTAGTACTTATTATACTAGTGTAAGACACTGAACACATACACAAATTCTCAACAACATGAAAACTATAAACCACCAACTACAGATCAATGGTAAAGTGTGTGTGTGTGTGTGCTGTCTGTTTATATGTTTGTATGTAAACTGTTTTAATATTATGTACAATATTGTATTTTTAAGGTTTTTAATCTCTGTAAACCACCCAGAGAGCTTTGGGTGTACATTTTATTACATAGCCAGTGTGGCGTAGTGGTGAGAGAGTTGGACTGGGACCCGGGAGATCCGGGTTCTATTCCCCGCTCGGCCATGAAACTCACTGGGTGACTTTGGGCCAGTCACTGACTCTCAGCCTAACCTACCTCACAGGGTTGTTGTGAGGATAAAATGGAGAGGTAGAGGAGGATTATGTAAGCCGCCTTGGGTTCCTTGCAGGAAGAAAGGCGGGGTATAAATATAATAAATAAATAATAGAAATGTAGTAAGTAAATGAATGAAAAAGGGTCACATTATGTTGGGCGGACTAGCAGTAGTAGTAGGCGATCACTCGTGACCGAGTAAGATTGTCTTCCAGGATAAAATTACAAAAGAAAATTATATAAGGAAGAAATTGTATAAAATTGTGTAGACTCTAGCAATGGGTCTGTGACTGTGGGGACCAATTCTAGATCCACACAGCTTTCCACAGTGAGGACACAGGTTACCAGATGGAAGATGGTCCTGTAAAGGATTCGTTTGACATGCTTTTCGCTTAGCACGTTTCTCCCTTTCACCTTGCACTCAGGCTTCTTCAAAGTCCATAGAACCTTTGTGAAAGGCCAACCTCCAGTTAGATCGTTCATGGGCCAGAGCTTCCCAGTTCTCAATGTTTATATTGCATTTTTTTAGATTAGCCTTCAGAACATCTTTAAACCTCTTATACTGACCACCGATATTCCGCTTTCCTTGAGTTGGGAATAAAGTAATTGCTTTGGGAGACGGCAGTCGGATATTCGAACAACATGACCGGTCCATTGAAGTTGGCGTTGAAGGATCATTTTTTCAACACTAGTAGTTTTTGCTTCTTCCAGTACACTGACATTTGTTCGCCTATCTTCCCAAGTAATTCGCAGGATTTTCCGGAGGCAACATTGACTAAATCTTTCAAGGAGGTGGAAATGACGTTTATAGATAGTCCATATTTCGCAGGCATACAATAAAGTTGGTAATACAATGGCTTCATAAACCGTTTTGGTCTCCTTACAGATATCCCAATCCTCGAACACTCTATGTTTCATTCGAGAAAATGCGGCACTTGCGGAGCTCAAACAATGCTGGATTTCACTGTCAATGTTAGCTGTAACAGAAAGATAGCTGCCAAGATAAAGAAAATGATTGACATTTTCCAGTATTGCCCCGCCAAGCTGGACAGATGGCATCACCAAAGGGTTAACTTGCACTTGCTGATGAAGCACTTGCTGATGAAGCACTTTGGATTTTTTGATGTTAAGTGGGAGACCAAGTTTTTCATATGCTTCTGCAAAAGCATTTAGGATAGTTTGGAGATCATCCTCTGAATGTGCGAAGACCACATTATTATCAGCATAGTGAAGTTCCACAACGGAGGTTGTAATTACCATACTTTTTGCTTTCAGCCTACTAAAAAGCTTTCCATCTGTTTGATATATAATTCCCACACCAGTGGGAAGTTTCCCCTCAACAAGATGTAAAATCATAGCAATGAAAATAGCAAATAATGTTGGGGCGATAACACATCCCTGTTTAACACCTGATCCCTGTTTAACACCTGACAAGACTGAGGTACTCTGGTGGGGGACAAGGGGAGGTTAGGGGATGTTGACCTGGTGCTGAATGGGGTACATCTACCCCTGAAGGACCAGGTCCGCAGCTTGGGGGTCATTCTAGACTCCCAGCTGTCCATGGAGGCTCAGGTGTCAGCTGTGAGCCGGGCGGCGCTGTATCAACTCCATCTGATACGGCAGCTGCGCCCCTGCCTTCCTAATCATCTGCTCCCATCAGTGGTTCATGCCTTGGTCTCCTCTCGCCTAGACTACTGTAATGCACTCTACGTGGTGTTACCCTTGAAGACGGTTCGGAAGCTACAGCTGGTACAGAATGTGGCGGCTCACCTGGTTAAATGCAGCCGCCATCTGGGTCACATCACGCCAGTGCTCAAGGAGCTGGACTGGCTACCAGTTGCTTGCCGAGTCTAATTCAAGGTGTTGGTTTTGACCTTTAAAACCCTATACGGCTCCGGTCCAGTCTATCTCAAGGAGCGTCTCCAGCAACACCAAGTAGGCCGCTCAACAAGATCTGCCACAGACGGCCTTCTCCTTGTCCCTTCAGCCAGAGCAGTTAGACTGGTGGGGACGAGGAAGAGGGCCTTTTCTGTGGCGGCCCCCATACTGTGGAACGCTCTCCCGAGTGACCTTCGCCATGCCCCCTCTGCTGAGCTTCCGCCGCTCACTAAAAACTTGTCTGTTCAGGCGGGAATATGGGGTGGGCTAAGATTTTAAAATTTTATACTGTTTTAAATGTATTTTATCTTGTTTTTATCTTGTGTACATCGCCCATGGTGGCTGGTTTGCCGGCCAGATGGGTGATAAATAAATGTAAATGTAAATCATCATCATCATCCCACTTTAAATGGAGCACCACGAGAGCTGTTGTTGTCCAAAACCGTTGCTGTCATGTTGTCATGGAGAAGTCGCAAGATATTCACAAATTTATTGGGGCATCCAATTTTCATAAGGATAGCCCAGAGAGCCGTTTGGTCTACAGCATCAAAGGCCTTAGCCAAATCAATAAATGCCATATAAAGGGGTTGATTTTGCTCCCAGCATTTTTCTTGGAGCTGACGTGCAGTAAAAATCATGTCTACTGTCCCTCTAGAGGGGCGGAAACCATATTGAGATTCAGGGAGGATCTCATCTGAAATAGACGGTTTGTGAGAATCCTAGCAAATATTTTACCTGCGGTAGCTAAGAGAGAAATGCCCCAATAGTTTCCACAGTCTGTTCTATCACCCTTCTTAAAGAGGGTGATAATTATGGCATCCCTGAAGTCTTCTGGGATCTCTTCTCTTACCCAGATTTTTTCAATGAGTTTATGAAGATGTTGTACAAGTTCGGGCCCCCTCTCTTTTTAAAGATTTCAGCAGGAATCCCATCTGGTCCACTAGCTTTGTTATTCTTCATTTGATTAATGGCTTTTATAACTTCATCCAAAGTGGGGAGTATTGCAAGTTTCTCTCTAATTTGTTTTTGTGGGATTTGCGAAAAAATCTCATTATCCACCTTAGGTTTATGATTTAAAAGATCATAATAATGCTCTTTCCAATGCAGTGCAATAGACTCTTTGTCTTTTAAGAGTTTGGTGCCATATTTTGATTTTAAAGGGTTTGTACCATAGGTTTTTGGTCCATAAATGGCCTTTGTGGCCTTAAAAAAGCCCCGTGCATCATGAGATTCTGCAAGTTGTTGAATTTCTTCAGCTTTCTTTTTCCACCAAGCGTTCTTAAGTTCTCTTGTTCTTCTTTGGACCTCAGCCTTTGCACTGGCATAGATTTTTTTCTGGGCAGTATAATAAATATCATTTTGCCATATTTGGAAGGCTTTCCTTTTTTTGTCAATTATATTCACTAATTATTCAAGCTGGAATCTGACCAAAACCCCCTCTTTCCTAAGGAATTAAGAAGCCATCAATCACCTCTATGAACTTGATCAATACTCATCATTCAAACATACTTTTTACTGGTGATCCCTAGTTGGTGGTTTATAGTATTTAAGTTACTGGGATTTTGTGTGTATACCATTGTAGTGGAAAAAGTCGGAAGACCATTGTGATCTCGAGGAGACAGTGGTGTATGACCATTGTTGTACCCGTGTCTGTATGACACTGTATGACAGCGGTGTATGACCACTGTTGTACCCGTGTCTCTGTTGTATGAACATACCTGCTCTTTGTGCATAATTGTTTAACCTTAACATACAGAATACAAATGCAGGAAAGCAACATAATACAAAGAATCTCAGATCCTAAAAAGAACCACTGCCTTTGGCAGAACAACCATGTTTTATACTAGTACAATACACGTACTAATTGCATATAACTGATTCTCTTTATTGGTTGTTTGGACTCATGTTACAAACCACAAGCATGTAGAAGCTGCAACTGTACTTTCAAGGACAAGAGCATTGCTTGCTTCTTACTGCTGGATTTGGACACTTACACTATCTCCACAATCCTAACTAAGCAAGGGATTAAGCCATTGTTACTATTTAGAAGTATCATCTTGATGTCTCACCCTCTGTACAGTTTCCCGGCACAGCTGCTGTCTCTTGCCATGATTGCTCATTGCCATTAGTTGCTGGTGCAGCTTCTGAGTTTCCCTGCATGCTTTCCTGCCATACTTTTGCATTAGGATTTAAGCTGGCACCTTTCGATGTTACCTGCTGAGGAAACAGAAGATGTGCATTAGCAAATAACCAAGCCTTAAGAAAAATAAAATTAGGAAAATTTCTTCTGTTGAGATTTGGAGACTATTACCTCTTCAGAAAGAAGCTGGTTGCTTGCATTCCAATATCCTTACTACAAACTTCAGGGAAGACTAGTATGGGGACTCCATGTAGTTACTGGGGGTGGTAAGGGATAAGACATGTTTCTTCCATAATGACTAAGATGTTGTGGTGAGGGGTGGGGGTGGAGCATGGCTCTCACAGATTTGTAGTGGTGAGTGCTGGACTGGGACTCGGGAGATCCAGGTTCTAGTCCCCACTCGGCCATGAAGCTCACCGAGTGATTTTGTGCCAGTCACTGACCCTCAGCCTAACCTACCTCACAGGGTTGTTGTGAGGATAAAATGGAGAGGAGGGGGATTATGTAAGCCACCTTGGGTTCCTTGCGGGAAAAACAGTGGGGTATAAATATAAATAAATATCAAAACACTGCAAAAGTCAGTTTTTTCCTCTCTACTCTCCCAATTCCTTAGTAATTGTGACAGAAAAAAACTGTATCCCCTACCTCCCCACAAAACTGCATTATGACTCCCCAGCGTAGTCTACCCTGCAGTTTGTAGTAAGGAAGGCTGACTCTCTGAGGCTTGTGAAACAGTGGACAAACTCCGGCTCTTCCATTCCACAAGATGTTCTGTTAGTTTGCCATACAAAACACCTGTTATGGGGGGATTTCAGAGAGTAAACCCAAGGTCCACAGCGGATATTGAATGTACTCATCATATGTGGAATTCAGCAGCATCCCAAATACTGCTCTTGATTTCAGAAACACCAATCTAATCAGCATTTGTAGCAAACTAACTCTTACACAAAGATGCTTTAAAATTTCCTCTCACAACATTTCAAACAATATGATCTATATTACATGGGATGAGAAATATTTAACTAACGGAACCTCTCACTCAAAGTACAATATCCAAGCGAAATGTTTTGGGGCATCTTGAAATTTGCTCTGCCCAGGTACCACCCATGAAGGAGCAAACAAAGCTGAACTTTAATACACATCTACTGGGTTGGATCCAGACTTCTCTTATTGTTCAAGGAAGAGACGGAGATCCAGCAGAGGTTCCCCACTGGAGAACATTTCTGCATTTCCACTTTCCCCTTTAGCACCACCCTCACATTCTGTTCCAAAGGGTCCTCCAAAGCTCAAGACGAGCTTGCTGGAAGGGGGAACAGGGGGCTACAGGGGAAAATTGGCAAAAATAATCTCCTCCCTTCCTCCAGTGGAGCAGCCCATGAACACAACCTGCTCTTAGAGAGTATGATGATCACACCCATTGCACATAGATCATCACTTTAGTGCCAACTGTGATATGATGAATCAACCACTCAGCCTCTCAATGAAGTCATTTCATGTTGTGGATAAATACTATTAAAGCTTTAACAGTATCTCATCACAAGCACCAGTGTCCCGAAAACATTAAGGAAACACAATTTAGCATGTTGTACAGAGACACCATGTTTAGTGTGTCAACATCAGTGACCTGGTTTGCACAATCAAATAAGCCACCGCAGCTTATTTAAATCGTGGCACATGCCCAGTGCAATTTCCATAATCACTGCCCGGGCACAGCTTGTCGTGTCATCTAAACCCAGGTGGCATGGCTTGTTGGGAGGGGGAACAACCCTCCAATAACCCTACAACAGCCCACGGTGGCTTATTTTGATCATGTGAACCAGCTCAGCGCCATCTACCACCAGACTGAGGAACATTATATATGAAGCCAAAACTTTATCTTGCAGTTTTCCAGTAGCGCATCTCATCTTGTCAATGAATTTAAGCTCTACATTATTCCACAGTCCATGGACACTCAAGTTAGCAGCCTAAAAATATTAAGACATGGTCACAGGCACCCAATTTTCTGGATATCTAATGTTTTGCTGCTAGACATAATGAAGCTGTGGCTCCTAGGAAATTGAACTTTTCCCAACCCTGCTCCCAAATTCTTTACTCTTCTGACATGGGGGGAGGAGGCAGAAATGAAAACCGGCTCTCTGAAATAAGGACGTATACCCTGCAACAAAACTCAGGAACAGAAGCCTCTTTATTAAGACAGTATAATGATACTGAAGAAGCACTGACCATCTTGCCACAGAGGAGCACAGGCCAGAGAATAAGTTGAATTTCCAGAGTCTAGCCTTCTGGAGTCTCTCTAGCATCAAGGAGTGGCTTTAGTACCATACCCTGTCCACAGAACAGAAAAAAAATAGGACATAAGGAAGCAGTCTGGCTGGCCACATAAACAACTCCCCCCCCCCCAACTAAGATCATAATATATCTAAACAGCAGTATAATTTTGTATACTAAACAGCTGCCTGCATAATCTCTACTAAAATATAAAATGGCTTCATCACTGTTTATGTTAAAGGGCTCTAGTTATAGGGGAAATAATGACAATGGTTACAGGGGATTATTCCAAAAGAACAAGGCTCAAGAGGAACATAACTGAGGGTTGCTTTTTTGCAGGGTTCATCTAGTTCCACCCTGAGAAATAAGTACTGTAGAAGGGATTCACTGAGAGAAATCTTAACAGGATATCAGGCCTGCCAAAAGCTGTTCCTTAATCTCAGAATGACAATGAGATTGCCTTCCTCATGCAGGTGAGAGGTTCCCACAGTGTTTACTTTTTAGCCAATAGAGTAGCCTTGCAGTTGGGGTATGTTTATTCATCTAACTTATCTAAGATGACAACCTCAAGCTCTCCGTCACCCATTTTAAGGTTTCCACCTCTCCACAAACATGCATTGCTCAGGCATTACCAGAAAAAGTTTACTTTCACACAGAAAGGCAAGAAAAAAATTCTCACACACACAAGATTCAGCAGTTTACAATGGAATGTACAAAAGGCTTCTTACAAAAATGCCCTCCTGAAACCAACAGTTTTATAATTTTGTTTTTCTTATCACTTTTTTGTTCACCTGCCCTGAGCCTCCAGGGGTGTGCCATATTTTTTTCTCTCCTACTCTTGTATTTTGTAGCTCCAGTATAGGTACATCACATCTTGCCCAAGAACCAAGTTTGCTCAAAGGGAAAAAGCAGGGAGGATGAGAACAAGGTGAAGATCTTAATATGTTTTTACACTCCTTGTAGCAGTTTCAACAAATATATTGTGCAAGAGATTCTCTGTGAATAGCCAGGAGATTTGGGGGTGGGAGAGGAACACATAAAGACACTGGGGGTGGAAATATTCAACTCCTGCAGGGATGCTGGTTGATAAGAGCACACACACTCTCTCCCCCTCTAGTGAAAATTCCATGACCTTGAAAAGTTTAACCCTGAACTCCTATCTTGTGTTTTTAGGGTAAATAACGTCATTAAATTTAAATTCCTATGACTAGCAGTGCAATCTATCATTTGGCAACAACGACACATGGCTAATAATCTTTTTTTTTTTTTTTACTGAAAAGCTGTTCTAGAGATTCTGCTCATTCAACAAAGAAGTGTTTTGTTTGCCAGAGTTCTTATAGCTGGCAACACTGTAACAATTCTGCTATTTTGAATCTAAGCAATTTATAGGCCACCTAAGTTGTTTCTAATAATCTTCAAACCATAGTTTTAAGGAACTACGTAAGTCTCTCTGCACGAACTTCATTCTTCTGCTGGCAAATCTAAATTCCCATACATGAGGATTCTGCCCAAGCCTGAAAGCCAGTATGTTACTGCTTACTTTTACTGTTTTGTTGCCCAAGCATGACTGAGCAACAAACAGAAAGAGCAAACAGCAGAGTCCTACAGTGTCCAACAGCTCTGGATTAAGTAACAAAACTTGTTACACAAGGTTGTCATTCAGTAAAAAGGTTTTTTTAAATAACACTTTTGCAGCAGTGTTTCATTTTACAGAGCTTAACAAAATTCTATACTTTTCTCCTCCTTTCATAGTTACAAAAATAAAGCCTTACTGGATACAAATGCTACTCTTTCCAGCCCTTTCAGTCATATTCATACTGATATTACAACAGGATATGAACAGCAATATCCTTGCTATGTGAAGTGATCAAATTTGGCCTTGAGACAGTTTACCCAGAAGACAGCCAAAGCAAGAGCATTCACAGGAAGAACACACAGGATAATGGCTTGGATGTCATACCAAGTACAGGGTATCATCCATGAATCAAGACACCTGATGCAGAAGCAGCCTGCAGAAGTTATGCCTTATATATAAACAGGGTCACTTCCAGGGGATGCATCTGGCAACACTTAAGAAGATTTGCATCTGATTTACGGTAGGTTGCAATCCCAGACACACTTGCTAGAGAGTAAGCCCTACTAGACCAAGCAGAACAGTTCAAAGTAAACATGCAAAGGAGTATATGGTCACAGTGCAATCCTAACCAAGTCTACTCAGAAGTAATTCTCGTGGAGTTCAGTGGGACTTACTCCAAGATTAAGTGGGTATAAGACTGCAGCCTTAACATGTCTGCTCCACTGATTATGTGCTTTTCAATGCAACTATTATGGGTCATTCATACACTTAAAAAATGCATCCAGAGAGGTTTTAGTAATAGATATACTAAATCAGTGGGTCTGACACCTACAAGGGGACTTCGTCCAGCCCTAAGCTGATCACTACTAGTCTAAACAAGCAAGATCAAGACGGATGGCACTAAAACAACACTGGCAAACCAAAACTCCTGCACTAGTCAGTACCTACTGGAAAAGTTACCACCCTGCCCCCACACACACACACACACCACTGCTACATCCTGCTCGGTACTATTATTACTGGAGCAAGCAGCTACTGAATGCACTCAAACAATCCCAGTATCTAAACATGGAGCACACACTTGCCAAAACCTGTGGCTATCAAGCATACAGAAGTAGCATCGCAGGTAAACTGAACCCCAGGGGTGGGCAACAAATGAGATACTGGATGCATGCATGTGGCCCCTTTTTTATGCCCCCCCCGCCCGCCAATTGCTGCCAAATTTCAGCGGCACAGCACTAGCAAAATAGCCGCATTTTCATTTAAAGCAAGTTGCGCACTCCGGCCACACCTTTTTTAAAAATGAAAATCCTGGTTTTTTGCCACCAGAGGTGTATGGCTTACAGTGGATTCCAGGGGTGGGAAATTGGCCCCTGGACCCTCTGAAGTTGCCTGCCCCTGCTCTACACCATGCCAAAAAAAAAAAGTTATGTTAAAAATTAACAGTGCTGGGCTTGGACATATTAAAACTCAAATCTCCTCTTAGGAATGAAGTTCTCTGAAAGGTCAATAGGCAAGTCATTGAGTTGGATCCAGACTTGGTTATGCTTCAATGGGATGTTCAGACATGACTAACTTGGCCCACATTGACTTCAATGGATCTACTCTAAGTATGACTAACTCTATATCTATATCCAACCCATTGTCCCCCAGCCTAATTTAACAGCCCTAAAACCATGGCTGTTACAACAATAACCCCACCTATTTCCTGGGCTCCTTGGAGGAAGAGCAAGAAGAAAATGTGATAATTGTTTTTAAAATAACAGTTAACACTGTGTTTGCTTGTCAGGTTCAACTCTATTCAGTGTTGGGTTACATGCAGCACATGGGGTTCAGCAGTTGAAACAAAGGGTGACTGGAACATAGAAAGCTGCCTTATACCAAGTCAGACCCAGTGTCCAATAGCCCAGTGTTGTCAACACCAACTGGCAGTGGATCTCCAGGGTTTCAAGCAGGGTTTTTTCCAGCCCTACCTGGAGATGCCGGAGATTGAACCTGGGACCTTCTGCACACAAAGCATGTGCTCTACCACCAAGCCACAGCCCCTCTGGTCTAGCCCTAAGTGGTACCTGAATGGGAATTCTCCCAGGAACTAGCTGCTTTGTACTTCCTGGAAAAAGAACAGGATATAAACTAAATAAATTAAATATGTATTTATTTAGTTAGTTATTTAAAATATGTAAATACCACCTTTCAACAGAGCTTCTAGGGCAGCTAACAAAACAAAACAACCCCAAATATTTCAGTTCAGCCTTTTTAGAATAATAGATTTTAATAACTTATACCTAACAGCTGACATGAAGCAGTTGAAAATTGCATGAAAGTTTCTCCAACAAACAAAATGGTTGCAACACTGCCAGCATGTGGTTGACCTTTAACTTTGCAATGCAGTTCATATTTAAAAGGACACCATATAAAATCAATACCAAAGTATTATAGCCAAGACTGCATGTGGTGTCTTTCTTCCATTAAAGCTACTAGGTCTAATGTGTCATGCTTCACTTACAATAACCTATCACAACTGTATGTGTATTTTACCCAGTTTCAACTTAGAAGAATTCAAGCCATCACTCAGTGTGTCATGTGCTTTTGGCTTTATAATTATGAGAAAGAGAAAATTAATTTCCTTGTTTGTTTTTACATTTTATCAGCATCTTTTTTTTTCTACAGCAAAGAAGGAACCAACATAAGAGCAGCCTCGCTGGATCAGACCAAGGGCCTAAGTACTAGCATCCCATTTCCAGTGGTCAACCAGATGCCCATGGGAAGCCCACAAGCAGGACATGAGAGCAACAGCCCTCTCCTGTTGTTGCTCCCCAGCATCTCGACAGCCATGTTATTGTACTTCACGGTGAGCTAATGCATTCCACATTAGCCAGGTCTAATGAGTAGTTTAGTATACACTTTGAATGGTTCAGTATACACCCTGAACCAGTATAAAAGTTGAAGTTCAGTGGGCTCAATCAAATGTCATGAAAGCTAACTTCTACTCATACAGTGGGACTTCCCATTCCTCTCCTACCCATCCCCCTGTGCATCCTCCAAATCTTCTCCAGTGGGTTTCTCAAACTGCAGAGGGGAGGAGGAATCAGTTTTGCCAGCAGCGTTGATCCGCTGGCTGATGGACACCACTAGATACAATGTTTTAACATACAGAAGATGCATCATTATTTATGTATTAAAAACTTGTTATACAACACTCCGAGTTTATTTGGATAGAATTAGTAGTAGCTACAACATACTGAGAAAGGAACAAACATGGCAGTATCTTCAAAGATACTTCATGTACTACACTAAATATGAAGTCAATAATAGGTAACTGACAGCCCATGGGTCAAAGTCAATACACCATTGGCTCAGTGGTAGTGCTGAGGACGCTTTTCCAGCCTTTGCTACCACATTAAACCAGGGGTACAGAACCTCACTCAGGCCAAGGGGCCAAATCCAGCCCGCCTGGAGTCCTACTCAGGTCCTCTGGGGTTCCCCAGATAGCCAAGTCCCCTTCCACTGGCCATACCCCCTTTCAACCAACCACCAATCAATCATTAGTTGGTTCCCAGCTTTTGTGCGGTTTGTTCCCTATTTTAAAAGGGTCAAATGCTCAGGCGCTGGCAATAAGAGCTTCAAGCTAAAATATGGTGGGATTTTTGGCCCCATCTCTTTTGCCTTTGGTCCTGCCCACCACTGGAATACGCTCCCCAAGAGCTCCTCCGAAATGGAATTCAGTCCTCAGGCTGAAAGAGGTTCAACACTCCCCCCCCCCCCAATGATGAATGAATGATGCCATTCAGTCAACGTTCTGGCCAGCTTGGCTAGTAAGCATTAATACAGTACAGGGGGGGGGGGGGGGGGGGAAATACATATGCAGTTGCTAGGCAACCGTGGAACCATCACCCATTGCTTCCAGCTTAAGAAGCATTAAGAGGTGCTTGTATAGTTTCCAAACAGCCACACCCTTTTCCCCTCCCTTTCAGTTGCACAGTAGCCAAGGGGCAGAGGAGAAAAGGAGATGATGGCCCATCAACTCAGTATTCAGCAACAGACTGGCTAAGTTTGGATGTAATGTGTCAGAATTGCAGAGAATTCTGGCTTATCATTTATGACTGGCATGCTCATAGTTACACGCTGCCCAATTGTCCCCACTTAGCTCTTCCCATCAGCAGTAGCAGCTAAACCAGGAAGGGCAACTGCAGGAGATCCAGGGGCCATTTTCACCTCCCAGCCCAGCCCACCCCACCCACCACAGGTTTCACGCCACAGGGCACCACACATCTGCCCTGAGAAAAAACTGCTGATTTGTCACCGAAATTCAGCAGCAAGCCACTCCATAGTGCTAAGTCACACTAAGAGGGTTACATTTTGCTTATCTGCAAGCTAAATTTGACCCTTTTAGTGCTCCATAGTACTAAAAAAAAATCCTGCCACCACTGTAGGGAGTGGCACAAACAACACCGGGAGCCACGTGACCCGTGCACTCTGATTCGTCACCCCCCTGACAAATCAGAACACGAAGTCAGGGTTTGAAGTTGATTTCCCACTCCTGGTTTTTTAGGGGAGCAATAAGCCAGCGTCCAGGTTCAGATATAACAACAAGCTTTTGCTTTGGTAGTTTAGCTGCTTCCAACGGTGGGGGGAACCAAGCAGGGTTGATCGGGAAATGTGCACAATTACCAGCTCATGAACAATATGAGCCAGTGTGGCGTAGTGGTGAGAGTGTTGGACTGGGAGTCAGGAGATCCGGGTTCTAGTCCCCGCTCGGCCATGAAACTCACTGGGTGACTTTGGGCCAGTCACTGTCTCTCAGCCTAACCTACCTCACAGGGTTGTTGTGAGCATAAAATGGAGTGGAAGAGGAGGAGGATTATGTAAGCTGCCTTGGGTTCCTTGCAAGAAAAAAGGCGGGGTATAGATATAATAAATAAAAAAAATAAAATATGTCAGTATTTTCAGCAATCCTGGCTTAAGTGTTATGTTTGAACACTGCCTTCAACTCCCTAGTCCAATATAACAAGATGCTACATAAAAGGGACAATCCAAGTTCTACTACACTTTGCCAAACTTAACTACCGTAACTCAAGAAAACAACCACCACCACATACCACTCAGGAACATTCACTTGGGATGTCTTTACAGAGTACAGAGGGTGAGGTTTTGATAAAGAAGAGAGAACTCAAGATTAGTTGGGTGATAAGCATCAGGAATAGCTTGCTAAAACTGTGATTCTAAGCTTGCATTCTTAAATGGTCTGCTGCAAAGGCAGCTTACTTGCAAACAAGCATGTTTAGCATTGCACTGCCAGTCTCCTACAATGTTTTTAACTCACTTATGAATACTCTTGTGATCAGCTAAGCACTCTTTCACGAGGTACAAGCGAAACAGCTATCACGTATTGTGGCCGGGTTCACACAATCACTGGGGAAAAGAAGCCACGGTGGCTTCTTTCCCCCACCCCTGTGTGTGCCGGTCACGCGATTTGCCTAATTAACCTCACGGTGCACAGGTTCCCGTGTCGTCTGAACCCGGCATGGCGTGTTGTATGGTTCTGGGGTGGTTTGGAAGCCAGCCCCACCGCACACCTCGCCAGGTTCGGACAGCACTGCAACCAACGCACCGCAATGGTAATTAGGAAAATCGTGCAGCATGCAACCAGCGCACACAGGGAAAAGAAGCCACGGTGGCTTCTTTTCCTCAGTGATTGTGTGAACCCGGCCAGAGTGCTGATAACATGGCCTTTGGAACTGAACTCATTTCCAGCAACTCCACTCCAAACTGCAGATTAGAAATGGCTCTCACTAGGCATGTGTTTTGATCTTTGGGTGTATTAGAAACATTTATTTTCAGTTATTTTATAAAAGCATCAATCTTGCAGGCTTGGAAAATAATTTTAGGGGTAATAAATGAGTCATGACAAACAGACATACCATTTTTCCAATAGGAGAAATTAAAACAGCATGAACAAATTCCTCCCCCTAGTCTCATTCCTGTTTTTATAATAGTATAGACTTCTCACCAACGCAATGAAGTTACTTTACTGTTAATGGCTATTACTCCAGCTGCTGATTCATTTCAGATTATAGCTTTCTAAATTAGACCCTTCTCTTCAATTACACATATGTAGACCTAGTACCCAGAATATCTCTAAGTTAAGGCTGCAATCCTATACCCACTTACCTGGGAGAAAGCCCACTGAATTTAACCGGACTTACTTTTGAGTAGACATATAGTGTTGAGTGGTGAATTCCATTAGCTTTCTGACATTTTGCATATGCTGCATACAGTAAGATTGACAAAAAGCATTTCACCTAAAGACTGCATGCCTATATATTACTGAACAGCCACATTAGTCTACCCATTAAGTACTAATAATAATAAAAGGCCTGATGTATTTATTATTATTATTTTTAGCAACACATAGCATACAAGTAGGTTCTAACTACTCACCATTGTCATAAGTCAATGGTTCTGCTGAGTAAGCATTTACGAAGGCATTCGTCCCCTTCTCCATACACTATTTTAATGGATACCTGTGGCTGTAATCTTATTTATTTATTATATTTATGCCCCGCCTTTTTTCCTGCAAGGAACCCAAGGCAGCTTACATAGTCCTCCTCCTCCTCTCCATTTTATCCTCACAACAACCCTGTGAGGTAGGTTAGGCTGAGAGGCAGTGACTGGCCCAAAGTCATCCAGTGAGTTTCATGGCCGAGCGGCGACTAGAACCCGAATCTCCTGAGTCCCAGTCCAACACTCTCACCACTACGCCACACTGGCTCTCTTATGCACAATTATTTGGAAGTCACACTGAACCCAGTGGAACTTACTTCGAAGTAAACATGCATCAAATTTATCAACAAATAAGAAACTCTAAACAACACGGTGAAACAAAAATGCAATCATTTTTTCTTAATCTAAGTATCTAAAAGCTTCTTACTACCAGAATAAATTAGATCACGTATCATTAAAAATCGCATTCTCCATTTTGACTTTGCACCATATGCAAACTTTTCCATATGCTACTTTACTTACAACTTCACCTCCACAATCTTCTCAGTCAACAGATGTTTACACAATACTAGAAGATCAATAATTATATTGTTCATTTAAAAGAAATAATGATGTTATGGCAATTATCTCCCTGCATTAAGCTCTTCAAGTAAGAAAGGAAAATGAATAAAGTCATGCAGGACCACAAGTCACCTTAGGATCTAGAAGCTACACCCCTTCTCCAGCGTGCTCTGTTTATGGGCACAGCTAAGCCACCACCAAGTTGCTAAGTTGCAGCTTTACTAGTTTGACATTTCTACAATAAGAACAATACAATCTGGAATCTACTCAAAACATTAGCCAGCCAAGGGAAAGAGAAAGTCAGGCAGTCAGCTGACTTTCTTACACTGATGCCATCCATGTATTTGCAGTTAAAAAAAGAAAGGGGGGAAATCTCCCTGATTTTATTTTTAAAACGTACTAGAAAGGGCAAACTAGTGAAAAAATGGTTCCAGTGGTTTCCTTCCTCCCCAGCAAAGGCTTCAGATAATATGTAACCTTCACACGTGCCCGGCCACGTTCCACATAGCAGCTACCAGAACAACTTTTACAAAAGGTCATTGCAGTGTCTTTCAAGGCCTCCTTTCACCCAGGTTTTTTCCTCCTCCTCCAGCAAAGTAACTGGGCACGCACGGCTTACAGACATTCTCCGCGCACACTGAAAATTCCTCCTCAACGCAGCCTCCCTCCCAATCGTGTTTCCCAGGCCTACTACGCCTTTACAATCCAAGCCACGCTTCCATCTCCTGAAGTCTCAGTCACCCACACACAGGCACGAGTCCCGGCCGCATCACAGGCCTTCCTCTGCCACTTGCGATGCTTGCCCTTGGAGGCACACCCACCACCCGCTCGCTCCCCGCCCTCCCTTCCACCACGGAGTCCCCCCCCCCCGCCACTTCCCCCGACTCGAACACCCACAGACCACGCCGCCCAATTCACCCTTTAAGCCACCCCAGAAAAACCCCTTTAAGCCACATTATCCGCCCGGCGGCCGCGTGATCTTCCTCGCCCTTAAGGAGCGCCAGCGTGTGCGCGCGCTCCTTCTCCCCCCCTTCCCCCAAATTCTCCCCTCCTCGACGGTCACCCAAATAAAAGCTTTCTTTCGCGCACGCCGGAGAGGGGGGATTTGCTGTGTCAGTCCCATCCCCCAACCGGGCGCGCGCCGCCTGCGAAGTCACGTGGCTCAACCCCCACTCACCTCCACGAAGAGCAGCATCTTCTTTCTCCAGCCTCCCCACCCGCCAGTCTTTGACCCTCCCGACCCCGACCCAAGCCCGGCGGGCCCCGGGTGATCTTCTTCCCCCCACCGCCGGCAACGAAAGCCCGATTCCGCGCGAAAAAACGCAAGCTCCGCCTCCCGTCGCCGCCACACCACCACCTCTTCCTCCTTCTCCTCCGGCCTCACGCTCTCTCCTGCCGCCGCTATTGCTCCGTTCGCCACCAGGGCCGAGCCCCCACCGCCACCACGCAACTCTTCTCCTCCCCTTCCGGGGCAACCGCTAGAAGCGCTTCCGGACCACGAGCAAGCACTGGCAAACCTCCACAGAGACTGGGTGCCGGCAGTAATGGTGGCGGTGACTGTAGTAGCAGTTGCGCGCGCGCACAGCAGCAGCGGACCGTACCATTCGTTGAAAGGGGAGGGCGTTTCCTCCCGCTGCTCTTAGCAAGGGCCATTCCTTGTACGGGGGGGTGAGCGTTGGGACTACAGCAGTGCTTCTCAAATAGTGGGGCGGGCCCCCCAGGGGGGGCGCGAGGCTCCGTAAAGGGGGGCTTGTTTGACCTCAGTTAAAAGTTTTTTTTAATACTGTGTTCCTTTAAATCCTGTGCTCCTTTAAATCTTTTCTGCTACAGTTAATAAAGCTATTCTTTGTTGTAAATTGATCCACATTTCTTTCTTTTTTTATTCTCTTATACGTTAATAAGGATACAGTGTTATGCAGAGGTGTACTTATAACAATTTTATAGACAAATGATACTATTTACAGTCGCGCGGGGGGCGCGAAATGTTTTCTTCTTCCTAGGGGGGGCATGACAGAAAATAATTGAGAAGCACTGGACTACAGGAATCGATCGTTTTCTGCGGGAAAAGGGCGGAGCGCGTGTGCGAAGCAGTGGCGGCCGGTTCCCAGTGTGCTGGGACGCGCGTGTTCATTTGCTTTGCCAGTTTTTCGCATGGTTTGGTGTGCCGTTTTTTCAGCCGGAGCCTGCGCATGGTTCTTCTTCTCGTTTCCCCTACTGGAGGTTGGACATCAGTATGGCTAGACTGTCTTTAGATATGGCCCCTCTAAACAATGATATTATATTGCCCCTGACCCGTTCTCTAAGGTTTTAAAGCCAAGAATGTCTTCCTTCACTTTTCCCATTTATTTTCCCTTGAATAATTACCTGCAACAATCTATACTTTAAATCATAGTCCTATATATATCGCTGCAGCTCACAAAAGGCATACAACATTAAAATACAACATAAAATAATGAAAACAAAACTAAAGCACAGCTGAGGCCCCCATTCATTCATTCTTACATTTCGATACCATCCAAAAGCCAAAGCTCTGGGTGGTTCACAACATGATGAAACAAAATCTTTAAACAGAAAAAAAAACTGAAACAGTTTGAAACAACAGTTAAAACAATTAGCAACATTACCACGATCCAATTAAAAAAAAAAACCTAACATTATAAAGCCCCAGCATATGTTGTCAAATGCCTGGGAGTAAAGTCTTAACCTGGGGCTGAAAAGATGACAGTGTGGGCACCAGACGGGTGATGAAGGTCAGGATCCAAGAAGGCTGTCTCCTTTGCTGTGATCCTCTGAACCTCCCTCAGAGGAAAAACAATATTGGGAGGGCCTCATATGTTCATTGTAGTGTATGGGTAGGTTCGTACCAGGAGAGGCACCTGTCAAGTATTGTGATCCCGAGCTGTATAAGGCTTTATAGATCAAAATGAGCACTTTGAATTGGGCTTGGAAATGTACAGACGGCCAGTGCAAGCTGGGCAGAATCGGTGTTATATATTTGGACCTTCTGGTCCCTGCTATCAATCTGGCTGCCGCATTTTGCACAAGCTGCACCTTCCAAATTATCTTCAAAGGCAGCCCTATGTTGAGTGCATGCAGTCATCTAACTTGGAGGTTATCAGAGGACAGACCACTAAAGTCAAGTTATTCCTGTCATAGGGGTGTAACTGCGCCACCAACCAAAACTGGTAGAAGGCACTCAGATCCACTGAGGCCACCTGAGCCTCAAGTGACAATGACTTCAGGAGAACCCCCAAGCTATGAACCTTTTCCTTCAGCGGGAATGCAACCCCATCCACAACAGGATGAATACACTCCATACCGTCAAAAGAACCACCCACTAAGAGCATTTCAGTCTTGTCTGGATTGAGTTTCAACTTATCAGCCCTCATCCAGTCCATTGTTATAATGACAATGCACTCCAAAACTCTGGATGAGCCCATTCAATGGTTTCATGCAGATGTTAAATAGCACACGGGATAGAACCAACCCCTGAGGAACCCCATACTAGAGAAACCACGGGGCTGAGCAATATCCCCCAAGCACCAAGTAGCTGGCCATCCAAGTAGGAGCAAAACCACAATATGGTACCCCCCACCCCCAGCTCAGAGAGTCACCCCAGAAAGATACTATGGGTGATACATACTTACCTGGGAGTAAGTCCCAAGTGTTAAGTGATGCCCATTGGGACAAGAGATCCCAATTTTACATATATGCTGATGGGATACAAGCTGATAGTAACTAGCCCAAAAAGAGATCTTGGGGTTGTGGTTGTGTGGGACAGATCAATGAAAATGTCAACCCAGTGTGTGGCTGTTGTGAAAAAAGCAAATTCTGTGTTGGGCATTATTAGAAAAGGAACTGAAAATATATCAATATCATACTGCCCTTATACAATTCTACGGTGCAGCCACACTTACGTAGATTACTGTGTCCAGTTCTGGCCACTGCACCTCAAAACTGATATTAGGGTTGGAAAAGGTATAGAAAGGGGCAACTGTCGGGGCTAGCTCTCCTAGCCCCTCAAGTTCCGACTCCCTAAATCCAAAACAGCACTGGTCGGATCCCGTGGGAATGGACTCTGAAATGGAAGGGAGGGGAGGGGAGGCAGGAGCGGCGCCACTCTCTGAAGATAGCCAGGACCCAGCTGCGCCATCAAGACTGCAGCCAGAGGCAGGGGGGGGGAGTGGGGGGAAGAATCTCTGGGAACAAGGGAGGCAGAGGGAGGGGAGAGGAAGAGCTTGAGCTCCTGAGCGAAGAGGGTGGGAAGCCAGCCTCTGTAACAGATCCTCGAGAGCTGCATCGATTACATAGTCGTTGGCTAACAAGACTCTTGACCCGCCTTAGGGGTGGAGTGGGTTCATAGATTTCATAGATACAGTTGGAAGGAGCCTTCAAGGCTATCGAGTCCAACCCCCTGCTCAATGCAGGAAACTAGAGGAGGGGTCTCCCATCCAAGTATTAACCAGGCCTGACCCTGCTTAGCTTTCCACGCTCAGACAAGCTGAGCCAGCGTGAGCCACAGGCCCTTCTTTGGTGTGAGGGTGGGAACACACGAAACGCCTCAGTGCGGAATCAACTGTTGAACATTCCTGACCTCCCATTGACCGGATAAAGGGTCTTGAATTACTTTCTTTACTCTTGTGTAACACTTTTCTGCAACCACCTGAGTTGCCCTGCTTTTGCTTAATAAAGCTTTACAAAGAAACCCGTGAGCTGTGCTTCTGGCTGGAGAGAGGGGAATAGGAGCATGAGAGAGAGAGAGAGAGAGACAGCAGCAACCAAAATTATAAAGGGGCTGGAACAACTCCCCCATGAGGAAAAATGTTACAACATCTGGGACTGTTTAGCTTAGAAAAAAAAGGCAAGTACGCAGAAACATGATAGAGGTGTACACAATTATGCATGGTGTGGAGAAAGTAGATAGGGGGAAATTTTCTCCCTGTACTGTAATAATAGAACCTGGGGTCATCATTGCATGAAGCTGAATGGTTGGACATTCAGAACAGATAAAAAGAAATACTTCCTCACTTAAACTATGGAATTTGCTACCACAAAATGAAGTGACGGCCACCAACTTAGACAATTTTAAAAAGTGATTACACAAATTTATGGAGGATAATTGTGGAGAAAGCCTGAACACACACGAACCCTGACACAGTTTTCCCCTTGGTAACCACACGTAGTTTTCCCCTAACAACCACTGTCTGCATAATCCCCACCGGGGACAGGACTGGCCAGACAGGTAACACGCAATTGAAGTCACGACCTAGTTTGTGTACGTTGTAAGGGTGGTAGTGAATGCCTCCCTCGAGGGAGTGATGCCATCAGCCCTTAAGGAGGCAGTAATAAGACAGCTTCTAAAGAAGCCCTCCTTAGATCCCCAAGATCTGAACAACTTTCGCCCAGTCTCCAATTTGCCATTTCTGGGCAAGCTGATTGAGCGAGTGGTGGGGGCTCAGTTGAAGGCTCATTTGGATGAAGCCGATTTTTTAGATCCATGCCAGTCAAGCTTCAGGCCTGGACATGGGACGGAAACAGCCTTGGTCGCCTTGGTGGATGATATGAGTGTTGGTGTTTGAGAGTATGCAGAGTGTGGGAGATTTATAATCCTGTCTGTGTGCTAGCAGACGCCTGAAATTCCACACACAGATCTTCCAGATCTCACCTCCCCCCGCGCAGCGTGCAGCGTGTTGTGCCAGTTTGACCAGTCCAGTCTGCCCTGTTGTCAGACTGCTTCCAGCTTCCCCGTTGCAGATTAATCCATGGAGTCAGGAAACACTCTGTAACACCACAGGTCTAATTCTACCTGTTTATTCACTTAGCAAGTAAAGTTCTACAGAGTATACATTTCCTAGTTACAGTCCATGTGCAGAGTATAAATGCATAGCCAGCATTACATCCAGTGGAGTAAGTTGAGCTTCACTCCACCTCAGCAAAGACGTTACATTGTTGCAGTAACAAAGTCCAGCAAGAAGAACAAGAAGAAGAGAGAAAGCAGTCCAGCTTCTCTCTAAGATGGCTTCAGACAGAAAACAAGTTAGCACGTCATCAGAACATACAAACCATGTGACCAGCTCATATTGTTCTCACACTCTAGTTTCCCATGCGAAAACACGAGATCCCAGAAAGACTCAACAAACCTGTTTACAGCCATTCTGTCCCTTCCATGTGTAAACAATGTTCTGCAGCTGGTGAAGTGATACATATCACAACAATGAGGAGGGCTTTGGATAGGGGCGAATGCTCTTTTCTAGTCCTCCTTGATCTCTCAGCGGCTTTTGATACCGTTAACCACGGTATCCACCTGGACCGCCTGGAGGGGTTGGGCATGGGAGGCACTGTATTGCAGTGGTTCCGGTCTTTCCTCTCTGGAAGGTACCAGAGGGTAGTTCTTGGGGAGGAGGCTTCGGACCCTTGGCCGCTCACTTGTGGGGTGCCGCAGGGTTCCATCCTCTCCCCGATGTTATTTAACATCTACCTGAAGCCGCTGGGAGCTATCATCAGGAGGTTTGGGGTGCGCTGTCATCAATATGCGGATGACACGCAGCTCTACCTCTCCTTCAAGTTCTCACCAAAGTTGGCTGTTGAAACCCTGTCCAAGTGCCTGGAGGCAGTGGGTGGCTGGATGGGAAGGAACATGCTGAAACTGAACCCCAACAAGACCGAGGTACTTCTGGTGGGAGATAAGGGAAGGTTAGGGGATGTTGACCTGGTGCTGAATGGGGTACATCTACCCCTGAAGGACCAGGTCCGCAGCTTGGGGGTCATTCTAGACTCCCAGCTGTCCATGGAGGCTCAGGTGTCAGGCTGTGAGCCGGGTGGCGCTGTATCAGCTCCATCTGATACGGCAGTTGCGCCCCTACCTTCCTAATCATCTGCTCCTATCAGTGGTTCATGCCTTGGTCTCCTCTCGCCTAGACTACTGCAATGCGCTCTACGTGGGGTTACCCTGGAAGACGGTTCGGAAGTTGCAGCTGGTACAAAATGCAG
Source organism: Shinisaurus crocodilurus (assembly GCA_021292165.1). Classification (NCBI taxonomy): domain Eukaryota; kingdom Metazoa; phylum Chordata; class Lepidosauria; order Squamata; family Shinisauridae; genus Shinisaurus; species Shinisaurus crocodilurus. Next base: position 40,070,162 of record CM037881.1, on the reverse strand, counting down.
CAGCTCGCCTGGTTAAAGGCAGCCGCCGGCATGATCACATCACTCCAGTGCTCAAAGAGTTGCACTGGCTACCAGTTGTTTGCCGAGCCGAATTTAAGGTGTTGGCGTTGACCTTTAAAACCCTGTACGGCTCCGGTCTAGTATATCTCGAGGAGCGCCTCCAACAACATCAAGTAGGCCGCTCAACAAGATCCACCACGGATGGTTTTCTCCCTGTCCCATCAGCCAGAGAAACCAGGCTGGTGGGGACTAGGAGGAGGGCCTTTTCTGTGGCAGCCCCCAATTTATGGAACTCTCTCCCCAGTGACCACCGCCATGCCCCTTCCTTGATTAGCTTCCGCCGGGCATTAAAAATGTGGCTTTTCAGGCGAGAATATGGGGTGGGTTAGGATTTTTAAGTTTTGTACTGTTTTAATTGTGTTTTATACTGTGTGTGTGTGTCCCCCCCTGTATTTTATTGCATTGTACATCGCTCAGAGTGGCCAGATGTCTGGCCAGATGGGCGATTCATAAATATAATAAATAAATAAATAAATAAATAAGGGCTTTGACCATTTTGAAGCTAAGAATGGGGAAGATTAATTGGGATAACTGGGAAAACGCTTCTTCCAATCTCTGTTCATTGCTCAGTGGTCAGAGCTCAGCAGTCACACACACTGCTGTGCTATAGGGTGGGGATTTCCCAATAGTTTATTCTCTCACACACACATAATTCCTCATGGGTCTTCAGCTTGTACGTTCTGAATAGAATCTTCTGTGGGATCAGTTGTGCAGCCACTTCCATATATGTTTACTCATGTTCCTAAATCTGCAATCCTATGTACATCTGATGTTAATTCCCATTCAGCTCAGTATAATTACTGTGTTGTCATTTTATAACAGACTCTAAAACATATTCTATGACCAGAGAAGAGGATAAAGCACAAGCATTGGGTCCAAAAATATCCATTAATGTGATGAAATTGCATATACAGCCACTGATGTCTTAATTCACATTTATATTTCTGAGCCAATTGTAAATAAGGTAAGAAAATATTTACTGTTACCAAATGTGCTCCTTGTGCAAACGTGTGCACATTCTCAAGATGTGCATTTGTTAAAGGACCATTTGACTTTGGCAATAGGATATCTGGCAGGAGAAACCCAATGATACACACACACACACACACACACACACACACACAGTGGCTTCTTCAAGAACGGGAATGTATTAAACACAAACAAGAATGTAAAATGTGTACTCATTAATTGGGGAAATTGACTTGGTAGAGTGTTTGTTAATCAAAACATACATCAAAATACGAGAAATCCTAAGAGGATGTGGAGAGAACCAGATTGTGGGGAAATCAGCTTACTGGTAGTTCTCTCGTCAGCTGAATCTGAGGGCTCTGATGCTTCAAGCTAGGCCGCAGACTTGCATGAACCATCCGGGCTAACTGGGGATGGACTTGGGAGTGTGAAGAGGTCAAAGAGTTGAGGATTAAGTAAATAATTGGAGTCCCTAACATGCTTGAGAAGGAAAAAGAAGGGTTTGGGGTGAGCTTGGAAGAGTGGAGAGGAAGAAAAGGATTTTAGGGAGGTTTGTCCTAACAAAGGGCAGTGTGCTCAGGCTAGGTCATAGTAGGAAGCTCACAACACATTCATTCCAATGTGTAGCACTTTGTGTGCTCTCCCCAACCTGGTTTGCTCCTTTTTACGAAGGACCAGGCTACCATGCATCAAACCGGTTTCTTTGAAGAACCTGGATTGATCATGATGGGGTAGACAAGAAATAGGAGTCCCAGCCACAATTCTTCTCACAAGTTGACCAAGGAAGGCTGCACTAAGCAGCTGGTGCTCCAAGAAAATACAGTCCAAAATCTGATCAAACGTGCATACACACACACACACACACACACACCATAGAAAAGAAGGTGCAGAGTAGGAGGCTACAATTTGTACAACAAGCTCCTGAACATAGGATAGAAATTCAAAGATACCTCTCCGTGGGTCTCTGTGACCAGTTCCCATAGTTGAAGTTTGTGGTGCGTTGAAACACCTGAGTCTCGGGGGCGGGGCTTCTAGCCGAATGGAGTAGGACGGATACTGAGAGAGCTCCGGTCGGAAAAGATATGAAAGAATAAATCTCCCCTGAAATAATAAGGATCCTGTGAGTAGCATTCTTCTTTCAAACTTGAATAAGGCAAAGGACTGTGTTTTTTCGGAATTGTTTTCCAAACTTTCTTTCGTATTTCTGGGCTGGTTGCCAAATGTCTAGAGATCGTAAATATAAAATTCCATCGGTCTGGGAGAGAAAGAAAACCCATCCTAGTGATATCAGAGTGTCACAGCTGGATAGGGTACAGCTTGAAGAAGAAATTAATTTTAAAAACAATACGGAGATCAAAAAAGATAAGATCAGCCGTAGTGCTGAATCACTGAGAGCAGGAAGTGCTCGTACAATCCCGGAAATTTCGTCTCAGCAGAAGGTGGGATCTGCTGTGTCTGTAGTGATACCAAAAAAACAGAAAGAAAGCATGTCGACTGAAATGATGGCACAGTTCCAGAAGCTTTTAAAAGAAAATAATGAAGTGATAAAAAATCAGAGGAAAGACGAAATGAAAGCAAACAATAAAGAAATTGTAGCGGAGGTGGTTGGGGAGCTACAAAAATCAATTGCTGAAATAAAAACAGAATTAAAATCTGTGAATTTGAAAATGTCTGAGATGGAAAAAGGGATAAGGGCAAATAAGTCTGAAATACAAGAACACAATATGAGGTTTGATCAGATTGAACTGAAATTGATTGACTTGCAAGATCGGGAACGCAGATCTAACATACGCCTTCGCGGGTTTCCAGAACAGAGTGGTGAAACTTCTAAAAGTTTGAAAGCTAGAGTGCTTGAATGGATAAAGTGCCTTGCTCCTGGTATTACATGGGAGCAAGAGGATATTGAAAGGATCCACAGAGTTACTTTCAAAAGAGGAGGAATGAGTCCCAGAGACATTGCTATAAAATTTACATACTATAACAAGAAGGAGTTTTTTATGGGTGCAATCAGGCAAATTCCGGGACAATTGATGTTTTTGTCAACACCAGTCCAAGTTTTCAACGATTTGTGTGCTCAAACGATAAATTGGCGGCGGAGTGTGAAACCCTGCACAGCGACTTTGAAGAAAAATGGGATTTCTTACACTTGGGGTTACCCAGTTTTTTAAAGATTTTTTATTGGAAAAAAATTCTACAAGATAACATCTTTGGAGCAAGGCATGCAGTTGCTGCAAGAATTGGGCTTGCAGGGAGAAGATGGAGCAGCTGGACAAGGAATGCCCGGGCCGGTCGGATTTATAGATATACAAGAAACCCTTGGTGCAGTTGGAGGAAAGGACAAATAACTCTTTTCCTTTGTCTCTTATTCTTTTATAAAATCTTTCTCTTTCTCTTTCTCTCTCTATAATTACTAATTTTTTTCTTTTTTTCTTCTTCTCCCTTTTAAATTAAATTTAATTTTATTTTATGTGGTTTTTCTTTGTTTGGTTGGATTTTTTTTTTTTTTATTTCCTGCTAGGCTAAAGAAAAGAGGAGACAGTGGGTTTTTTGTTATTGTTGTTGTTGTTTTTTGGTTTAGTTTTTTTTTGTTTTTTTTTGTTTTTTGGTAAAAAGAGACCGGAAGGAAGTAAATGATTGGAGTTCGTAGGCGGAAGTCACAACCTCCCCCCCCTTCAAAGGCTCTAGAAGCTGTGTGCGGGGTGATTATCCCTGGGATAAGAGAGGGGGGAATGGAATTAAATGTGTGGGTGGGGGGTGGGGGGTTGTGGTGATATTTATGTTTATGCACAGGGACCAAAGTTGGTTGAGCAACAATAAAATAAGATGGACCCTAAGTTAAGAGTTTCAACGTTGAATGTCAAAGGTCTGGGATCTATTCTGAAAAGAAGACGGATTGAAGCACTTCTAAATAAAGATAAGGCGGACATAATATTTCTACAAGAAACACATCAATCAAAAGAGGGAGTAAACGAACTTAAACTAAGATGGTCTATGATATACGAGAAAGCATATGGTTCCACCAAGTCAAGAGGTGTGGCAATTATTATTTCTAAAAAATGTGGTTTTATTGTGAGTAAAGTTAAAAAGGATACTAGGGGGAGATATATAATGGTATATGGGGCATTAGGAGGGGAAGAATATATATTAGTTAATGTATATGCCCCAAATGTAAATCAAGCAGATTTTTATCAAGAGGTATTAAAGGAAATGGGTTCAAAACAAAATGAGTTAGTTATTATAGCTGGTGATTTCAACATGGTGATGGACAAAAAGATAGATAGATCTAATCCCACGGGAGAAGAGAGGAAAAATAATATAACGGCATTAAATACAGTAATTAACAAAGAGGGAATGGTAGATGTATGGAGGGGTGTAAAAGGAGATGAAAGAAGTTATACATATTATTCACCTGTTACAAAGAATTTTTCTAGGATTGACTATATATTTGTTTCTAAAAATTTGATTTCAAGAGTAATGAACACGGAAATAGGTATTATAAAAGTGTCGGATCATGCAATACATAATATGGATGTTAAGATAAATAAGGATTATAAAGAAGCTAAAAGATGGAGGCTGAGCGGTAATATCTTTCAGTACAAACATATAAGAGATAAGATAGAGAAGGAATTAAGAGAGATTTGGGAGATTAATGATACAGGAGTTTGTAGCAATGCAATAGTTTGGGACACAATGAAAGCTGTTATGAGGGGCATTAGTATAAGAGAAGCATGTATATTAAGGAAACAACAGGAGGTATTTAATAAAAAGCTTGAAGAGGAGATAAAGGAGTTAGAAGCTAAATTTTTAAAGGAAAGGGGAAAGCAGATTTATGCAGAACTACAAGCTAAGAGGAAAGAGTTAGAAAACAAGGATATTGAAAGGACACAGAGAAATTTGATTTATATGAAAAGAGCTTACTTTGAAAATAGTAACAAGAATTCTAAAATGTTAGCTAGATCCACACAAAAAAAACAGGGGGGAAATATAGTTGGAATAATAAAGGATAAAAAAGGGAAAGGGCATAATTTGATGAAGGAAAAATTAAAAGATTTTCAAGAATTTTATTCAGAATTATATAAAGCAGGAATAGGTGAGGAAGATAGGATTAAAGAATATATTGAAAAACATATGAAAATAAGAATACAAGAAGAAGATAGAGAGACGATGGAGCAACCATTCTCAGATTTGGAGATAGATTTTGCTATAAATAAATTAAAAGAAGGCAAGACTCCAGGAGTAGATGGATTAGGTGTGGAATATTACAAGGTTTTTAAACATATGTTAATTCCAAGGTTGAAGTTATTATATAATAATATAATGGAAGGGGGAGAAATTCCCCCCTCATGGAAACAATCTATGATTATAGTAATTCCAAAACCAGGAAAGGATTTAACAGAACCAGATTCATATAGACCCATTTCGTTAATAAATCAAGATGCAAAATTATTTACTGCAATACTAGCGAGACGAATGAATAGATTTATGAGTAAATATGTAGGGATGGACCAATGTGGATTTATTGCAGGTCGACAAATGGCCGACTTAACTAGAAGAGTATTAAATATAATATATAGTATAAAGAAAAATAATGTTAAAGCGGGGGTACTAGCATTAGATATTTTCAAGGCTTTTGATTGCGTGGAATGGCCTACGTTAAAAATGATAATTAAAAATATGGGGTTTGGAGCAAGATTTAAAGGAGTAATTAATCAATTATATGCCCATAATATTACAAATGTAGTGGTAAATGATGGTATTACGGAACAAATTTCCTTAGACCGAGGAACTAGACAAGGATGTCCCCTTTTCCCTATTTTGTTTGCATTAGTGATGGAAATACTAGCAAATGTAGTAAGAGAAGATAGAAATATTATAGGGATGGGGGTTGGAGATCAAGTTAAAATAAATTTATTTGCAGATGATACTTTATTAACAATTAAAAATCCAATTGAAACAATGGATAGGTTGGAGAACCACTTGAAAGAATTTGGAGAAATAACTGGGCTACAGATGAATTGGGGTAAATCCAAGATTTTACTGTTTAATTATAGTAAAAAAGAGGAGAGTGAAATGTTAAAGAAAAAATATAACATTAAAATTACAAATGTAATTAAATATTTAGGAATAGAAATTACACAAGATATTGATAAAGTAGGAGAACAAAACTTTAGAAAGTTAAAGATAGAGGTTAAAAATAAAATAGAGGAGTATTAAAAAATTGGACTTTCTTGGTTTGGCAGAATAGCGTTGGTAAAAATGAAGATATTGCCTAAAATAAATTTTTTGTTTAGGATGTTACCAGTAAAGATTATAGAAAAAGAAATTAGAGATTGGCAATCAATTATTAATGAATATTGTAATGGAAGGAAAAGATCAAGGATTAATAAATATAGTTGGTATAAAGCGCAAAAAATAGGTGGTTTAGGTCTTCCTAATATAAAGTGGTATTATTTAGCCAACCAAGTAAGACATATTTTGGACATTATAGCAGGGAAAGACAAAATGTGGTTGGAACTAGAAGCACGAGAATTAGGAAACATGATGGTGAATATATTATTTAAGAAAAATATAAATAATATTATAAAAGGACGAGAAAATCCCTTTTTGAGGAGTATGTTAGAGAGTTGGAATAACACGAGGAAAATTTTTATACCAGAGGTATCCCCGTTAACTCCGGTAGTGGCCATGGAGGACTTTCCAGAAAATGTAAGACATCTAGAAGCTATATTAAGGAGAAAAAAGGTGATTAAATTAATGGATTGGGTGGAAAAATTGAAGACTAGAGAACATATAATAGAAATAGTAGGAAGGGAGAGAATATCATGGTTAAATTCAATGCAATTGGAATTGTGGTTAAAGAAGTGGAGGACAAGAATGGATAGTGAAAGAGAACTAACCAATTTTGAAAAGATAGTTTTGACTAGAGAAGCTATAGAAGGTAATGTTTCAACAAGAGGCACAACAAAGGCTTTATATACGATGTTACAAAATGAAGAAGAGCATAAAGATTTTCTTAAAGTGTTATGGGATAATGAATTTGATGAGGAAATATCGAAACAAAGTTGGAAAAATATTTGGGATAGGCGTATTGTAAGAGTTATGTCAACTAGGATAAAAGAGAACTTTTATAAAGTGGTATGGAGATGGTATTTAACTCCAGTAAGATTAAATCGGATAGATAAAAATTGCTCAGCATTGTGTTGGAGAGGATGTAATGTAAAAGGTACATATGCCCACATGTGGTGGAGCTGTAAAAATGTTCTGGAATTTTGGCAGAAAGTATTTGCAGAAATATCAGAAATAATTGGAATGGAATTGGAAGTCTGCCCAAAATTAGCATTGTTAACAATTACAGAAAAGTTAGTTTGTTTAAAAAATACAAAAGAATTGATTGTGAATTTGTTAACAGCAGCAAAATTAATGATAGCTAGGAATTGGAAGGTTCAACATGTGTTTTCAATTAATGAATGGTATACAGAGGTATGGGATATCGCGTTAAATGATAAATTAACTTGTAATATTAAGTGTCCAAAAGGACAATTGGAGAAAGACACCTTTGTGAACATTTGGGGCAAATTTTTGGATTATGTGTTGGTAAAGGGGAGGGGGAACAAACCTTGTCAAGATTTGTTATATTTTTGGAATATAGAATAATAGCTTGTATATATACACATACCAAAAAAAAAAAATTGGGGTGAGAAATATAACTTGGTCCCAAGAGGTGGGGGGGTGCACAATGTTTATGTTGTATTTTTTGTTGTTGTATTCATTATTTTAAATTTAAAAAAAAATTAAATTAAAAAAAAAAAAGAAAGAAAAGAAACACCTGAGTCTCAGTGGGTAAACAAAAAATATGTCTGTTTTAAAAGGTTTGCAGCAGATCTCTGCCTGTGGTGAAACGAGACCCTAAGCAGCCAGCCTCAGATGAGACTAGGCAAAAAAGTGACAGAACTGCAGCACCCTGTGCCCCTGTCTCTCTCTAGGCTTGCCCACAGGAGTCCGGAGTTTGTCCTACTCCGACCAAATGAGTGGTACTCCTTCTGACAGTGGGGTAGCAAGAAGACCAGGGTGGTGTTCAGTAGCATGGACTCAGGTGGTACTGATCCAACAGCTACAAATGGAACCGATCTATGAAGCTGGTACATGCTTGGAGCTTAGAATTCTTATACTGTTTGAAAGTTTCAAAAGAACAAAGGAATGCCATCCTCGGCAGGCATACAAAATACAAAGAGAAGAGGCAGTGGCCTCAAGAGCTGTTCTGGGCTGAAATAGTGGGGTTGAGGCAACTTCTTGCCAGAGCCATTTTAAAGGTAAAAGAGAGGGTGACGGGTGCTCAACCAAGAGGATGCTGAGCTATTCAAATATTGTGTTCTTTTACAACATTGAAAACTTTCCAGTGTGTACCTGGATATTGATTAAATATCAGGAAATCACTTCAGGGTGGTACATGAAGGTTTAGCACTTCAGTTGTCTTAAGGCTATTTAATATTTGCAGTTCTGATTAGATTGGTATCCCTAGATTTGACTTGCATACATGACCGGCAGAGCCATTAGGCAAGACTATTTCACCGACACTCTTCCTGACTTGGCTTAGGCAAGGATTTCTTAAAGTGACCATCTCTCTTTGGTTGCCAACTCTTGCCCTAAGCGGAGCAGCCTGCTTCTAAATCATTCAAAGTAGCAAAGCCCATTCTGTCCCTCAGCTATTACTATTTTGTTAAAACAAAAGAATATCTGCTTTTGTGAGTAGCTGGCATGCTGGGCATCCACAAGACATATTGTTCTGACATCCCCATGCTGGTTGCTGCTAGTCAGAATAGACTAGCAGGAGTAACTTGGGATATAGGGGAGAGGTTCAGATCCCCATAGTAAAAGCTCCCTCCTCTATGAAACAGTTCCTCTTTTGCTTCAGGATTTGCGACTACTGTCTCTGGTAGAGTGGCCAGATGCAGAAGAGGACAGGGCTCCTGTATCTTTAGTAGTTGTGTAGATGAGGGAATTTCATCACATGTACCGTAACTTGCAAGACAGTTTGACTCAGGAAGCTGACTTTAGTCCTGATTGGAGACATAGTCAACAAAAGTATTTGCCTTTGTCTTCTGTGAAATGTGGGTTGGATACCGTTTTATTGGAGAAAAAAAAAGTTTAATCCTAATTAATCCCCCCCTCTAAATTCAGTTATTGGATAAGAAAACAAAAATCATTATTACCAGCACTAAGCATTTCAAAACATCTGGCTATGGCTAATACCTCTAACGGAGGTTCAGAAAGGCAGGTGCTGGGGGTACAGTCTCTCTATTGCTGAGATACAGCATGATAACTTTTTTCAGCTTATCTCCAGCCAAACTTGGAAATGGAATAGTCCACTGATGAATTATTTAAGCAATGCACTGCATTGTCTCTTCAGTGCAGTGTTGCATTCTGGGACATGTTGCATGTGGAACTCCCTACTGAGCATGTAGAACTATCAATTTCAGTTCTTTGGGGCTTCTTTATATGCAAATGGACGTTGTCTGCCTGATGATGTCATGGTTTAGAAGCCGTGGAATGGCAACTGTGACATAAACTACGTAAACAGAATCTGCTCATCTCCTGGTGATGATTTTCTGCTTAACAGCAGGAAAAACTAAACCTTAGTTAGTTTAGGAAAATTAAGTCCCACCACCCACCCCCTGCCTGCTAAAAACCTGACATAGTACAAGGACAATTATCTTGGTCACTCTGTGCTGCTACCATGGATTTCCAAAAGTTTGTTGCATGGGAAAACCTGCCATCTGTTGTTCCCAAAAAAGATGCCAATGACTCATCATCATCTTCATCAAAATCAGGAAGTGCAAGCGAATATGAAACTGATATTGAAACCAAGCCAAAAGTTGTGGCCAAAATAGAGTCTTCCCCTAGCCCCTGGGTTGAAATCCCTCCTTCTGTGAAGAATGTGTTGGACAAAATTGAGATGGCACAGCTAGACAGAGCAAAGAAGGTATGTGTTGAAAAACTGGAGCTCCTGCCCTGGACAGGTTGATGGATGAGGAGGCCAAATTATGTACAGCCTTTTACATAAGAACATCCAAATTTCCACCATGGACCCATGGTGATTCAGTGGTGCATAAAACACAATTCTTCTCACACCTTGAGCATCAAGACCAGCCCTATTGTTAGGCAGAATGAGGTGGCCACTTCAACAAACTGTTATTTAATTTATTGTTGTATTTTTATTGTCAAGAAGGTGTGGTAAGGGGAAAAGTTCCCCAATGTTTGTTGCCTAGCAGACAGGATCAATTGATCAGCCAGACGCGGGTAAATTGGTTAAGAGCTCTTTTTAATGCAGTGCTGCATGGCTCTATCAGTCAGTCAGTCAGGCGATCACTCGTGACCGAGTAAGATTGTCTTCCAGGATAAAAAAAAAAAAATTCTTTACAAAAAGGAGATTTTAAAAGGAGGAAAATTCTAAAGAAAATTGTGTAGACTCTAGCGATGGGTCCATAAGTGACTGTGGAGGCCAATTCTAGATCCACACAGCTTCCCACAGTGAGGACACAGGTTACCAGATGGAAGATGGCCCTGTAAAGGATTCATTTGACGTGCTTTTCGCTTAGCACGTTTCTCCCTTTCACCTTGCACCCGGGCTTCTTCAAAGTCCATAGAACCTTTGTGAAAGGCCAGCCTCCAGTTAGATCGTTCATGGGCCAGAGCTTCCCAGTTTTCGATGTTTATATTGCATTTTTTTTAGATTAGCCTTAAGAACATCTTTAAACCTTTTATATTGACCACCGATATTCCGCTTTCCATCCTTGAGTTGGGAATAAAGTAACTGCTTTGGGAGACGGCAGTCAGGCATTCGAACAACATGACCGGTCCACTGAAGTTGGCGTTGAAGGATCATTTTTTCAATGCTAGTAGTCTTTGCTTCTTCCAGTACACTGACATTTGTTCGCCTATCTTCCCAAGTAATTCGCAGGATTTTCCGGAGGCAACGTTGATGAAATCTTTCAAGGAGTTGGAGGTGACGTTTATAGATAGTCCATGTTTCACATGGCTCTATACGCATTACGCAAGCAGAGCAAAGAGAGAGAGAAGTGGAGCAGATCCAAGCGGGGTGGAGCCCAGAACAAAAGGCTTCTGCATTTAAATACATTTTTGAGTTACATAGGATTTACATAGAATTTGCACATGCGTACTAGGCTAGACTAGCACACTTTCTGATGTCAGTATCCATCTGACTGATTTATGGTTTTTGCATCTCTAGGTGTCCTCTTATCTGGTCAGTTCCTAGAAGTAAATTATGTTAATTGCTGGCTAGGTCCCCTGTTAGGGAGGAAACCTTTTGTTTGAATCAATATATCTTTCTGGAATCAACATGGCAAATCAAGTTTTAAGAGTCATTCTAACACTAAGTAGCAAACAAAGGAACTATTCTAACACTAAACATCAAAGGAATTCTTTCTCTTTCCCTTTCAAGAGAGGGAAAACTCTGTGTGTAAACTGTGTGTGTGTGTGTGTGTGTGTGTGTGTGTGTGACCACACTTCCCTTCCCTCTGGGTAAAGAGGAAGTCCTTGATTTCTTCTAGGACAGAATTATACTTTCCACGTTATAGATTTCCACGTAGAATAAAGAAATTATTCTTTCCGCAAAGGGGAGAGGTGCTTGTGGGATTTTCTACCTTGGGTGCCAAAATAATTTGACTGGCCTTAGGTAATATGCACTACCTTGAGGGAGAGAGGTGCTACTTGCTGTTCCACCTCAGCAAGCCAAATATCTTGGGCTGGCTCTGAGCATGCCCAAACCTCATTGAGAAAAATAAATAGTGGCAAGAAGGAAAAAGTGGGGTTCACCCTGACTTCTGCAGGTAACTGATTAAAAAACCATCAGATTAGATCCTTCCATTTGTTTGTTTATCAAGCCTGGCTGCTACATTACTAGGTGCCTCCCTAGAGCTTGCAATGTGAAAATGGCTCCCATCAGCTGTTAAGAACATAAGAACAGCCCTGCTGGTTCAGACCAAAGCTCCATCTAGCCAACATCCTGCTTCTCACAGTGGCCAATCAGATGCCTACAGGAAATCCATAAGCAGGACTCAAGGCAACTGGCCTTTTTTTGCTGTTGCTCCCAAGTAACAATATTCATAAGTACACCACCTCTGAATCTGAAAGTGCCACCTAGCCATCTTGACTAATAGCTGCTGTTAAGAACTATCTTCCATTAACTTATTCAACTCCCTCTTAAAGCCATCTAAGCTAGTGGCCATCACTGTTATTTCTTTGGCACAAGTCTTATGTATGTATGTATGTATGTATGTATACAGATTTATATCCCCCACTGCCCTTAGGACACAGAGCAGGCAGAATGCCAATAATAACACACGTCACAATGAGATCAGACTCAAATATTTACTAATATCCCAGATCCTTAAGGGTTCACTCTTTCCAACGGAAGCCAGACTAACTGAAAATGTCCTGCTGCAATGCTTCCAGCAAGTGCTCCAGAAGGGGCTCAAGGGGGAAGGGTCAAGGGAGTTACATAACTGAGAAGTGAGCTTGTAGAACACTTGCTGTATGTGCCCTCCCATTACATCGATCCTCATTCTGTCCTTACAGGAGGTTTCAAAGAAGCTCTATCACATTCTGGATAATATCAATCGGGCCTACGAGCGCTACAAAAAGGATGATGGAATTGACCCTGAGATAGAAAAGGAGTACCAGCTCTCACAAACGTGGGAAGAGAGAAGTCGTCGGTCTCGTTTACTAGATGAAATTGATAATGCGCTTGATGACAGCATGTTCAAAACACAGGAATTGCAGATAGTACTGGAATCATTCAAAGCCTGGTGTAAGTTCCATGATGAGGAAAGTGAGAAAGGATACTCTGACAGAATTCCATCTTCTGGAAAGCCAGAAGAACACAGAAACTATACTGGGCTCCACAGAAGCAGCCGAGAGTCAGAAATATTGCTGTAAGCCACCACAAATACCAACACACACACAAAAGGGGGGAAATATATTAATATTTATTTTTAAATAAACATATATACTGCTTTTCCTCATTGGGCACCCAAAGTGGAATATAATAAGGCCTGGTTCACATGGTATGGGTTGTTGAATTCTGGGTTGTTGTTATGTGTGAATGCAGCCATGCTAACAAATCATGGTTTGTTAACCATGAACAACCCAGGAAGAGAACCCATGGTTTGTTGTTGGTTTGTGAACTTTCACACATAGCAGCTTCCCTTTTTGGCAGTATCAAACACTCCTTTGAACCCACAGTTCTCTTTCAGATTCCACACAGAATTCAGATAAAGTCCACACACGTCCATATTCAGAACTGACAAAATCCACACACACCACACTGCAGACACACAAAAACAGAGGGAGAGAACCCAACCCTGCTTTCTCCCCACAAAACATACTGCTGCCCACCCCAACCCCCACATTGTCACCCATCCCAGCCCCCTGCTTCTTTCTTCCACCCCAGCCCTGGTCTCCCCACTTCCCCCCATTTCAAGTCACCTGGTCTCCCCACCCCTCCCATCACTCTCTGCAGCTCTCCCCACCCAGTCCCATATGCCTGTCTCCTTCTCAGGTCAGGTCACCTCCAACCCTGGTTTCCCTGCTTCCTCCTTCTCCACCCCCTGATAGGTCCCCCCTTCCCTCTCACCAGGCAGTTCCAGCAGGTGCCTTGTTACTCTTGGGGGGGGGGGGGAGCTGGAAGTGCTTCAGAGTGAAGTACTGGCTTCCATCTGGCTGCCATGTTTACTTCCGAAGAATGTTTCTGGATCCACATGAAGCCAAAAGTCACTCTGGGGAATAAGAAAATGGTGGGCGGCTGAAGGCCAGCACTTCATGTTGAACTGTTCCTTGCCACCATTTTAAAAAAAAGTTTAAACAAAAGCATTTTTTAAATATCACAAGCGCTTTGTGGGTGCAGGGAGAAGTGTCTGTGGGCACAGTGTTGCCCGCAGATGCCACGTTGCCAACTCCAGAGGTAATTGGTGACTTCAACTACCCCCACAATTACCCTCACATAAATGCATGTTACAGTCACAACAAAGAGGTAAAATGCCTAGTTACCCTAAACCAGGGGTGCACAACCTGCAGCCCGCAAGCCACATATGCCCCTGTGCTCCCCCGACACTGATGCTGCCAAATTCCTCAAACACCCCACCCCACTGCTACAGCCAATCGGCACTGCTGCTTCCACATCACTAATGGCAGTATGGAAGCGGAAATGCCCATCAGAAATTTGGCACAAGCCACTGAAATTGGTGGCATAGCAGGGGCAAAAACAAAACAAAACAAAAAACAAAAAACAGCGGCAAACCACTACAGAGGCTTAAAAGGGACAAATGTAGCTGGAAAATATGCTACATATGATTATCTTTGCATCATCTTGCAGATAGCTTCTCTCTCTCTCTCTCTCTCTCTCTCTCTCACACACACACACACACACACACACACACACACAGTTGGAGAATCACACTGTTCTAGCCTTTTAGAACATTTTTACATGAGGCACTAAAAAAGTCCCTTCGCTCTTCTTTCACACTATATGTGCTACCTGTAAATATAGTTACTGTGGGATAGACACAGGATTCATACATGGATATGAATATGTATATTTGGATATACATTGTAACCAATACAACGTTGCTGTTTTACAGATCCGGTTTTAAGCCCTATACATGAAAAAACCATTACGGTAGTATGAAAGCCTATGGCTATAGGGAGCTGCCTTACACCAGGTCAGACGACTTTCCATAGATTCCATAGATCATAGAGTTGGAAGGAGCCTACAAGGCTATTGAGTCCAACCCCCTGCTCAATGCAGGAAACTAGAGGAGGGGTCTCCCATCCAAGTAATAACCAGGCCTGACCCTGCTTAGCTTTCCACGCTCAGACAAGCTGAGCCAGCGTAAGCCACAGGCCTTTGGTTATCTGGTCTGGTCTCGTTTTGTCTACACTGGCTGGCAGTGGCCCTCCAGAATTCAGGCAGTGAGAGGAGTCCTCCCCGTCACTTGCTGCCACATTCTTTTGACTGGGTTGAACCTGCAGCCTCTCTGCATACAAAGTGTGAGCTCCACTACTAAGCTACGGTTTGACCCTCGTGGGCTTTCCAGAATATAAGGAGAAGATGAATTCCTGGGGAAATTGTTTGGCCACTTAAATTGATTGTTGGACTGGTGTGTTCGAAATTGTTTTTAAAAGGGCAGCTTTTAATTGTGTATCATGGGTGTTTCTCTGCCATCTCATTTGGGTTTAAATATTTTTCCTAGATGAAATGCTGAAAACAGTTGAATTCGGGAGCAAAGTGGCTCCCGATGATGACATGATTGACGAGATGGAGGAACGTCTCTGGAAGTCTATTACCTCAATTGAAGCGAATGTTCAGTGTCTGATCAAGTTATTCCGCCCACTCTTGGAAGAGAAAATCAAACCAAGACGGAAGTCAGGTACCTAACCTTGTGGAATCTGTCAGAGAAAGTGGTGGTATCATCAGAAAGCAGAGGCCTATATTTTCCTTATTAACAGAAGAAATCGAAGCACAGACAGACCAAATAACACAGCAAAGGTCAGCCACACAAGGAACCCATGTCAAAGCCTGGAAGCAAAGTCCAGAGTCTTAGGCAGTTAAGCTAGTATCAGAGTTTGCAAAGGGTGAGGCAGCTGCAAAGGGAGGTGCAAGTCTCATTCAGTTTTGTGTGTCTTGACTAGTTTAGGAGTCCCACACGTCTTCTGCTCCCTTTATGGCAGGGGTAGAGAAGTTCTTTTAGCCCAAAGATGAAATTCCATTTTGGAGAAGCTTTCGGAGAAGCCACATTCTGGTGGTGGGTGAAGGGGTGGGGCCAAAAATACAAAACATACCAGCATGTTGTAGCTTGAAGCTCTCACTGCCAGTAACTCAGCCTTAGGACAGACATTTCAACCTTTTAGAATGAGGGAAAAACAGCACAAAAGCTGGGAAACCACCGATTGGTGGTTGGGGGAAAGGAGGGCTGGAGCAAGACTCCAGTGGGCCCTTGGCATAGTGCTGCCAACGCGCCCCCTGCTGGCGAAGTCCTCCACTTGCCCCAACCACTTGCCCGCCCATCGACCCGCCTACCACAGCCCCTCACCCACCTGAGCCTCCAACTCCGAAGCCCCCACCTACCTGCCACCTCCTAACACCAACCCACCTGCCAAACTGCTGCAGTCCCTTGTCCGCCTGCCCACCCACCCACCGCTGCCACATCCTTCCACCACAGCCCCTTGTCTGTCTGCCTGCTAGCCCACTGGGGTGGAAGCCCCCCAACTTCAAGCCACCACCTCCTGCCCACCCCCACTGCCTCTTGCCCACCTGCAGCCCTTCACTGACTCCCCTGCCCCTGACAAAGCCCTCTGCCCACACACCCAGGTTGTTTTTTTTACCTGGGGTGGTGATGGTAGCAGTGGCGGTTCCTCCTGGTGCTCCAGCCAGCCTTGCTGGCAAAGCATGGAGCACCTGGCCCAGGGTGCAATTTTAAAAGGGCTTTTTTTGCTTACGTTTTGAATAGCAATGATCTGAACCAATCCAGCACTGCCTGTGTGTGTGTGTGTGTGACTCAGCCAATGAGGGCACAGGAGTGACCTAAAGACCACCCTTCACTGATCATGACCCCTCCCAAAGGCAGTGTCCGATTGGTTCAGATTTCTGCTACTCAAAATGTAAGGTGCTTTTTGGTTTTTTAAAACAATCTTTTAAAATGGGGGCTACAGGTCTGGCCAAATGGGCAAGGGTAAGGAGGTGCCTTGATTATGATAATGGAGGCAGCAGCTGGGGAAGGGCCTTTGGGCTCCCAGGAGCTGCCTGCCCATGCCAACCCCTGATCTGGGCATGGCCATCTGAAGAACCTGGAAGGCCAAATTGGGACCCCAGAGGGCCTGAAGTTTCCCACCCCTGCTTTATGGTCTGTGCAACACTGCCAGCTGTGTGCTCCTCTTACTGGCTGACAGTGTTGGCGGCCGATTTCTGAGGAACCTTTGCTCCCCCAAAATGTCTAATCTGGATCCCCCAGCACTTTATTCCTTCCCGGCTTTCTTGTCTGATTTGCGTGTTGCACTCACTCAGGGACAATCAGCTGGAGTATCTTTGTTAAGTTTGGGATGTTCACAGAGTTTTCTTGGTTTATAGGAAATCTTGTGGTGACAGTGTTTGAACATTCTTGGTTGAGTGGTCTTTTGCTACTGAGCTAATTTTACGCAGCATGTCCTCTTGTTCCCTTTTGTTTGTCTCTCTGATTGTCTCAGCTCCAATCAAAGCTGGCCTGTTTAAAGCGTGGAGAGATAAAGTGGCAGAGGCGCCCCAAGAAGGTGAGCCTATGTCAACGGAACGGATGATGGAAGATGAAGCTCTCACTTTAACCCACTGTCAAGATGTCAACAACATGATACTGGAAATGGTAGATTCTTCACTCTTCAACAAAGGAGACTGTGTTGCCATTAAATACATTGCGGCTACAGTGGCAAACCTTACAAAGGCCTTCAGCCTTCTAAGTAGGCAATGCCGCAGCCTAAAAATCAAGTGTGAAACCCTCACTTCTGTGGAAAGCAGAAAACAGGACCCTCAAGTTGCCAACATGCAGAGGGAACTGCGAAAGTTGCTGGAAAAAAAGTCTGCACTGGAAATGCAAATCCAAAATGCTGAGGAAAGGTGCAAGGTACTCCTAATCACTAACGAAATGATGCAAAGGGAGCTGCAGGATGCAAATGAGAGAGCCATGGTGGTTGCTAAAGTCTCCTTCCCCAGGACTCCGTCAAGCAAACTTCCGGGGAGATCTCACTCAGATATTGGCAAAGAAGCGGGAAGTGAGAAGCAAAAGCATTCATCTACAAAATTCCATGCTGGGCCTAAACATTCGCTAAGCATGAAAGCTGAAGAAAAGGAAAGCTCAGATAAGAAGCAGGGGGCAGTAGGTGGCAGCAGTGTTTCCAAGAAGGACGAATCTCTGACCGAAGAGAAGGGCACACCATCAGAGGTAGTAATAGCCCAAATATCCTCTGACAAATGGGAAGCAGAGCTAATAGAGGCTGGGAGATCTCTTGAAGAATCACTAGCACAGAACTTAGAAGAAAAAGACCGTACACTTACGGACAAATTGAAAGCAGCCCAAGTCACCAGACAGAAATCAAAGTTAGATGAGTGGAAAAAAATACAAGCAGCCGTTTTAACAAAATCCCTAATACTCACAGAAGGGAGATCACCACATCCACCTGAAGAAAGTACTCAAGCCAGCACCCAGTCTGCGGAGGAATCATCACCCAAATCTTTGGTAGATAGTGCCCATGACATTAAGGACAGTTCTTCTGAACTGAAACTACCACAGTTGTCCAAACAGCCTGTAGGAGGAGTCCCAGGGCCCAAGGCCCAGAAGAGTGGTTCAAAACATCTTAAGCCCAAAGCATCACTGAAAAGCACTGCACAAGAAGTTGTAGAGACGCTCAGAGAAAAGAAGAGTGTCCAATTCCTGGGAGACAATGTGGCTCAAAGGCCTTTGACCGCTCCAAAGAGTCAGGAGAAACGGGATGCAGAGTTCCCAGACAAAAGCCCATCACAAGGATCTTTAGCGGGGGGAACTGAGGCCTCAGCCACTGAAACACAAGATGCTGATCAGGGACAGGCACAGAAACAGTTAACAGGCAAGCCAAAAGAAATCCAAGAAAAGGAAGAAATTAGGCCCTTTGGTAGAATGCCGGCAGATGTGCCACAGCCAGAGAAGGCAGAAGACGTCATCCGTGGTTTAGGTACAAAGTTGCAAGAGATTGCCAGGGAGAAAGGTGGTGTGATAGATGCAGTGACTATCAAAGATGTTTTTGAGGGACTAGACATAACCTATCAAGACATGATGCCAGGACCGGTGGCTGGCAGCCACCCCGTAGACAAACTTGGCAAAGTATCCACTGTAAAAAGGTCCTCGCTGCCTCCTTCTACTCCTTCTACAGCATCTAGGAAGGAACAGCAGCGTACTTCAAGTACTGAAGAAGCACCCTCTGGGCAGGACGCACGTGCTGCACTGCAAGAATTTCAAATGACAGTTCTTGCTTGCTTAGAAGATAAGCTGGAGAAGTTAAAGAAGGGTCATACAGGTGGCTTGAAGCGATCAGTAAAATGGCAGCCCACAGACCCACAAGCTCAACAGCTCTTGCAGGCAATAGACAGAAAACTGGAAGAATGCTTCTTGGTGAAGCAGAAAGTTCCTGGTGCCCTGAAGAGGCAGAGGTGGGTGAGAAGCACACAGAGCAAGGGACAGTTGCAAGAGGAAACGCACAGCAAACCTACTTCTCTCTCTTCCTTTGAAACACCTCCTGTGTTGTCCCAAGATTCATTAGGCAGCTCTTTAAGTCTTTCTGGAATAGAATGTGAGCAACCAATGACTCCCGTACAACCCTTGCATGTAAAGTCATGGCAGGAACAGGAACAGGAACAGGAACAGGCGCAGGAACAGTTGAGGAAAGCCCAGGAGGAAGTGCAGTATCAAAAGGAAGGGTTATCGCAGCAGGATGAACTCTTGCCTAAGTTGCAAGAGGAAGAAGAAGACTTGGACAAGGTTTCACAACCCAAGGAAGAAGAGCAGCTTTTGCAGCATCTGCCTGCCGAAAGAGGTCAGCAGGTCAACGAGCTGTGGCAGGAAGGGGAAAAACAAGACTCAGAACAGCTTTCCAGAGAACAACAGAAGCATGCCGGTAAAGGAAATGAGCCACAGTGGGAAGAGGCGAAGTCAGAACCGGAAAGGAAGAGTTCCTCGGAGATGGACGCAGAGCAGGGGCGTTGGTACCTGCTACTCCAGGAGCAGCTGCAGGAGGAGAAGAAGCGACTGAAAGAAGAGCAGGCACGGCTACAGCAGGAACGCCAAATGCTGGACAATGAGGAAGAATACATGGAGCATTGGCAACAGTTGTTTGAGAGGCAGCAGGAGCAGTGGGAGCAGGAGCAGCTGCAGCGGGAGGAGCAAGAGCGTTTGTGGCAGGTGCAGCTCGAGCACTGGCATCACCTGCGGCAGGAGAACGAAGAGCAGGAGCAGCACTGGTGGGGGCAGCGGCAGCAGCAGAAGGAGCAGCAGCGCATGCTGCAAGAGGACATTCAGCGGCTGCAGCAGGAATACAAGGAGCATCTGAAGCTGAAAGGGGAGTTTGCAGAAGAGCAGTGGCGCTGGAGACAGCTGAAGGAGTGGCACGAGGAGCAGCAGCACATCTGGGAGCAGGAAGACGAAGAGCAGCAGAGGAAGAAAGGGCAGTGGCAGCAGCAGCTGGCGCACCACGAGGAGCAGATGGAGGCCTTGCAGCAAGAGCAGCTGGAGCAGCAGCAGGCAATACACGAAGTGGCAGCAGGAGCAGCAGGAGCGGCAGCAGGAGCTGGTGCGCCTTTGGGAGAAGCGTTGGCTACAGCAGCTGCAAAACTGGCACCACCAGATGCAGCAGCAGCGGGCGCAGCTGCGCCAGTGGCAGGAACAGAGCAGAAAGTTGCAGGAGAAACAAGTGGAGAAGCCCCGGGTAGAGAAGCCCGCGACTCCCAAGCTGAAAGTGGTGGCGGGCACCACCAGTCTGGATCAGTTTGCCAAGCAGTGCAGAGTTTCTCCCATCCCCAAAGGCAGGCGCCTTTCTCCTACCCCAGAGCTTACCCCGACACCCAGTACCGAATTTGAGGAAGATGTCTTTGAGCTGGAAACAACGTGGTTCCCTAAGCTGTTCTCCAAAGCTGATGAGAGTCCTGTGGTTGGCGCCACAGAGAAGCGTTACTTGATAAATGTGGAAGCCCAGAGGAAAAACCTGGAGCTGTTGAGGGAAGCTGTCCAGAAGGCTGACATTCCGTCAGATCTGTACACCAAAACCAAAGTAACCATCAACCAAGCATTACACAACAATGCAGAGAGGCTGGCTTTGCTCTTCCAGAAATACATGGCTTTCTACCATCTCCAGGAGGCCAGGTAAGATTAAAAAGCCAGATATGAAGCTACTGGGAATTTGGGCACTGGTGCTCACTGCCGCCAAACTAACTTGATAGAGTATGGGCTTCTCTGCACGAGGCATTTATTGTGCACTTGTGATTCTTCACTCACAGTAGTTTGTGGGTACTTTACATGACGTTGTCATCCTCCAGGGCCTCTCCTGGGCTTTCCAAGCATTTCTGCAGCTTTTTTTAGAGCGAGGAAAGTGAGGTATTAAATTTCAAATGCAGAACAAACCGGAATGAAAGGCTCGTGTATTGTGTTGCAATTCCGCTATACTGCAGCTATAGCATAGCGCCACCTTGTGGTTGTGTCATGGAACATATAGAAAGGCAGAAAGAGAAAGGAAAAAAACAGAAAAAGAACACGTGTAAAGGAGCTGATCTTAATCCTGCAAAGAATCTGGAAACAAAAGCCTTGGTAAAATGGCAGGTTAAAAGCCTCATGTAGAAAAGCCCTATGAGAGAAGGGAAGATAGACCAATCATCAGGGCCGGTGCAAGGCAGTTTGGTGCTCTAGGCAAGATCAGATATTTAGCGCCCCCCCTTCCCACTTGAGCCCTCCCTCCAGCCCTATGCTTTATAATTAAGGCCCATGACAAAGTGTAAACTTTGAAGCAATAGTTAGGTGACATTACCCCTGCAATACAGGCTTGTATTCATCCCCCATTAAAACGCAAGGAGTCTAGTTTGAGAGAGCTTTCCCTTGCTCAGCTCCACCCAACGCTAGACGACATCGGCTGAAAACCCGGAGAGAAAAGGGCGGGATTTTTCTCTCGCTTCCCCCTCCGAAAAAACAGCCAGGCATTTTTTGGAAATACTGACGAAGGAAGCGCGGGTTAAGAAAAACGAGAAGTTTTAAAGAGTTTAGGAGCACAAGTGCAATTCTATAAGCAACCAGAGGCAAAAAAAAAAAGTAATGAAAGAGAAATAAGACTGCAAAATTGCACGCGTCCAAAGGAGGGGGAGGGGGAGGGGGATCCTCTCCCCACCTCAAGTGCTTCTGTTAAATGTTGCAAACAGATGAAATGGGTAGGCGGGAGGGGGGGAGAAGGCACTTACTTGCGTTCCATTTACCACGACCCCTGCCATCTCTGCAATGCACTCGCAAGGGGAGGGGCTGAGGGAGCTTTTGGTGGTCCTCCTAGCTTACAATCGCTTGGGGCTGAGGGATGGGGAGTGTTAACCAGCGGCCAGGTGTGTGGGCTTCGTTACTGGAGGGAAAGGAGAGCGGAGCTTCCCGGGCTGCAGGCGCCTTCCCCGCTTCTCCTTGCCTGCAATGAAAGCCCTCGGGGCGCGCGGTTCCTCGCTACAGTCAGCTGATCCCAGGCGGAAGAGCCCATGTTTGCTATGCCTACACTAGCTGCCTCGCTCGCTCCGAGGAACGTAAGAAGAGCCACGCTGGGTCAGGCCGAGGGTCCTCCTGGAGCTCGCAGGCGGCTTGTGCTCCCGCGGGCAGGAGAACGTTGGCTCCGGCCTTTCTAGCGGGCAGCGGCTCCACTGCTGGAGGGGGTGACTTGGCGCCCCCTTTAGCCTTGTGCCCTAGGCAGTTGCCTAGTTGGCCTAATGGTAGCACCGGCCCTGCCAATCATCCATCTATCAGTCTGCACCTGAAGAGACGGACAATTGGAAGGCTGTATTATTATTGCTAGAGATGTCAAGGCCTAGGAAAAAAAGAGGATGTATTGAGGGGGGTGTCGCCCCCATTTTTTCCAAGGATTTCTTTCCCATTTTTTACAATGGAAACATTGGAAATTTGGGGAAAACACTGGGCAAAAAAACTCCTGTCCTGCAAAATACTTTATCTTTTGGAATAGGGCTTTACTCACTCAATATGTGTAGTATGAAGAATTTTATGTAAGACAATGACCGGGTTCAGACAACACAATAACTCACACACTCATGGGTTCAGTATGGGTTGAGTGTGGGTTGTTGAACTGTGGGTTATCGTGTTGTCTTAACTCAGCTATGCCCTTTCCCTTTCTCTGTATCTGCCTTTATTCTGCCCTTTCCACTAGCTGATGATTATGACATTCCAAAGGCTAGACAGATTTGCAGGCATCAGGTTACCATTAATTAGCTCAGATGCCAGATTATGCAAAACCATAGGGACTGACAGCAAAATGAAAGTCACAATAGCAAAATTCATAATGTCAGTTTTGGTGGGTGGATCTAACTACCTATTATATACATACACATATAACCAAAGCCCAACATGCTGCCTTTTCTAGGAGGTGATTTTGAACAGAAAAGCCGCTGGAGGGGAGTGGGCTGAGTGTTTAACCTTTCCCTGACAATCACTTTGCTCTTCCAGTAGCTACTCCCTGCAACTGCTTCCCTCACATGAGGGGAAAACAGTTGTTGGGTATTGGTTACTGTGCAATAATGTGTAGTTTATTTATTTATTTATTATATTTATATTCCACCTTTTTCCTGTAAGGGACCCAAGGCGATTTACATAATCCTCCTCTCTATTTTATTCTCACAACAAACCTCTGAGGTAGGTTAGGCTGAGAGTCAGTGACTGGCCCAAAGTCACCCAGTGAGTTTCATGGCCGAGCGGGGACTAGAACCTGGATCTCCTAAGTCCCAGTCCAACTCTCTAACCACTGCACTACACTGGCTCTAGTTCTGCCTTATGTTCTTAAAAAGGAACATTTTGCTACATGTGATGTCAATGTCTTGATGCAGAAATTTTGGACTAAAAGACATGAAACCATAGGGGGGAAATTAGGTTCTCCCAATGAAATCAGCATTTCAGCCTAATCCCAAGCATGCTTACTCAGAAATATGTATCACTTATTTCAGTGGGGCTTGTTTTCTAGTAAATATGCTTAGGGCTGTAGCATTAATCCTGCTTGGCTTAATAGATACATAGGGCTCCTACTGTCTCCATAAAGGAACTCACCAAGGAACTCTTATTCCAAGTTAGTGTTGTGTGAGATCTGGACCAGAGCCCTACTCAGCATATCACAGTGGATGAGGAAAGGCTGGGGTACCCTAACAGTGTGGAAAAAATACCAGTCAGTTTGGAATTTTGAAGGAATGTCATAGATTCATAGTTTGGAATTTTGAAGGAATGTCATAGATTCATAGATCATAGAGTTGGAAGGCTATCGAGTCCAACCCGCTGCTCAATGCAGGAAACTAGAGGAGGGGTCTCCCATCCAAGTAATAATCAGGCCTGACCCCGCTTAGCTTTCCACACTCAGACAAGCTGAGCCAGCGTGAGCCACAGGCCTGTCATGGGCTCTCTCACAAAATGGCTTCCATGGGGGTTGCCCATTCATAAAATGGCTGTCATGGTAGGTGTGGCTAGTCACAAAACACTCATTTCCCAGAAGGCAAACTGGTGAGACGAAAAGTAACTTGTCCAAAAACCTAAGTACAAGGCAGAGGTGGGGTCTGACCTCAAACATGCAAAACAAGTCTTTTGGACCCAAATGAAGATGGTGCCAGAGTACAGCTCTTCATTTTACAGGATACCAGCCTCCCAGTTAAAAAAATAAATAATTAAAAAATCTTAAGAGACAAAATAAAAATCAGGTGGTGCAGAGAGCCTGGCAGGCACCAAGAGATGTAACTTTCAGCAGATTGGTACCCACGGGCATCACGCTGGAGACTCAGGGTCTATTCTAAACATTCAATGCCCTTTACAGTGAAGTACTAGAATATGTATGCATATTAATAAAATGGCCATTTCTTCTGCTTCTCCATCCCCACAAAATAATAGAAACATTTGCATTAATCAGGTAATCCTTTTGGGGAGCTTCTTTTAATTTTTTTTAATGTGTGCTATGGATTTTATATGCTATATTATTAGGAGACTGGACTTCACCTAGTGTTTTGTAAATTACTGCAAGAGATAGGATGTTATGCTAGCATTGGGAGGAAACAGGAGGAATATTGTGTATTCTTATCATGCCAGTACATTGAAGTTGTGATATAATTATACGAAACTAGAAAAAATATTAATTGTTAAATCCCTCCATTGTTTTATTACTTTCTGTTCAAGTGACTAAGCTGTTTGAGTTTATGTCATTCGCAGTAAAGGAAACATTTATCCACTTTTCTCTTACTTCTGTCCCGCACTTGCAGACGAAACTTAACTATTCAGTTGGAAGCTGCCAAAGAGGCTAATGATAGTGCTAAAATGCAGGATTTGTACAAAATGGTGGAAAAGATGGATGCTCACCAGAAAAAAGTGATGGGGAACTGGACAATTAAGCAGAATGCTGTAGAGAAGAAGCGTCAATGCTGCTTTGAAAAGATGATTGACTTGTTTGCTCAGGTGAGCCCATGAGGATAGGTTTACAATTTGGAGCTGGTCTATACTTTACTTTCATTATGAGGATGACAATCCTGGTTGTGAATTTCATACCCCTTGCCCATATTGTGAAGACTTTAGCGTGGGCACCAGGTCCATCATGCAGTGAGTTTCTTCACCCACAATCTACAGTAGTGCTGGACCAGTGGCTAGGGGTGAGAAACTTACTGTGTGAGGGCTCCAACTTACACAGCAAGTTCTGCTTTGTGATACAGCCAAGATGGAGCTGGAAGTGGAAAGCTCATTATGGGGATGCCAATTCCTGTGCTGAAAGTAAATATATGAACCAGCTTCCCAGTGAAGTCAGGGAAAACTGTGCCTCCTTGGTGAGTTTTTGAACCCACTGTTCAGTTGTGGATCCAAACGAAATCATTTTTCTATCCCACCAATAAATAACTTCAATTAAGGAGCTTCAAAAGGATCTGAGTCACATCAGGCTGAATGTACAGTACATGTCCCTTTAAGGATCTTTAAACTTACCACAAACAAAGTGGCTACTCTATTTCCCCCTGACAGTCCTCTATTTCCCCTTGACAGTCCCCTCATGACATGCAACTCTCAACCTTTTCCCCAAATCCACAGGACAAATGTTTCTCTTGGTGAAGCTGTCTTATCACTGGCAGAAGGTACACATTCCCCCTGCCCCAGTTTTCACTTCTTCTTCCTGGGATGGCCGGTATTAACTGGCCATCATCACCAGCTTACATGAGATTTACACCAAACACCCTTTGCTAACTCTTGATTGGAGAGACTCCCTTCACCTGTCAATCCTTCCCCTCAACCCACTACACAGAATAAAGGTGGGACAGTTTTCCTATGTCTTGGTCTTCTGCCAGGCATTTGTGAGGACCTCTGAATTAGCATGTAAGTTAAGTACATAAAAATGTAAGAAGAGCCACACTGGATCAGACCAAGGGTCCATCTAGTCCACCATTCTGTTCATGCAGTGGCCAACCAGCTGCCCACAAGCAGGACATGAGTGCAACAGCGCCCTCCCGCCCATGTTCCCCAGCAACTGGTGTACATAGGCATACTGCCTGTGATACTGGAGGTAGCATATAGCCATCAGGACTTGTAGCCATTGTTAGCCTTCTCCTCCATGAATTTGTCAAATCCCCTTTTAAAGCCCTCCAAACTGGTGGCCATCACTACAACTTGTGGAAGTGAATTCCATTGTTTAATTATGCACTGTATGAAGAAGTTCGAGTACCTGGCTTTACATATGTTCAGTACAGACTATGTAGAGACTGCTTTATTTTATATTATAATATTGCTACCCTGCTTGCTTTTGTCTCTGATGCATTTCCCTTTAACTTCCATAAAATTTCTTTAATTTGAATCTGGGCTTTGCTTGCCTAGTTTAGCACTCAAGCAATATTCTCCCACATGCCAGATCACGGTCCAATGGGAGGTAAGGAAAATGTGGGCTGAACCTCACACACAGGGCCGGTGCTACCATTAGGCCAACTAGGCAGCTGCCTAGGGCGCAGTGCGGTGGAATTTCATAATGGGCATAGGGCTGGAGGGAGGGAGGGCTCAAGTGGGAAGGGGGGGCGCTAAATATCTGATCTTGCCTAGGGCACCAAACTGCCTTGCACCAGCCCTGCTCACACAGCAGCATCTGTGGAGTTTTGCTGGCAGCAGATTTTCCTCCTGGTTTGAACATGAAGTTTCTGGGATTCCCAGAACAGCAGAGAAGGGGATGGTGTCAGAGCTTATTTTAAAAGATGGCCTGACCAGCAGCCTGCCTTGCAGGATCCGTGGATGCAGGGGAGGCTGGTGATTCCTGTGTCAGTGGGGCTCCTCATCCATCGCAGCTTTTATTCTCAGCTTTATAGGAGCTATCCATGGTGCTGTACTCCATCCCCAAAATAGGTTCACCACCATGGAGCACCATGGATAGCTCCTATAAAGCTCAGAATAAAAGCTGCAATGGATAAGGAGCCCAACTGATGTAGGAGTCACCAGCTTCCCCTGCTTGGATGTCTTTCTTCACAGAAGGGTATTTAATGACATATTAATACTGGGGGATAAGAAAAGAAGAGTGCTTTGTTTATAGCCTCATGTATGGAACAACATAGTAATGTATGCTATTTTTTAATGTATTTTACTACATTTATATTCCATCTTTCTTTCATCATGGAACTCACGGCGCTGTGCATAGCATAGTGGGGTTCCCAGGCAGTCTCCCATCCAGGCACTAGACAGAACCACCAGACCATTTTCAGTCTTCTCTCTCGTTCTGACCCATTTCTCCAGTCTAACTGCATGGTAGATCCTCTCCTTAACTATCCTTTGTGTTCAGCAAACTGACTGCTCACTCTCCCTGCCCTTCTCCTAGCTCCGCTTGAGCACCAAACTCCGCCTCAGCAGCCCATGCCCACTGATGGTCAAACCAGGAGGCAGCACCCAGAAGGACACCCTGCGCATGCCCCACATTGGATCCGTCATCCTGAAACGTAAAGTCTACCGAAGCCCCCTGATCAGTGCAAAGAAACCACAAGATTTCACCTTTTCAGCTGTGGTCAGGTACAGTATAATAGGGCTAGAGCGGGACCTCCCATGAAGTTGGCATTCAGGAACCTCACCCTCAGTATGATTATATATTTTTTAAATTAAGGGAGCAAATCCTGTGGGTTGCACCCTTGATGCTAGTAAGCCTCTGAACCCAGAGACTTATGAGCCTCCTGTGCAGAATGGGGGAAGTGGCAAAGGCAACCTCCACCTCCCTGCTCCAACCGCTCTGCAAGTCAGTCAGACAGCTGATTTCAGCCGCCTAGCTGCAGCGCTGTGGAGGGGGAGGGAAGGAGGCTGGAGCGCCATCAGGATACCTCATATGCTGGTGGCCGGTCTCCTCACCTCCCTGCCCCCTTTGCCCCTTTCCAAGGTCAATTTCCTGACCTCAGAAATGACCTTGGAGAAGCAGCCGGTGCTGCTCTTTCTTTGCTGGCTGCGGCAGGGGGATCAGAGCATGGATTCCCAGCTGTGAGGTCAGAGCTGTGTTTCCGACCTCAGATATGGGAATCCGAAGAATCCTATGGCCCCCCAGATGCTGTTTAAGGGCCATAGGCTCGCTTTCCCCATGTATCAGCTGCCCTATTGCTATATAGGCCATCAGGATGGCCTACGGCAATAACATCAGTCCAATATGTATCAAGACCCCTAACAGATAATGACCATTATATATTTACAGTATATGTAGAGCCAGTGTGGCGTAGTGGTTAGAGTGTTGGACTGGGACTCGGGAGATCTGGGTTCAAATCCCTGCTCGGCCATGAAACTCACTGGGTGACTTTGGGCCAGTCACTGACTCTCAGCCTAACCTACCTCACAGGGTTGTTGTGAGGGTAAAATGGAGAGGAGGATGAGGATTATGTAAGCCGCCTTGGGTTCCTAGCAGGAAAAAAGGCGGGGTATGAATATAATAAATAAATAAATAAATACCAGAATTATTATCTGAAGCATCTCCTTAAAAAGGAAGTTTTTAAAAAGCTGTTTACCAGTCTTCTGAAAGTCGATAGAGTGCTTTCTTAGTGAGTCTCACTGAGGACGGTGTTCCAGTGGTGTCCCCTGATCTCCGCACAGCTCCCTCATCTAAGCCTACATGAGTTTAAGGCAGCCAGAATGCTTGGACTCCTCATGGGACAGAGTACACATTATACACAAGTATTAAATGGTAGCCCAGCAGCCATTTTAGAATGGGAAAACTGCTGGACAGTTGAGAGCAGAGAAACAGTGTGGGAAGAGAGACATGTATCCTTCCCCCTGCTTGCCATTTCCGTGCTCCCAATTGCCTCCCAATGGCTTTCCCCCTCTGAAGGGTGTCAGTCCCATGTTCCAAACATAAGGATTGGCTTTGCACTTCTCTCCAAGATAGTGGCTTGCTCCAAATAATTTTCTTTGCTTTGAATTATAACTATTTCCTTTCCTCCGCAGAGAGCCAAGCAGTGAACAGATAGAATCTTTATGGAAGACAGATATCACAGAACTGAGTATCCCCCTTGGACCCAAAGCGCCTGTGTCTTTGCTGTGGTCTGAAGCGTGTGGATTTCCAGATATCCCTAGATTTTTGGAATTAGACATTTCCTCCGTTAGGAAGAACCCCCTCCAAAATATAAGGACTCGGTAAGCAGACCTGCATTATTTTAATCACTATGATGGCAGCTGGTACAAACAGAGCCATTCATATAATGCATTGTGATTTGAATCTGGTATTAATGAAAGAAACGTGATACAGGGCAAGGGAGCCACCCTTGTTTCTTCAGTTTTATGCTTCTGCCATGATCTGAAATTTGGACTTTAACACCTGTGTTTGTGTGTGCCCACTGCCCAGGCGAGGAAGAAAATAGCATGAGGAAACACTATAGAGAGATAAGGAGACTGGAGAGAATATTATTTTCTGTCATTCTTGCAGAGGTGAAACTGCTCCTTCTGCTGAGGCCCAAGACATTTTGGTGTCCAAGGCAGAAGATTCAAATAGTGCCCCCCTCCGTAAAATATTATAATAAACTAAATTATGGATGTTTTGCTACTCTTTAATAGTAGCCCAAAATCTGGTGCCTGAGGCAACTCTGCCTTTCAGTAGGCCTGGCCCTACTTCTCCCCTCCAATGAGCCAGTTGACATCACAAGAAATAATGGCTGTGTAGGTGAGCACATCTTCTAGTGGAGTATTGGATAATGGCACCAATCTTATTGCCTCAGGTACTTAAAAGTTAATATTGGTGAGTAAGGGTACAATCCTATGGCTTCTAGGCGCTGTCTGGATGGCTGTAGGATAGGCTCTGACCTCAGAAATGTGTTCTGAGGTTGGAGCTGGGACTCCAACCACGGAGCGCCCTCCCTCCACCCTCGCAGCCAGTGCAACTCTTCCCGTGCCAGCTGCGGCTCCGAAGTCGTAAGTGTGGCTTTGGAGCAGGCGCTGGGGGGGTGGGCGTTCCGGGGGCAGGGAGGGGAGGAGTGAGGCTCTGCCAGGATACATTGTATCCTGACAGGGCCTCAGCCCCTCCTCCTCACAAGCAGGGGCAAAAGACATAAATGACTGAAACAACTTACTATATAGACTGGGTTCAGACAACACAATAACCCACACTCAAGGGTTGAGTATGGGTTGAGTGTGGGTTGTCATTGAACCGTGGGTTGTTGTTGAAACATGGGTTATCATGTTGTCTGAACCCAGCTAACAAACCATGGTGAACAACCCACAGTTCACAACCCAACAACAAACCATGTGTTCTCTTCATGGGTTGTTTGTGGTTAACAAGCAATAGGGTTGTCTGAACCCAGCTGTGCTAACAACACAATAACCTACATTTCAACAACAACCCACGGTTCAATGACAACCCACACTCAACCCGAGTGTGGGTGATCGTGTTGTCTGAACCCACTGTTTCCTACTGGACTGACCAGGAAGGGAACGAGAGCAGGCAGCTACACACTCTACTGCCTGACCCAATCAAAGCATAGCCACAAATCTGGACAGGGAAAGGATAGTTTAAGGAGGGAGTTATGCCTCCCTTAGCAGCTGCCAGTACTTCCTGAGGTGTGCGTGTGTGGTTATTTGTGGTTGGATACATCACTTTTTGATAGCCATTTCTCTAATAAAGAGCAAGACATTTGGCAACACACAAAAGTCTGAGCTAGCTACAGTTCTTTGCAGAGTGGCCTGTAGATGTCAGCATTGAGTAGCACAATATAACTCTCTTTCAGTGTTCACCTCCTTCTCAGAATCTAGAATTTCATCCCTTTGCTTGTAGTCATATCTTGCTAAATTCTTAAGACTGTCTTTAAGACAGAGAAATCTCCTTTATTTTAGATGCAGTATATGATGTTTATGACATAGATCAATATTTTGTATTATCCGTAAGCTCTTGTTCTTTCTTCGCTTGCAGGATTCAGAATATTCCCCGATGGAAAATATCTGGATATAATTTCATGCATTTGTAAATTAGATAGTAATACATAGTTTCAATTTGTAATTTAGTGCATTTTGTAATATATATATATATATATATATTATGTAGGTAGTTGAATTGCAGTATATTTATTCTAGATCTGTTGTAGTCATGTGTTTCCTGATATTGTTATGCATTGTAGAACTCAAAC
Source organism: Shinisaurus crocodilurus (assembly GCA_021292165.1). Classification (NCBI taxonomy): domain Eukaryota; kingdom Metazoa; phylum Chordata; class Lepidosauria; order Squamata; family Shinisauridae; genus Shinisaurus; species Shinisaurus crocodilurus. Next base: position 40,038,751 of record CM037881.1, on the reverse strand, counting down.
TGGGAGTCCCACAAGTCATGCATTGGTTCTTTACGCCTTACCTTGGCTTGGCCCAGCTGCAGGTCACAGGAGGAAACTGCAGGCATTTTGAGCAAAGGCACCTAACTAGACTTTACATGCACACATAGATTTCATAGATCATACAGTTGGAAGGAGCCTACAAGGCTATCAAGTCCAACCCCCTGCTCAATGCAGGAAACTAGAGGAGGGGTCTCCCATCCAAGTAATAACCAGGCCTGACCCTGCTTAGCTTTCCACGCTCAGACAAGCTGAGCCAGCGTGAGCCATGTATAACAAAACTCCAATGGCTGTTTCTGTTACATAACAGCTGTTTGGGGAGGGGGCAATTTTCATGGGAAAGTGCTTAAGGGAGGGCGGGTCATTCCATGTAAAATCAACCAATGAATTTACCTGACCGTCACAGATTTTGAAAAAACTTGGTGAACTTGTTTGGTCTGCTGAGAAAATAAGCTGCTCCAAAAATTAGACTTCTGGGACAAAATTTTTTGGAGATATGGCAATCAAAAATATGAAGAAAAATGTTAATTTTTGTGTGTCGGACAACATTAAAATTACAGTAATTCCAGTTCTACAGAACCTAGAAGGTTAATCATGGTGTTGATGGAAAGCCTTTGAAATGCTCTTTCATCTGATATGTAACATAAGTGGTTTTTTGGAATAGATATATATTCAAGGTCAAATAGTAAAATTTGACCTTGAATTCTGCAAAAACTAAAAAAAATTTCTCCATGATTTTTGTTTTACTATTTCATCTGACAGTGCTTAATACATGTACCAATTTTCAAAATGGGGTTCTTAACAGAAAACGAGTTACATCTTTTGGGGCACTCTGTGTGTATGCGTCATAGTTCATATGAATTGCTATCTCACTTTACGAATCTTAAGAAAATATGCATTATCACTTAGGTTTTGAATAAAACATTGTGCACAAGTACAAGCTACCCTGTCATAATTGTGCAGCTCTGAATTAGGTATTCTTCTTCACAACAGCATACTTCTGACATTTTGTGTAGAATAATGATACTTCCTCTGGGTGGTCATTCTGGTATGAAATCAATCAAAGAATATTTCCAACTGAAAGCAAATTGCTTAAGATTTGGTGAACTTGTTCTGCTTATTAAAAAATAAGTTGCAGGGCCTATTGTTTTCAGAAGAATGAGGTTTAAAATATGTACTTTAAAAAAGGTACTCACCAGTATGCTTGGGGAAAACATGTTCATTTTATTTTTTTCAAATAAATATACAGAAGTTTGACCTTGAATAATGACAAAAACTCCTTTTGTTTTAAATAACATTTAACATCCCTGGAAACATGTACTTGATTTCAAAATGGGACTCTTACTAGCATAGTTATTTTGATTTACTTAGATGTGGGCTTGAAAAACCATTATTGTGCATAGATGAAATTTTCCATTTTACTTTTATATATACTGATCAGATTTTATGCAGTTCAAATATTACTTGCTAACATTTTCATAGATTTCATAGATCATAAAGTTGGAAGGAGCCTACAAGGCTGTTAACAAGTCTTAAATTAAGGAGCTTTTCATAACAGTAGTTTCTAGTCTTGAAGTTGCTGCTTGACACTCTTTGTCTGTTAGTGTATAGAAGTGCCCTGTTGTGCAACAAGGATCAGCTTTTGTCAAAACATCTGAAGATGGTATCCATAGGACATCTTGTTTATCTGGATACATAAATGATTTTGCTGGTCCAGCTGGATGAACAAAGCTCACTCACACTTCTGCTCTCTGATCATGTTTGTAAAACACAACCTAACCACCATTGTGAGATATAAACACATGTAACAAATCCTCGTATTTCTTGCAATTCCAGTTCTCCTTCTTTAATAGTCACTGTCTCTTTTCTGGATTCGCATTGAAATGAATATATTTTAGTAGCAACAGTGTGTTTTGTTAATGGAATTACAGCATGAATTTTCTGTGTCCCAGGAATCATCTTGAATTCTCAAAGCGACATTTCAGAAGCTTTTCTTCCAGTTCATAATCTTTACTTGTGGTGTATTGAAATGCAACCTGTGTGATGTTCTCCTTTGTCCAATCAAAGAGCTGACGAGGGGTCATGATTTGTTTTTCATACAGATGCTACAAACTTGCTCGAGCAGCTAACTTTTTCACAGTGCCACCCAAACCATCACAAGGCCCTTTTCCATACGATGTGGCAAAGAAGTGCCATTCTGCATCGATACCGAAATCTGACTTATGCTTACTTAAGTTGTTGAAGTTTTTACCGTTTTTATACTGTGCTGCTGCACCATCAGGGAAATAATAGATCTTAGTTATGCTACCTGTAGAAATGGTGTGCAGGAATTCAACAATTTGAAAAGTCATGAACACATTGCAGCAGAAGTGGGGTCGGCACTTGTCATGGCTTCAGGCCAGCCTTTTTCTTTCTTATCAGAATCTGTGAATAAAGCTTGATTTAATGTAGACATCCAAAGAGATATATCTCTGTGAAGGTTTGAGGCCTACCCATGCCTGGTTTGTTTTCAGCCTGAAGGCCCCGGAAGTTCCGGAAGGGAGGGGGCGGGCTTAAGTTTAATTTCCCTCCAAAAAAATTCTGTTTTAAGTGTGTATAATGGGGTGAAGTTATTGTAGGGAGGTACTGTGCATGTATAAGAACATTCACATCTTCTGAACTGTTCGGAACCCCGTTCTGGAAATCGGTACATATACTCAAGGAAAACATGGGTTATCTGAGGAAAAAAATCAGCAAAAAAAACCATTTGGTTTTTTGGAATTCAAGGTCAAATTAAAGAAACTATGACTTTGAATATTTTATTTCACATGCATGCTTCATGTTACATATCAAATAAAAGGGTAGTTTGAGAGCTTTCATATGACACCATGATTTACTTTCTAGGTCAATTCTGAAGGAAGTTATGATACTTTTTGTGTAGTCACAAACGCTGAAAAATCGTGTTTTGGGCATTTTTTGAGCACACTGTACTTTTGAACCGTGAGGTATAATGACCTATAATTTGGTGTATGTTCATTTTTCATGCTGGTCTACCAGTTTGCCAGTTTCTAAAAAAATCGCAGATGGTGAGGTAAATTTTTCATTTTTTTTGGTTGATTGTACATGGAATGACCCGGGCTGCTTAACCAGTGCTGGGGAACCTTTCTGGGTCCATGGGCCAGATGATGTCAGTGGATGGCCCTCCTCCATGGTCAGTGGGTCCCTGGCCAAAGCACCAGCTGGTGCCTCAATCAGGGAGGCAAGAGCCTGGGTTGGGGAGCCTGCTTCTCTCTGTGTGGTCTTTTGCCCAGTCAATGCACTATATTTGTCTAAAGCAGTGTTCTCCAACCTTGGGTCCCCAGATGTTTTGGCCTACAACTCCCAGCATGCCCCAGCCATGGCTGGGGACCCAAGGTTAGAGAACACTAGTCTAAAGGCTATGAATATTATTATTTATTATATTTATGTCCCACCTTTTTTCCTGCAAGGAACCCAAGGCGGCTTACATAATCCTCCTCCTCCTCTCCATTTTATCCTCACAACAACTCTGTGAGATAGGTTAGGATGAGAGTCAGTGACTGGCCCAAAGTCACCCAGTGAGTTTCATGGCCCAGCGGGGACTAGAACCCGGATCTCCCGAGTCCCAGTCCAACACTCTCACCACTATACCACACTGGCTGTCATTTTTATTAATATTTTTATTCATATATATATATATATATATATATATATATATATACACACACACTCACACACGCATGCATGCGCGCGCGCGCGCGTGCACACACACACACACCTATCCCAAGTTTCCTCCAGGTAGCTCTAGGTAGCATAGGTGGGCTCCCCTCCGCCTCATTTTTTTAATCATAGCAAGATGAGCAAGCCTCTACAGTCTAATACTCTGTACACAGTGCATCATGTGGGCTATCTCTGTGAACTGCCATCTTCCAGTCAAGCCCTCTTTTGGTTGTGAACACACAGTTTAAGACTCCAGATAGATTAATAACATTTATCCTCACCACAACGTTACTACGATTCCCACCTTTATCTGTGAAAACCAGGCTGAAGAATAGTGACTCACCTAATGTGTGTTTATGACTAACCGTCAAATTTTATGGATCCGCTTTATCTAGTGGGGCAAACAGTGACCAGGAAACCTCCACCACAACCTCTGAGTTACAAGTCGCACAAAAGAGCTGTCCTGGCCTTGCCTTTCCCCAACACACAAAGTGCTTCTTCATACAATGCATAATTAATGTATGGAATTAATAGGGGTCTGTCAGTGGCTATTAGCCATGATGACTGTATGTAACTTCCACGTTCAGAGGCACTGTAGCACTGAATACCTGCTGCTGGGGGTATAACAATCCAGCAAGGCTGTTGTTTTATTTGTGTACTCATTTGTACTAATTTCCTTAGATATATGTGACATAACTATACTTGGACAAGGAAAAGATGGAGCCTCTGATGGAAGGGCAATGCTGCTACTCCTCTAAAAGTACCGGAGTTGGGTGCAGGCCAGCTCTAAATACTAGTATAAGGACCACAATTGTGCCTAAGGACCAATGCTAGAGCCTAAACACCAGATCCTTTGAACTGCTAGCTCAACAGATTGGCTCTTGTGATTTGATCCACGTGCTTGACTTCCAGCACAGATCTCAAATCCAAGCCCACTGTTTGATTGTCCATTGGATCACACCGGCATTCCCAACAGTCATGGTCTTAGTTCTTATTTGGTTTTGTCCAGAGCTATTGTTTGGTGTTTTGCCTCTCTTAACTGGCTTAAAGAGACAGTTATGGTCCCCAGTGTTGCATCTGCATAGAGAGCCTTCTACACATCATTAATTTATCATAATCCTTACACAGAGCACTCTGGGCAGCAACTAGCTTTACAAGGAAGCGTCTCTAAGAAGGGGATGCAGAGTCAAGGCCTGCACCCACCCACCCTGCTCAGCCTCCAGACTGGACACGTGAAAGTCCTGATGCCAGAGCCATCTTTCCTCTGGGTTGACAACTGGAGGGGGCATGTCAGACCGGCAGTTTGTCCTTGGGTCTCTCAGGTACCAAGCCCTGTTTGTTCATATTGCATTCAGTCCCAAGTATTGAGTGGTGGAGCTAGGGCTGGACCTTAAAGCCCAGCACCCCCTGCCAACGATCAGCCAGAGAGCAGCAGGTGATGAGGGCATCAGGGCAGCAGAAGCAAACTCCCATTTTATTCCTGTAGTCATGATGGTGCTATGATTTGAGTTTAAAATGCAAAACTGTACATGGTCAGAGCATTTTTAAAAATCATCGGCAGACCATCTTGTCAGTGTTCTAACATATCAGGAATGTAGAAACAGTTGCAAAGCATGGAATGCTGGTTGTGTGTGTGTGGCAGGGAGAAGAGAAATGTTAGCTGTCTAATACAATGTTAGTTGTCTGTGTGAAGGGGACCCCCATAAGTTCATGAAGTCCAGGGTCTAAAATTACCTACCTGCACTAAATCAAAACTACTGATTTTTTTAAAAGGTGCATTCCTCCTATTTATGAGAATCCCTTTTTAAATGGGTTCCTTTTAGGAAAAAAGGTGGGGGTATAAATATAATAAATAAATAGATAGATAGATAGATTAATAATACACAGAGAGCCAGTGTGGTGTAGTGGTGAGAGTGTTGGACTTGGACTTGGGAGATCCGGGTTCTAGTCCCCGCTCGGCCATGAAGCTCACTGGGTGACTTTGGGTCAGTCACTGACTCTCAGCCTAACCTACCTCACAGGGTTGTTGTGAGGATAAAATGGAGAGGAGGAGGAGGAGGATGATTATGTAAGCCGCCTTGGGTTCCTTGTAGGAAAAAAGGTGGGGTATAAATATAATAAATAAATAAATAAATAAAAATAAATAAAAAATACCCAACTCTAACTGGCAATCCTATGCACACTTACCTGAGAGTAAGTCCTATTGAACTCAATGGGACTTAAGTCTGAGAAAACATGCTTAAAAATAAATACATTTTAGTGTTAAAATGCATGGTGATTTCGGCAAGCTCCCCGTGGCCACTCTCAACCAGTTCTCTCTCGGAGCCTGCTGTATGGCTGCCAGTATGACTTTGCCTACATGTCAGGACCCATTGCCTGCAGCAAGTCATATTTCAGCTCTGCTGGTTTCGCAAGGGCCTTGTTTCCCCCACCTACAGGAAACTCCACCTCAGAGGCAGCACATGAGGAATTTGCTTCCTAACGAGGCCAAAAGTTAAAGAACCTGTCGTCTGCCAAGGCAGGCTGACAAATGGAGTGACTAAGCCCTATTGTAGTGTGGAGAGCAGCCTCCAGGACAGTCAGAGCTCAGCGGGAAGAAGGAACCGCAGGCCCAATCACATCCAGGCTTAAGCTTCTTTCACTACAGAACGGGAAATGCCCAGCTTTCCCAGGGCAATGTCTCATAAAGTGAAGAAACTTCTTTTCTCTTGTATTTCTCCGCCTTGAGTCAGGGCTAGCTGGAGGCTTTTTTTCTGCCCAAGGCAATTTTGTGTATTGAATGCAGAGCAGCTCACCAGGTTATTATTTTCTCATGTTCATTTTTATGTCTATCACTTCTCTATGTAGCTGGTCCCAACCCTGGTACTTTCAAAGGAGTAACCAGCAGTGCTGTTCTATCAGTGGCTCCATCTTTCCCGTACTCAAATATAGTGATGTAGCGTGAGTCCAGGGCATTGTGGGAAATTACAATGGTGGCTGGGTCTCTAGACCAATTCCACAGAGCAACACTACATCTAGTTCGCCTGGCCCTGCTTGCAGGGGCGGCATCAAGGGTAGGCATGTTTGGGCACTTGTTTCATAGATTCATAGATCATAGAGTTGGAAGGGGCCTACAAGGCCATCGAGTCCAACCCCCTGCTCAATGCAGGAAACTAGAGGAGAGGTCTCCCATCCAAGTAACAACCAGGCCTGACCCTGCTTAGCTTTCCACACTCAGACAAGCTGAGCCAGCGTGAGACACAGGCCTGTAGAGGGCCCACACCCCAGCAGGGGCCCACTAACAAGAGCCCCCTGGAGCTGCTCCTCCTCTTCACCATGACAACCTACTACTCGCTCTGGCCCAAACAAGGATGGTGGTGAGAAGGAGGAGCAGCAGATGCTGCTGCCCACTTGCTCATTGACTCTCCATTTGGCAGGCAGGCAAGTGGTAGCAATGATGAGAAAGAGGAGGAGCCATAGCAGCTGATGACAATGGCAGTGAGAAGGTGGACTCACTGAGGAATAAAAACAATATGAAAAACACAATAAAACCATATTAAATATTAACAATTTTAAATAAAACCATTTCCAATAAAATGCGATTTTAAAATACCCATCAGCCGCAATGCAGGATAAAACCAACATTTGTTTATTACGTCTTTATTCCACGCTTCTTCCACAGCACTCAGAGTGGTATACATGTTGTCATCATCCTACCCACCACTTTTCTTTTTTTAATATTCCTACAACAACCATATGAAGCAGGTTTGCCTGGTCCAGGGTTGCTCAGTGTGTTTCATGGCTGAACCAAAGATTTGGATATGTGGCCTCCCCAAGCCAAGCCTGACCCTCTGTTCACTATGCAACACCAGCTATCAAATGCAGTGTTCTGGATGGAATGTTAGGTTTGTTTGTGCTTGTCAAAATTGCAGAGGGGGCTGAATTTCAAGTCTGCCAAGGGTACAAAAATGTCTAGTCACAGCCCTAATTTCAGCCCATTGTGACCTTGGCACATACTGCCTGCTGCAGCACAGCTTTTTGCCCGTGTCCCTGCTGCCTGCAGTGTCCACTTGGTTCTTGCAACAAGAACCAGTCTAGTCAAAGCCAAGAATCCCACAGCCTGCAAAGACCACGTTCTGCACTTTCACCATTCTGTTAATGGGCTCACCGCACGCTTAACAAGGCTTACAAGCCAAACGCCTGGCATCAGTGTGCCTGAACGCCTGGTGAAACATTTTCAGATAAACAGCTTCTCTACTGCAAGATGGACTCAGCTGGTCCATTGGCACCAGCAACTCAAACTGTACCCAGGGCAGCAATACTTTTAAGGGTATCAGTGAAGCAACATGCAATCTGAAAGGTGTGCCCCAATGCTCAAATGATGGAGGAAGAGGTAGGCAGGCCCTTAATGAAATCCAGAACCCCACTTACCAACTTGCTACAATTTTAGTCAAATCAGCCCCCTCTCTTAGGGTACAATCCTATGCATGTTTAGACAGAAAAAAGGCCTACAAGTCCCAGCATGCTGGGAGTTGTAGGCCTTTTTTAAAAAATCTAAACATGCATAGGATTGCACTTTTAGTTTTTTAAAAAGTTAGGGGGTACCAGAAAAGTAAGGGAGGCAGTCCCTCTCTGCTCCATCTTTAATTCAAACACTGTACAGGATCTCTTGCAATGTGGCTGAGGAGGCTGGGAGAAGTGGAGAAGGATGCTGGGGTGTAATTCTACGGGTGGCAAAATGTTTTGGGTCACATCTTGGCAAACTACCCTAGTTTTGGGTTGTCCCTAATTCACTGGAATCACTGTTAAGCAGTCAACATTTAATAGATAAGATATTGACATTGATATGGTTAAGCATTGTCTTAGGCTCATACATGTGTCACTAGGGCTGCCAGATTAAAGACTTTATAAATACCAAATACTTTGATTTCTTTTATGTGCTGTAGATTAATATGGAACTGAGATACATCAACAGGAGGGATGAGTCATTATGTGTTCTTAAGAAATTGCCAAATATCTGAAACATCTTTTCTTTAAAGGAGGGCAAATTAAGTGGAAAGGTGCAATGCCATGCATCCTTGCCTGTGAGTATATCTCAGTGAATACAGTGGGGCATAGTATGCCCAATGAATTGCGGACGGTGAATCCAGTGGAACATAGGACTGTGCTGCAAATCTGATAAATTGGTTATGCATCATCCAGCCCTAGGCTCTTGGAGAGATAAACACCTTAAAAGAGGTGCTGTTCAGCACTGTCATTTGGTCTTGCAAGGCTGAAGCCTGAGAAGCTGGACACACCACACATGTGATGAAATAATGTACAATGGGTGGTAGTCCCAAAGTGTTGCATGTCTGGCCGAGAAAGCAAGCTTCATGAGTCACTTGGAAACATCTGGCTTCACTCAGCTCTTGATGGAAGGCCCAAAAGTCATTTTGAAGCAAATAGGTTTGCCTTCATCTCTTTGGAAGCTCAGCAGCTGGTGAATGGTAATTGGGAAGGACTGATCTTCATTAAAGGGAAGAGGTCACTGCAGAGTCAGGAGTGTGCTTTGTGACATAACCACAAGGGGAACAATCCCTAGGTTTGGGGTGATGTGAACAAGGCTTCATTTTAGCCAGGGCTTAGCCTCAGAACTTATTTTCAATGCCAAGGCTTTAGCCCTGGACTGTGCAAAGTGTTTCTGAGCATGTGTTGAGTATATTTCCTCCACCTCAACACCCGTGCCAAACAATATCTACAATTACAGGACCTCCTGATCAGAAGCCAGAGTTTGTTTCCAAGGCAGGTTTGAGCCACAATCTCTCTCTCTCATCTGGAGTGTGTGCATTGGCAGTCCCTCTCCTCAGGAGTAAGGGAGGGAGCAAAGTCTCCCAGGACATCGGAGTAACATTGTTGGGGATGTCAAAGTGATGTAATGACAACATCAGGGCTGTGTCTGAACAATGTTGCAGTGACATCAGGATGATGTTTGCGTGGTTTTGAAATGTGTGTCCGATGGGGCTGTGTGCTGATGTTAGTTTTGTATTGTGAGTGAATACAGATTTTTGCTCCAGGTGCAAGGCAGAGTCATGGGCAGAATGTTTAGGATAGGATCCCAACTAATTTTGATTTCAATGCCTCAGCCCTTCTCTGCCAACTTAAACTACATGGGAGGCTTTGCATGGTTCAGCTGTATTCCTACTCAGTGGCATCCATACTGTGATGACACCTTGGATGCACACAACAGTCATAACACCTAGCTGCATTGTGACTAGGTTTTTGCAGTTGTGTAAGGGGTGTTTCTTATCACCTACACATTAACAGTGGGTAGGACTGGGTTGTTATTCTTCAGTTTTGGTTTCCCAAATGAACCTAATGCTGTAATTAGATGCTGCCCATCTGACATGAACTCATACCTGAGGTTTGCTCTCTGAGGCTATGAGAGTACTTAGTCCTAGAAATGGGGAATGGATCTTGAATAGCAGTAATGATTAATATTGCATTGCCTGTGCCTTACTTATAAACTTAAGGGAGCAATCCTATGGCCCCTAGACAAAACCTGAGGGAACACAGGATATTTTGGATTCCCTGACTCGAGGTTGTAGACAGCGCTCCAACTTCAGCGGGACAGGAATCGGAGCTCCAACCATCCTCTTCCTTGCCGCCGGTCAGGAAAGAACCACAGCAGCTGCTCTCCGAGGTCGGGAACTCAACCTCAGAGAAGGGAGGAAGGGGTGTTTTGGCGGGCAGAAAGGGGAGGAAACTGGAGAGGCCAGGATACAAGTTACCCTGAGGCCTCTGAAGCCTCCTTTCCTCCCCCTCCAACATGCTCCAGCTAGATGGGCAAAAAGCCCATCTAGCAAAAAAAAAATGCAGAGTGGGAGGATGAGGAGGTGAAGTTTGCCTCCACTAGTCCTCCTGCCTTGCATAGGATGCTCCCATAGGATTATACCCTAAGACAAGTAAAATGGTCAGATATGCAAAGTGTTGTCCTTTTCTTCTTAGACTGAATGTCTAAATTATCTTGTGTACTCTGAAATAAACACTTTCTGTTGGTTAAGTAGCTACCTGAGTATTAAAGATTTAAGTGGAATGGTAACAACTAGTTTAAACTGAGGTTAGATTTAGGCAGTAAAGTTGTGTAGCTAACTCTTCCTGATCAGAATCACACTCAGGTTTCTGGATAAATGTGGGGTAGTTATTTCACTAGGATCTTAGTTCTCTGGTACAAATTATGAAGGAATATTATGAAGGATTGTACTAATATACTATATAGTAAGCTGCTTATTTGGCTTTGTTGGACTACAGAGACTAGAGGAACAGTATATTTTCTGCTATGTTAATGAAAGGGTCAACCTTTTTTTACTTCTACTAGAAGATATCCCTTTGTTTTGGAAAAGGTTTAATATTAATTTTGAGATGTGGTGGCATTGTCAGACTTTGTGTTACAAAGCATATAAAAATACCACACTAGTGATTATCTTTTGTTGAGAAGAAATGAAACTACCTCATACATGTTTAAGATTGCTTAACATGGATTAATTACTTCCAAACAGGCCTTTAAAATCCTTTTGTAAACACAATAAAGGTGTTCAGAGTGGCAACAAAGATAGATTTCCTCCAAACTTTCACTCATATTTTAGTTTGGAATGATGATTTCAATCTGTCAGTCAGTAGCTGTGAACATAATTGCTGAACAAAGGGTGGTAGATATTCCAGATTAATCAAACCACAATTAATAGGCACACCTTTATGTCTGTGTCCCCAGAGGAAATCAGTGCTTTTTCTCATTCTGCTGGAATGTATTATTCATTCACCAGGCAAAATCAAGTTCCTTTAAACCAGTGGCAAGTAATCACCCCCATGGTCTCTGAGCAAGCCCACATAAAGCCCAAGATATAAATCAGACAACAATACTGAGACATTTTCCCTGCATCCATGTCAAGGCACACCCAGCTACTTGGCAAGGTTGGTTGGAGAGTCCAAAAGGATGACAACTGGAATATACAGGGTTGCTTATCTCATCTGTGGCTGCCTTCTTCCCTCAAGATCTAGAAACTTTACAAGTCTGGCAAGGTTACTTCACACTTAACAATTCAATAAAGCAAGAACCTGCCACAAGCCCAATTTATTTTCTTTCTGCTATTTCTTCTTTCTGGTGACAGATTCATATGAGATATTGATGAGATACAGACTTTTTGATTTCTGAAAAATGTTTGGGTTTTGAGGGATGGAAAACTAAAAATGTATAAGCAGGATGGAATAGTACATTATGTGATATATATTAGGTATGCACCACTACATAAATGCTAAACATATATCTTCATTTCTCCCACTGACATGGAGATTAGCCTATATTTTGTAACTTGTGCTTGACTTAATGAATGGCTTGTTGGCCATGGGAGCCACTCCTGACTCTAAGCCTCACTCCTGTGTCCCGTACAATGGATAATCTGTTTGCCCAGACTGTGTAGGAACTGGTCCTACCAGTTGCTCTCAATACTAGTTGCTGGCGAACATGAGCAGGAGGGTTCTATTGTGCTCATTGGCTCCATGATTTGTTCACACACAGAGATGGTCACAAAACACAATGCCTTTTAAAAAATACATAGCACAAAGGTTAATTGCCACCCAGCTCCACACACATGAAGTAGCCAGCAGTTGTTTTTTACTATTCCTCCCTTCCTCCCAGGGCTCAGAGAAGCATAATTATGGGGTTCATGGAAGACAAGGCTATCAATGGCTACTAATCATGATGGCTATATATTCCTTCCTGTATTAGAAGCCAGTATGCATGCAGCCTCTCGATACCAGTTGCTGGAGAACATGAGCAGGAGGGTTCTATTGTGCGCATGTCCTGCTTTAGGTTTCCCATAGGCATCTCGCTGGTTACTGTGGGAACAGGATGCTGGACGAGATAGGCCTTTGGTCTGATCCAACATGGCTCCTCTTATGTTCTGTGTGATCTCCCTCTTAGCTTCGAGCTTGGCTGAAGCCCCTACCTTCTTACGATTCAGGGATGGAATCACATTAGGTGCTTTCAGACCATTTTCTGGGCCCTGAACTGAGTAGTTTTGGTTGGGGAAAGCACTAGTACGAATGAAAACCTTTAGAAGATGTTACTAGAGTAGCACCAATCTTGGCACTAGTCTCTGACCTGTAGAGTGTCATGGTAGAAAAATCAGGATACACCAGTTCAAAAGCTGACATCTGGCAAATTTAAACTTTGGCCAGACACTGACTCACTGTCATTTTCTTGGGCCATGAAGAATAAGCAGTTGGGACTCAAGGAAACACTCCTGTTAAATCAAATGCTTCTGCCAATTGGAAGAGAAAAGCAATTACCTTTGCTGGTAGAGAAATCAAGAAAAATAAGATCTACTTGTTTATAAAAAGAAAAGGCAGCCCACGAGGCAGGTGGCTTGCCAGGAGGTTGACAACCCTCTTGTTTGGCAGTGGTAGGCTGGCAGCAGAAATGGGCTTTTTATTGAGCTGTTGGTAGACTGCCATACATGGCTGGTGGGCTACAGTATGTTCAGCCTGCTAGGTCTCTTGATAGCAAGTTTAATTCCCCTCAGCATGGCAAGATTTTGTACTTAACCTCCATAAACTACTAGAGGCAATTATTTCTTGCTTCAGGGATGAAACAGATATGATGCTGGAGTTCTGTGGCTGGATCTTTGTGTGTGTGTGTGAGTGTGAGTGTGCATGCGGGTATCCATGTGTTTTTGCTTTAAAGCAGCATTGGGGTGAGGCTCATTTTGATTGATGTAGCAGTGCTGGAGCAGGGCATGCTGAAATCTTTCCTCTTCCCCCACCCCATGCCATTTCCTTGATCTAAATCACCCTCCCCAAAGCAGGGGGGGGGGAATACAGGAATGATGTAGAGCAGGGGAGATCAGGAAAACACCCAACCAAAACCCAAGAGCTCTAATCATGGATTTCCTGCATCATATCTGTTTGGGCCCTCAATTTCACATTTATAAGGGGTCTGATTTTCTCTCTCTCTCTCTCTCTCTCTCATTTGCAACTTCCATCCTTCATATGTAATACTGAAATAAATTTGAAGCAGAATCATGGTTGGCAAAAAGCCTGAATTTTCTTAAAAGTCAAAAAATGTGTTACATTTTTATGTCTCCAAGATCAAGTCAAATGCTAGCATTGCACCAACTATGCTTCTAGGTGAGGCTTTTATTGTGCAACCACCCTGCCTCATTCACAGGGCACGTTCACACATTATGCTAAGCCACCCTGCGAATAAGCCATGGTGGATTGGTTGTTCGCTGAACAATCCATGGTGTGCCTGACAGATGATCGGGCTCACCATGGCTTGTTCTCCCCCTTCTTCCTCCTCTGTCCTCCAGCCGGCTCCAGCACATATCCCAGTGTCCTTCATGGCAGAACCCATCTTGTTTCCCCCTCCCCACTCTGATCACTACCCCTTTTTATTCACCACCATTCTTTATCCTGGAGCATCAAGAAAGTGCAATTGAGGTCTGTGAAGAGAAAGCCTGATCACACACTGCTGAACCCTGACATATTTTTCCCCTTTTCGCTGCCACCCCTCTCCCTCCATCTGTCTGCACAATCCTCACCAGGGGCGCAGGAGACACGGTTCTCGGCAGACCGGTTTTACATAGCTACATCTGCATACCCTCAATAGGACGCATTTACATCTACCCTCAAGGAAGTGCATAAACATCCCGAAAGTGGGGAGCGCAGTCTCAAAGAGCTGCAAAGTACCCCCAAAGTACCCAGGAGGTGCCAGCACCCAAGAGGTGCCACCACCCTGCGGGGCAGAACCAGCCCACCTGGTCATCAAGGGCGGGGAGGGGGTGAGGGAGGGTAGAAAAAGCACGTCCTGGAAAACAAAGGGTTGTTGGGAACACGGTGCAGGCTTGCACGGATCAGGTTCCTGGCTCTGGTCAGGACCAAGCCCCTTCCAACCCCAGGAGCGGCACCTGGAGACCGGCTACATGGACCGCTACGTTAGTTCAGTAAGTCAGATTCTCTAATGTGAAGTTATTCTCTATATTACGCAAAGCCTATACCTCGTATGTGTATTGAAGTTCTACGCTACAGTGGTTTTTATGGACTCTGTTGTTTATAGTGTGAAATTCCTGGTAGTCTATTAGTTCTGCTCCATTAAAGGCGATATAAACAAAGTTGCTTGCTGTCTCAATACGATTCAGTGCAATTCAGTATCAATGGATTGCCGCGGTTAGATTTAAAGTTCACAGAAGCCACGTAAAGGGCATTTTCTCAGTGCCGGTTAACCCTTTAAATCCCGAACTCACGCAAAGGACCAGTCCCGGTCCTCCACAGGGTCATTAAAAAAAAAAAATGGCCCCAGAATTGCACAAATGTGTTCGTAATTTATTATTATTATTATTGTCAGTATTTCACTAATGTGCAAGTATTCTCTTACAGCTGTCCGACCTGTGTAGTCTTGCCTGCTCAATTTCCTTGTCTGTTTCAGCTGTCAAAGGGAGTGGTGAAGGGGAGTAGGTAACAAGGTGAGACTGTGTATACTAATTTGCACACACTGCAGTTGCCAGGGACCAATTGCCAAGTTGTCAGTGGAAAAGAACTACAGTAGTAAAGGGGGGGAAACAGCAAAAGAATGTGCACCAAAAGGGGCGGGACAATCTCTCCCCCCTAGCAATGTAGTCCTCTTGATTTTAAGTGTTGAACTGATAAATATATATAAGATTCCAGATATACCTTTTCCCATCATAATGATAACTACTTTGCTAGTAAATATATAAATACATATAAACAGAGGATTGGAGTGACCCATCACCTCTGGAAGAGGGACATACAGTAACTAGGAAGTAATCTTCACCTCTGGGAGAACAAGGTCAAGCAACTGCAAAGCTGCTGGAGATTCTCAGCTGCAGACCCAGTGCTGCATCAAGAAGACAAAGCCAACCTCTGCCCCAGAGAATTCTAAATTCTAAATAAGAACCTAACTGTGGATTAAAGCATCCAGTTACTTGTAGATAAAGGCTGGTAGCAGCAATCTGGGAGGTCTCCAGGGTCATCAGTTAATTGTGAAATTATGCCACTGATAAGAGTTTCAGAATAGTTTCCCCCCTCACATAAGGTATCTATTTTATTTTATTTATTTATTATATTTATACCCCACCTTTTTTCCTGCAAGGAACCCAAGGCGGCTTACATGATCCTCCTCCTCTCCATTTTATCCTCACACAACATACCAAATTAAGCATGCCCTCCAGTACTATAAGGTCCTGTTGCAGTAGTACTTTTTCCACTATCATTTAGTGGGGATTTTAATCTCAGTTACCCACATCCAACACCAACAGCTAAGCTTCTGCATCAGATAGGTGGGAGTATACATACTGTAGCAGAAGGAAAATCTACTTCCAAATTGTTTCACAAGCAGTCCCACCCACCCAGTGGGGATGCAAGTGTGGGCAAACACACATTTGGAACCAGGGGAAAGTGGGTGGGGAAAAGATTAAGCACCTCTTCCTCTTGCTGCTCTGATTCCAGTTGCCCTCTGGAAGCAGCTTTTCCTGTCTGCAAAAGGCCACTGGGACAACATTATAGGTTTCTGTGTGCAACTGTGGCCCAGTGTGTGCGTGTGCAAATTGCTTCTTCTCGGCTTTTAACCTATCTCACAGGGTGGATCTGCACCTCAAAACACAACTCTTGAAGGTCCTCAGAGGAAGGGCAGGATACAAAATGTACAAAATAAGTGACTCTCCTCCTCTCCCTGAAGCTTGTTTTGTTCATGCAGAGTATTGATTCTGTGCATTTATATCCAGCCCTATGCCTAAGGCTGAGAGTGAGTAACAATTACAAATTGTACACATTTGTACTTTAAAAAGATGGAGGGGGAAGGGAAAGAATAAGCAGCTTTCCCTAGATAAAGCTACAAAATGGACCCCAGATAGCAGCATCCCAGAGAACAGCTGTCAGTTCTTATATAATTTGTGCTGGAAAGAAGCACAAGTTCCCAGCATCTGTTGGCCCTCTGGCTAGTGAGTGGGGCCATGCTGTCTCTGTTCTCCCCTTGCAAATTGATTTCTTGCTGGAAGAGAAGTGCCACAGCCTCTCAGCACTGTTGGCTGGTCTTGTAGCCAATGGAACTAAGCAGTCCCACCCCTTGCATCACACCTGGTCAACCATTATATGTGATGGAGTTCTGTCTAGAAGGAAAGGCCCTTATGATACAACACAGCATGCCAGTCTCAAATCTACAGTATACTCACTCTTGCCACTTTTGGTTCCATCTCCCTGCATCCCCTTAAAGCAGGGGTGGGCAGCTTGTGGTCTTCCACAACTCCCATCATACCTCACCACTGATTATGCTGGTTGGAGCTGGTGGGTATTGGAGAGCTACAAGGTGCCCCCATGCCTTCAAGAGAACAATCAAATCTAAACTCAGGTTGATGTGAAACACCAATGTAGGCCTAACTACTCCAAGGCCACAATGACAGGTATGTGAGAGTGTGTCGTTAAGAATACAAAATTGCAAGCACTGCCTTGTTACACTGATGCATGTCAGGCTAAAGACCGGTTATCTGAAAAAATCACAAAATAATCAACAAGCAGTCTCCCTTGAGACTAAGAAACCCAGACTGCGCAAAGTCTCTAGATCTGGAAGCTTCTATTGGACAATGTCGCAGGATTGCCCCATAGTGTCATGTGACTCCACTAGACCAGGAGGATTCTGGGCTGTTGTGTGAGTGTCTCAGCTGGAACTACCTGTGGTTCTGGTAAATAGAGAAACCGGACACATCGCTAGGGGTTGATCTGTAGCAGCCTTTCCCAACTTGGTGCCCACCAAATGTGCTGGACTACAATTCCCATTGCCCCCACAGCATGGCCAATGGCCATGCTCGATGGAGATGATGGGAGTTGTAGCCTCACACAACGAGAGAGTGCTTGGTGGGGGAAGACTGATTTATAGGCTTCTAATTTTAGCCTGGTGGCACCTGACACCACAGCTCCGCATTGTGGATCCAACTAGTTGAAATCAATTTAATTAAAATGTGTAAGAAAAAAATTAGGTATTGGCACAAATCCGTGTTGATGTGAGGGAAGTGAATAAATCCCCATTGCTATAATTATGAAGAACAGAAGGGACACCTGACCTGACAGTGCCTAATACAAATGCCTAAATATCATGGTATAGGCATAATTATATTTTTCCTTTGGTTTCCATCTATGAAGTGGGTAATAGGGAATGCTTGCAATTAAGCTGGCCTAGATTTTTTACTCCAATGCAGGCTGGTGTGTTTTGAAGCGGAAAAGATGGATAATGATACAACATTATTGCACATAATGCTAACCTGGCCTTTGAGTGCCTAGCCCTGTCATTTATGGAGTACTTTGATGTTATGGTGCTCCGTGAAGGACAAGCCAATTGAGTCAAACCATTATGGATAATAGAACCTCACCCACCTTCTAGTTTGCCTGGTTTCCTCCTGGGACTGCACCAAAGACTAACTAGCATTTACCGAGAGATAGACAATATGCAACTATTACCAACGTTGCCTGATTTGGGGGAGAACTGTGTTCCCATCCTTCCAAAGATTTCACATCTTGGACCCTGAATTCAAGGAGTGGCTGTTTGATCTAAAATCTGTATGAGCACTTCGTGTCCAGCCCTCGCCACACCTGTGTTTGTTTTTCTTGTTCCTGCTTGTGAAGCAGAAAGCAGATATTCGGAAGTTAGGTAAATTCCAGTGTAATCGCTGATTAAACCAAACCAGGCCAATCTCTGGAGGGGATTTTTCTGTTACGTTTGCTGTCAAAAAGGAAACCTGAAGCAACAAGTGATCGCTGTTGATGTGGGCCTTAAATGCTAGTTAGGAGAACTGATGAGATGGCTCAAGCCCTCCAAAGACCTGCTCAGCTTCAGGATAAAGCTCTAGGTGTGAGGGATATAATTTAAGCAGTGATGAAAAGTGGATTAAACATTGTGAGGTTGTTGGGGGTTTTTTAAATTCCAATGAGAAATGCATAGATAAACAAGGATGCAGCTGACACCGGCTGGAGCAGTACAACTTTCTTGTTATACCACAACTAATGAGGGTGGACAACACCTCAGACTCAGTGTATTGTTAACACACCATGAGGAATGCAGAACTTCTGGTTCCACGGGTAGAGAGCTCCCACCACCACCCAATAACTACGTTATTTCATGTTTTCTCTTTATTAAAAAAACATGATTTATTATTTTCTCTCAGGTGCAGTTCTTTAATATACCCTGTTCATTTCAACCAATACTTCAAAGGCAGAGATAATATAGGGAATATTTTCTTGCTACAGAAGATAAATTGGTTTATTACACTCTCTTGGATAAGAACACAGGAGGAGCCATGCTAATCTAGCATTCTGTTCACACAGTGGCCAACCCCAACCAAATGCCTGTGGGAAGCCCACAAACAGATCAAGAGTGCAATAGCGCCCTCCTACTAGTGTTTCCTAGCAACTGGGGCTGAAGGGCATACTGCCTCTGATACTGGAGGTAATATATCTATAGCCATTAAGACTAGTAGCCATTGATAGCCTTATCCTCCATGCATATGTCTAATCCCCTTTTAGTGCTATCCAGGTTAGTGGCCATCACTATCCAGAGCTGTAACTTTTCCTCATATGCTCCAGCTCCTTAATAATTTTGGTTGCCCTTTTCTATATTTTTTCTAATTCTACAATATCCTTTTCCAGGTGCGGTAACCATAACTTTACACACTATTCCAAGTGTGGTTGCAGTATAGATTTGTATAATGATATCATATCAGCAGTTTTATTTTTAATTCCTTTCCTAACAGTTGCCAACGTGGAACTTGCCCTTTTCACAGCAGCCACACAATGGGTCAACATTTTCATCAAGCTATGACCCACAACCCCAAGATCCCTTTCCCAATCAGTCAATGCCAGCTCAGACCTCACTAGCCTATATAGGTAAAGTTAGGAAATAAATAAATAAATAAATAAATGGGTTTATTTATTTATTTATTTATTCCTAACCAACCCCCCTCCCCCATATGCATCACTTTACAGTTGCGTACATTGAAATGCATTTGCCATTTTAATGCCAGGGCAGGCCAGTGGCCACTCTGACTGATGCGGGGCGTGGGGGGAGGTCAGCAGAGGCAGAGCCAAGGGGATCACAAACAGTGGAGCAGTCTTTGAATCCCCAACAGTCAGCTACCCATACCACACAAAGAGAAAACTGAGGCACAAAACACACAAAGGGAGGTGGGGAAATCACACAGGCACACAAAAGTACTCCTTTGGACCCACATTCTCCTGTTCTAGCAACTCCTCCCATTCCACAGAGAATCAAGTGACTCTAAGATGATAACTGAGTTTGCACGACATGGTAAACCCCAGTAGGTTTAGCGCGCAAGTAAACCTACCTAGGTGTAAAGTGTCCTGTAAACCTGGGAAGGTTTAGTTAAGGTGGTTAAAGAGTGGTCCTTAACCACTTTACTAAACCATGGTTTGCAGTAGGGCTTGCTAAACCTGCTGAGGTTTAGAGTGTTGTCCAAACTCGGATAACACACTAACCCTACTGTAAGCCCAAAGGGGCAGAGACCCCCTGCCCAGAGTGGCAAACAATGGCTGCTGCTCTGGGTATGGGGCTCTGACAGATGAGAGCTGGCCAAGTGCCCAAGAGGCACTTAGCACGGCTGTCATTGCCCCCCCCCACCGTGCTGTGGCTTATGTCAGGAGAGGGATTGCTCATAAGCAATCCTGCTCTCCCAGCATTGGCTGCAGCGCAGGGGATCCAGGCTCCCCAGCCTCACTTTCTCTTGAGAGTAAGCGAGGCTGGGTGCCTGGATTCCCCCCCCCCCCGGATTGTGCCGCCGACAACAACAGGGCAGCGGTGGGGAATGCGATCCAGCCAGCCAGGCCTCACTTGGGGAGGGGTCCACCTGGCAGAGCCTGCCGCCACCACGTCTCTTCCTGGGGGCTGGGCGAGGAATAAGTGCACGGTGGTGGCAGCTGCCACTGCCTCGCTGCCAGAGAATAAGGTAAGTCAAGGGGGGGGGGCAGCCAGGCAGGGAGGGCAGCATGGCAAGGTGAGGCAGGACGGGGAGGGACATTGGGGAGGGGCAGCCGCTATAGGACGAGCACCATGGCACTGTGTTTCCTCTCAAGCACAGCTCCATGGGGCCGCAACTCAGCTGAGTAGTGGCCCCACCGAGGAAGGGCAAATGGCAGCTGGCAATAGTGCCACTGGGGCATTTTTGGCTAGCTGTCATCCCCTCTTGCTGCCCTCAGTGCTCCCTCATGATGTTCCCTGGGATGCCAGATGGGAGGACTGAGGGAGGGCAAGGGGAGAGGCGGCACCTCCAGACCCCCACTGTGCCAGCTGGGCCAGTGGCAACTTTAAACCCACAAGTTCCAGAACCTCTGTGGGTTTAAAGTGACGTATGAACTATGAGTGGGAGGGGAGAATCTGGACAGCCATAATAACAATGATAAGGATAAGAAGTGTTATTTTCAGAGCCACACAGAAAAGCAGCCTTTGGAAGACAAGAACAAGTTCTGAAAGCATCCAAAAAGCCATGCCTTTGTGATCCATCACAAAGAACCCACCAAAGTAGGCCTACTCAGAAGCAGCACAGTAGAAAATTCCAGATTACATATATCTCGTAAGAAGTAATGAGGGCTGGATTGCTCAGGAGAAAGCATAGCAATTTCTGTATTCTGTGTGCATCCACAGCCCATCTCTGCATGTAATGATAATGATGATATTCCTTGGGAAGCCAGCAAGAACCCATTGTAAAACACACAGATATTCCCATTACACACACAGTTGCACATGTACAGGCACTGCTCTCATTCACACACACAAACTCACTCCAGAGCATACACCCCACAGTGCATACACACACATATATACTCCAAAGCGTGCGCACATACCCCAGAGCATACACATATCCCACCCAGCATACACCTACACATATACCCCCCCCCCCAGAGCATACACACACACGCACCCCTTCACTTGCCTGGTCCTGTGAGTACTTACTAGTATCACTCACAGACATTCATCCTGGTCCTGTCCTGTAACCACTTATTGCTTCAGGACATCATGTTGCATCCTCTGATCAGCCTGATTGGAGGTTGGATATGCAAGATCTATGAAATGGCCACAGAACGCACCAGCACACACTATGGCAAATCTTTATTTATTTATTTATTTATTATATTGTTTAAATCGCTCATCTGGCCGGCCACCCGGCCACCCTGGGCGATGTACAATCATTAAAATACAATAAAATACAATAAAACACAATTAAAACTACATTAAAACACAATTAAAAATATAAGTTCTTAAAAAAAAAAAACCTAACCCACCCCATATTCCCGCCTGAAAAGCCATGTTTTTAAAGCCTGGTGGAAGTTCATCAAGGAGGGGGCATGACAAAGGTCGCTGGGGAGGGAGTTCCATAACTTGGGGGCCGCCACAGAGAAGGCTGTCTTCCTAGTCCTCACCAACCTGGCTGCTCTGGCTGATGGGACAAGGAGAAGGCCGTCTGTGGCAGACCTTGTTGAGCTGCCTACTTGGTGTTGCTGGAGGCGCTCCTTGAGATAAGCTGGACCGGAGCTGTATAGAGTTTTAAAGGTCAAAACCAACACCTTGAATTCGGCCTGGCAAGCAACTGGTAGCCAGTGCAACTCCTTGAGCACTGGTGTGATGTGGTCTTGCTGGCGGCTGCCTTTAACCAGGCGAGCCACCGCATTCTGTACCAGCTGTAGCTTCCGAACCGTCTTCCAGGGTAACCCCAAGTAGAGCACATTACGGTAGTCTAGGTGAGAGGAGACCAAGGCATGAACCACCGATGGGACCAGATGATTAGGAAGGTAGGGGCGCAGCTGCCATATCAGATGGAGTTGATACAGTGCTGCCCGGCTCACAGCTGACACCTGAGCCTCCATGGACAGCTGAGAATCTAGAATGACTCCCAAGCTGCGGATCTGGTCTTTCAGGGGTAGATGTACCCCATTAATTAACCCACGATTTGCCGCTGTTACATGCAAACCAGATCACTGTCTCCCTGCATTTATTTTGTGCAAGTTTGTGTTTTTGTTCTCCTCGTTTGAGCAACACTTCCATTTTCTGAAGGACCCCCCCCCCCCTTTTCTCTAATAAGTGCCTTAACATTGTTCCTTAATCATGCTGGTGACCTCTTGGGCTTGGTGCAACCTTTCCTGACCTGTGGTATGCATTCTAGCTGAACTATTATTGTGGTTTTGGGTAATCTCCAAACATTCTGGAAATATTTTACCCTCTTGACTTTCCATTTCAACTTCCTTTTATCCAATCCCTTCATTTTAGAGAAGCTTCCTTTTTTGAAATCAAAAGTGACTTTGTTGGACTTCCTTGACAATTTCCCACTTACATATAAATAAAATTTGATAGCACTGATGGTCACTGTTTCCAATTGGTTCAACACACATCTCGCACTAGGTCCTTAGTGCCAATCTGGATTAAGTTTGGGGTCACTTCCTCTCTGGTCCATTTCATGACCTACTGTGCTGGGGCACAGTTATTTAGAGTATCTTTGAAATTGTAATTCTTTGTCATGACCAGAACATGCATTTATCCAGTTTCTCTGAGGGTAATTGAAGTTACCTATTATTAAAACCCTTCCTCCTTTGGATGCCTCCGTTTTCATTCTCCATCTCAAGGTCACCCTGAGCATTTTGGTCAGGGAGCTGATAGCATATGCTCAGTACTAAATTAGTAATTTAAAGTTGGATGCTTTAAACTTTAAAGTTTGAAGGGTAACGTGCTTACTGTTTGCTTCTAGTGTTTTTTTTACCCAGGCCATGGATTCTCCAGTCTAGACCAGTCCTGAATCTCTCCTTATAAGTCAGTTCCTTGTCATTTGGACTTGACTGAAATCCCTAGAATCATGCCACAAGGTGCAATCCTATTGCGATGCTTGTAAGCCCCCGAACTCAGAGCGGGAGAAGCAATGGAAGTGATCTTTGCCTCCCAGTCCTCCCACCCTATATATTTTGCTAGCTGGGCTTTTTTGCTTGTCTAGCTGGAGTGTTTCAGAAGGGAAGGAGGCTGGAGAGGCTTCAGGATAGCTCAT
This sequence comes from Shinisaurus crocodilurus, assembly GCA_021292165.1. Classification (NCBI taxonomy): domain Eukaryota; kingdom Metazoa; phylum Chordata; class Lepidosauria; order Squamata; family Shinisauridae; genus Shinisaurus; species Shinisaurus crocodilurus. The sequence continues at coordinate 40,014,959 of CM037881.1, read as the reverse complement.
ATCCCTCTCCACCCAAACACTCCTTCCCCCCTCTCCAAGGTCACTTTCCTGACCTCTGAGAGCAGCCGGCATGGTTCTTTCCATGCCGGCTGCAAGGGGGAGGGGGAAGGGTGTCGGAGCACTGTCTCAGACCTCGGATCTGGGTATCCAAAATATCCTATGGCTCCTCAGAAGCTGCCTAGGGGCCATAGGATTGCTCCCACAATCTAGTACAATAATAAAAAAATTAAAAATGTGAGTTAGCAATTCTGAATAATTCAATAGGGAGCTGCCGTATACCAAGTCAGACCACTGGCCCATCTAGCTCAGTATTGTCTACACCAGGGGTGTTCACCCTCTTTTAGCCCAAGGGCCAAATTCCTTTTTGGAGATGCTCTCGGGGGCAGCATTCCAAAGGTAGGCAGGGCAAAAGGGAGGGGCCAAAAATGCCAGCATGTTGTAGATTAAGGGTGCAATCCTATGCATGTTTAGACAGAAAAAAGTCCTACAACTCCCAGCATTCTCCAGCCAGCCATGCTGGCTGGGGAATGCTGGGAGTTATCAGACTTTTTTTTCTGTCTAAACTTGTATAGGATTGCACCCTTAAGCTCTTACTGCCAGTCATTAAGCCTTGGGAGAGGCATTTCAACCTTTTTAGAAAGGGGGGGGGGAACTGCACAAAAGCCAGGAAACCACCAGATTGGTGGTCAGGGGAAAGGGTGTGGTGCCAGGGGAAAGGTGCACCGCCATCTGGGCCCCCCAGCTGGATTTGGCCCCTGGGCCTGAGTTTTGCACCCCTGGTCTATATTGACTGGCAGCAGCTCTCCAGGGTATCTAAGAGAGATATTTCCCAGCCCTACCTTGAGATGTCAGGGATTGTAGCTATACCATTGAAGTACAACCATAATCCAAAGTGATATGAATGAGATTTTCATATTCGTTGCTTGTACATTTGTGAATTTTTAAAAAGGCATTTCATAACTTTCTTCTACAAGTGATGATGAAAATCTCACAAATAATCCTTATTTAGGCAGATCAGAATTACTAACCTAATGATTTAATAGATGTCAGGAGTTAAAGAATTTGTAAAGAAAATCAACACTGCAATCCTATACATGTGTACTCAGAAGTATGCCTCACAGTGTTCAATGGGACTTAATCCCAGGTAAGTGTGTATAGGATAGTAGCCTAAGTGTTATTTTAAAAGTAACTCGATCTGTTTCAGGGGCCCGATTAACTAATGCTGACTGCCTAGCTCTGGCAAAAAAAATACCGATCGCGCTACCCTGCTTTTATGGAATAAATTTGTACCAGGGTAGTTAAATTTTTCCCCTTTCTAGGGATCATACAGATTAGAGAGTTTCGCCTGGAGAACAACACACATGCGCGCTCCTGGAAACATGAAGCCGCGGAGATGGTAGGGAGAGAGGAGGGGAGCATGCGCAAATTCACTAGAAGAGGCCTGGGTTGGAAGGTGAGGGGGCGTGGTTGAGAGGGTGGGCATAGGCAGCTCAGATTCCAGAAAGGGGCGTGGCCAGCCCGTGTCTTCCGCGCTCGGCGTTCAGGGTGCACAGCAGCTGTAGCAAAAGCGACAGGTGCGCGGAGCTGGGAGAGGTTTGGTGGGAGCGGCCGCTAGAAGATCAAGGTAGGTGGAGTGGGAATTCTATCGGTTCCGCTGATCTTGCTGTCACGCACTTTGTTGAGGTGCTCTAATCGTGCCCTAGAAAGCAGTATTTCGGGTTTCTCCAACTTCAGGGGACCTTTAGTGTGTGTGTGGTGGTGGTGGTGGTGGTGGTGGCGGGCGGGCGGTGGATGTCTTTCCTCTAAGGAGGGTCTCGGGAAGGCGCTTCCTGTTCTCTGGCGGCGGTAGTGGTGGAGTCGGCAGGTGGACTCAAGAACTGTCATCTCCCTGCCCCCCACCCCGGGATCCGTCCATAAAGTAGATTCTGCAGTGGGGTAGGAGGACATAGCAGAGTAGTGACCGAGGAAGCAGCGGGTATTTTGGTTAAAGTGGGAAACCACGTTATACGCTTAAAAGGCACTGATCTAATTTATGGATTGCCTTATGGTTACGTCGATTGACCACGATTGCCGTCTGACTTCCTCAAGTGCTGTGTGTAATTATGACTTTTTAATGGGGTAAACTGTGCAAGGGTTGGGAACCAAGGGTTGGCAGGCAGGTGTGTCTTAATTGTTTGTGTGTGCACGTGGGGTGGGACACTCTTTCTTATTCCCCCAGTTGGAGAGGGTTCCTTTCTCTGGGCTTCCAAACTGTGAAGATGCCTGGTCCTTAAAGTGTTTGTGTTGCATTTTCCTGATGGGGAAGGTCACTTACTTGGGAATAGTAATACTGAGTGTGGTACTAGTTGTGTACAACCACCAATACTAGGCGGTGGTGAGTCTTTGGGGTAACTGTGCCCTGCTCTATTGTAAGGGGATCTTTGGATGCTGTGTCTTTGAAGTGTAATAGATTAATCAAAGTGGCCAATTTCATGGGATCCTTGTTGGATCGGTAGGGCATGTTTTCTTGTCCATGCTACAATCATCAACCCATCTTAATTTTTTTGGTTTTTTAAAAGTTAAATTAAAAAAAAGGTTTCCCTTTATGTAAAAAATATACCTTTTATATCCCTAAGTGACTTCTTATATAGACCAATCAACATGAAGAGGGGATAATAGTTTATCCCAGAGGTAAGGAACCTCAGGCTCAAGGGCCAAGTCCCACATGCTGGTTTCCCAGCTTTTGTGCAGTGTTTTCCCCATTCTAAAAGGCTGAAATGCCTGCAAAGTCTTCCTATGGTCTTGAACTCTTCAGAGCTTTTATTTTATTTTTTGGCGGGGCGGGGTGGTGATGGATTTTACTGACTGCTTGTTGTTTGCATAAAGTGACTTGACCCTTTCTGAGTACTTCTTCAGAGCTCACTGGTACCTAAAGTCAGCCTGACCCAATCTATGAAACACATTGCTTTTTTTCCTGTAGGTTTGGTGTAGCCCAAGACTTGCTTGTTGGCCTGGTACTTCTACCCTGTACATTTGGTGGTACAGTGTTTGCTTTTTCACCCTCTTTTTTTTTTTTTTTTAAGGGTGATTGAGGTAATTGTTATGAATTTTCTGTGACAACAATGTAGTATTCATTTGTGTGGCTCTTGCAAGTTAGCAAAGCCCTAGGGTTCCTATGATGGCTAGCTACATCAACATTAAAAACTACCCGGGACTTGTTTTGATGACCCGCTTCCTACTTAAAGACTGTACCACACCTCATTCCTAATGAAGACAGAATGGAAGTGGTTGACTCTGCAGATGGCTGTGTGTTTCCAGTTTAAGTTAGGTTCTTTTAGCCAAGTGGGCCTGGGGGAAAAGGTATGGAAAAAAGCCAGTCTCAGCCACATACTTACACATCTGTGGACAGCACCTGTGTGGTGCTCTGGGTGTATCTGTTGAGTAAAGGCTAATCAAGGTTTGTCCAGAATCTCTTCTTGGCAACTGTCCTTGACTCACCTCTCTCTACCTGAGCATTGGAAATCTCTCCTGGGAGTATAGTGCATAATACATATGAGGAAGTGGTTGCTAATGCCTAGAGTGGAAATCTTTAGGATCAAAGCTGGACACTTTTGACTCTAACCTGTAAACAGTAATATATCTCTAGTGGTACTCTTTGGTTATACAGTCATGCCTTGGATTGAGAGCATAATTTGTTCCGGAAACGTGCTTGTAATCCAAAACACTCTTATATCAAAATGAAATCCCCCCAAAAAATTTGTACAGAGATTTTTAATTTAAGCCGTACTACAGTACTTGAATTGCAAGACGTCGCTTGTATATCAAGTAAAAAATAAATAAGTATTTAAAAATTTGCCTGTCTTGCAGAACGCTCTCAAACCAAGTTACTTGCAATCCAAGGTATTACTGTAATTGACAAGGGTTCAGGAATTTGTCTTAGCATAAGACATGGATATCTTTCTCTTCCTCCTCCCCTCTTCGTATTGTATTGGGTGGATTGAAAGACCTCCCACTAAAAGCACTGTGTGTGTGTGTATCTCTGTTAAAGTCAATTTATGATTCTTCCTTTGAGGTCTTCTGTGGAGGGTCAGTGTGTGCAGGAAAGATCTGCTATCAGCTTACAAACAACATGATATTAGTGGCACTTTAGTTCTCTGGCATCCTGTGTAATACTGAACAGACCTCCTGCAAATAGCTAAGGGCAAGGTAAAACACTCACATTTTCCTCCCTGCATGTGTTTAAAATGTAGTGGGCTGGAGAAGGAAAGATTTTGAGTTAACTATATTAACAAACTTCTGCTCTTAAATGAAGTGGGGTGGGGGAGGGGTGAGAGAAAGGAATGCCAAACTTGTAGCATTTATCTCTTCTTCTGTGCCTTGGAGCAGAGATCCAGAATCTGGTCTCCTTCCCAATTCCTAGCAGACATTAAGGGGATCCCTTGTCCCTGTGTTATCTGGCATCGCATAGTGTGCATGCCCCATCAGGGCATTTAAACATTGAGACTACCCTGGAGTCTTGCATATAACCTAATTAGCATTTGATAATCCAAGTACATCATGGGTTTTACCACAGGTGATTGCTTCAAAGTTACTGGCAAGGTTATTTGTTGCACTTGCATTCTGCTTTTCCTCCAAGGATCCCAAGGTTGTGTTCATGGCCCTCCTCCTCTCAGTTTTATCCTCACATCTATCCTGTGAGGTAGGTTAGGCTGAAATTCAGTGGCTAGGTTTACACAACACAACAACCCACACTCAAGGTTGAGTATGGGTTGAACTGTGGGTTGTTATTGAAATGTGGGGTGTTGTGTGAATCCAGCCAAGATAACAAACCATGGTTTGTTAACCACAAAATACCCACAGTTCACAACCCAACACCGAACCATGGGTTCTCTTTGTGGATTGTGGTTAACAAACCATGTTTCATTAGCACGGCTGGGTTCACACAATGCAACAACTGATGGTTCAACAACAACCCGTACTCCGCTTTAAGTGTGGGTTGTCACATTGTGCAAACCCAGCCACTGACTGGCCCAAAGTCGCCCAGTGAGCTTCATGGCTGAGTGGGGGTTAGAACCTGGGTCTCCCCAGTCCAACACTGTAACCACTACACCACACTGCCTCTCTGGTTACTGTCTCAGTTCTTGTTGGCCTTAACATAATGTTAGCAAATGCTAGTAATTACCATGCTGTTCCTTTCCCTCTCCCCCCCACCTTCTAATATTGCGGTCTAAGAATATATATTAGTAGAAGTGTTCCAGTTTTTGTTAGAATAGCCAGATTTAAACTCTTCAATATATTGAAATTATGTAAAATGTTGCCAATCCAGGGAAAAGGAATAGATTATGAACCTGAGCTATGACACATCCCAAGGACTTGGGGCAAGTTCATAGGAACATAGGAAGCTCCCTTATGCTTAGTTAGACCATTGGTACATCTAGCTTAGTTTTGTTGGCACTGACTGGCAGTGGTGCTAGTATATCACTTTCTTTTGTGTTAGACTGTAAAAGAGATGAGAGAAAGTTTAGGATACTCTAAGAACTAGTGACCTGCCCAAGGCCATCTAGTGGAGTCTTCATATTTTTAAGAATGTTGCATGCATAGGATGCATTTTTACATATATACAATGTTAGTAGTAGGCGATCACTCGTGACTGAGTAGGATTGTCTTCCAAGATAAAATGACAAAGAAAAATTATAAAAAGAGGAAATTGTAAAAAAAATTGTGTAGACTCTAGCGAGTTTACATAATGTGCATATACAACATATGTATCATGATGGCCACTGAAAGCTGTATAAAGGTGCACATGCTACAGAGCTAGAACTGGATGTAGTTCCCTCCTAAGCTGTACACTTGGTAGTAAATGTTGGTCTGCATAACAGGTTGAATGACACTTTACGTTTCCTTGCTGAACAGAGATCCAGCTCTGGGTTTCCTACACTCAAAGTCAAAATACTTTTCATAGTAAGTCTGTCCTGATTGGTTTAAAATTGCATAGTTCTTTCTAAACTGAGTATGTGTAGGTTTTAACTGCTTCGAGCTTTAAGGAATCATTCTAAAAATTGTGCCTGTGAAGGCAGCTTCTGAAGCAAATTGAGTATTATGGAGAAGGGTAATGAGGGACTCATTCCTTATGTGTACCCTGGCATTGAATAGCAAAAGCAGGTAATTGTACTATTGCAGATGTCCATCCCTTGTGCCATAAATGTTACTCTTGGGAACAAGAAACCCTTTATATAGGGTGTTAAATGACCTCCTTCTATTTGAATAGGAGCCTCCAGATTCAATAGTGATCTCTTATCGGCGGTTTTGCCAAGTTCTAATAACAAATGTCTGTTAATGTCTTTTGATTAACTCAAATGGTTTAGAGAAATCTGTCTGCATTAGTGAATGTTGTAGAAAGTTGTAAATTTTCATGTTATTAAACAGCACTGCCGGTAGGAACTGTCTGTGGAACGAGGCACTGATGTCTCCAGAGATAAGATGACTCCAGTTTAAAGAGTGCTGTGCTACCTCGGTCTAAACTATACAACTACCTCCTGCTTTGTCAGGTGTGCCAAGTAGGCTAAGGTTGTTGTGTGGTTTGTTTGTTCTTTAAACTTCCGGATTTTTTTTTTTTAAATCAGGCATGATCTCATGCCTGCTATACTAGATTAGTATATTTTCGTAAGTGCCAGTTTTGATGTTGGTTTTCCCCACTCAAGTCTGTTAGATAACTGGTATGAAAGTTGGGAATGTCCAAAGAAGTTAACCTTTATAACACCAGAATAGACAAATACAAGTCTTGGCGCATACAACTGTAATGCCGCCTTACACTGCTTCGGGCCGCAATACCTGATGGAGCATGAACCTACCCATACACTGTGATCAGCAGCTGAGGGCCTCCTCCAAGGGAAGTTTGGAAGATGGCAACAAGGGAGAAGGCCTTTTTGGTGGTGGCTCTCTGACTATGGAATGCTCTCTCCAGTGAGGTCTGCCTGGCGCCAACATTGTCATCTTTTCAGCACCAGGTTAAGTCTTCTACTCCCAGGCATATGATGGGCATCCTAATTTAGTTGTTTTATCAGGTTGTGGTATTCTATTTATTTTTTTAAGATTTAAATTGTTTTACATTTGTGTGTGTTTTAAATTTGGTTGCAAGGCACCTGGAGTCTTTTCTGAGAAAGGAGTCTAATAAATTTAATAAATAAATCAAATTATGGAGTTACTAAGCCGTTTGCCTGTGTCACTCTCACCTGGCCATTCTGACATAACACAGGTTTATATTTTTTATTGTTTCTGTTTCCTTACATGTGTCTTAAAAATGCAAGCAGATAATAACTGTGGAGCTGTCATATTTGGGGTTTTAAAATGATAAGTAAATTCACTAGCTTGCATAGTTGCAGAGGCCCATGTTTATAGTTTCACAGTCCATGACTCAGAATGTCTTGGCAGACCATCCAGCCTCTGTTTGAACATCCTTATGCTGTGCAGATCATGCCTGCCTGAGTTGGAGATATCATGGGATGAGAGCAATGGCCTTTAAACATTTTATGTAAGAAGGTATTGGCCAACGAGCCTGGAGCCTCAGACAATGGGTGGGTTCGCACATATGGCTGTATATGTCCCTGACAAAAAACACTCATTGCCCTGTCAAAAACTCCTTTTAGAGGGGATCCAGTCAAAACTCCTTTTCCCCAGTAAGAGGGCAGGGGGATGCACTTTCCCAAGCAGCTAGAATCTCAGGAGAAAAGAGCAAATTGTGCACCACCCAGAGGACTGTCTGGGCAGAAAAGAAAAACACGAGGATCTCACCATGAAGGGGGTATAAATCTCATCACCCCCTTTTCATGAGCAAAGATCACTTGCACATTTGCTTTCCTTTGACAGCTCACCTTTTGATAGCTGTCAGGGCAAAGCAACAGGTGGAGGGGAACCTATTTGGACCCTCTCTGGGTCAATGTCCAGGGTACTATGACAGCAGGTACACACACCCCCAGGACATTAACCCAGCCGAGACTTCCCTTTTTTGGACCTGTGCAAGTGCACATCTCTGCACTTGTGCAAGTCCGACTATATTAAAAAAAAAAACCTGTGCACATTTGGGGTGCATTTTTTTTAAAGGGGAATGGCCGCTTGGGCACTTTGAAGGGTCTGTCACTGGTGGCAGCAAGGGCAAGTTTGCTTAGAGTTGCACGGTTTTTTTCCTGCTTTTGCCAAGAGAGTCGCTGGCTGCTGGACTTTACCCATGGTGGGATCGGTCAGCTGGGTTCTGACAACACAACAACCCACCTTGGGTAAACCAACCCCTAGAACAGCCCATGGGTTCTCAGGCTGGCTTTTCTTCTTAAACAAGCCACTGTGGGTATACCGGCTGGGTTTGGTTAACATGAGAACCAACCATGGCTACTTACCCACAATGAGTTGTTATGTTCTCCAAACCAGGTCAATATCTGGGGAAAAAAATGACAGATAAACTTTCAGCACTGAGCAGCTAAGTTGTGAATGTGATGGAGGTTTAAAAAGGGAAGCACCTTTATCCTAAGAGCAAGGTATAAAATCTGCCTGTGGAGAATAGCACTTGAGGATGGTTATTAATAGCTCCAAGACCTGTGAACTTACAAATTCTTGATACAAGGCAACCCCAAGGATGGATTACAGAGACAAATATCTTTGGGGAAATAGTTGCCTATTAGTAACACATGATCAGTTCTGTATTTGCTGTCACATAGACATGTTTCAACAAATCAATACCTGGAATACAGAAGTAAATCTTGAAAATAGTCCTGCAAGAGGCAAAGAAATCTGATGTTGAGAAAAAGGTGCTCCAGTGACCGAGGGTGAAAAGAACACAAGTAGCAATGGGGCTGTGTTCCATTTTGTTGCTAAAACGAAAAGTTTATCTGAATAAAATGTAAAAGTAATAACTGCTATCTGTTGGTGAGGAGTTCTAATTGTTTTCGTGTGTATGTGGCTATTGGTGGAGGAACAGCACCTGAAACTAGGGAGTATTTATCTGCAACATTGCAAAATTATGGCTGATCCAAGGTTATATTATGACTGATCAGAAGCTAAAGAACTGTACCAAAGCTATCTTATTTAATCACTGCATAAAATTCGCTGCCCGTTTTCTTACTCTTTGATTGCAGTAGTTTCTCTTCAGTTTGTTATAGATTAGATTGGGTTTTCAAAAAGTCATCTAAACTAGGACTTGACAAAATGAGAAATTTTATTTACCCATCTTTTAAAACTCCTATTTTGTACAAATGTAGTATTAATCAGACAGCACTCTAGTAGCACTTCTACTTCAGTTTAGTATTAATATTTACATGTTTTATATTCACACATGCTTCCAGCTCATGGAATTGCAGAGTTGAGTTTTTTTAAAATCCCCTCTCCCTGAAAGCAGTAATGGATTTGCATATTTGCCCCCATACACAACTCAAAGTTAGATCAGTATGGCCAGAAATAATAGGAGGAGACCCTTGAGATGGCTTGTAAAGCAGCCAGGTATAACTTCCACTAAAATAAACTGGCAGAAGAAATTAACACCATTCTGTGACGAATGGGTGGATACAACCATTCACATTTGGCAGGAAAATGTGCCAAATTTCCTGCCACATTTGGCAGGCTGGAGGATGATTGGAAAGAAGGACAAGACTTGTAATCTGCTTGGTCAGAGCACTGTAGATGTTGAATGCTGGAAAGGTTCTGCAGATTTGGGTATAAGCGGCCACCGTGCTCTGTTTAAAGTCTACTCATTCTGGAGTAGCCTTGCAGTATTCAGTGTAAATTCCTCCCTTATCCAGGAATGAATAACTTTGAGGCAGGGAGACGTGACAATCCCTTGTTGGGTGAGGAACTATCTGTTTTTCTTTCAAAGATTAACTATTTACTTAGTAAGCACTGAAGGGGTTTCTAGGGAAGATGAATTGCATTTTATTAAACTCAGCATATTTACCTAGTGACACCTATATAGAGTTCATATAGATTGGAGTTCATAGGGAAATGTAAAAAGTAGTTAAAGATGTATTTCCCCCCCATAGTCGGTTCTGAAACAATAGACAGCAGAGTCTGGGAGAGGACCTTGGCTGTCTCAACTATAAAAACTGCTAAGTTTATGACCTCCATCGCTTCAGAACTACTCTGCAAAAGCACGGATATAACAGGCTTTGGGATTGATGCAGCAACAACTGTGTCTACCTGAATCATCAGTATTCTCTGATACAAATCAGTTTAACTCTTGAAGAACCTGGGCTGGGATCTCCGCAGAAGCCTCATCCTTTTCTAATTGTTTTGGAAAGGGGCACTTTCCCCTATATAAATGGCATAATTCATCACATTGTTTGACTTTAACCAGTTCCTGAACTTGAGACAGAACTTTTGTTAGGACTGACCTGATATATTATGGTCTTCCTATATTAAAGCCCCTAACCATTGAGTTTTTAAGGGAATAATACTCAGAAATAAGCAGTTTCCCCCCAAATGCCTCTTAAATCCCAATAATAATAAAAACAACCACCACCTTATGAAATGCCTTGTGACTTCCCACAGATGTAGATAAATATATTTGTACTCCTGGCAAAAGTACAAGCATGTGCTGATGCCCAAAATGCATGTTTCTACACATGCAGTCAAAGGAAAAACACTCCCTGGTGGTATTGTAGTTCTGTAAGTTTATACAGTTGTTGTAGAGACAATCTTATCTTAAAGGTAAGTAGCAGATATCTTTCACTATGCACATTTTTATGAAGGGGAGGAATGGACCTGGCTGAGGAAGAAATAAAATGACTGAACTTGCCAAGACTCATGTGGAGCTTCACCTTACTTTGTTTTTCTCAACAACAGTGAATGGGTCAGAGTGTATTTTGTAGCTGAAGTTTGTTGAAGGGGCAAGAATTGGCAACTGTTCTAGTACTACTTGAGAACTTGTTGTTTGCTTCTGAGTTATTGTAGTTGCTGAGAGGTTGGTCTACCTGGCAGTCTGTCTCTGTGTCAAAGCTTTCTGCGTTTCTTTTTGCTGCTTGTATTGAATTTTCAAAACTCCTGGCGTCAGGAAAACTGACTGTTTTTGCCAGTTATGGATCAGATTCTTCAGTCCTTAAATCAGCCAAAGCTGCTTTGGGATCCTAAAGTCCAACTTTGTCCTGCTCTGGAACTTCTGCTTCAATGGGGTGGGGCAGGAGGACCTATCTATGCAGTGTTTACTCTACAGATGAGTGTGCATGTGTAAACATTAACCAGCAAAAATCCCTTTGCTATCCTGAACAGGCGTTGGGTGTGTTGGGATAAAAAGAACTGGCTATTGAAAGCCACTGACCTAGCTGGTCTCTGCAAATTTTGTTCTGAGGGAACGCTGGGCGACCTTGGAAGCTTATCAGTGGTTCCTCTGTGGGAAGATTTTAGTAGCAGCTGCAGGCAATCTGTATGGAAAGGAGCCTGTCCAACATCAATCTTACCCTGAAATTGCAGGTGAAGGGGAGTGAGTGTTTCAGGGCACATTCTTGGTGCTTTGTGGGGCAACGGTGAGGCCTGGCCAATGCTCTGTGTGAACAGAGTGGGTACCCTAAGACTATGCATCAGAACTCTGTACAATGCACAACAATGCTTATGGATTGTAGTGTATCTTCCTTTATATAAAATATAAAGGGGTATAGATTTCATGTGTATCAATTGTAATTGATCTGTTCAAATTTCATGTAAGAGAACTAATATTTTATTTTATTTTTATTTTATTATGTTTTTTGTTTTTTTTATTTAATGAAATTCACAATAAAAAATAATGGGGGGAAAAACTCTGTACAGTGTGCAAACAGGTCAATGTGGAAAGTGAACGTGGAAAGTTTGAAACGGCTGAAATACGTCTGTTCCACTTAAATCCATAGTACTAAAAAACCAAAATAAACCATAGTTCTTGTATTGGCACCCTAAGCCAGCTTTCTCCAACCTGGTGCCCTCCAGATGTGTTGACTACAGCTTCCATCATTCCCAACCAACTCATCTGGAGGGCACCAGGTTGGGGAAGGCTGCCCCAGTGTTCTTTATGCAGAGAAATGTCTTCCCCAGTTTAAAACAAAAACCAAATTCAGGAGAACCTGTAAGTTAGGACTGCAAGAAAACATAATTCCCTTTATTCCTGTGTGAATGTGTACTATGAAATTATGAGGCTGTGCCTATATAATAATAATAATAATAATAATAGTGGAAGACCAACAACCTGGTCTTCTGCGCGGGTTCAATGCTAAGGGGGTAGCGAGTCCTGGGGCGGGCCTTCTCCGAGGTCCCCAGCGACTATCACCCTTAGCCCAGAACAAAGGGATAACTTATAGCCACAAAAGTATCTTTTATAAAACAAGTTTATTTACAAAAACCTTCACAAACCCAGACACACGCCAGCAATACAGCTTATCAGTACGGTACAAAGTAGCAAGCAAGAGGTCTCAAGGACACCGTGATTTCAGGGCTCTCAGCTAGTTAGTTCAGCTCGGGCTCCAGCAGAGGCCCGGTCAACCGCACGCTGCTAGCTGGGTTCCCGGCGGAGGTCCGGTCTACCCAAGCAGCTAGCTGGGTTCCCGGCGGAGGTCCGGTCTACCCAAGCGGCTTGTGAGTGATTTCAGCTTGGTTTCCCGGGGATCCGGTCAACCCAAGCGCCCAGTGATTTCAGCTTGGTTTCCCGGGGTCCGGTCAACCCAAGCGGCCAGTGATTTCAGCTAGCTGGAGCGCGCCGGGTTCTGCTACCCGGGGTTGCCGATCCTTCGTTCCCTTACCCCAAGCATGGGGCAAGATTGCTGATCAGGTCCAACAACTCAGTTCCCTTGCGCAGGGTGTTTTATACCTTGGGTTTCAGGTAGCCCCTCCCTCTGTAATCAGGTGGGTGGCCAATCAGGTGGGTTGCCACCCTCCCTGAGGGGCGGCCTTTTGGGTCAGGTGGGGTGACACCTTCCCCCTGTGGGGTGGGGTCCCTTTGAAGCCACTTGCTTAATGGTCCCATCCTGTGGTGTTGAATGGTCCTTTCTTATGGGTGCCGAAGTGTCTGCTCTGGCGAGGTATTCAAGTCTTATGTAGATGGGGCTGATATACGAGAGCATTGACGAACCTGGGGATGCTTCCTGCCTTCCCCCCTGGGGTGATTCTATGCAGATGTTGTTTGTCCCCTTTGGTCTCTGTGGAGACTGGCTGTCTCCCCCCCCCCCCGGGTCTCCTTCCCCCCACCTTGGTGAGTGTGTGTGTGTCAGAAAGGGGTTTTAGGTTGGCTTTCTCCACAATAATAATAATGATGATGATAATAGTTATTTATTTCTTACCCGCCTCTCCACTCAGATCGAGGCGGGGAACAACCATAAATATAAAATACATAACTAGTTAAAAACATAGTAAATATTATTAAAATATTCTTAAAAACCTTTAAAAGTATCCTAAAAACTCTTAAAATTCCACTGGGTAGGCCTGTCGGAAGAGGTCAGTCTAGTTGACGAGTCTCCTCCGACAGGCCATTCCACAGTCTGGGAGCAGCAGAAGAAAAGGTCCTCTGGGTACTACCCGCCAGCCTAGTCTTGGCTGACTGGAGTAAATTCCTCCCAGAGGACCTAAGTGTGTGGGGCGGATTGTACGGGAGAAGGCGATCCTGCAGGTAACCCTGACCCAAACCATGTAGGGCTTTAAAGGTAATAACCAACACTTTATACTTCGCCCGGAAACTGATTGGCAGCCAGTGTAATGCTTTTAAAGCTGGTGTAATATGGGCACCTCTAGATGTACCGGTGACCAATCTGGCTGCCATATTTTGCACCAATTGAAGTTTCCGAACTAGGTACAAAGGTAGCCCTGTGTACAGTGCATTGCAGAAGTCAAGCCTCGAAGTTACCAGCATGTGCACTACCGTCTTTAGGTCTTCCAACTCTAGGAAGGGGCGCAGCTGGCGTATCAGCTGGAGCTGATAGTAGGCACTCCTAGCCATCGCATCTATCTGAGCTGTCATTTGAAGCGACGGGTCCAGAAGCACCCCCAGGCTGCGAACACAGTCTTTCAGGGGGAGTGTAACCCCATCCAGAACTGGTTGACACACCTCCAAACTCAGGTTGTGGCCTTCGACAGCAAGCACCTCCGTTTTGTCTGGATTCAGCTTCAGTTTGTTTTTCCTCATCCAGCTCATTACCACCTCCAAGCATTCATTCAGAGGAGACACACTATCCTTAGCTGACGGTGTTACCAAAGGCATAGAGAAATATATCTGGGTGTCATCAGCATACTGATAACACCCCACCCCATGCCTCCAGATGATCTCTCTCAGCGGTTTCATGTAAATATTAAATAGCATTGGGGACAGAATGGCACCTTGTGGCACGCCACATAGCAGTTCCTTTTCTGAGGAGCAGCTATCCCCAAGCATCACCATCTGGAACCTACCCAAGAGGTAGGAGGCGTTCCAGAAGGATACCATGGTATTGAAAGCTGCTGAGAGGTCCAAAAGCACCAACAGGGATACACTCCCCCTGTCTGTACTCAGGCGTAGATCATCCACTAAGACGACCATAGCAATCTCAACTCCGTATCCTGCTCTGAAGCCGGCTTGAAATGGGTCTAGAAAATCGGTGTCATCCAAGACTGCTTCGAGTTGGAAGGCAACCGCCCTCTCAATAACCTTGCCCAAAAATGGGAGATTTGATACTGGTCTATAGTTGTTATAGTCCAGGGGATCCAGGGAGGGCTTTTTAAGAAGCGGCATTAATGACTTACAGTGGCATTAATTAGTGGTAGTTCTAGTAGGAACTAATGTGAGAAGGAGCTGCAGGGAAGAGCTGATGAACAAACACTTCTGGAAGATCTCAAACTCAGCTTAGCGCTGTCGGCTGTTTCTTAAATGTGTTGGACTCTGCTCCCTACGTCCCCAGTAGCAATAATTTACTCTGCAAGTGATCGCGCAGAGATCCTTGCATTCAGTTTTCAAGGAACTGTGGATTACTAATCCAAACATGTATTATAGAATTTATAAGCTACTCTACATCAAGTGTTATGCAGTAAATTAAATCACACAATACAAAAAGTTACAGTAAAAGCAAAAATATTGGCTTTGGAAGAGGAATAGAACACAGTATGTCTGACCATTCCTGAAACCAAGCCCAAGGAAACAAAAGAGGAAGGAACTTTTTTTTAAAGTTCTGCTTCTCAAATCACTTTGGTTTGATTTGAGGACGCATTGATCAATGAGGGTCCTTGGCCAGGGAGGATTCAGTCCACCCAGATCTTGAGTTACGGCAATGAAGGATCCACCTGCCTCGGGATCCTGTCTCTCCCTGGAACTTACCACCACATCTTCATGTGTCTCATATTTCCTTCCCACGGGGTGTGTATGCACCCCAGAGAGCTTCAGCTATTGGGCGGAATAGAATTATTATCATTATCATTATCATTATCATCATCATCATCATCATCATCATCATCTGGAGAAGCACTAGCTTAGGATGGAAGTTGGATCCTCCAGAATCGCATCTGCTCTCCATTCCACCTTTTGATATTCTCATATTATTAGATAGCATCCAGCTGGCTATTTCTACTGCCTCTTAAGACTATCATCCTCTTGGTATCTTTCCTTCAGAGTGAAAGGCCCTTTTCCTTGTCTGAGGCCTCATGGTTGGTGGTTTACCAATGGTGTTACACATTTATGGATGGATGCATGCTTAAGAAAAGTATCAGAGGTTGGCAAGGGTGGCATTATAGGGTGGAGTGATCTCCTCCTTGTAGAACCCTGCCACATTTACTTGTGATATGCCTGAGGGTGGGGCATGGAGGAGTACTGACTGCTGCACAGATATAGGAGTTGCCTGAATTCCCTGTACAAGGAAGGTAGCGGGCCCACTCTGTACTTTCAGAGTAAACATTCTTACACAGTGATGCTTATTAATGATAGCATGCCAATGGGAATAATTGTAACAGGGGCATGAGGTTTATTTAATCAATAGATGAGGAAACTGCAGAGGAGGAGGATGCCAGCAAAACATGATGCAAAGAAGACAAGGGTCCCAGTGTGTTTTTCAGAGGAGTGCTGTTGCCAAATAAAGCTAAATAAAACCAGCACAAAGGGTTTAAATTAGGGGTGGGCAACTTGCAGCCCTCTGCCTAATTTCTAGAGTGATCAGTTCAGACCTCTGACACGAGCAATCTGTCTCTGCTCCAGCAGCCTGCCAGGGAGGGAGAAAAGAGGGTTGCAGAAAGAGAATAGGGGGGTGGCCCTGCTGAGCTTTGGCCTTGGTCCCATACACCACCGAAATGCAGCCCTCGACTGGAAAAAAGATTCCCTGGCCCTTTTTTAATTTAAAAAGCAACCACCACCGCTGAATAAATCTCTCTCTTCATTGACTAATAGTATTTTTCATTCTTTTTATATTGTTAACATTAGTTGGTCAGTCAATTATAGTTTTATCTGATTAATCTGTGGAACTGAGATTGCATGGCACACTTGTGTGAGGCTATTTTGGTTCTGGTGTATGTCTGGAATAGAGAAGAAAAAGAAAGGCCATCTTTCGTATTTTTTGTATCTATAACAAAGTATTGGGAATGCATGTTTATATAAACTCGATTCATGTTTACATCTTCAAAGTTGTTGGTAGCCCTAGGATGTATGTGATTATGGGCTGTATCCCATGCTGCTGCTGTGCCTCTGCTGAGTATGTTGTGCCAGCGGGACCCACCGCCAGCACAGCAGGGAGCCTAGAGCTTCCAGGTGACCGGCCAGATGGGCGATTAACAAATATAATAAATAAATAAATAAATAAATAAATAAATAGAGCAGTTCTGAAAATGAGCCAAAACGCTCTTTTCGGGAACGAGACGGGTCAGCCAAGCTCCCTTCTGCTAGCTCTGCTGTTTTGTTCCATTCTGGAAACAAGCATTTTAGCTAATTTCTGGTTGCTTTAGGAAATGTTACCTTCTTGTTGCACCAGTGCTGGGTCCCAGTGGCACGTGGGCCGCATTGGATACTGCCCGATGTTAGCCTGTGGTGTTGAATGCGACTGGCAGTGCTTGTGCTTCTCAGCCGTATTTTTCCAGGTGAAGCTCAGCTGAATTAGCCTCGTTACTCTTTAAACTCTCTCTGGTACTGCTGCTGTACTTCCTGAACTGGTTACCAGGTAAAAAGAGAACAATTTTTATCTTAGACAAAAGAGGGTTATAAGGAAGAACTCACTGCACCGAGTGCATTTGTCTTCAGTGCAGGCCAGCCCAGCCTGTTCTACCAACTGACCCCTGGGAACATGAAGTATCCTAAGGACAGACCTACGTGTATATTGTGCTTCTCTTCTGCCTCCCTCCCCCTATCTTCAGCTGGCACTTTGGGAGCTAAGCAGTAAAGTACAGAATGCTTGCAGGAAATGATCACAAACTTCTAAAAGTTTAACAACGGAAAGAAAGATGCACTATACAGATTGGTTGAGCGAAGGCATTTTATCGATATACATAGGCATAATATCTGCTCCCCACAATCCAGTGACTTTTGACTTCTCATCCTAAATCAGTCTGCACCCATCTCCAAGTCAGGTGGTTAGTTAGGGCCCAGTTCAAATGGGAGTAAAACTGTACCATTGCAGGGGGGGGAGGGGGAGGAAGGAGGGTAGCAGGTTAGCATGTTAATTTAAAAAAGAGCAAATATCAACACACAGGAAACTAGATAGAAGGAAAGAAGAGTTCTAGCTTAGCTAGTCTAGAATTGTTTGCCCAGGGGTCAAACTAGCCATGTCTATCCATATGTCTGCCTGGATCATATATAGTGGGTGTGTCTAATTTTAATATCAAGAGAGGCATGCAGGTGAGGAGGAGAGCCAGACCTTTCCTGCCTTACTTCCCACAGACCAACACCTAAACTCCTTTTTTTCTCCAGCCCTCCTAAGATATTGGAAGTGAGCCATGCTGGGAGGAAAGTTCCCGAGAAGGCAGAGCAATGGTGTTAGCAGAATGGGGTGGGGGCGCTTTTATGCTGCCTTACCTGTGCCCCCTTTGAAGTTAAATTTAGACCCCCTCCTAACCCTGCTTTATATTTGACTAGGGCAGACAAGGGAATGAGCTGCTGCTGTGGTTTTACCCTAAGGCCTCCTAGTGAATTAAAGGCAGAGGTGATATTTCAAGAACCCAGGGAACTTGGTGATTCATCTTGCTATTGTGCTGCACCAGTTCCCCTATGCTTACAAATGCATTTTATTTCGTTTTTGATTTAAAATTATTTTTAGGCCGCCTTTAAAGGTGGTGTCCTCTCAAGGTGGCGTCCAAGATAAGAAAAAACAACAACCAAACATACAAAGTGGATACAAGAAAAATCAACCAGTACATATGTAATTTAAAAATTTAAAAAATAAAAACAGGAATCTTCTATCTCTGCTGTCAGCACCTAGTAGCTGCTGCTGCTGTTTCTATTATGCCGGAGAATAGAAAGCTTGTCCCTCTGGTCAGGTTTCTGCTAGCTTGGGAAAGTGACCTGGCCACAAAGTAGAAGAACCAGTTCCAGTACGTTGTTGGAGCATTGGGGGGGGGGGTGTCCTCTTGTTGCTGTTTGAAGACATTTGCATCTGTTTCTGAAATTGGAGTTAAGTCCTAGGACCAGATAGCTTTGCTGGAGAAGAAAGTTCCTGAGCACTTTTAAGACACTTTTGAAGCAAAAAATAAAGATGAAGTGCATTCTTCGGCATGTATCCCCCCCCCCTTCCCAACCCTCTGGGGCATAGGAAAATGACTGACACCTTCCCCCCCTCCCGCCCTCTGGGCTGGCATGAGCTGCCGACATAGAGAATGCCCTTTGGTCACCATCAGACCTTGGTACTATTCCCAGTGGTTTTAGGTGCTTTTATAAATAATTACCTATGTTAAACCCGGAAGGCATTGGAGATTTTGGTTTTCAAGCAAGTGTCACTTTAGTGCAGGGGTAAGCAACCTGGTGCCCTTCAGATGGTTCAGACTAAAAACCCCACGAACCCTGACTACTGGCCAAGGTTCCCTGGAGCTGATGGGAGTTGTAGTCTGAAACATCTGGAGGGCACTGGGTTTCCTGTCCCTGCTTTAGTGGAACTTTAAATTAAGCATTGCTTGCTTATGGCTGTGTGTTTCTGTGTGAGAAATTATCAGATGGGGAAATAAGATTCTGCCTGAAAGATGAAGTATTGCTTCATGCAGTGTGTGTCATGCCCTTTTGCTTGCTATGTTGAATCCAAAGGAAAGAGAACAATGCTGGTTGACGTAGATGCAATTAATGGTAACTGGGGGTGGTTGCTCCCTAACTTGCTGGGACAAGGATGCTTCTGTCTCATGTTCCTTCTACCTTTGAGATGCCTCAAGATACTTAGCTGGTGTGCTGCTGTGGACTTAGTGTTGGGCTTGGGCATGGGGAAGCCCAGCTCAGATCCCTGCTTAGCCATGAAACAGGCTGGGGGACCTTGACCTATCTGACAAGGTTGTTGTGAGGCTGGAAAGCTGCTCTCAGGGAGGTCAGGATACAAAGAATACTATAGAAAATGGGAGCTGCTAAAAAGGAAAAACTCACAAAATAAAAAAAATAAGGGCAGCGTGTTGGCCAGAAGAGAAAATTCCAAAATCCATATAGCGTAATGTGTCTATTAGGCCAACTTAAAGATCACAAAAAATTTGCAAGCTTTCTGGAGATTTCGAAAGCTTGCACATCTTTTTGTGATCTTTAAGTTGGCATACTAAAGGGATTGCACCCAGAATAAAGCCGCTCAGCTTTAGCGCTCAGCCCTAAAATCTTAAGCTTTGTGCTTTTAGAGCTTAAGTGTGATTTTCCACATAGTTTTTGTTTTCAAATCTTTAAAATAAACAACATGACACTCATGGATTGCAGCAGACAGCATTGAGTAGTGAAATCCACAAATGGGCTGAACTGAACTTATTTCCCTGCCTTTAATTTAAGTGTTCTATTTTAAAGTACGGTAATTTGAACTGGGATGCATGATCCTCTGTTGTGTTTGGCTTTTTTTCTTTTGCAAGCTAAATGGTAGCTATTGCAATACAAAGCTTGCATGAGACGTGTTTGAACGGGAACTGCATTTGCTTAGGCTTCATAACAGTAACATCTTATTCATGGATATGTTTCAGATTTGTTTTTCAAGGTGAGCAGGAAAGGGCATTTGCAACAGGAGGAAGGGTGCTTCCAGACAGAGGGCTCCTAATACTAGCATCCAGAAGGCATTGTGCAGCTGCTCTGTCTTTTGTCCTTAATAGATTTTCTGCATTAAGGAAAAAGAAAACATGGGAGGGCCCATGAGTAGAAGACAGTGTTATCTGGATCCTCTGCAAACTTCTGCGAATGAGACAGGACAATGGTGCCATAAAAGCCTCGCCTGGAAGCAGGGCCAGTATCCCAGGTAGGCACTGTTGGGCACCTGCTGAGGGTCCACACCTCAGCAGGGGCCCGCTGACAGCCTCCTGGAATTGTTCTTCCGCTTCACCATTGCAACCTTCTTCCTCACCTGCCTGTCGCTGTGGCCCAGACAACGGTGGTGGTGAGGAGGAGGAGGAGCAGTAGATGCCACTGCCCACTCGCTGGCTGGCTCTCTCCGCCTGTCAAGCAAACAACTGGTAGCAATTATGAGAGAGGAGGGGGAGCAAGAGCACCTGGTGACAAGATAGAGAAGATGGACTCACTGAGGGATGGGCCCATTGAGGGTGTCTCGCCCAAGGACCCTCACAAACCTGGAGCCAGCACTGTCTGGAAGCACCCAACGTCTGCATGCTACTATTGTATTTATTTTATTTAATAGATTCATATACCACTGACCATATTTCAAAATATCTACTACACAACCCTTAGATCTTGGTGGGAGGTTGATGGTGGTGGAAAAACAGAACAACAGGAAACGGGGTTCCATGTTATACATCGTACCAGGTAAAAGGGGTTCTGCATTGCAGATTATAGGTTGTGGGTGTATTTGCTGTGTACAGGCTTTTTTAAACTGACTATTATTTCAAGCATCTCCCAGGGAATCTAGTATAAAACTAATGAAGCTTTTGGGTTTTTTTACAGTTTGAGGGCAGGCAGTTACTGTCCCTTGAAGGTAGTGGGGTGAAGAGATTTTAGAAAGCTACTCTGGGAAGGGAGGGGGCGAGAGAGAGGAGTGTTCTATGTAAAATGAGTCTTTTTTTAACCCCCCTTCTAGTAACTGCTGCATTTCAAGATGGAGCCATCTCCATTTAACAGAAGGCAATGGGCTTCACATTCTCTGAAGATCACTGCCAAAGAGTTGTCTCTTGTCAACAGGAACAAGTCATCGGCTCTTTTGGAGAGGTTCTCGAAGTAAGTTCTGTGACTCTCCTGTCCAAGAGTACTGTGTGTTCTTTCTTTGAAGATGCTGGTAACTACTAGTAGCTGACAATACCTTTCTTTTTCTTTTCTTCTTTTTAAAAGAAGTCTTTATTTTAAAGGTGTTTCATTCTATTTTAAAGCACATTCCGTTTTAGAGGGCAACCTGGGGTGATCCATAAAGTAGCAAACTTACATGAAGTAAGAAATATCAGGGGATTACACTGGAGAAATTGAACATAATTTTTGACATTAAAAAATGGCCTGATAAACGAAAGGTCAAATAACGGCACTACCCAGTTCAGCAAATCATTATGGCGGAGGAGAAATGTGGTGAGAAAATGGAGACAGTTGTGGTGAGAAATGCAAACCGTTCCCCCCGACCACCCCTGCCCCAAATCAGGACTGTACATTTGAAAATTCTGTTCTCTTATGGGGGCTCCCGGTGGTCTCCCATCCAAAGGTCTGGTCACATCCACATCTGCTTGGTTTCAGCAATGCTTTAACATCAGGTGCTCCTGGGGTGGGCATTCTCTGCCTGGTCCCACAGCTGACCATACTTTGCACGGCCCTGTTTTTAAAAAGGGAAATAACCATCTTCCTCCAAAAAGCATAACTGCTGTAACTGCTTGAGGTTTGTAGTCTCTGATGCTGGCTGGGGATGATGGAAGTTGGAGCCAAAACATCGAGGGTGGGGAAGGCTGCTTTAAAACCACTTTGCTACCAGGAGAGTGGAAGCTAACTTTTAGCCCAGTCCTAAGTCAGGGTAACTCAATGTCCAAATGGATCCTTGGTTTAGATGAGCCCAAACTGCCACTTGCCAGTGAGCACTTCCTGATTAAATACTGGTGCTTCTTAATGGCAGTTCTCAAATATTTTAATTTGGAATTGTGGGAGGGGAGGGTGGGTGAGTGGGGTGGGGACTGTGGGTCCCCTCCAGTGTAAGCCAGTCAATAGGGGAGAGTTCAGCTTAGCCGATGGCGATCAACCTTATCCTGATTCCTGGCATGGGTGCAAGCAAGTTAAAATTGCAAGCTCCCTGGTATACTTTTAAGGGAGAGAGCAAGCCTTGGAAAGAGACGCACAATGTTATAATTAGGTATGCAGCACGAGGCAAACAGATGTTGGTGTCTGTGCTCAGGAGAACAGGGTGAATATTCTATCTCTTGGACCAATGGGTACCAATTTGGTGGTGGTGGCTTGACTGTATTTAAAGATCTCTCCTTGCAACTGTGCATGCCTCTTCAGAGATGCTTGCTCACACTTTGACAGCCCTGAGTGTAGAGCTGTTGCCATCCTAAAGTGCACTCTGGCTCAATTCAGACATCCCACCAAACCATGGTTTGCCACTACTATAAGTTAGAACCCAAACCATGGGGTTGAGCTACCAAATGTATAGGCAGTCCACAGTTTAGACCAGCTTGTCTGCTTTTTGTTTTCTTGTGCTCTGCGCTCCTTCTTCTATGATGCAGTGCAGTGGCCTCTGGAGGTTGGAACAACATCTGTAATTGTGATTTGTCAGTTCACACATCACACTCAACCAGAGGTAAGCAAACGATGGTTTGCTGTGATGCTTGAACTGCGTCTCTATGTATCCGAACTGTATTCCTTTGCAGATAGGAGAGGGCAGAGCATTGGGGAACTTTGCCATGTTTTTGTTGAACTAGGAAAACAAAGCTTTATGGTAACCAAGGGAAGGAAGAGCCCAGCTTGCTAAATCTTCTGCCTTAAGTGTTTTCAGGAAATGCTTTAATTGGATTCTGAAAAGAGATAGAAGCTCACTTTGAGGTTTCTGAAAGGGGCAAGAATCGAAAGGAGCTGGCTGTCGTAAACCAGGCTTTCAGCAATCTTAGCTGGTATCAACATGGCAGTGCTGTCTCAGCTGACAGAAATTTGAACTGACTGTATGTAGAAGCATTCCATGTGGGGCATGGGAGGCTTGCTGCTCTGAATATTTTAAGCACCTGGCTGCTTCAGAAATGTGGCCTATTCAAAGGCCTTGTGTGGAGATACTTCTGCTAACGGTACTGTGTGTGTAACTTTCTTAGCCCCTGAAAAATAGATCCTCAGCACCATAGTTGAGTATGCAAACAGCCCTGTGAGATATTCTGCTTCTGTGCTCAGCAGCAAAAGGGTAGACCCATTGCAGGCGAAACTATGGGAAGCTGAAAGTGACCTCCGGAGGGCTGGAGGTCAGGTGTGGGGATGAGAGGCTTAAGAAAAGAGGGTGCGGGCACTTCTAGCCCTGTTAGGTATTTTATATCCCACCTATTTCCTTGAAAGGGAACTCAAGGCAGCGAGCAGACAAAATCAGCAATATTTAGAACAAGCTTAAAAATCCAGATAAGTAAATGACAACAATAAATTTGTAAAAACAACAGTTAACCATAAGGGCTGTAAAACACCCAAGAGCCATTCGTACTTTTAACCAAACATCTTCTTAAAGGGCCAAGTCCTTACATACAGCCTAAAACAGTACAGTGTCAGAACCCAACAAGTCTCTGTTGGCAAAGCATTCCACAGCGTAGGCCCAACCACAGAGACGGCTCTAGACCATGGGTGGGGAATGTGTGGTCTTCCAGATGTTGGTGGACTGCAAATCCCAACAGCCCTCACCATGGGCTGTAGTGGCTAGGACTGATGGGACTTGCAGTTCACCAACATCTGGAGAGTTGCATGTTCCCCACCCCTGCTCTAAACATTGTGGCTGCCTGCCTGGCTTCATGAGGTGGGGGGATCTGAAGCGGTGCCTCAGATGATGACCAGAGCATGTAGAGAGGAACACATGGAAGAAGATGGTACCTAAGGTACCCAGGCCCCAAGCTCTTCAGGGCTCCAGGCCAGGGGCGGGCAACTTACCATCCAACAACATCTGAGGGGCCATGACTCCCATCATCCCTCACCATTGGCTATGCAGGCTAGGGCTGATGGGAGTTGCAGTCCAGCAACATCTGGAGGGCCACAAGTTTCCCGCACCTGGCTTTAAAGGATAATACCAGCATCTTGATTTGAGCCTGGAAACAAACCGGCAGCCAGTGCAACACAATTGAAATAGGCATAACATGATCAAAATGCCTAGCTCCCACCAGATATGTTGCAAGTGGGACCAACAATAAAATGTTGCAGTGCATCCTCCCTCCTTACAGAAGGGCTCTTATTCAGGGTCTCAGATAGCTGTTCCCTCCAAGGAGGGTGTGCCACTCTTCCTTCTCCTTCCCCAGTTTTCTGCTTCTCTTTTCACACTGACATTCAACGTTCCATGGGTACTGAGCATACTCGGTCTAGTTCAGCTGAATTTGCCTCCTTGGTTTTTCCCCTGAAGGTTTTATGTAGTTCTCCAATCCTTGGGATTCCCTCTCTCTTTATTTCTTAGTGGCCTAGGGTGGCTATGTTCCCTACTTTATTGAGGATAGTCCTCTATTTGAAGGACTGTCCAGTCCAAGTCCAGTTTAAAGATAAGGAACCATGAAGCCAGGAGAGCAGGGGCCTTAAAGTTGCCCATCCACAGTTCGCACACTATAGAGAAAACCACCGTGATTATCTAACTAAATCAATGTACTCTCCAAAAATCATATATACCGTAATCAAAACCAAATGAACCCAAATGGTTTTGATATATGATTTTTTGAGAGTACATTGATTTACAGTATTTTTCCATGTATAAGACTATACTTTTTCCTAAAATCGTTAGACTAAAAATTGAGGGTCGTCTTATACACAGAAGTAAGCTGAGGAGAGAACCGTGTGGTTGCGAAACTGCCCAGTGGGGGGCGTCTTATACATGGGGGCGTCTTATACACGGAAAAATACGGGTAGTTAGATAATCACGGTGGTTTTCTCTATAGTGTGATAGTATTTGCCGTGATTCTCCTGTGTCTTGGTGATCCAGTTAGCACTTGGAGAGTAGACTGAGCATACAAATTCTCCCTCCCATCACCCTCCCCAGCCTTCTTCTGTGGGAGAGGAATCCCCAGTGTTGGCTTCTATCAGAGATAGCATCAGGGATCCCCCAAGTGATCCTTGGTGTGCAAAGGAGGCGCCTGACTTGTCCGGCACAAGTCTTGAGCCTCTCCTACATGCACTGCCTGAGTGATCCTTTGCGAGCTGCCTGAAGGGGGTGCACCTGACTCAGCCAGTGCATGGAGGAGCCATTCCACTGTGTGCCAACCAAGTTCTTTTCTCTGTGGCAAGAGAGGCACAAGAAAAGGGGAAATGGGCGGGGCAGATGATGTCAGGGGAGGGGAGGGGCTTTGGGGACAGAGCCCCAGCCCTGATGTCATATAGCCTGCTGGATTGGTCCAGGAGAGCAGTTCAGCCCCTGGATGCAACCCACTTGCACCCCTGATAGTGATATATACCACCTTGAGCACCTCAGAGAGAAGGTGGGATGTAAATGAATCAAGAATAAAAGAGCAGTACTGCTGGACCAAGCAAAAGTTCATCTAGTTTAATACCCTGTTTTCCGCAGTGGCCAACCAGATACTTTTGTGTGTGACGCTGTTGCTTTTCCCTCTTGGATCGCTGTTCTCTGAATTGCTATTTTTGTTTAACTAATTTTGGGGGGCTGCTTTGGTAATTGCTGTTGTTATTTTTTTAATTGCTGTTATTTCATGACTACCGTTTTACATAGTATTGATGTGTATGTTTTATATATTGTTGGCTAGTTTATCATTGTAAGCCGTCTTTGGGTTCTTTTTTTTGGAGTGGGGCACAGGTTTTTAAAATAAATAATAAATCCTGGGAAGCACCATAGCGGGGCATAATGGCCTTTTCCCACTGTTATATTTCTGGAACTGGTATTTAGTGACATAATGCCTCTGTATACAGAGGACCCAGGTAACTGTCATGGCGAGTAGCTAGCGGTGGGAGAACTAGTGATTTTTGAGCTCGCCTAAACTATATGAAAATCACTTAGAAGCTCATTTTGGATCACTGCTGTTTTTGTTTTCGGCTTGTTCCGATGGGAAAAATGCGACTTTCTGTGCGTATTTTTTAAAAAGTGTGCACTCCCCCCATTGACAGTGTAAAAATGCATATTTCTTTTTAAATGTGCATTTTA
Organism: Shinisaurus crocodilurus; assembly: GCA_021292165.1. Lineage (NCBI taxonomy): Eukaryota > Metazoa > Chordata > Lepidosauria > Squamata > Shinisauridae > Shinisaurus > Shinisaurus crocodilurus. Next base: position 39,988,650 of record CM037881.1, on the reverse strand, counting down.
AAGGGTGCATTTGTAAAAAATTTCAAACATGATTGCAAATTTGGGAATTAGCTAATATTTCGCCAAAAAAAGTGCTCCTGCTTGTATTCAGGATTGCATACAGGACATGTTTGCATGATTTGCGAACAGAAACGAAACTCTCATGCATCCTTACTAGTAGCCAATGATAGACAAGTTCATGGAGGATAGGTGTAACTCCCTGAAAGCCATCTAAGCCAATTGCCACTGCCACACCTCGCAGCAGGGAACTGCATATATTCTACATCTCTGGGGTGAGTGGGAAACCTGTCTCCCTCCCAGGGGACTCTCACTCATCCACATTGGGTTTGTGTGTGGAGTGACACAACTCCTACTTGCCTCATCATCCCAATCTGACGGGGCAAGAAGGGATCTCGGAGCGACCACTTTATTCTAATGACATTTCCCTGTGTGGTTTTAGGAGGGAATCAGACATGTCCTGTGATCATTCTTTGCTAATGCCCTTGGATACAGGGCATTACAGATCCTCAAGTAGGCTGCATACAGATCCTCAAGTAGGCTGCATGCAGGGACGCCTGACCTGCAGGGCCAGTGCAAGGCAGTTTAGTGCCCTAGGCAAGATCAGATATTTAGCTCCCCCCCTTCCCACTTGAGCCCTCCCTCCCTCCAGCCCTATGCTCCTGGTGCCCCCTTTAGCCCGGCGCCCCCTTTAGCCCGGCGCCCTAGGCAGCCGCCTAGTTGGCCTAATGGTATCACTGGCCCTGCTGACCTGCAGGTCCCACAGTGGTGGTGTAATTGAGAATGAGGGCCTGAGTGCTTGAAACTCGCTAGTCTGGTGGGTCCCTTTGTGTGGCGCATACTGTTGAAGAATGGTTTAGCGATTAGTAATAGAAGGTATCTGCAGGCCTCTAAAGAGATGACTTAATGATGAAATGCAGGGGAAAAGCTATCAGATAAGCGTTAGTCATGGGTGCACTAACCAGGCCTCTTCAAGAGCTGTGACTCTGATGTCTTCTCAGGACGGTTAATATCTCACCAGCTGGCTTTAACTTGCTGACAACTGGACATGTAAAAGCTGAGCCAACCGTCTCTTTTAACAGTTTCTCTTTTAACCGTCTCTTAACAGCCAACCGTCTCTTTTAACAGGGGACTGAATCTACCCCAAACTGCTAGTCTCCTGTTTTAATTGGTTTTAATTAACTTTAAATAGCCAGTTATCTGCTTAAAACAGTTTACAGAGGGGCAACTATATCAAGGCGCAACCCTATCAAGTTTAGACAGAAAAAGGCCTACAACTCCCAGCATGCCCCAGCCAGCAAAAACAACAGAGTGTCTTGTGGCATCTTAAAGACTATCAGATTTATTGCAGCATAAGCTATTTCAGCAGGTGTGTGAAGTGCTACCCCCAATTGATTTACAGAGTTTCTTTCTCTTTCTCTTCCACACACTCTCTACCTATGTAATTGTGTGGATTATATCTGCCAGCAGAGGATTATATCTGCCTATGTAATTGTGTGAATTATATCTGCCAGCTTCGTGCATCTGAAGAGGCCTCTAGTCCATAAAAGATCATTCCACAATTAATCTATCTCTTGTTGCCCGTGAAAACTCTTATTTGTGGGGGATTTTGGTGTGCGTGTGTGTGTTGGGGTGGGTGGGTGGGTTGGTAATAGACTTGCATTTTGTGGTCTAGACACTCTTATTTTCTAACCCAGACTCTCTTCTTTTCCACAAAATAGCCTTGTCAATCATTCAAAATTTACAATTTCTTGAAAGGCCTGCAAACTGTGTGTGTACTGCACTTGAAAACTTCAAGATTCAAAATAAAACTCTTTTCTCTCTCTCTCTTTTGCCACCCCCTCTCCACCCCTTCCCATAAAGATATCAAAAGGCAGCTGAAGAAGCGAGTGCAGAGAAAAAAAGAAGTGTAAGTAGTTAAAGATTGTTATGGAATGAATAGCGGCATGAAAACGGCATGAAAACTACATTAACGTCTGAGTTTCTCCATCTCCTGTAGTGGCTGCTCTTGAGTTTCCTCAAGAGATTTGTCTGTCTCTCTCCAGATAATTTTGGAAAACTGGCTTTTGTTCGGTTGCTCTACTTGGGCCTTGCTCTGACCCACTTACTTGTCCTTTCAGGGGTTGACAGAAGCACAAGAAAGTCAAATGACTTTCCCGAGGTCACACACTGACTCGCTGTATCAGCTTCTCAAAACCAAAATGCTCCTAGCTCCCAAGACCTTTGTCCTAACCTCGAAACATGAATAGCCCTCTCTGTGCTCTGAAGTAAAGGCAGCTGTTCAGATTCTGTGCCTTTTCATTCACTTCTTAGTTTTGAAACTTAAATGAATTGCTTTCTCTGTAGCATCTTTCCACCTGCCCTGTTCATTCTTAAGCTACCTTCCTGGTCTGAAGCAAATCCTAAAGAATACCTTGGGGAAAATGAGGCTGATCTTGATTCCTGCTTTTCAGTTCTTTGTTCAACACACACGTGCAGGAGCAGCCTGAAGAAGGAACTGAAATTTGCATGCTTCTGCTTTCCAAAATAACTTCTGTGTTATCCCAAATCATACATGCCTGTTGCTAAGAGACTTTGTCTTTATTACAGGCCTACAACTTCCATCAGCCCTAGCCAGCATAGCCAATGGTGAGGGATCATGGGATTTGTAGGCCCAAACATCCACAAGTTGCCCACCCCTGCTGTATAAGATGCCCCAGCCAAGTATCTGTCCCAAAGCCTCATTTTCGTACTTTTTTTAAATGATCCTCCACCCCTTGGAATTTTGGTGACTAGAATGTATGAATTTGCATGCAGACTATTCTTGATGTCTGTACCCAAATAATTCTTACTGAATGAAACCCTGATCAGGGGAGTCTAAAATATTTTTTTTGTCCTGTATCAAGCAAACAGTAACCCCCCCAAGCCTCTTTTTATTTGTAAACTACTAACATTCTCTACATCCCTTTAACTAAACCCACAAAGAAAAATAGGAAAACAATAATCCACATTGTGACTGACATGATACATAATTTTCTATTATTGCATTTCCACTTTAGAGGTGTGCCTGCGGTTATTGCTTTGTTGCCTACCGAAACTGTGGGACATTGGCTAGGGTGGAAAATAATTTGGCCTTTGTAGGAGGCCAGCCACAATTAGGCCAGGAACACTCTTGAGCTCTATTCTGGGCTTCTCCATGCATATCTTGCACACTGCGGGAGTGGGACAGTACATAAGGCGTGCGCAGCTGTACATCAGTAGTTGCCCCTTTGGCGATGTCATGCTGAATGTGCATACATCAAGGAAGCGGGGCCAGCAGTGCAGGTGATGTTGGAGCCGGTGGCTCTTTCCCACCCACCCCCTTCAAGGTATACAGCTTTACGGGGGGGGGGGGAGTTTGAATAGCTCTCTCATCTTAAAGAATCCTTAGAGCATTCTCTCTGTTGCCTCAATGTTGCCACAGCCCACGTTGTGCATTTCCCTGATCTGTGGCCCAATGCTGCTTTGCTGCGAGGCATTTTGGAATCGCAAAGTTTGAGAGTACCTTGCAGAAAATGAAAGCTTTGGGCCAGACACTGTGCTGGGGCATCTCAATAGGGACAGTCTCCCAGTGGCAGGGGTGCTGTGATTTGGGGTGGCCCAAGGCTTATTCATATGCATTGGCTCGGAGGCATCATACAAGAAAGAACCTTGCAGCACATTAACAACGAAGAGTCTTGTGGCACCATAAAAGTATAACTAATTTATTCTGGTGTAAGCTTTTGTCCACGAGGGTCCACTCCATCAGATGCATCATCTTGCATCTGATGAAGGGGACTATAGTCTGTGAAAGTCTTTAGTCTTTAAGGCAGGGGTGGGCAACATTGCCTTCCTGGAACCCACCAGGGCCTGCAACCCATCTTCACCATTGCTGGATTTGTTGCCGCAGTGATTTTGCAGGGAAATGAGGCTCGTGGGGAAGCCACACCTTGTTTCCAAGCAGAATTCTGGGAATGCAATTCTGCTTGCAAAGAAGGACTGCACTCCCCAAACACCTTGTTTCCCTGCAATATCGCAGTGATTTTTTCCATTGCAGTAGCAAATTCAGTGGCGAAGGCAACAGGGGACGGGGGGGAGGGATGCAAAAACAGCTAGAAGGGTTGCAAGGTGCGTGCAGCCTGTGTGTCGTCCACCCTGGTTTTAAGGTGCCACACAAGACTCTTCCTTGTTCTTGTTGCAGTGGACCAAGATGCCTACCCCTCTGGAAATTGTACTGCAGTAAAGGTCAATGCCATACAAACTTCAGTTCCTTATTTAGGCTGTTTCTGCAGCCATGTCTCTGATCCCTAATAAGGATCCAGGGACCAACGTCAGCCTGATCTTGGAGACAAAGAATCCTCCTTGTTCCAGCACTGCAGTTGCATGCCTGGCTCCTGCTCTGGGAGCAGACGGGTGAATGAAGAATGTCTGGAGAATTTTAGTTTTGTGTTTTGAGCCATACGACGGGTTGGTTCCAGAGTTGGCTTCTGCCAGCAGGAACGTTTCCTGAGTGGAGTGGCGCTCGGGATGCTCTTGCTGGTGGGAAGGGGTGTGTGTGCAGGCAATTTTTGCCAATTCCCCTCTCCCCTGCATCTTCTACTTCAAGCTCCCATGCTGTTCTGGTGGGTTTCCCATCCTCTGGCACAGATTTTCAGGGGGCTGCATGCAGGGGGAAGCCATGGAAATCACTCCCTCCCCCATTCTGCCAGCAGAAATACTCCGCTGGATCAGAAGCCTTCTGCAGATGGCAGACTCCCTTCTGTTCACAGGAGGCAAATTCTGGATTCATCCCAGTCTCTGTATTTTCTGTTCCAAAATGTACATGTTTACGGATGGCACAGGCAAAGGCGTACTTTCGGCCAGATCCCTTAGGTGATTAGGTGGGCTTAGGATGAGTCGTTCCACCAATGTGTCAGGACAACTATTTCTGTAAATAACTGACTTCCAGTGTATGAGATTTTTTTGGGTAGGTGGGTGGTGGTCTTTAATTTTATTTATTTATTATATTTATATCCCGCCTTATTTCCTGCAAGGAACCCAAGGTGGCTTACGGAATCTATTTTCACATTACAATGCTAAATCAGCATTTGGAACACCTCTGTTTTCTCATAAGGTGTTAAAACGAGCTAGAGTGCCTGTCCATAAGGTGAGGGTGGGTGGTGTTCCGACTTCAGTCTACACACACGCACGCACGCACGCTCCCTCCCTCCCTCCCTCCCTCCCTCCCTCTCCAGCTCCCCCCCTCTCCAGCTCCCCCGCCAAGCTGAACTGGCAACCTTCTGTCTCTTCTCCCCCCTCCCCGACTTCACTCCCCTGCAAGGCCTTGACTACCCATCTCTTAGCTGCACGAAGCATGACCAAGACACTTTGATTATCTGTTGGTTGGTGGGGATTGCTTCTTCCAATCACTCTTATGGTGTAAATGGTAATGTGGGGGCTTGAGCACATTACCCCCACCCCACCCCACTACAGATGCAGGATTTGGATTCTTGAGAGTGGGGTGGGGGGGTGAGTAAGAAAAAGTGGAGAGGGGAGGAACAGGGGAAGTGACAGCCCATTGTAGGGGCAATTGGCTTCTTTGAGCCGGAGAGGCCTGCTTGTGAGTAGAGGGAAGTGAGGCAGGAAATGAGCATGGCCAGAGAGCCACATATAAAAGGCAGAGGAAGGAGCTGTCCCTGGTCAGAAAGATAGAAGTTTTAGAGGAGAAGGAAAAGGGTGGGAACATAACTGCCTTCTCTGTGGCTGAGGCTAATGGAGCTGAAGGCTTGCCCCCCCCCCCCTTACTCAGCAGTGGGAATATAAACAGGCCTGGGGGGCAGAGGTGGCCGCAGTTCTAGGAGTATTCCTCTTTTGCTCCTGTTAAATTAAATCTGCGTTTCTAATAACCTCTGGTGTTTCGGTCACAGACGTGACTTGTGAGAGGGGACACTTAATATAGGAAACAGCCCTAAGTTTAAACCTCTTGTTGATTAAGGATTCTGATAATGGCCAATTATACTCCCTTTAATAATCTCCTCCTCACTGGAGTGTCGGAGGTGGGATGCTGAGGCACAGTTCTGGCAGCTTCTCCTTACCCATGCTTCTGCTTGTGTCTTGCTTGCTCAGAATAACCTTCCAGCCAAACTGAGGGTATTTGTGTACTGGGACACAGGATTGCCCTGTGGGAAAGTTGATGTTTTGGGCAGACTTGGGAAACGCTGTCTGGCTTTGATCAAACTGTGATCAAACTTGGCTTCTTTAGGAAGCATTACTTGTCTCTTGTCTGAATCATTGGATTTAAAAGCGCACACCCTGCTCTGAGTCTGGGACTTAAGACGGCAGCGATAATGTCTGATGTGTATTGTAGCATGCGGGTAATTCTTTCAGTATCTGTTTAAATGGTAAACTGTGGGACAGGTCATTTCTCAGCAGAAGCAACAGGAAAGGTACTGCAAACTTGGGTGTTTTGAGGAGGGGCTGCAGAGCAAAGCAGAGCCCCAGGACAGGATGTCACGGTGTGCCTGGTGTGTGCCAAACCTCCATATTGCAACAAAGCACCTGGTATCTTGCCTCTTCTGTGGGCCTTCTCATTGGTGCAGCTCTTCCTCCCCCCCCCCTTCTGTGTACCTTTCTGACCCTTCTGATCTCGCTGCATCATTTCCCCCTGCAAATCTGAGCCTAGCTTGAAACTGAGCAAAGGAACTAATATTGCTGAAGCTTATTTGGGATTCTCACTAATTTGTAAAGCGGCATTCAAAATGTGACCAGAAGAGTAATAGGGTGAGCGACTTAAATCCCAATATAGCTGCTAATCCCGTTTAATACTCTAAAGCTTTACAGACCTGTTCCACTTTGCAGTTAGTCTCATGCTTGGTAGGATACATAAGGAACGAACTACGAAGATGCAGCGTTGGCAGGTATCCTGTTTTAAGTTTTTTGAATAGCTTGTTTAGAAAAACGGTGTGTGGGGGCTGTTTGTTGTTAAATAAGTAAAAGACTTGTACCTCTGCTAGGGTATGTTGCCAGAGTTGTATGGCAATGCTTTTAAATATTAACATGGGTTCTGTAAAACAAACAAACATGCCTTTAATGATTTTAATTAATGGTCCAAGCTAGAATTCCTGCAAGTGTATGATCAAATTTGATAAATGGCTGAAAAGAAACCTAATTTCTGGCTGGTATGTTGAGGAAGGCAGTAATTGAAATGCTACCAGCAAATGCTCAAATGCTCATAAAGATGCATATCAAGGTGGCAAGTTGTTCTCTGAAAGATAATCCTTGGTTTCTGAAACAGCCTGCTAATTGGTCCCCTTCCTTGTCCTGGGAAACAGATGGGAAACACTGAAGCATTTGGCTATAACAATCTCATATGGCTTTTCTACCCTTTCTTGAGGCTGCTTGCTAGTAGGTGGATTTTGTTCCCTTTGTGTAGAATGTTGAGACCAAAAGGCTTGGTTCTAACTCTCTCTTTAGGCTGTCTCCCTTTCTTCCATATAAGGCCATCCTGTTTTATCACTTCCTGCTTCAGCTCCTTCCCCACCCCACCTCCTGCCCGCCCTTCCCTAGCCTGGATCCAAGCTTTCTCCATGTGGCACAGTTGTAACTATTCACAGCTGTCTGAAACAGCAGATAGCTCAAGATTGGGGCTGAGCGCTTTAAACTTCCTTTCTTTGGAAAAGGAAGCACTCTGTGGCTTTATCAGGCAGCTTTAATAACCGGTGTTAACTTCTTCATTTTTTTAGAACACAGACAATCTTCCCCCTCATTTTAAAAGGGGGACCCTCAGCGTCCTAAAGAAGAAGTGGGAGAATCCGGTATTGGGGACAGAGACTCGGAAGGAAACGCTACGAAGCAGCTGTGCTGAGGTTAGGCACAAGGCTGTCAGCCCTGGTGGTGGAACTGAAAGCAGCTCTGCTTCTCTGGCTGAAATTGACAAAACCTCAGGGATTGGTCCCAGAACGCGACTCCATTCCTCTTCCGGAGTGATTGGCCAGTTCAGATATCCCAGTGTTGACAGCGAAGAGGCTAAAACCCATTCACCTGAGAGTGGGAAAATGGAAAATTGTCTTAGAGAATCCAGAAAAGAAGTAGGAAAACCTGAGGCCAATGAAAACCCAGATTCTTCAGGGAAAATAGAGAAATGTAGCGTTCCTCTGAGCAGGCTAAAGATGATGTTTGAGAGGGGGGATGCAACCCAGACAAAGGTAAGGAATTGATTACTTCAGCTATCCTTGGCTGTTTGGGGGGGGGGATCTCGACCAAGGGGTGACTCTGGACTAACAAACAGCACAAGCGGTGATCTTATTCTTCCTGTTGTAAAATGTATCTCATGGCTCATGCCCAAGGGAGATGAGTGTGTGCTGCAGAATGCAATTTTCCTAGATACCGCTAACTCTGCTGGAACAGGAAATTGAGTTAGCAGAATTTAAGCTGGCTGCTGGTGTGTTGGCTCCAACCAAGCCCCCAAAATAGTTGTGACCCGCACATGCTGCATTTTTTAAAAGAAGAAATTGGTGTGTGCATGCATGTTTGCAATTTGCAGTGAAGCTGTTGAATTTTCTTTGGGTCTGGTACAGCTGAAGAAGAATCTAGTTAACAAATGAAGCTGAAACTTTGCTATCCTTCCCTATGTGCATTTTGGCAAATGCTTCTTGTCTGCTGCTAAACCTTCTCACAGGAAAAATGTGTGAAGATAGCCTGAAAGTGCCTGCCTTCACTAGTTTTGACTTGCAAATTCACAGGCCTTGCATTTTCCTACAACTGCTCATGAAATTTGATCCTGCATGTGGACTGCAGACTGTGTCCCCAGGGAAAATTGCGTAACTAGAAAATGAGTTTCATATGGCAGTGACTTAAAACACAGTCTGGTTTACTTTTTCCAGCTTTCTCAGAGTTTCCTTCATTTTAGTCCCTTGTATGTGTGTTGAGTATATGCTAGATTATAAACAGGTACGGCTTTATACATCAAATACTTTTGGGTTAAGATGTGGCGGGGGTGGGTGGGCTGTAAAATCTTTTTGAGTCAAGCGAAATGTCATAAAATTGCCATTTAAAACTATTCTCTCTCAGGAACAGTTTGGCTTATCTTGATTGTACAGACTCTTAATCTGCTGACTGAGCTGTTCCATCAGTTCTGAAAATGACGTTCACTGGGGAAATAGCCGGGTGTGACTGTGCAGTTCTCTTCCCAGGCACTGGGCACTGAGTCTATTGAGAAATTATGAAGTCACCCCAAGCATGATAAAAGGCATTGTTTTTAAGGTGATTGATCCACTTAGTGCAGATGTGCCATTGTCATCCCAGATTCCAGGAAACAAAGTAAAGTAGATTATCCGTGATTGTGTTGAATGTGCAAACCTTCAAGTTGCAGAAATCCTTTTTTGAGTTGTAGCATTGCAACAGAATCTGGCCCAGTGATCAAATAAAGTTATGATCAAATAAAGTTTCCCTGTGAAAGGGTAGCTGTCTAGGAATAGTCTTGAAGCAAGCTGGACAACATGGGCTGCAGTGGGGAGACGGCACGTATATTGTGTGAGCATTAGCCCCTCCTCCATTTTGAGTTTGTATTTATTCTCATCCCAGTTTCTCAAGTGAAAAGCACAGGAAGTGCTTTTTGAAACCCTATTATAAATTATCTGCATCTTAGAAGATGTCAGATTCTAATAGTCATGCAACACTGGGGAGGTGCACAATGCTATGCCAGAGTAGGAAATGTATTGGAGCAACAGTCAGCACAGTTTTGTTTTTGGTAAGTGTTCCAGGTCCCTTTTCCTCTCCTTGCTTGAATGTCTTGCAATTTTATATAAAGGCTTGTAATATCTTCTCATGGGCCTAAATACAGTAATGTCATAGTGGAAGACCGACAACCTGGTCTTCTGCGCGGGTTCAATGCTAAGGGGGTAACGAGTCTTGGGGCGGGCCTTCTCCGAGGTCCCCAGCGCCTCACCCTTAGCCCAGAACAAAGGGATAACTTATAGCCACAAAAGTATCTTATAGAAAACAAGTTTATTTACAAAATTACCTTCACAAACTCAGACCCACGCCAGCAATACAGCTTATCAGTACGGTACAAAGTAGCAAGCAAGAAGTCTCAAGGTCACCGTGATTTCAGGGCTCTCAGCTAGTTAGTTCAGCTCGGGTCCCGGCAGGGGCCCGGTCAACCGCACGCAGCTAGCTGGGTTCCCGGCGGAGGCCCGGTCTACCCAAGCGGCTACCTGGGTTCCCGGCGGAGGCTCGGTCTACCCAAGCGGCTTGTGAGTGATTTCAGCTTGGTTTCCCGGGGGTCTGGTCAACCGCACGCGGCTAGCTGGGTTCCCGGCGGAGGCCCGGTCTACCCAAGCGGCTAGCTGGGTTCCCGGCGGAGGCCCAGTCTACCCAAGCGGCTTGTGAGTGATTTCAGCTTGGTTTCCCGGGGGTCCGGTCAACCCAAGCGGCCAGTGATTCCAGCTAGCTGGAGCGCGCTGGGTGCTGCTACCCGGGGTTGCCGATCCTTCGTTCCCTTACCCCAGGCATGGCAAGATTGCACATCAGGTTCCCTTGCGCAGGGTGTTTTATACCTTGGTGTTTCAGGTAGCCCCTCCCTCCGTGATCAGGTGGGTTGACACCCTCCCTGAGGGGCGGCCTTTTGGATCAGGTGGGGTGACGCCCTCCCCCTGTGGGATGGGGTCCCTTTGAAGCCACTTGCTTAATGGTCCCATCCTATGGTGTTGAGTGGCCATTTCTTAGGGGTGCTGAAGTGTCTGCTCTGGAGAGGTATTCAAGTCTTATGTAGATGGGGCTGATATACGAGAGCATTGACAAACCTGGTGATGCTTCCTGCCTTCCCCCCTGGGGTGATTCTATGCAGATGTTGTTTGTCCCCTCTGGCATCTGTGGAGACTGGCTGTCTCCCCCCCCCCCCGCCCCCAGGTCTCCTTCCCCCCTCCTTGGTGAGTGTGTGTGTGTCAGGCAGGGGGCTTAGGTTGGCTTTCTCCACAGTCATGTACAGAGCTTACTTTGTTGAAAGAGTTTTGTCAAAGAGTCTATAAATGTCAGATCAGGACTGGAATAAGGTGGGCAATACAACTCTCAATTATTTATTGCCAACCATTGTCTGGCAATTATGTGCCATATACCAGGGGTGGCCAGTCGTGTCAGATGGTGTCATAGTACACATGCAGCCCACTGTAAATTAGGTTGGGTTGACCTCTGGTTTACTGAGCTGGGAGCAGGTGGCAGCATCACAGAGGCGCAGAGGTCTAGGCCTGACTCTGTGCCAGGGGTGGGGAAACTTTTTCAATCCAACAGCTGAATTCCAATCTGGCAAAGGAAGGTCTTGGAGGCGATCTTCCATCTGTAGGCTGGGGCCAAAGGCAGAGTGGGTGGGCCCAAAATATAGTTCTTACTGATTTTAAGCCTACCCAGAAGTAAGCAGGACAGGCCTGGGGAAGAAGCTGGCAGGCTGGGTAGTGAATCCCCACAGGCCATATTTTGCCTGCGGGATGGAGGTTTCCCATGCCTGCTCTATGCCATAGTCAGGGACATTGGTCTTCCAGCCCTTCTTTTATGTGCTCTAATCCCCTGCTGCCTGTGCTACACGTGGCATCCATGGTTGGGTAGCCCATGTACTCTGCAGAACATTAGTGAAGCAGTCAAAACAAATCGCAGGATAGAACATGGAGTGAGAGAATGGAGTAGCGAGGATGGAATAGAGGAGAATCAAGATGGCAGTAGATGTGCAGGTAGGAGAAGAATACAGGAAGCTGCTTTATACAGGTCAGACTTGGTCCATTTAGTCCTGTATTGTCTGCTTTGCCAGGCAGTGGCTCTTTGGGGTCTCGGCAATGGTCTTGCCTAGCACCTGCTGCTGGATCCTTTTAACTGGAGAGGGCAGGAATTGAACCTGGGGCTTTTGGATCCTTCCCTTCCAGGTAAATGCAAGTGCTGGATTTGGGAGATACCTTGAAATAGATTTTGAGGAACAGGAATTAGCTTGGCAGTGTAGCAGAAGGCACAGAGGCAAGGTTAGGGGCAGTGGTCAGATATGTTCTAGAGGGGGAACTTCATGCAGTTTGCTGATTGGGATTGTCCAAGAGCTATAAAATGGTTATTGGGCAACAGCAAGTATAAAAACGCTTTGGCTTCGACTTTTAGAAGACAGCAAACATAGAACCTGTTGCTTTCAAAGCTGTTATTGTTACTTGGAATAATTCAATAAAACGATAGCGGATTAAAAAAACATACATACTGTATTTCAGACACAAGTTGTTTCCCCCCTGCCCCTAACCGGAACCAAATGAGTGCTAGAAGTTAGTATACCTAGCAAGGTATCCGGCTGGTAAGTGCAGAAATTTTACCACCTAAACATAATGGGGTGGATCCAGAGATTGACCAGTGGAACTCTGCTCATGCAAAGGGATTTTCCTGGCCCCTCTGTCGGGCAGTGAGATGGGGAAATTGGGAGAATTTCGTGGGGCTGCCTTCTGCAAGTACCTTTTTGCTCACACAGGACATTTCTGGATCCAGCATTTTTGGATTTTAAATAATTGTATTATTTCAGCTGCCTATTAAAGATCGAAACAAAAGAAGATGGTAAACTATATTATTTTCTAACCCATATGATACAGTAGTGTTATTCTTTTGTTTCACAAGGACTTGTTTGAGAGCATAAACTGTGTGGTCTATGCTCGGAGGGATGATCACTGAAGAATCAATTGACTTGAGGCAAGGTGAATTTCATAGATTTCATATATAGAGTTGGAAGGAGCCTACAAGGCTATCGAGTCCAACCCCCTGCTCAATGCAGGAAACTAGAGGAGGGGTCTCCCATCCAAGTAACAACCAGGCCTGACCCTGCTTAACTTTCCACGCTCAGACAAGCTGAGCCAGCATGAGCCACAATTGTTTGGCAAAAAGCAAGTTCTAATAGTAGATACGCCTTGCTTAATAACATCTCATGTTTAACATCTGGTTTAATGCTTTCTCAGACATCTCATGCCTCCAGTATGGGCATTCACCAGAGTATTACATGAGTGCCACTTTATGTCATCCACACTATAGAACGTATGTGTGGGGAAGGAAGCATGGTTATAGGCCAATGTGGTGTCCATTCCTTCTGACTTCCCATCCACTTTTTAAATTATTACTTAGATAATATCCGATGTTACAGTTAAAGTCCATATAGCTCTGAATAGGATTAGCACTTGGGGTCCAATCTGCAGTTTTTCATATTTTTCTCTACCTTCTTATATTTTGCTATGTCACTGCCAGTTGGTTCCAAGGTATACATTGTGATAGTTCATTGCATTTTTAAATATTTTTTTCCCCAATTCCCTAATGCACTTGTATATGGCCTTTGCGATGTGCCACCATGTATTTTATTCTGGGGATTAAGTTAGGTGTTCTTAGACACTACAGCTAGAGAGGGTTGCCAAATATACAGAAAGGCCATACGGTATTAAACTCTGAGTATGGCTTGCTTAGAGGAGGTTAGGAAGTGTTAAGGCATGAGTGTGGGAGTGTTCTCACCTGCATACCATGGAAGAATATTGCTCTGCAAATATGGTGCACGGGGGGGATGTTCGCTAATGCCAGTGAGTGCCTTATCCCTATCACTTTGCAAGTTGGCAGAAATCCATTTTGGCTGACTTCAGGCATGGAGTGGACTGATCCTCAGGGATGATGAAGCAAGAGATGCTGAAAAAGCTGCAAGCTTTGTTTGTTGTTTTCAGGGACTGACTCTATGAGGATTTCAGCCAATAAGCTGAGGGCGGATCACTGTCAAGAGTATAACTTAGGTGCTGGAGATCTTGAGCAGTGGCTAGGGAGCTTTCCAAGGACTCTGTAGCTCTGTACACTGGAACCAACGGAGTGCTGGAAGTCAGGAAAATGGCTTAATTCTTTTTGGGCGGGGTGGGGGGGCATCCTGATTTGTGGTAGCTAGTCTGCTTTCAGGCTAAATTAGTTTATTTCTCTCTCTTTAAAAACAAAAGAAAACAACACTTCCAGTTGGTCAAATTAACCCCAAGAGAGGGTTTCATAGATTTCATAGATCTGATAGAGTTGGAAGGAGCCTACAAGGCTATCGAGTCCAACCCCCTGCTCAATGCAGGAAACTAGAGGAGGGGTCTCCCATCCAAGTAATAACCAGGCTTGACCCTGCTTAGCTTTCCACGCTCAGACAAGCTGAGCCAGCATGAGCCACAGGCCTGTTAATTAATGGAGTTCAGACTAACTGCTTAAATTGATTTATGTTCCAGTCACGTGCAGCAGATCTGTAACAATTGAACATAAGAAGAGCCGTGCTGGATCAGACTAAGGTCCATCTAGTCTAGCATTTTGTTTCCACAGTGGCCAACCAGCTGCCCACGGGGAAACCCACAAGCAGGACATGAGTGCAACCGCATCCTCCCACCCATGTTTCCCAGCAACTGGTGTTTGCTGGGGCACTGGGAGGCCCTAGCTTTCCACAAAAAGGATGCTCCTGACTTGCCAAGTCACGAGAATGCGATGTCTGAGCGTGTACAATATATGTGGACAAACAGGTAACACCTCTTTGGAAGCAGACTTTTTTTTGGTCAAGATGCTGGAACGCGGAAGAGAACACACTGTATAATTCCACCAACTCCCAGTGTGCTTTCTGCAGAGTGGACTTGAGCAGTTGATGCAAATGTATTGCAGGAAGGCTTGTTCTACTTCATTATGACAAACCTGAGTTCTTGTGACTGTTGTCTTGAGAGCCATACATTGTTAGCTGAAGAGTTTATGCTCGAAGGATGTGGCCAAGGACTGGCTCTACTATTCCCCCCAAATTTTGAGCTCTAAGTCACTGAGGCCTGTGTTGGAGTAGAATGCCATTAACATATGCCTCCCCCATTACTCTCTGGGAGCCCCCTAACCTTGGATGAATTCCATTCGTACTTGTAAAATGTGACACTCAGAAGTACCTTCAAACTGGTCTGGCACGTATGATGGAGAGTTACAAATACAATTTGTAAAAGTACCTTAAATAATATCTGTATCCCTGTTTGGTTGGAACAGGGAAATGGTCATGATCTCTCTGAGGTTAAAGCAGCTTGTGCCTTGAGGTAGACTGGCCATGGCTCATGTACTTCACCATTGTAAAGAGATGACTGCTTGGTAATTATTTTAACCTTACAAACAAAATCAGTCCATGCAGCCTGGGAGGCGTTCTCTAAAGGAAGGCATATTTGTGGCAGCTCAGATTTGACACAAAATGGATAGTCTGGCTCAGAAGGGTGACTTCCTTTCTGGAGCGCAGGTTGGCCCTGTGCTTTTTTTTTTTTTTAACAGCCGTGTGAAAAGTAGAAGTTGACATCTGTAACTTTCCTGGCTTTTGAGGTGGAGTGATGGGAGAAAGTTGCTCCTACTGAAGTTCTGCCTGTTGCATTGCTGTGGGAGGCACAGGAGCTTTGCTAGAGGGAAAAAGGGGTCCAGCTTGTGTACCCTTTTCTTTTTCCCTCCCCTTCTCTCTCCCCCATTCCCTGAATCTCACAAAAGGCTAGGCGGCTTCAGCGTGGTCTGATCTACCTTATTGGATTGTACCATTAGTTAATCAGGAGACGTCTTTTATTTATTGTACTTATAGCCTGCTCTTATGGGAAGCTGAAAGCAGCTTACATGGGGCACCCAGGCTGCCTCCTGTCCTAGAGGTAACCAAGCTGAGATCTACATACTTTTTAACAATGTAATGTTATACCCTCACAGACAGTTATCTGGGTTGGCAGTGTTGCTAAAAACAAAACCCCACAACCACTCAGAGGCCAACCTCGATGTGACAGGAGTTGTGTGTATCTCTTTCCCTGATGGTTCCTTTGGTTAATAAAAAGCAAGCTTAAACCTGCTTAAGCTTTTAGCAGGGCCGGTGCTACCATTAGGCCAACTAGGCGGCTGCCTAGGGCGCTGGGCTAAAGGAGGCGCCAGAAATGCCTTGGGGGGAAAAAAATACATCACTATTTTACCAAGTTTGTTTTACCAATCATGTCCTGTGGCGGGGAAGGGAAGGCGAAAGAAGCGCACCCCTCCCTCTCTCTCCTCTCTCCTCCAGCTCGTTACCAGGAACAGCAGCAGGCAGGCTCCTCCTCACAACCAGCATCAAAAGAGGCAGAGAAGGCTACAGACTGGAGGAGGGGAGGCGGGCAGGGGCCAATGATGGGAGGCTGGTGGGCGGCTGGAAGGATGCACCTCCTTCGCCTTCCCTCTCAAGGATGCACCTGCAAACACCTCATTCGCCTTCCCTCCCTCGCGTGAGCCTCAGGTTCCTCAGCTCAAGGTCCCCTGAAAGCAGTTATTTCCAGCAACCAGGGAGGGAGGGAAAGGTATTTTAAGCTAGCTGGGGCTCCAATGTTTTAATTATTTACCATGCTTTTCTGTGTTTTGGTTTTAAATGGTTTTAGGATGCAATCCTATGCGTGTTTGGAGGGGGGGGGAATCCTACAACTCCCAGCATTCCCCAGCCAGCCATGCGCAATCCTATGCACGTTGAGGTAGAAAAAAGCCCCACAACTCCCAGCGTTCCAACAGCCAGCCATGCTGGCTGGTGAATGCTGGGAGTTGCGGGGCTTTTTTCTGCCTCAACGTGTTTAGGATTGAGCCCTGAGCTGTTGATGTTTTCTTTACTGTACTTTGAATATTGTTGTCTGCCTTGAGCACTAGGCTGGTAAAGGGAAAGACAGGATAATATACATTATTCTGATAAAGAAATATTGCAACAAAGTGATAGAGGAGGGGAAGTAGCAAGTTTCGTAAATCCCCTCCTAAATTTGAACCAGATGATCCACGGGCTCTCTCTTTGCTATGTTTCTACTACATGCATCCCCCCCCCCTGCAACCCAGAAGGTGTACGAGTCAAACCGGTGTCTCTGCACCTCCACCCTGCGAGGTAGGACAGGCTGCAAGACGCCCTTTTGTCTCTATTCCTCACAGGTAGCGCCACCACACCTCTCTCACATCCTTTTTTCATATCCCTTGTGCTGCTTGCAGGAGGAGACAGGCTTTTACATATATATGGAGTAGGAGAAGGCCCTTGGGAGTTCCTGGCATAGCTGGGCTGATGTTGCCTCTTTGCTTTCCTCGTGAACACAAAGGAAAAGTCTCAAAGTCCACAAAGTTTTTCTATGGGGCTCAGCAGTTCCCAGGGAGGGAAATTTATTTCATAATGGGCATAGGGCTGGAGGGAGGGAGGGCTCAAGTGGGAAGGGGGGGGGCGCTAAATATCTGATCTTGCCTAGGGCACCAAATTGCCTTGCACCGGGCCTGGCTTTTAGTAGTAAAATATCAGGAAAGGGTTAAGCAGCCACTCCCAAGAGCTTTTCATCCCCCCCCTTCTATTACAGTTGCTTTTTGTTAACAAAGGAAAAGGGTGGGGGTGAGGAGTGAAGAAACATGGAACCCTGTTTCATAGCTAGTTTGGCCCTCCAAACATTCAGCTGACTCGAATTAGTTGGTCATAGCTGGTGCTCCTGCTATTCATCTACCCTTTCTACTTTGTGTTTGTGGCAATGATAGCTTTAGTACCTAAATTAAGTCTTTCTGTTGCTCTAATTATCTGCAGGCGCGTGCGCACAAACATGCACACACACAGACACAGACACACACACACACACACACACACACACAAAATGACTTGTTTTTTTCCTTTCTGTTCTAAACTTCCTGTAAGAGCTATCCACTTCTTTGGAATTCCTAGGTTCTAATGAACCTGATCTGTAGCTTCTGCAAGCAGGGCACACAATGTGGCTTCCTTCGCAGGCTCTACCCATGACCTGGAGCCATTACATTCAGAACTTTTGTCTTTTAATCGTCATGCCTCACTAAGAACCATGACTTCTGCTGCTTTACAATGCTGAGATTTCCTGGAACTTGAGCACTGACCTAAAATTCTATTGACAAAATCTTCTCATGTTAGAGTTTGGGAAAATGTTGGCCAAAATGAATTCCTATCTCCTGACAGCAAGTTGGGAGTTGTGGAAAGAAGAGGAGGAGGAGGGTGATGTTGCTCCTAAGGAACTTGAGCAACCTTTAGCTTTCATTGTGCAAGCTTCTGTTGTTTTTTAAACAAGATTTGAGTGGATCTGCCTTCTAACGGTCTGCAACTTAAAAAAAAAATGTATGCATATTGCTAAAATGTGTGTATTTTGATCAAGTGTCCCATCTTTAATTTTTCCCTATTTCCCATTAAATGATTATTCCAAATTCAGAATTGCTTTTAAAAAAATTGCAACCTTGACTTGCAGCCCTCACTGATTACTTAGCTCAAGGCTTTTGTTGATATAGTCTGATTTGAAAGCATACAGTTAGGTACCCAGCAATTGTTTCATCTGAATAGTGAGCTGGCTCCTAGGTTTGACAGAGTCCTCCGGAATTTTAAGAGACCCATCAGTTTACTGGGATGAGAGTCTACTTCATTAGACGTATGCTGTGGGTAGAGAAAGTGGTGATGGGGAGTGGACACAATTATATTTCTTACACATGGATTACAATAAAGTGGTGGAAAAGAGAGAAAAATTCACATGTTATGTGTCTCATAGTATGTAATTTGCTTTTCCTAGAGCAGGGGTAGCAAACCTTCTGTATTCTTATGAGGGGGGCATGTTCTCTAGAGCAGGGATGGGGAACCTCTGGTTCATGGGGGGTTCTCCATCTGGTCTGGCAGCTTTTTACTTTGGCCCTGCCCCTTCTTCCATGGAGGGGAAAACTCTTATCTCTGACTAGGAGCTGATCTGAGATAAGAGCTTTTCCCTGTTGGGCTGAGGGTGGCAGGGCCAGGGGAGGAAACTGCTGAGTGATTCAGACCTGCTTCCTTTTGAATCTTATCCTGCAGAGGCTTGCCCTGCTTACTTCTGATTAGACATGCTGCTCATGCTTACTTCTGAGTAAGCATGCATATTTTTTTGGCATGCTATTTGAAAGTACTGCTGAGTGATTCAGTCTTGCTTACTTCTGAGTAAACATGCTTCCTACTATAAATTGGTAACAATGGGATTTGGGAGTGAGTTGGATTTTTCAGCCCCATCCACTTTTGCTGGTAGTCTTGCCCACCATTGGAATGTAGCCTGAGAGATCTTTTCCGAATGGAATCCTGCCCTTGGGCTGAAAAATGTTCCCTGCTCCTGCTCTAGAGAATAATCAACCTGATTTTCTAAACAAGTTGATGCCACCTAGCAACATGTGGCTGGAATACTGCATATGAAACTGAAAGATTTCATAGATTTCATAGATCATAGAGTTGGAAGGAGCCTACAAGGCTATCGAGTCCAACCCCCTGCTCAATGCAGGAAACTAGAGGAGGGGTCTCCCATCCAAGTAACAACCAGGCCTGACCCTGCTTAGCTTCCCACGCTCAGACAAGCTGAGCCAGCGTAAGCTGTGCAATTGGTTTTCTTTAGGCAAAACTATTACTCTCTTGTTACATCCTGATTTAAACATTTTTACAGTTGCCTAAAGGCCAGATGAAATTGCCAGATGTTACGTTAGTTGAGTGTCAAAACAGAATTATGGAGTGATATTTTGGGCACCAGCTGGGAATGATCATTCTGTAGGAAGAAGGATCTATAATGCTGGGCTTAAACAATGTGGTAGTGCCCAGTTAGTGATAGACTTCAGTGCTGCAGCTTCTCCTTGGACATTCCCTCAATAAAGATAGAAACCAGGGGGGAAACGGTTCCATCCCCCCCCCCTTCAAATGTCTGATTTGTGCCCCTTTCCTTTACATAAATCTGTGTTGGTTCGCAAAAGGTAACCCATTGCTGGCTTCTTGTGTAAAAAGGGAGTGTGCAGCAGCACAGTCTAATTCAGCCTTCCCCAACCTGGTACCTTCCAGATGTGTTGGACTGCAACTCCCATAATTTCCAGCCAGCATGACTGGGAATTATGGGAGTTGCAATCAGTGCTTTTTTTCTGGAGAAAAGGGTACCGGAACTCTTGGATTACATTTCCTCGGGAGTAGATGGTGATTAAATTGTAATGCAATTAATAGAAGAAAAGGTGCTGGAACTCAGTTCCGGTGAGTTCCACCAGAAAAAAAGCCCTGGTTGCAATCTAACACCAGGGCCGGCATCAAAGGTAAGCATGGTTGGGCACCTGCTGAGGGCCTACACCCCAGCAGGGGCTGAATGACAAGAGCCCCCTGGAGTTGCTCCTCTTGTTCACCGTTGTAACCTTAAAAAAAAATAAATCTTTACAGTAATACCTTGGATTGCAAGTAACTTGGTTTGAGAGCGTTTTGCAAGACAAGCAAATTTTTAAATATTTATTTAATTTTTTAAAACTTGATATACAAGTGACGTCTTGCAATACAAGTACTGTAGTACGGCTTAAATTGAAAATCTCTGTACAAATTTTTTTGGGGGGGATTTCGTTTTGATATAAGGGTGTTTTGGATTACAAGCACGTTTCCGGAATGAATTATGCTCTCAATCCAAGGCATGACTGTATCTGCAATACTGAAAATGGTAAAAAATCATCATCCAAACCTATTAGTTGGTCTAAATTATAAATTCAATTATTAGCCTATCTCTTCCACATAAAAGGTTGTCCCTCTATTTTCAAAACTGGATTCTCTCATAAAGTTAATTTAACTTGAGAGTATGGATCAAACTGCAGCTGATGAGCCATTGCATTCCAGTTCTCTCTCGCTGCTGAAATTGTTTGTAGAACCATTCTTTTCTTTTTAGAAACTGCCTTCTTGCTCACTTGCTTTCTGTCTGTCAAGCAAGCAAGCAGTAGCAATGATGAGAAAGAGGATGAGGAGCAAAAGGAGCTGATGGCAGTGAGAAGATACACACTGATGGAAGGCCCCCACTGAGGGTCTCTTGCCCAGAGTTGGCCCTATATTGTCATAGGAGGAGGTCATGGAGTCAACAGGAATATACAAAATTAACTGTGGAATCTGCATGTTCATATGATTACAGTGCACACCACACCTTCAACAGAAGAAAAGGTCTTGTCCTATTTTAGACTGGTTACTGGGGGGAAACTTTGGAGATAAAGAGCTCAATCCCACCTCAAAAGAATTTTTTTAACCTGCCTCATTAAGAGATGTTGGTGGGTAGCATGTCTATGGTGAAACTGATATGAAATAAATCTGAAAAAAATTACATTGACATGAATCTTAAGGTGTCCTATCAAGCAGTATCTGAAATTGCACTGGACGCTGATGATATTAGCTGTACATATTATGTAACATGTTTTATTGTAATTTTAACTCTTTGTAAACTGCCATGGGGACCTGCTGTAGGGCGGGATATAATATATATTTACAGCTATACAGTATATCTATATAGATATTGATATATATATAACAAAATGGAAAGCTTGATCTACTTACAACCCTGGAACCTGGTCTGGCAGCGGGGCATATCAATCTTATATATTCAGCTTTTCAAAAAAAAAAGTTAACTAGTCAATTGAGATTTCCCTCTGTGTGAAGGAGGTGGTGGTGGTTCGTTTAGTGATACCAGTATGCATGACACATTGGAGTAACATAAGTTTAAAAAGAAAGAATCAGCAGCCCCTGTCCCCGAGGAACTTATAATTAAACTCTGTTGGGTGGGGGACAACTTAGGGAGTGGGGTAGAAAAGGGAGATGCATTTGGGAACATGCACACAGTTAAGCAATACAGTAATACCTTGGATTGCAAGCATAATTCGTTCCGGAAACGTGCTTGTAATCCAAAGCAGTTGTATATCAAAGCGAAATTCCCCATAAGAAATTTGTACACATATTTTTAATTTAAACTGCAATAAAGAATGATAGTGTAAAGTCTTCATTTTTTCTTGACCATACTACAGTACTTGTATTGCAAGACGTCGCTTGTTTATCAAGTTAAAATTTATTTTAAAAATTTGCTTGTCTTGCAAAACACTTGCAGACCAAGTTACTTGCAATCCAAGGTTTTACTGTATGTGCTTTGTTTCAGGTGGGGGTGAGGCCTAAAAGGTTAAGCCAAGGGCTTCATGGGATTTGTTGAGTGCATTTGAAGGAAGAGGCAGGGAGGGTTTTCAGGGAGCAAGTTCCACCTTTGGCAGGCAGCAAGGACGAAAGGGCAGAGTTGTTTTAAGAGAGCTGGAGATCTTCAGTTAGCTCAAGGTCGTAGAACGGGGAAAGAGTGAAGGTCGCAGACAGGGCTGTTTTGGCAATATAAGGTACGGTATGTCTATTTTTTAAAAATATATAAATTAATGGATTAGCAAGTCTCTTTTATTGGGAATGACACTTGCATGCTCAAAAGTGTGATGTTTAAACCTTCTCTCTCTCTGGGTCAGGAAATAAATACATGGGTTTCTGCCTCTTTAAAATAGGTTCTTCGTGAGCAGGGCAGGGCTGTCGGTGGTAGGAGAATCTCGGAGAACAGCTTTTCTTCAGAGGAGCTTGACTTCAATTCTGGAGAAAAAAGCCTCAATGTCTCAGGTGAGCATTTACCGGTATTCAATGCCGTGTGCGTTTTTGTGCTGGGATGGCTTCTGGTTATAGTTTGGAATGTATAACATCCATCTTTTTGGCAAAGTGGAAGAGAGACTCCTACCCACTATCAGACCTTGGGACACTCAAGGACAATGCTGCAAATGTGTCCCACCATTATTATTTTTTTATGAAGCAGCCAAAAGATAAATGTCAGATACATGCTTATATAGTAAAAACCTGTGACTTTCTTTGTAATGTGCTAGAGTGATAGGTGTTTGTTTTAAAAATCATGTATACTATATGTGCTGTAGAGAGCTTCAATTGAAGGTCTCCAAGGTATGCACAGGGGTGTACATGAGATCAAAAGGGCCACTATGGCTTTCATGTAATGGGGATACCATGAGTACATATGTTGTATAGGTATTGCCTCTCCGTATTTTTGTTAAATGTCACTTGGATGGCATTATTCCCACATATACGTAAGAGTATGCTGGTGGAGGAGAAGCAATTGCAAATTATACAGCATCTTGTTAATGGAGAGCTTATTAAGTCCTTTAAAACAACAACAACAAACATCTGTACAGTACTTTGAACTGTTCAAAGCACTTCACACACATTATTTAATTGTAGATGGGGGAACTAAGACTGAGAGGGAGTGGCTTGTCTAAGGCCACCTACTGAGTCCATGGCAGAGGTGAGATTTAAGCCAGGGACTTCCTGATTGATTCCTGGTTCTTAGTCCATAATTGTTTGTTCCCTTGCTGTGTAAACTTACTAGTCAGTGATATCCTTGCTAATATTAGTTTTTCCTAGTAAGTGGAAGGAAATGCTTCTCCTGTGTTACTTGCATCATCTTCCCATCCAAAGTCAGTGCTATTTACCTGTTTCAGAGCCCTAGGTTACTGAGGGCTATGTTGCATTGTTAACACACAGGCTACAAATGACATTTGCTCATTTGCAGCCTGTGGTTCTCATTCATCTTTCCTATTGGTGCAAGTGTTGTTACCTTAAATAAACTGGTGCAATCCAAGTGGGTGGAAAAAAGGAGGAAATCTTATTATTGGAAGTGCAGAGAGGGCATGAGATTATTATGCATTGACTGTAAGCTTGATAGCCTGAAATAACAGTGCAACTAGATGGGAGTCCAGCAGTGGCACGATCCAACCTAGGTTGCACCAGATTGTATAAAATTGGGGTGATCTAAAGTGTGGTGTGTGTGGAAGGAGCTGAATCCTTCTGCTGCCTGCAACTCGCTTCCAAAGCAACTCTTTTAGATTTGTTTTTTTCTGGTGGGACTCTATGATCAGAAGTAACCACAGCAATTTGGGAGAGAGAAACTACTTTTCCCCCTCACAGAGGTTTTAGGGACAAAAGCATGAGCTGCAAAACAGTTCCATTCCCCATGCTGCACTTTTGGAATTCTCCCCATCCTCCTGCCTCAAAGGGATTAGCCATTGATCTACACCTGATATCCAGGTTTGGCCCCATTGCACCTAGTTTGGCCTTAAGTTCTCAAAGGAGGCTCTGGAATCTTTTAACATAGATGTTGCCCAGTCCTTGAGTCCTTAATTATCCTGCCTTGGTTAGGGGAGCTTTGATGCCCTTTTGCAGCCTTTCTCAGTCAAATGGCCGTTCTTCTTTCTGTCTCAAGATTTGATTTCCGTCCTCTGCAACCTGCATTGGTAACAGTAATTGTATACCTTGTTCTAGGTCATCTGGTATGCACCTCTCCAACATTCCCAGAGAAACCAGACAACAGGAGGAACCAGGAGATCCCTCGCTTGTCGGAAACATCAATCAAGGATAGGCTTGCTAAGTACCAAGCAGCTGTGTCCAAACAGGGCAGCTCTAGCAGTCATGTGGTAGGTCTCCTTTCCTGTAAGGTCATGTTTCCCCTTTTCCTTTTTTTTTTTTTTTTTTGCCAGAATGCTCTACCTGAGGAGACTGTTCTAATGACCACTAATCTTGTGTTGAAGGAAGCAGGATGTTCAGATTCTTGAGTGGTGGTAGTGGTAGGGATTTGTGTATCTGTTTTGTGTGGTGTACATTGTTTCCTTTTAAAAGCCCTGGAACCATTTTCAGACTCCGCCTTCCCCCTGCTTTTGGGATGCTGCTGTTCTCTTCCTTTGCATGTGCCTAGCACTCTGCCTCTGAGGATCTCCGTGTGCAGTAGGAGATCTGCCTTGTTAACCTGCTGGGAGCGAGGGGAAAAGCTGAGGTGCAGAAAGGTGATGTGACTTGCCCAAAGTGTTGTTGTCTCCTTTCTCTCCACTTTTCCTTGTTCATTGGCCTTGTGCTTTATGTAACCAACTTTCTTCGTCTTCTCTACCTCTCCTCATCTCTAATCCATCCATCCATAACAATGTTGTTTATTCACACTGAAATTCTAGACCTTATCTGGACCTGCTAGACAAATATTGGAAGTGCAGGGAGGACTTGAGAGCCAGTGTGGTGTAGTGGTGAGAGTGTTGGACTGGGACTCGGGAGATTGTGGTTCTAGTCCCCACTCGGCCTTGAAGCTCACCAGGTGACTTCGGGCCAGTCACTGACTCTTAGCCTAACCTACCTCTCAGGGTTGTTGTAAGGATAAAATAGAGAGGAGGAGGAGGATTATGTAAGCCGCCTTGGGTTCCTTGCAGGAAAAAAGGTGGGGTATAAATATAATAGATAAATATTAATATTTGATCATGAGATGAGGTGGTGGTAGAGCAGGGTGGGGATCCTGTGATCCTCCAGATGTCGGACTTTGACCCCCATCTGCCCAGCCAGCGATGATGGGAGTTGTACAACAACATTTGGAGTGCTGTCCTTCCCCACAGCAGTGGTAGAGCAAATTGTTGCACAAGGAAAGAATTCGCATGGATCTCAAGCTTCCCATTGGGGTAGGTGGGAATTACATGCTGCTTTGCTCAAAATGTTCCCCAGGCTCATGGTAATTCAGCCATGCTGGGCTTTTTCTGACTTAGTGTTGGAGAAATGCTTCACTCCTTGAACTGGCAAAGTTTATTTAGAATGTGCTAGAGTAAAAATGGAGCTCCTTCAGAGGAGCTCACCCCCTGCATCTTCAGCATGAATTGCTGAAGCAAGGCCAGAGCCATGACTCAGGCAGAGATGCAGCAGGCAGCCTCCTCTTGCAGGAGGAGGAGAACTCTGCTGCATCTCTGCATCAGGATCGATGGAATGATTCTGTTGCTTTCAGTGCAGAGAATGCAGCATAATCACCTCCTCCCAGCAGGGACTGGTTGGAAGGGAGGTAAAGCTGGGTCAATAGATGATACAGAGATTCAGCAGGTAGATTCTAGGTGGATATTCCATGGGCTCACAGGAGCTTCTCATAATGAATTCTAATTCTTGCAGCGTACTGGTGTGACCCTGCAAAGAATCTGGGCATTGCTGCTCTAGGCAGGCTGATGCAGTACAATCAGATTACATATACAATATGGAAGATGGTCCAGTTTTCTACTCTCCTGTGCCCAAGGGGCCTCTGAAAATTCTTGCGTTTCGCAAGCCTGCAGTGCAAGGACCTGCCTGCGCCTTGCTGTTGGAATGCTCTTCTCTCTAACATGAGGATTTCTTCTTGTCACTTGCAGCACTTATGCTCTAGCTCAGTAATTGAAAGGAATTTAATGGCATGGGTACTTGCACCTAGTCTAACAAATCTGCTTGACTTCTTATGGCTGGTTGTTGTTCTTTTAAAAGCTTGCCTTTCCTCTGTGTCCAGTTTTCCGGCTTGCTTTCTCAAATAATAGGTGTCAGTACTTTACTGGTTTCTAGGGCATGAATTAGCCAATGGAGCTACTTCTCACATGAGCATGCCTAGACCTTAATAATGACAGAAGAGGTCAAGTATCCCAACTCAGAAGCTGTCTGAGGGTTGACGTAGTCATTGCGTTGAAATGTGTATAGCAGAAGTAATGTCCCTTTCGAAGAAAAGCCCAGCTTTGAGGGTGGATGATTTTGGAGCGGAGCAGTGGTTTGGTAGTGCCTCACATTTTGCCTGCCTGCAGCTTTCCTGATGCAGCTCCCACCTCTTTCTATGAGGTTCTGGGCACCTTTGCCTTCATGGTTACGCTAAGCATTGCTCCTGAGCATGGGTGCAAACATTGAGGGTGGCAGCAGTAGCGTCAGTTCTCAAACACTGCAGTGCAAGTGGTGGCTCCCATTTTTTCTTGGAGGAGAAATCCCAACTAGATATATTTTGTGGTGTTCAAGTAAAATATTGCAAGCAGCAGCTGGTTAAAATGGGCTGTAAGCTAAACATTTTAAAGAGATTGTAAAATGAAATTAAATATGCCACGGTCCTTTAAATACCTAAGTAGATAGATGTTCTGCTTGCTGAACCTGTATTAACAGTGTTCAGTACACAGGATGGTGATATCTCTTTAACAGCCCCCTTATTTGATATAAGACTCTTATGAAGATTCTCTTCCCCCACCAGAGTGGGGAAAGACCTTGCTGTTTCAATCTGAAGGGATGCATGCTCATTTAGTGAGTACAATGCTAATTTATGGTGAAGCTTGAACAGCTGGTTTGGGTCAGAGTTCAGTGTCTGTTTTGTGAAGGCCATTAGTAACAGTTGCTACGCAGAGTAAGTAATAAAGTAAGTAATAGATCTGGCGACTTAAGAGCTTCAGATAAAGAATTAGACGTATAGGAGCTTCAGTGAGCAAAGCCCAAGTGTCTTGTGCATCTGGGCTTCAACATTCTGCCTTTCAGAGCTGTTTTAGGGTTAGTACAGATGGCTTCCTAGCAACATCTTTTTTTCTTTCTTTTTTTGCAGGGGGGTTATAGATGTTCAGGGTTCCATAGCCCCATTTACCAGTGGTGCCTGCCCCTCCTTCCTCTGGTACATGCCCCTGTCCCACGCAATAAATGCACAGGTCCCACTCTTGAGTTTGGTGAACTGCAGAGAACTTGTGGGATGGAGACTCCCCCCCCCTTCCCACTGGGCTTCTGCAGAAGCAGTGACGACTCATTTGCACATAGCCTGATGGCAGAGGAAACATTCCTCTATTCTCCGCCAGAGGACTAGGGGGAAAGGGCAACGGAGGTTTCCTTCCCTTTTTGCTGAACCCAATGGGTGCATGGAGGGAGTCAGTGTTGCCTGCCATGATTAAGCCAAGACAAAATGTGCGCACCCCTGTAGATTTTTTCTCTTCAAATTGCATCTCTATTGTGGGAAATCAGCTTCCCCCCACAGCACTCAAGCCACAAACTGTAGTCACTGTATGACCTTTCTTTCCAGTTTCCACAGTCAGCTTTCCAGCAAAAGGTCTTTAACGTATTGAAATCCAACATGCCATTAGTGAGAAGAAACTGCTGTGCTAGTACAAGCAGAACTTTAGTTGGATTCTCCCCTTGTGCATAGTTTGGAACTTGGTTTCTGCTTGCACAGTGTCATTTGTGCTAGTGGAACAACACTGTGGGATACAACCCAGTGTTACGTTACTGTCACAGGCACCAGTTTGATAGTGCCTGTCACTGCTAACATGAGATGTAATCTCCCAGCTCATGCTTGTGTAGATCTTGTAATGCTGTTTAAAGGCTTAAAAAAAACAAAAACTTGGTAAGTTCTGTGAAGGGTGAACTGTTCCCCATTGTGATATTCAGGTACTGATGTAGCCCTTAAGTGGTGGCAGAAGAAATAGCTTGGCACTGTTACTTTCCCTGTAGCAATGTTCTGTCATTCAACAACCCATTAAAAAAAAATTATTGGTGTGTCATGGCTTTACGAGTAACAGGATGGAACATGGGAAGCTGCCTTATACTGAGTCAGCCCCTTGGTCCATCTAGCCCAGTAATGTTGACATTGACTGGCAGCAATGGCTCTCCAGAGATTCAGCCAGGAAATTTCCCCAGCCCTACCTGAAGTCACCGGGGATTGAACCTGGGGCCTTCTGTGTGCAAGGCCGTTGCTCTACCCCTGAGCCATGGACCCTCCTTTTGATTTCAGGGTGATTTCAGGCTGCTTCCATCAGCAGGGTAAAATGGTGGCATCATGCTCCAACTCACATCTGGAGTTCACATTTCCCTCTCTTTTTAATAGGGTACAAATGGGCTCTTCTCCCCTGCAGCAAGACTCCTTCCATTACATTTGTACAGTTAACGCTACTGTTACATGATTTGGGCTAGTGCCAACATCCCGCTAAAAGGAACATTCTACCTATTGCTGCTGGGGGTGTCTGTGTGTACAAATTTTAAAGGCAATTATTTGAAGAAGGGAGGGTATATTAAGGTCTACAGTAGAAGGCCTTCTACAGATGTCCCCCACCATCCGAGTTGAGGCTGGTGGCTACCACAGAGAGGGGCTATTTGGTGCTAGTGCCCCAGTTGTGGAACACTCCCTTCTGCCTGATGCATACCTTTGTTGTCATTTCAGCTCCAGGCAAATACCTTCCTGAACTTTTTAGATGCAATTTTAACCCTGCTGGCTGTTTATATGCTGCTTTTGATTTTTGCGGCTTCTTTCATTTTAATTCTTTTTCCTTTTTGTAAACCACCCTGAGGATACGATGAAAGACTGATATAAAAAAATACTTGCAATAAATATATATATAGGAGATATGTATTCTGGTTTTGGATGTCATGTGGTCTGGAAGGTGTGTGTGTGTGCATGTTTAACACACCATCTTCAGTGCTACATTCTGCTTTCATGCAGAAATCTTTTTATACAACTTTCTCAAAGAGACTCAAGCAATCCTTTCTCCCAAGGACTAAAATATACAAATGCTCAAGTGCTTTGTCATTCTATAGAATGAGATTCAAGCCAGTGAAAGCGAAGATAATAACTACAATGGTGAACAGAAGGAGAACTTGCCACCAAGCTCCGAAGATTTGTTTCCCCAGCAGGATGGGGAGAAGGTAAGAGATGGCGGTGTTGGCTGAAGATCAAAACAACTTCACTTGGAGTGGAACTGCTTGAAGAGGCACACCCGGAACACTATAAAACCACAGCATCTGGAAATGGGGTTGTATCTACTG
The DNA here is from genome assembly GCA_021292165.1 of Shinisaurus crocodilurus. Lineage (NCBI taxonomy): Eukaryota > Metazoa > Chordata > Lepidosauria > Squamata > Shinisauridae > Shinisaurus > Shinisaurus crocodilurus. The sequence goes on along the minus strand of CM037881.1, from coordinate 39,959,294 downwards.
ATGCAAATTGGTTGCAGGCTGTGTTAAGGTTCTGACTATAAGGTCATGGAAAATGGAACTGAATTTAAACCTAATGTTTAACTATAAAGCATGCTTACCAGGATTCCTACACTTTCCCTTTTTTAGCACAGACTACCTAAACCTCTCTCTTTTTAATTCTCTGGTAGTTAGGTTACTTCTGAGAAGCATCCTGTTTTGGTCTTTATCTAATGCTGTAGCTCAAGTATTATTTCTCTGTAGTAAATGATTGTGAAGTTAGGTTTGCTTGGGGAATGAGCCACTTTTCCTGTGCAGAACCCACTAAGGGTGGTGGTGGGAGGGGAATGGGTATCTCATACTTCACAGTGCTTATTTGTTGCAATGGGGTTTCTTTGTGCAGGAGACGTTTGTGGTGGATCGTGTCCTTTCACTTCTTTTGGGCAAGTCACTGAAACCTATACTTCTCTTTTCTTCCTCTTCCCTGCTACCCTATGTTAAATTGGAAGTGGAGACTCTCTTCCATAATGGGATTTTTGTTGAAAGTGGATATCCTCAGTTGGAAAGTACTAAGACTAGAGAAACTACAGTACTGTGTTTGGAGTGGCTGGATGCTGGCAAAGCCGAGTCTAGGGCTGGTCCTTACCATTAGGCAGGGTGAAACAATTGCCTTGGATGGCAGATGCTGGAGGGTAGTAGCACTGCCATCCCAGCTGTTATTTCTGAACACACTCACCCCTCTAGCTGTTCCCCTCTATTTATTTATTTTATTATACAGTATTTATAACCCGCCTTTTTTCCTGCAAGGAACCCAAGGCGGCTTACATGATCCTCCTCCTCTCCATTTTATCCTCACAACAACCCTGTGAGGTAGGTTAGGCTGAGAGTCAGTGACTGGCCCAAAGTCATCCAGTGAGTTTCATGGCTGAGCAGGGACTAGAACCCGGATCTCCTGAGTCCCAGTCCAACACTCACCACTACACCACACTGGCTCTTGGAGTATAGAGCTGTGTATGTTGCATGGCCTGTGTTGGGCCCCCTAAATTAGCCTGCTGCTTCAGGTGTAGCGGAAGATCACCTTGGGCAGCAAAATGTCTTGGGCCAGACCTGGCTGAGAAGCATCCTGCTCTTCTGTCATTTAATATGTGAGTAACACACTATGGCTGCAATCCTGTACACATCTAGGTTGCTTAACTCCCATTGAAGCTAATGGGATTTAAGCAGTCTGTATTCAGGACTGCAGCCTGTGCTTCTAGCTATACATTGACATTATGCAGGTTTTTTGGCTCATTTAGTTTGATGTTCTTTGGGCCCTAGAACTGCTCCCCCTTCAGTTTATTTAGAGGTGTGTGTGTGTGATTAAAAACTCTACTGTCACTTAAAAAAAAAAGAACTCCCATAGGAAGCAGCAGAGCTTCCTACAGTAAATGCAAGAGCTCCTTAGCCCAGCATTAAATCTTTTCCCTGCCCTATAATTTTGTCCCTGCTTTCAGTGTCATTGGAAAAGTGAAACCACATGTGAGTATTACTTACCTTGAATGGTGAAGTCCTTGATTATTAATTAAACTAGGGAATTGTTGAAGGGAAATGCATATGTGTAAGTTTCTCACATGCTGATAATTTGGGGTGATGCATATGTATTAGCCTCACTTCTGGAGAGCTTTCAGCAAGTTTCCTAGTCTTCCTTGGGCGGATCGCTGCATGCCTAGGCAACTGTTCTAAATCCTCACCTAGTTACCTCTTAGCTTGTTGGAAGCTATTCCCCTGTAAAAGGTGAGCTCACTTAAACGTCAAACACATTGGACTCAAAAGTAATTTCCTTTTTTGTTCCCTTTTTCCTACAGCTAAATGGATGGCTTGAATAAAAGTCCTCTTCCTGCTGATTTGAAAGAGTGAATAACTAAGTTTATAACCATTATTGTGGCTTTCCTCCCTGTGGTTACTAAGTGCTTGCTTGATGTGCATGAAGAGCACATGCAAGGAACTTGGATAGGATGGAGTTGTGTATGTGTGTGTGGGGGTGGGTGGGTGGGTAGAGAGAATGTGTCAGAACCTGTCTCTTTAAACATTCATGTAAAACCTCCTTGGTGGATAGGAGGTGGGTAGAAATGTTTAACAAACACGGTAGTGTGTTAGTCTGCACATCCTTTAATTTGCATGCTGAAAGCACTGCATTCTTCATGTCACACTGAGGGCTTGGGACACAAGTGCATTTTTCTGTGAGCTCTCCCTGGCGCTGTAGAATGTACTGTGGAATGTTTACAATGCTCTATTCCTTAAATGAGTCAAATGAGCACAGTGTGTTATCCCAGCTTATATGCTTCCTTATTAATTTGCACAGTTTGGTTGCTTGGAATGGAGCTTCCAGTGTAAATTAGCAAGATGCTGCTGTTAAGCTTATTATGGTGTATTAGTTCCTTAGTGTGAGCAGCCTTAAGCTGTATTTTATTTAATAGAGCAGACATCCCAAGGGAGGAAACAGCACTCTTGTGTTCTGAATCTGGCACTGTTTCCTCTATAATTGCCCCTGTATACAAACCTACACTTTTAAAAAACGAAACAAAACCCTTCCGGAACAAAGGCTGAGGACGGCCAAGAACCGAAGGCCCAATCCTACTTGGAAGAGTCCAAGTTTTCTGTACTGTCCTATCCCAGTAGAAGAACCGCCAGTATCTGCTTGATACCAGCTCATGAAGGGCTATGTGATAGCCTTTTAGCTGACACTTCCCTTGATGTGGAAATTTCCAAGTATGGACAGGATAAAAGTACAAGTGCAATAAAATAAACTAATAGTAAATGGAAATAGAGAGGTACTTATTCTAGCATTGTTAGGGGCAGCCATCTGGGAGTTTATTCATACAACTAACCTTTTGAGGTAGCAGGTGAGGAAAACCAGTGAATCGTATACTTCTTACACTCCAACTTTAGGCATGTAGGGAAGCCCTTGCTGTATACAGAGTGTCCCTCAGCAGCAGCTGTAGTTGTGGATAATCCACATAGTAATTCAATGGGGGAGCTGTACAAGTGGGTTGTTGGTAAATTGCGAGCAGTTCCAATTACCGGTAGCTATTTTTTAAACAAAGTTTTAAACACTTGACTGTAAATTTTGGAATGTACAAAATAACAGGAAGGAGATTGCACATTCTTATAGTACTTATTTTTCTGATACAGATTTCAGCAATAACAACTACAACAGAGCTAAAGCACAACAGTATCTTGACTTAACACTAGTGTAGTTGAGGCAATTTTAACTCTCTAGATTGGATAACCTTATCCAATGAAGATCTTTGTGTACCTCACTTTTTTTTAATTTTAAATATTGTGTGTGTGTGTTGCACTCTGACATAGTCAGTGATGTAGTGGTAAATTTGGAAGTGCAGGCACTCATCATGACAGTCCCCATAGCCACGCCCGCAAGGAGAGTCCAAAATTGTAGGCAGTTGTATTGAGCCATATCAACAAATTTTCTAGGATTTTTTATCTCCACCAGAAGCAGGTCTTTTATAAAGGTAGTGCGTCATAACTGCCCATTCCAGACCAAGCCACCCCCAGAATACTTTGCATTACAACCAGGAATGTTATACAGTCATGCCTTGGATTGAGAGTATAATTCGTTCCGGAAACGTGCTTGTAATCCAAAACACTCTTATATCAAAACAAAATCCCCCCCCCAAATTGTACAGAGATTTTAAATTTAAGCCGTACTACAGTATTTGTATTGCAAGATGTTGCTTGTATATCAAGTAAAAAATAAATAAATAAATATTTAAAAATTTGCTAGTCTTGCAAAACGCTCTCAAACCAAGTTACTTGCAATCCAAGGTATTACTGTATTGCTGCTGGGAAAATTCAGTTACTGTGAGGATTGCAGCTAAGCTCAGAGGGAACAGGGAAGTCAGAGGGGGATGGCAGATGACAGCAGCATTTCTGCCACTCAAGAAGGGCCAGCGCTGTGTCCCTGTGAGCCTTGTCAGCACTACACCCCTGGACATATTATTCTGAGACTAACTTAGCAATGAATGTTGGTATTAAACTATTTTGAGGCGAGAAACTTTCACAACTTTAAAGCGTTATCGGTGGCAAAAGTCATAACAGTGTTGGCATTTTAAAAACAAGCCTTCACAGTTGTGAGAATAAAAAAAAAGAAAAAAAGGCAAATGTCCTTCACTCATTTCAAAGACTTAAGGGCCAAATCTACAAAAAGATCTGGCACCTGACCTTGAGTCCTTTTTCATTTACATAAGGGGAGGGGGTCAGTCCTGGTGTCAGCTAGTCGTCAAGAGCTAGTAGTAGACAGATGCATTCTATGAGCTTTATGTACAGCAACCTTCTCAGAGGCTTCTTACAGCTGATAGAGCAGTGTTCTCCAACCTTGGGTCCCCAGATGTTTTTGGCCTACAACTCCCAGCATGCCCCACCCAGCCCTGGCTGGGGCATGCTAGGAGTTGTAGGCCAAAAACATCTGGGGACCCAAGGTTGGAGAACACTGTGATAGAGTGATATCTTATCTAGGCAGGTAACTGCACTAACACAGGCACTTAATCAGTGCTATCATCTAAATACTTTTTATGCTGTTGAGGTTTGCTCTGTTTTGAATAGTTGATGAGCTACCTGGAATCTGATTTGGCTCTAGTAGTGGTAGCACTAAGATGACATGGCACTGGGAAGACGCTTAGGTCAGATATGGTAGTTCATACTCTATGAAGGTTAGTGGAAGAACCATTTTGCCTGCCTTCTTAAGCTAGACCACTGAAGAGTAGAATCTAAATGATTTTGGCAACAAAGAGCTATGTCTTTGATGTGGCCAGGCTGCTGTGTTTTTAGCATTTGATTATCACAATCTGCCTTGTGCTTTACACAACATATTGGTCTGTTTTGGTTGCTCCTTGTTTAAATGTGTGTTTGTTTTCGGATATTTAAAGCAAAGTAATTGTGAAGCAGGCAAGCCCAATTCTTTAGATATCTGTGTCATGAAAGGTTGACAATATATACATTACTTCTACAGGTTTCCATAGGAGATGGTTTGAATTCCAGTCTCCATGAAGATGGCTCCAGTAAGTTCTTAATCTCCCCCACTCCCAATCAAAGAAGGAATGGATATGCATGTCACTTACGTAGTTGTTGGTGCCTGGGTTAGATAAATAGGTACTCTGTCTTCTGAAACTACAGATTCTGGAGGCAGCATCAGCCCTCCTAATTAGATATTCTGTCCAAGGCACCCCTCCAAGCTGATTCCTAGTAATTTTTCTAGAAACACCTTTGTATGTGTTCAAAATGAATGTGTATCTTTCAAGCCATGTGGGAAACTGAATGGTGGGTTTCTTCTCTTGTGTTTTTGCTGAGGGCCAATGTGTATAAAGCAGGATTGGGCAACTTGTGGCCCTCCAGATGTTTTGGTCTACAACTCCCATCAGCCCTAGTCAGCATACAAAATGGTGAAGGATCATGGGAATTGTAGGCCAGAACATCTGGAGGACCACAAGTTGCCCACCCCTGCTGTAATCTGATCCGTACAGAATTTCTAAAAGCTAATCATGAAAGTTTAATTGACTGAAATGTATACTATTAATTGGTTAAGATTTCTTTAATCATTGATGGCATTCGTTCTGAGAAGTTCCCTGGTAGAATAATCTGGTAATGGTGAATAGAGAAACACTTAGGATGATTCATCGTATTATTTAAGACTACCCCCCCCACTTAAATATTGAAATGAAAAATAAAAAGTACATAACACTTTCAGTACAGATTGCAAGTTCTCAGCATAACTGCTACAATAAAGCTATTAATATACTGTACATAGCTGTAATAATACTACCCAACTCATTTTTCATTATTAATACCCTTACTCAAACCATAAACATTAATAAAACACACCCTTGGTCTAGTAGATTAAGAATAAATCTTAAGTTTATTCCTTAATGATACAGTAAGAGTCTGATATCTGTCATGTGCAAAAAAAGACTTCCAGACTGTATAGAAATGGTTTTGTTTGGCATGCTTTCTCTAGTTTCATTATGTCATTGTTCTCCATTGTCAATGCTTTCTACATCCTTCTGTACCAAGTTGTTATGGCAGGAAGCAAGGCATCCTTCTAGTTTGCAGTGGGACTAGTATAAGGCCAAAGAGTGATTTTTTTGGGGTATTTCTGATAATATTTTCCTTCCGCTCTCTGTACTTTTGTACATGTCCACCACACATGTTGTGGTGCCTGTTTCTTTGCACCTTTTTCTATATATGCATTTTTTCTGAACATTCGTTTTAACCATATGGGAAAGAAGTGCCAAGACCCCATGCACTTTGAAAGTTGATTCTTAGAAATGAATGAGAATTGATCTCACAGTGCCCTTTGTTCAGAAATGAAACCCTCCTCCTTTAGTACAAAGTGCTCAGTCTAAAGTAGCTGGTACTCTTGTTTGTAATGCTTGCATCTTCTGAGACCTAACGATCATTGGCACTGCATTTACTAATTCAGTTGTACCTTCCTTAATCCAGAATGTGAACTGAGTTGTAAATGTGAAATACTAATAAGACTCTTTCCCCTGTTTTAGTTGGAATAAACGTCCAGAAGGAAACTGAAGTCCTGAGGTCTGTCTATGCCAAGCAACAAAGCCCTGATTCTAGAGCGTCTAGCCAGACTGATACCTCTCCCCCCAAAGCAGTGAAGGTACAGTGGATATTTTTTTTCTTAGTGGCAATGGGCAGTTCAGAAGAAAAACTAATCTGATATGCTGACTGGTGGATATGAATAGTCTTTTATTCTCTGACTCTGCCTGTGCAAATCACCAGCAGTCGAGCTTCTCCATGCTTTGCAAGTTCTGAAATGTGCAGGGACTTAAGAGATGGAAATGAAAGCATTATGTGTAATGGCCCTATGAAAATTTTCAAACGGAAGATCTCCAGACAGGAGTGGTTTTCGGTGGTGATGGTAGTGGTAATATTGGTACACTGACATCTTTCAGGCAAGATAAGTATGTAGATACAAAAATAAACGTGAATATATTTGTATATTCCTGATATACATATATATATAGAGAGAGAGAGAGAGAGAGAGAAGTGGGAGGAAAGAAAAGAAAAACCAGAAGTCTTGAAATCCATTTGGGATGGATGGATGAGTCCAATTCTGGTTTGTGTCATCTTTGCATGGGACCATTATTATTATTATTATTATTATTATTATTATTATTATTATTATTTAGTTTCAGTTATTTCATTTCTAATCTGCCCAATAACTAATGTTCTCTGGGCAGATTACAGTTAAACGAAAATGCCATAGAACAGATAAAAATATAAAATACAATAAAAATATTTAAAAGTATGGAATACAATGTAATGCAAAACAATAAACAGCACAGGAGTATATAAAACAGCCATAAATATCTCAAACTAGGTCTGGAACTAAATCTAGATAACTTAATATCTAGATATCTTAATATTGAGGTATCTTAATCTAGATATTAAGTCCATTCTTTCCTATTTCTGCATTAATGTGTGATTTCTCCCTCACCAAAAAAACCTTGCATAAAGTTCTTATTTAAAAAAAGGACTTATAAGGTGGTCTAAGGGCTGTCTTTTACAATATTTTATCTTCTTCTTTTTTTTACAGGTAATAGCTGCTCCAGGTAGCTAGAAAGCCTGGCTGCTGGCACACCTGCCAGCGCATGTGTTCAATGCAGCCCCCCCCCCCCCGTACAATGGCCCATCACTCCCATGGGCATTGCAGACCCATTTTGAATGTATGTGCCAGCAAATGCACCAGCAGCCAGGCTTTCTAGCTTCTTGGAGTGGGCTATTAACTGTATTAAAAGAAAAGAAAGGAGAAGAAAGGAAAAGAAAAGAATGATGTTCTTAGATTGGTTGATAAGAGGACTGAGGGGTGTGGGCTGGAGAGAGAAAGTATATATGGTTTTTGAGGGGGAACTGAAGTGGAAAAAATTGATTGTGCCTCCCTTCACAGTTGGTGTTTGCTTTCAGTTCTACCACTAACTTACTGTACAACTTCTGAATAGTTCATAAGCCTTCTGGTTTCCTTTTCATCAGTTTAAATGAAGAGTACAAAACTCAAATTTAGTTAATGAGTATCCAGTTTCCCCTGAGAAAGATGCTGTATTTGTTGTTGTTATTACTTTGAGAGAGACTTTCTCTCCTTGATGCTATATAACTTAATTGTCAGTTGAGTCTTTTTATTGGGTTAGTATGAATATAAAACGGTTTTCATCCAAGGAACTTCTTAGTGCGCTTTCATACCAGCCCAGATATATGTTTATAAATAGCCATTTGTCTTTTCCAGCTTCTGTTTCCTGCTCCTGGTTCCCAATCTCTACTCCTGCCTTCTGCCTCCCTTTTAATGTGAGCTCAACTCTCAGCTTTCTTGCCTGTTCTCCTCCTTTTTATTAACTGGACTTCACCCTTCTACTGTAGTTGCTATTCATAGCATGCTTGGAAAGGAAAATATCTCTACACACCCCAAAATCCTTCTCCATACATACATGTAAGTTGGATGGGGAATATATATTGCTGCAGCTAATGTCATGCATTGCAAGTGTCTGGTTCCCAGATGAGACTGGGAAAACCAGTTTTTGACAGCCAGGCAAGTTCATTGCTTGGGTTCTTTCTACCATTAGAGGGGTCTATTTTCCATGCTGCTTAAATTATCCTGTTATGTTGATACTTCATTGATCAACAACATGAAAGAGGATGATAATAATCTATAGATTTTATTTTTTTTAAAGGGAAAGAACAGCTATTTCCCTGTGTCTGGACAAGCAGCCATCTGCTATTTAAATTGACAGTGTAGCCTAAGCCATCTTGGTTGTATAAAGCATATCATCCTTCTGGAAGCACAATAAATCTGTTTGTTTTATTCCTGCTGTCCAATATCTTTTTACTTTGCCTGGGCTGCACATTCTAGTTGCCAAGTACCATGTATATTTAAATGTTTTATTTATGGGATTATATATATCTCAAGGAGTGCCTCCAGCAACATCAAGTAGGCTGCTCAACAAGATCTGCCACGGACAGCCTTCTCCTTATCCCATCAGCCAGAGCAGCCAGGCTGGTGGGGACTAGGAAGAGGGCCTTCTCTGTGGCGGCCCCCATGTTATGGAACTCCCTCCCTAGTGACCTTCACCATGCCCCCTCCGCTGTGCATTAAAAACATGGTATTTCAGGCGGGAATATGGGGTGGGTTAGGATTTTAAAAGAATTTTTTATACTGTTTTAATTATCATATTTTATTGTATTGTTTTAATTGTACATCGCCCAGGGTGGCCGGGTGGCCGGCCAGATGGGCGATTAATAAATATAAGAAATAAATAAATAAATAAATAAATATCATAGACTGCCTTCTTAAAGCACTGGCTCAAGGTGTTGAAACTCTTTCAACATAAGTAGCATTTTATAAAAAGCAGTTATTTAACTATTAGTTCCTGGTTGGAAGGCAGAACATGTAATCTTGCTTTTATTTTGTTTTATATTTTTCTGTTGTACACTGCTTAGATGACTTTTTAGTAATAAGCTGTTTAGAAATATTTTTAAATAAAGAAAATGATCAAAAGGGCTTAAGTGTGCCCACTTGGTTCCTCAAACAGGTCTACCTGGACCATGAGCAGCCTCCCTTACTAGCTATGCTTCTTTAGACCCTTGAATTGTGTGTTCTCTTTCATACATTTTGTGTTTGGTTGAAGACAGATCCGACATCTTCACTGCATTCAATCCACATGTGGCTCCAGGGTTGCATTCTGGAGAAGGCTGGCAGGGGGATGTGGGGTGCAGGGAGTTCTGCAGCCCTGAACGGTGCTGATTGGCTGGCTCCCCTGTGATCCCTGGTGCAGCTCTGCACTTTTAAAAATGGAATCCTTTTTGTAAATGATCTGATGAATGAATAGAAACACATGAGTGCTCATGTGGCATTTAAAAAAGGGAACAGCCCACCTGAGGCACGGGGGCGGGGGGGGGGAGAAGCAAGACACGATGGCCGAGATAGCATTCCATTTGCTGGTATGCATGTCCTGTCATTTCTGTTGTGAAGCTGTAGAAATCAGTGTGAACCATTAATTCTGTCTTCATCCTTCTGAATGCTTCTGCTGATCTTGCCCTTTGTCACCCTCTTACATTCCCCTTCCTCACAATCTGCTGGCCCTCTGTAGAGAGACTGAAGATGGGTGCAGATCATAACATTAGATTGGAGATACTGCTTAGATATCTAGCCTTTTGCGAGTTTCACAAATTCTTGTGTTTACTTTTGGGTCACCACCAGAAATGTCAGCAGAAGATATACTGCTGGGTGGTGGTGGTGGAGGGATTTTGTTGAAAGTCTTCATAAACTTGGCTTTTCTAGCTTGACCAGAACATGGGATTTGGTTGGGGTGGGGTGGGGTGGGGTGGGGAAGAAGAGATGTTGAAGAGAGAGATTGTTGCTTCTAAGTTAAATAACCTAATGTGTATTAGCTTTGGAGGGAGGCTCTGTTGGGAATGACTTTCAGGGCTACTGAAAGAAAAATACTGCTACCACTCACACACTTTTCTTCCATTAGAAGTTCCAGTTGCCAGCAAAGGAAACATGTGTTGCATGCAAGAAGACTGTATACCCAATGGAACGTCTCTTTGCCAACCAGCAAGTATACCATATCAGCTGTTTCCGCTGTTCTTACTGCAACAGCAAACTCACGTAAGTCTAAGACTGTTAGGTACAGCTCAGTTGTTCTAAAAACTATAAGATTAATGATCTAATGTGGGTTTGGGGAGTGAATTGTTTCTGGTGCTGAGAAATGTGAACTGGACAATCTTTTTGGTTGGCCAGCAGGAGCTCCAGTGGCATCTACTATGTGGGATACAGTCACACATACCCCACAGTAAAGTAAGAGTAGATAGTCAAAACTAATGTAGAAACTCTAGGAATGGTCATAAAAGGAAGTGTACTATTCACATAATTCAAGGCAACTTGTGGTCCTCCAGAAGTTGCTGGACTGCAACTCCCATCATCACTCACCATTGGCTATGTTGGCTAGGACTGATGGGAGTTGCAATCCAACAACATCACACAAATTGCCCACCTCTGGCATAATATGTAACATTTTAACTTGCAGAATTCACTGCTACAAGATAGGCCATGGCCACTGACCCAGAAGGTTTTTAAAGAAACAGGGTTAGACAAATATGTTGATAGTGACCATGGCTAACAGCTGTTGATAAACCTAAGTTGGAAGTTCCAGTTCCAGAGGCAGGATAGCTCTGAATGCCAGGTGCTGGGGCAAATCAGGACCACTCCTGCCTTCATGTCCTGCTTGAGGACTTTCCAGAGGCATCTGGCTGGCTACTCCTGGAAACAGGACACTGGGCCCAATGGACTGATCCAGCAGGGCCACCCTTACAATGATACAGCAGTGGCAATGGGAGGATCAGTTCAAGCAAAAGACAGAAGAAGGATATCCAGACTGCCTTCTTCCAGGTAGGGGGAGAAGGGGCTGCCACAGATCACTGCTGTTCATCTGCTCCCTAAGATGAAAGTGGGGGAAGGACGTGGCCTGGAGCCCCCATCCCAGTCTTGCCCTGTTCTCTATGACAAGTGATCAGGAGGGTGGAGTGGCATGTGATCTGAGAGAGCAGCCGGTGGAGAGGCTGACTGTCATAGCAATCTTGGCAGCAGCTCCCTGTCCTGCTACAAGCCTGCCTGACTATCATAGTTTACATCACAACTTATCTGGGTCACCTAGAGAGAACAACAGGTTGCTTCCTTCGGGTAGCCAGGTGACAGTAGGGATATGTCTCCATGCAACTGAATATCAGGTTTTGTGTCCGCCTCTGCTGCCTGTCCTGGCCACTAGGAGGAGGCAACCCAGATAACCCCGCGCTGATCTTTGCACAGCAAGAGGGTCTCAACATTACATTTTCTCCACAGCCAAGATAGGTTAGAGATAGACAGATGTAGCTTTTTGAGAGGGGCGTTCCTACTTATGGTGTATGCATTTCTCCTTCTGTCCCACTGTTGTCTCGTATCAAACAGGGCTTTGAAACAATGCAAAAACCACCAAAACCACTTAATAAGGGGAGAAAGTGGAAACATAGGGAATGTGTCTATTTCAGCTCTCTGAAAAACAAAACTATTGTCTGTCTTCAGTCTCTGGCATTGGTAAGGTGGGAGTGCAGGAAATTATCCTTCCTCCTCTCCATCATATCCCTCCTCCTCTCTATCATATAGCATCAATTTACATACCTGAGTCAGGTGCTACTGCAATTAAGAATCCTACCTTCATAGTACAACAGTAATATTGTAGTTGCATTCCTTCCTTGGCTACTGACTTGAAATGAACTGCTACATCCAGTGTCAGTCTTCCCATCTGTGAGATGGGTACAACACATTTCAAAGGTATTTGTAGGTAGAACCTGATGTCAGTAAGGACTGGTGTTCTGATAATAACGGTCCTTTTTTAAAAGCAGCTGTTTTTCTATATCTGATAAAGTTGCCCCTTTGAAGCTGCAGTTTGATTAAAGCAATTGTTCCAAACGGGATAACCAATGTGATTGGGCTGGTACAATATTTAAGAGTAACTCTTATAGGTGGATTACTATAGATCTATTTTGGAATGATTACCCCATTGACGCATCTGACCTTTTTTTGGAGGCACATTTTGAGGGAGTTAATGTTTTTTGTCTTGTGAGTTACTGGGTTTGCTAATGATGGCCTATGTGTGTGTGCTTTTCTTTGTACAGTATTGGAACATATGCGTCCCTACATGGAAATGTTTACTGCAAGCCTCACTTTAACCAGCTCTTTAAATCCAAAGGCAACTATGATGAAGGCTTTGGGCATAAGCCACACAAAGAACTGTGGGTAAGCAAAACTGAGAATGAAGAATCCCAGGAGAAACCTGCATATATTGGAAATGCTATGGAAGGCCCCCCAAGTCCAGGGGTGGAAGATGCTCCAATTGCAAAAGTTGGAATTCTAGCAGCCAGCATGGAAGCAAAAGCTGCTGGTGTGCTTGAGAAGGAAGAGAGGCCTGCAGAAACTAAGAAGCTGAAGATTGCCTGGCCACCTCCTCCTGAACAAGGCAGCCAAGGAAGTGTCTTGGAAGAAGGTCTTAAAGTGTTGAAGCCAAAGTGGCCCCCAGAAGATGAGGTCCCAAAGCCAGATCATCAGGAAGATGTGGACCAAGACCTTAAAAAGCTACGAAGGACGTCTTCACTTAAAGAAAGAAGTCGGCCATTTACAGTAGCTGCTTCATTTAGAACATTATCTGTTAAGAGCCATAGAACTGAGAATGCCTCACCTCCCAAGGCTGAGAGGAGTGTGATCCGGCGAAGCGAGGAACCAGGGAAGGAAATGGTGGTAGAAAACGAGTCAGTGGAAGGAAGCAATGCAGCTGAGCGTGGTGGTGCTCCAAATGCTGCTGAGGAGGATGAAGAGCTGTATGAGGGAAAGGGAGAAGCAAGAGTTGAGGACAACCTAATTGAGAATGGCCAGAGGAGTGCTGACACTGATGAGGAAGAGGAAGGTGCTGCAGGAGAGCCTGCATCTCCGGAGAAAGAGGCATCATTCCATATGTCTCCTAAACATCCTATCTTGAATTTGACAACTGCGGAAGAACCATCTGCTAGTTCAAATCATAAATCCCAAGATGTAGGGTTTTTTGAAAGTGAAGACCTAGAAGATTTGACTGTGGAAGAGCAGATCAAGCGGAACAGGTACTATGGTGAAGAGGAAGACTAAAAAGAAACATGATTTGTTTCCCACTAGAGAATTTACTGCAGGGTGCTGGGCCTTAAATTGGTGTGTTTAGTGTTTTGTGTTCCCCTCCCCCAAAGCAGCTACCCTCTATGAAAGTGATACTGTGCTGCAGGTTAATGCATAAGGGAACCATAAAGACTTGCTCAGATTTGCATTTTATAGGAAAGTTCATTGGAAACCTGCAAGAATGTAATTGATCCTGTGAAAATTGAATAGTAAGCATAAATTTGTTGTGGGAATAGCTGCTGCCTCAATTCTGCAAAACTGCACATTCCTAAATTCCATTCTGTAACCTGGTCATTTAAACGGCCTCTTATTGTCTTCTGCTTTTGGTAATTCAACCAGTTTTGCAGGATGTCACTGTACTCTCCAAAGTTGAGCTAGAAGGAAAAGGCTCTTTGAGATACATTACTGTTACCATTTACAATACTACTGCAGTGCTTAGGGACCAGTTCCAAGGGGCATGGGGACCACTTTAAATGGTGACTGCACTTTAATGCTTGTGTAAAGGCACAATGGATACATTTTTTAAAAATAGTGAAAACACTGCCTTCTAGATAGGTGTCCAATAATAACATTATCTTAAATATGCAGTCAACGGCATAATTTTAGGGGGAAAGCTATGTTTACTTGCAATGATCAGGAAAGGACCTTCTTCGCACTTTGCTTTTTTTCTTCTTCCATAAAACACTTGTAAATTGGGACCCAGGTGTATCGGAGTCTTCTGGCTGGCTATCTTTCTCATACCTGCCTAGAAGTGTGGCATCTTTATTTCCAAGAGTAGTGCTAAGTGAAGGACTGTGTAGAGAGGGCAAAGCTTCTGTCTGCAAGGTATCACTACTTACACTTCACATTTTTCTTCCTGAATAATGTTTCCTATGTGAAATGTCAATTCTTGTCTTCTGCAAACAATGTAAGTTATGAAACTCTGTATGTACCAAACTTCCAGATTTAAGAATCAGCGTGAAAAATGCTGCATGCAAAAATCTACATGATGATAAATAGACAAAAGAGTGGGGATTTCTTGGGAGTGATTCCTAGCATTGTGTGTTTAGTGCTTTTCAACTTGACCCATGTATTTTATAAATCATAGTATATTGAGCTGAGCAAATACTTTAATAGTTTTTAATCTTTTAATTTTTGTAACGTATTCAGTTAAATTAGCTCTAACTATATTTAGAGTTGTACAATATTCTGCTTTCTTACCAATCTTGCTAAGTGTGAAACATTTTTATTCAATAAAGGCTCTGTCATTTTTATTGTTGGAATTTTTTAATCCAGACTTTTCTTTGCACTGAGATGGCTGGGAAGGCGAGAATCTGTTGAAAAGATCTTTGTGTCTAGCTTAAACCAGTAGGTGGCACTGTTATGCTGCCTATGTCGTAAAGAGGCACCGTACTAACATTTCCAGGGTGAGTTTTATAGAACGTGATATATGGAGATACAGTCATGCCTTGGATTGAGAGCATAATTTGTTCCGGAAACGTGCTTGTAATCCAAAACACTCTTATATCAAAACGAAATTCCCCCAAAAAAATTTGTACAGAGATTTTTAATTTAAGCCATACTACAGTACTTGTATTGCAAGACGTCGCTTGTATATCAAGTCAAATTTTTTAAAATAAATATTTAAAAATTTGCTTGTCTTGCAAAACGCTCTCAAACCAAGTTACTTGCAATCCAAGGTATTACTGTATGTAGGTGCATACATTAGTGGTACTTCATTTAACTGTTAAAGTACATGCCTGCAACATGCCCTTAAAGCGTCTACAAACATTCAGTTTCTCTGAAACACAGGGCACTGCTGAAGAAACTGGCCAGTAAAATGTCTCATTAGGATGGCGCTTCCTTATGATTAAGTTACTTTTTTGACAAGGGAACAAGAAGCCAACAGATATAAGCAAATAGCCATGACCATGTTACATTGGTGTCCTTGGCTCCTGTTATACGTACAGGTGACAGATTTTTGGACTAAAAGCTTTGCCTAGGAATTATCCTTTTGCTGTACTTCGAGTGATTGAGCCTTTCTGACAGACCTTTGTTAAAGTTAAAAATCTGTTTCGAAATCCAATAGTAACACTTGAAGGGTGCATTTCAAGTGAATTAGATGTTTCTACCACACTGAACTAAATACCATCATCTGGGAGCTAAACCTGTATTGCCAAAATTGATTTGATCATGAAAGAGGGAAATAAGTGACTATTAACCTTGCAGCATGGATAATAGCCACTTCCTCTCAGATGGTGAAAGAAAGAATTAATGTTGTAAGGTGATGCAAATGCCAAGTGCCTGAGAGATGTCAAGGATTATACATACACAATTCTGTTTACTCTGAACTTTCAGTCTAAATAGCACTTGAACTAATATATAGGCAGATTGGGGGATGCTGGGAGTTGTAGTCCCAACACATTTGGAGGGCACTAGTTTGGGGAAGGCTGAGTTAAATCTTTTGGGGCTCTGCAGGAGTCCTTCTGACTTCTTTATTTTGAATACTACCCCAGTTACTAAAGTCTTCTATAAAACCCTAAGAACTGGTTGGCACCAAATCTTGGGGATTACAGTACTAGTAACAGTTCAGCTCAACACTTACTGCACCACTACCCACACAGATTCCCTCTCTCAACCTCATCTATACCATGACCAGAGCTACTTGCTTTTACACCCACGCAAGTTGCAAAAGCAGCGACTTAAGTGTATGTGTTTGTGTGTGTGTGTGTGTGTGTGTTTACCAAAGTGAAACTGCACATTGTCTGTTGCTTGCAAAATTAAAGGGTCTCCAAGTACTTCCATCTGATCATTCATTCTAACTGAATACAAACAATTTCTCTTGTAACTCCCAAAATGTCCATACTAGCTCCTACGTTGTTCATATCCCTTTGTCCTCTTAATTTCTGGTCTTGCCAAATTACCACTTGAATAATGCAAATCCTTCAAACTACACTGGTCCACCTCCCCACCTCCCCCAAGCTCCTGATACATTTATAAGGTATTTGGCATTAAGGCATTTTTGAGTGCTTCCGTTACATTATCTCCATAATCCTTACAACAGTTTTATATATTAGGCAATATTTATACCAATATAGCAGACTGGGAGGCAGGCTAAGAGTGAGAGTAGCCTCTCTAAGCCAACCAAAGCGGCCGCCTATCCAAGGCACATCCTAAACCAATTTATTTTTCTGTGCGCACCCCTACCTACATTCTATAGGATTGCCTCTTTGTCACATCTCTTTAGGGAATATGAAGCTGGAATGTGCTGCTGTGCTCATCCAGCATGCCATCTAGTAATTTTCCATCAGTTCCAGAGCATGAGCTTAGAGCATTGCTTGGTATGATTAGCAGTGGTATGATTAACAGAACTGCAGTGCTTAATTTCTAAAATGAGAGAAGCTGTAGGGCTTAATCCTGTTCTGCTTGCACAAGTGGTTTCACAACCTTATGCTAGGTGTTGCTGGCTCTGGTTGTTCCGCTTGTTGCTGAACTACTTGAAGAGAAAGTAGACTAGTGAATGCCACCTCTTGTACTTTTCCTGTTAGCATTACATTGGATACCAGGCTACATTTACTACTGTTAAAGTACATGCCTGCAAGATGTACTCATAGTGATGTTTTAAAAAGTAGATTAATGCAACGCCATCCATCCAGAGAACAAAGTCAAGTGTAACTGCTCTTAACACATGTTAAGCATGATTAGGTCTGTTTCATAGATTTCATAGAGTTGGAAGGAGCCTACAAGGCTATCGAGTCCAACCCCCTGCTCAATGCAGGAAACTAGAGGGGTCTCCCATCCAAGTAATAACCAGGCTTGACCCTGCTTAGCTTTCCACGCTCAGACAAGCTGAGCCAGCATATAAGCCACAGGCCTGTTGAAGATGTTTAAACCCACAGCTTTTTGTTACACTGAATGATGGGCGAAATTTGTTTCTACTTTATAATATAGAATCAGGTAATAATAGCATTTGCCCTAGACTTTGAGTTACAATATGTGCTTGAAGAAAAGAGAGTAGTAAAGGGCATACTGTGTGTAACCTTAAAAAAAAAAGTAAGCAGTTCCTGAGCCAGGTCAATAGGGTCAACTTCCCCTATGTAAATGTGAACATTTCACTTGTAAATTTCAGCATGATCCGCAATCCTGTAGTGGTAAATTTTGGAGAGGCACTCATCATGGCAATCCCCATAGCCATGCCCCCAAGGAGAGTTCAAAAATTCAGCCAGCTGTGTTTTTATCTCCGGCAAAAACAGATCGTGGCGTAGTGGTGAGAGTGTTGGACTGCGACTTGGGAGATCCGGGTTCTAGTCCCTGCTCTGCCATGAAACTCACTGGGTGACTTTGGGCCAGTCACTGACTCTCAGCCTAACCTACCTCACAGGGTTGTTGTGAGGATAAAATGGAGAGGAGGAGGAGGAGGAGGAGGATTATGTAAACCGTCTTGGGTTCCTTGCAGGAAAAAAGGCGGGGTATAAATATAATAATAAATAAAATAAATAAAAATCTTTGTAAAGCACATGGGTCTTAATTGCCCATTTGGGAGGAAGCCACCGCAAAATATTTTGGATTACAACGGAATGATATTATTTATCAGTAATATTTAGATATTGCTTAATATAATAGTCTCTAAGCAGTTATTGCTGTTGGGAAAATTAATTTCCCGCCAGATACCATGAAGATTGCAGCTAAGCTCCAAGGAAATGGGGAGATCTGAGAGGGGCTGGCAGATGACATCAGCATCCCTGCTAATCAAAAAGTGCTGGCGCTGTGTCCCTTCAAGGCCTGGCTCCAGCACTGATGATAGGCAGCTTTAAACAGTTTAAAGGCCTAATCTACTTGGATACTTAGTAATGCGGAGGTATTTTAACTCGAACCTAGAATTTATGAGTCAGATAGCCTCCAGACAGTGCAATCGAACTAGGAGTCCTTTTGGGCAGTCTTCTGGGATTTTAACAATCTAAGGTTTCCCATTTTGGCACACTGCAGTGCCCTCCCCTCGTTCTCCTTGGAAGACGTGCACAAATAACGAGTTCCACGCGGCACTCACTGGTTCCCAGTTGCTGTTTGTGCAATCCTCCACAGGCGGGGTGAGTGTGGTTGAATGAATCTAGAGGAAAGCGAATCAGTATGAAAAACCAGAATAAGAGGCAAGGCCTGGAACTCCTTCTCTTTGCAATAATGCTCTTTTCTTTTTTTAAGTAGATGAAAATAACCTGACAATGTCTCGTGAACTTCTGCATGCTTATTCGTAATCAATAACTACAGTATTGCAATCGACTTGGTCTGTTTTATTTTAAACCTTGTTGCAGCCTTAGAAAAACCTCATGCCCTTTCATACTCTCCCACAATTAAAATTTTGTTTATTACATTTCTATACTGCCCAATTGCGGAAGCTCTCTGGGCGGTTCACAACAATGAAAACCACAAAATACAACATAAAAGACAGTATAAAATTTTAGAACTACAGTATACAATAGGAGTAAAAGTCAAAATAAAACCTAGCAGCAGTACAGAGATTTAAAATACAGTAAAGGATTCAAAACAACAGAGACTAAAAGACAAAGATTCCTGGGAAAATAAGGTCTTCACCTGGCACCAGAAAGAGCGCAAGGTAGGTGCCAGGCGAGCCTCTCTGAGAAGTTCATTCCATAACTGGAGTGCCACAGCAGAAAAGGCCCTCTTCTTCGTAGCCACCCACCTCAGTTCCTTTGGCAGGGGCTCTCGGAGGAGGACCGCAGGGTTGTTAGAAAACAAAGCCAGAAACTAGGGAATGAGCGCTGTGTCGTAGACAAGACTACAGTAATACCTTGGATTGCAAGTAACTTGGTTTGAGAGCGTTTTGCAAGACAAGCAAATTTTTAAATATTTATTTTTTACTTGATATACAAGCGACGTCTTGCAATACAAGTACTGTAGTACAGCTTAAATTCAAAATCTCTGTTACAATTTTTTTGGGGGGGATTTCATGTTGATATGAGTGTTTTGGATTACAAGCACATTTCCAGGACGAATTATGCTCTCAATCCAAGGCATGACTGTAAATGAAATGAAATAAATGAAGACTTAAACACCCTGGCCAAATAGCAATGGGCTGCGCCTGTTGAATCCCTGCATCCACCCCTTCAGTCAGTCACGCCCTTTCCTTCCTCCAGTGACCTGGCGCTGTTCTTTGCTCCTTTCGGAGCGCGTGCGACACAAGCTAAAAAAAAAAATTAAAAAAACAAAACAAAAACAAAAACCCCGAGCGCGCATGCGCCCTTGTTCCTCCTAAAGGTCTCGTTATACGGAGGCGGCGGCGGCGGCGATTTTGGGGGCGTTCCTCTCCAGATCAATGGGCGTGGACTCTGCTAGGCCCCGCCCATTCTACCCCCTTTTCCTCACGGCGGCGGTGGCTGGAGGTAGTAGCAGCCTGGTAGGGTAGGGTGGCGAAGATGGCGGTAGTGGCAGCGGCAGCCGCCTGGCTGTGGAGTGGGCTATGGAGCGAGCGCTTCTGGTTTCCGGCCAACGTGACCTGGGCCGATTTGGAGCGGGAAGGTCCCGACGGCGAGACCGGATACCGCGCCGGCCACATTCTGGTTGCTTTCCCTCTGGCGGCCGGCATCTTCGTTGTGCGGCACCTCTTCGAGAGGTAAGAGTATGGTGGTGGCCGGCGGGACGCGAGCTGGGGCTATATGACGGGGAGGGGGGCCGGCGGCCACGGCCGCCGGCGGACCCCGCCCCGATAGATGACGGGTTGGGGGGGAAACCGCACACTTCCGTCCGCCTGACTCCCGGGCAGGCGAGTGGGTGGGGTGTGTAAGAGAGCGAGTGTGTCAGTGTAAGTACGAGTATCGCCCGTACTTCCTTCACAGAGCGACAGGGGCCCGGTAGGATGGACTCGCTTCCTCCTAACCCAGAGCCGTTCATGTGCTCCCCCGAGGCTGGAACTCTGTATCCGACCTCGGATCTGGGAATCCGAATTATCCTATGGCCCCCTAGCCACTGTCTAGGAGGCTATAGGATCACTCTCTTGATTATTATGGGTTAACTGTTAAATAATCCCATGTTAAAGCAGGGATGGCCAGCTTCTGTGTATTGGGGATGAATGTTCTCCAGACTGGGAACTGGATGCAGATTTTGCCACACAAAGCAGCCAGACAGTATAATAAAAACCTTGTTTTCACAACTTACTACCATTATCAGATATATCCCCCAATTTTCATGAGCACATTCCTTCATTACTGCTATACTGTGGCTGGGTTCAAATAACACGATAACTCCCACACACGGGTTGAGTGTGGGTTGTTGAAACATGGGTTATCATGTTGTCTGAACCCAGCTGAGCTAACAAACCATGGTTTGTTAACACTGAACAACCCATGAGGAGAACTCATAGTTTGCTGGGTTGTGCGGTATGGGTTGTTCGTTGTTAACAAACCATGGTTTGTTAGTGTGGCTGGGTTCAGACAACACGATAACCCACATTTCAGTAACAACCCACCGTTCAACGACAGCCCACACTCAACCCTTGAGTGTGGGTTATCCTGTTGTCTGAACCCAGTCTGTATAAGAGGATTAGGTAGAAGTCTGCAAAATCAAGTTGTTGAGACCAGGAATGCTGATTACTGCATGAAACCAAGGTACTTAAATCTACTAATATCCAACAGCTCTACTGAGAGCAGTTATTTTCCATTCTTTGTCTTCAGTCATCAAACGAATTTAAATTTTTAGGAAGAACTCTGGCATCTTGGTTGTGAAATTCCGCATACTCATTGGGAAATACAAGACAACTTCTACAAAACATTACATTGATCTACTAAATTTTTACTATCCCTGATTCCTTGTCTTCACTTCTGGGAATGAATACTTTGTGAAATATATGCCATAATTTAGCGCTCAGAGTCTGGGACTGATGACTCACAACTGGAGCTATAGTTTTCTGCAGCTGTTACTGTTGTTCCTTCCCTTCCCATCTATGATGTGTTTTAATTTGATTCCTGACTTTAGAGGAAGTGCACCCACACTTTTAGCTTATCATAGCAGCACACTAATTTCACTTGTCTTATTAAGGCACAGAGTGAGTATTCATTGCAAAGATTTCAGACAGACAATTTCATTTTCTACCCTGGGGGCAGATTGGAATGTATTGTTTCTATGTATTCTTCTATTTTCTTTTAGTTTTGCCAGTCTGATGGTTAGTGAAACTGAGTGAGAGGCTATCAACTTTTATCTTTCTTTTGGAGGTGGGAAATCAATTTTTATATTGACAGAACTACCCACTACTTTGATCTAGAAAGGATCACCTAAAAATCTTACTAAAATAATCAGAAATGCCTCATATGCACAAACAGAATTGTAAGTGCAGTGGAATGCTACTGGGGTTGTAGTTTTTGTTTTTCATGTGTCCATAACCTCCGCTGGATTATTTGAAACTTTGATGGGCTTGACAGAACCACTCTCCCTTGGCATCTCTTTCCTGATTTGGAAAGGGTTTCTTTCACTTATTTTTTAGATTTATGTCTTGCCATTTTTTGCCAGGAACAGCCTCAGACAAAGCAGCTAGAGTTTCCCTACGGGGACAGGATTGTTCTCTTAGGCACATCACTGTGCAAATCTGCCTGATATTGTCAGGATTGCCTCCCCTATCCCATACTTGGCTATTGGATTAGTACAGGATCACTCTGTAACGAATAGCTGGCAGAGACAAGTGCTATATTGTTGAGTCAGATCTCTGATCTGCTAAATAGGAATACAGTCCAGAAGGGGAGGTATTTCTTTAGTGTACTTCCCAACTGGGAGCAAAGATACTACATCTGTGTGTTGACCTCAACTTCCCTAGGAAAGCAGGAAACCCCCATGTTTGCGGAAAGGTTAACATAGACAGATATTTCCACAAGTATCTGTACTATGGTATACTATTGGTGTAGAAAATGGTTACCTTGTTGTTGTTTTTTATTTGTTTGTTAGGTTATTTATTGGCTGTTCCTCAGCCAAAATTCTCAGAGTGGCTTACAAAGATAAGGGGCTAGTTCCAGATTTAGTCATAATTAGATCCATTGAAATCAATGGAACTTAAATTAGTCGTGACTAATTTAATTTCCATTGATTCCAAGGAATCTAAGTGTGACTAAAACTGGAGCCAACCCAAGAACAATAAAGTACACTAAGGGTGCAATCCAATCAGGATACCTTTAACCCTCTGAGCTCAGAGGATTATGGGAATCCTATGCAGGGCGAGAAGAGCATGGAGGTGAAGGTCGCCGCCGCACTCCTCCCACCCTGCAAAGCACTTAGATGGCTGATTTCGGTCATCTAAATGCATGCTTCAAAGTGGGAGAGAAGGAGACTGAGGCACCGCCAGGATACCTCGTATCTTGGCGGCAGCGGCCTCCTTCCCCCCCCACGTCCTGGAATACCCCCAAAAGCCATTCTCCAAGGTTGCTCTTGTGACCGTGGAGAAGCAGCTGGTGCACTTCTTTCTGTGTCGACTGTGAGGGCGGGGAGGGGGATCCCAGTGCAGATCCCCAGCTACAAAGTCAGAGCTCTATTCTGACCTTGTAGCTGGGAATCTGAAAAATACTATAGTGATCTGAAGGTGGGGGACTTTGAATCGGTCCCGTTGTCATGGTCAGATCACTGCCTGCTGAGATTTAGACTGGCGGCGACTTTCCCCTCTGCAAGGGTGGGGGACCTATTAAGTTGGTCTGCCCCCAGAGGCTAATGGATCTGAATGGTTTCCAGAGCGCCCTCAGGGGGGTTCTGACTGATATGGCTGGTGGTCCTGTCAAATCCCTGGTCGATCTCTGGAATAGTGAGATGACCCAGGCGGTTGACAAGATTGCTCCCGCGTGCCCTCTGTAGTAGAGCTCGCACAGCTCCGTGGTACACCCTGGAGCTGAGAGCGATGAAACAGCATAGGAGACAGCTTGAGTGCAGATGGAGAAAAACTCCTAGCAGATGCAGTCGAGCCCTGGTATATGCCTACAATCAGGTATATCTAGGGGCAGTGAGGACGGCAAAGAAACAACATCTCACTCCCTCTATTCAATCTTCCATTTGCCGCCCAGCGGAGCTTTTTAGGGTTGTCCGGGACCTATTATATATTGGCCCCAAGGACATCCTGGATCTATCTGAGGCCCGCTGTGATATGTTTGCTAGGCACTTCTAGGAAAAAATATCTTGCATCCACCAGGACTTGGACTCCAATGTTATGGCAGTTGAATCAGGTGAGGTTCCCAGAGTACAGTCTGGTCATGTTTTCTTGAATGAGTTTCAGTTGGTACGGCTCAAGGATGTTGACAAGGTGCTTGGACAGGTTCGTGCAACCACAACCGCATTGGATCCTTGCTTGCCCCTCTTGGCTTATAAAATCTAGCAGGGAAGGAACAGCAGGCTGGGCCAGGGAGGTGATCAATGCCTTCTTGCGAGAGGGAGTGGTCCCATGCCACTTGAAAGAAGTGGTGAGGCCACTCCTGAAGAAACCCTCTCTCGACCCGGAAGATCTAAACATCTTTAGGCTGGTAGCAAATGTTCCTTTCCTGGGCAAGGTCCTTGAGCAGGTGGTGGCCAACCAGCTCCAGACCTTCTTGGATGAGACTGATTATCTAGATCCATTTCAGTCAGGGTTTAGGCCTGGTTTTGGCACGGAAACAGCTTTGGTCACCCTGTATGATGACCTATGTCGGGAGACAAACGGGGAGTGTGACCCTGTTGAGCTCCCCTAGATTTCTCAGCGGCTTTCGATACCATCGACCATGGTATCCTTCTGGGGCGGCTGTCTGAGTTGGGAGTGGGGGGGACTGCATTGCAATGGTTCCGCTCCTACTTGGATGGCCGGCTCCAGAAGCTGGTGCTTGAGAGATATTTTTCAGCCCCATGGACTCTCCAGTATGGAGTTCCTCAGGGGTCAGTCTTATTCCCCATGCTATTCAACATCTACATGAAACCGCTGAGTGGGGTCATCCGGAGTTTTGGAGTGTGTTGCCATCAGTACGCTGATGACGCGCAGCTCTGTCTCTCCTTTTCGTCTTCAGCAGGTGAGGCTGTGGATGTGCTAAACCGGTGCCTGACTGCAACAATGGACTGGATGAGGGCTAACAAACTGAAGCTCAATCCAGACAAGGATGAGATGCTGTTAATGGGTGGTTCCTCTGACCGGGTTGAAGGTATTCAACTTGTTCTGGATGGGGTTGCACTCCCCTTGAAGGAGCAGGTCCGTATCTTGGGGGTCCTCTTTGAGCCATCATTGTCACTTGAGGCTCAGGTGGCCTCAGTGGCAAAGAGTGCTTTCTACCAGCCCTGGCTGGTGGCCCAGCTATGCCCCTATCTGGGCAGGGATAGCCTGATTTCAGTAATCTATGCTCTGGTAATCTCTAAGCTTGACCACTGCAATGCACTCTATGTGGGGCTGCCCTTGAAGACTGTTCGGAAGCTACAGCTTGTGCAAAATGCGGCAGCCAGATTAATAACTGGGACCAGGAGGTCTGATCATATAACACCTGTTCTGGCCCGCTTGCATTGGCTGCCTATATGCTCCCGAGCCCGATTCAGAGTGCTGGTCTTAACCTATAAAGTCCTACACAGCTTGGGACCGCAATACTTGACAGAACGCCTCTCCCAACCACGATCTACCTGGACACTACACTCAGCATCTTGGGCCCTCCTCCAACTGCCGCCCCCAAGGGAGGCTCGGAAGGCAGCAACAAGGGGGAGGGCCTTTTCTGTGGTAGCCCCACAATTGTGGAACAGCCTTCCCATTGACGCCCGCCTGGCACCAACTTTACTATCTTTTCAGCACCAGGTTAAGATTGCCCTCTATGCTGAGGCATTTAACAGCTCCAAATAGCACACAGGGTGGTGGTTATGTCACCATTCTATCCAGTCTATTTTTTATAATCTTGTTCTAGATATTTAAGTAAATTTAAAATTGTTTTTAAAATGTCTAGTGTAAATTTTTCTTGTTGTAAACCGCCCAGAGAGCTTCGGCTATTGGGCGGTATAGAAATGAAAATCATCATCATCATCATCATCATGCTGTCTAGACGTTGTCTAGCAACCATAGGATTGCACTGTAAAATACCAAAAAAATCAACAGTAAATAGCAGAGTAGATAAACATTCCAGCAGAAAACATCCTGAAACAAAACACCTAAAAAGGCTGGCCAGATAAAAAGGTTTTTACCTAGTGCTGAAAACAAAACAAAAACTGTACCATGCAAACCTCCTTGAGGAGGGAATTCCAAGGACAGGGTGCCAGAACTAAAAGGGTCTTGTCACCGCCTCACCTCAGATGACACTTTCACCACCAGGGCAGGTTCATGTGGCAGAAAGCAGCTCTTAAGGTACCCTAATCCCAAGCCATTTAGGGCTTTATAGGTCAGAAGCAACACTTTGCATTGTGCCCAGAAACAGACTGGAAGCCAGTGTCACTGTTTTAAACTACCAAGGTATGTTATATATGTCCAGTTAATTCAGAACACAGCAACATGTTTACTTACTGTAAATGCCAAACATCCCTCAGAGGCAAACTCATGTACAACCCACTACAGTAATGTAACCAAGATGTTACCACTGCATGGATCATTGTGCCTACATTGTCACAGCTGGCATATCAGCCTCAGCTGGTGAAAGGTGCTTTGTGCCAGAACAATTTGTTGGTCTTTAAGGTGTCACAATACTTTCTTTTTATCTCATAGAGGCCATGTCCGCTTTTAAAGATAGAGCCAGACCTAATAGCACACCCAGACTGTGAGTTCAACCCTCTCCAGATCAGGCTAGAGTTACTACCCTGGTAGATAAGGGTAATGTTGTGGACATAGTATATATTGATTTCAGCAAGACTTTCAACCAGTTATTCTTGCTGGCAAGCTGGTAATGTGTGAACTAAATGATGTTACTGTTAGGTGGATTTGTAGCTGGCTGTTGGACTGT
The DNA here is from genome assembly GCA_021292165.1 of Shinisaurus crocodilurus. Lineage (NCBI taxonomy): Eukaryota > Metazoa > Chordata > Lepidosauria > Squamata > Shinisauridae > Shinisaurus > Shinisaurus crocodilurus. The sequence goes on along the minus strand of CM037881.1, from coordinate 39,932,699 downwards.
ACCCAAAGAGTGCTCATCAACGGCTCCTCATCAACCTGGAGAGAAATGACAAGTGGGGGAGGGGTGATAGCTCAGTGGTAGAACACATGCTTTGCATGTAGTCCCAGGCTTGATCCCTGGCATCTCCAGGTAGGGCAATGTCAACAATACTGGGCTAAATGGACCAATGGTCTGACTCTGTATAAGGCAGCTTCCTATGTAGGGTTCTGTCCTGGGCCCAGTGTTTTTCAACATATTTATAAATGACTTGGACAAAGAAACAGAAGAGATGCTCATCATGTTTGCAGATGACACCAAACTGGGTCAGATAGGTAATACCTGAGAAGACAGGAACATGACTCAAAGTTGGGTTGATCAGGTGGAGAACTGGGCCAAAACTAACACGGAGCCAGTGTGGAGTAGTGGTTCGAGTGTTGGACTGGGACTCGGGAGATCCGGGTTCTAGTCCCCGCTCAGCCATGAAACTCACTGGGTGACTTTGGGCCAGTCACTGACTCTCAGCCTAACCTACCTCACAGGGTTGTTGTGAGGATAAAATGGAGAGGATGATGATGATTATGTAAGCCGCCTTGGGTTCCTTGCAGGAAAAAAGGCGAGGTATAAATATAATAAATAAATAAAAACAAAACACTGAAATTTCCACAAAGATAAATGTCAACTTCTGCATCTGGGTAGGAAGGATTAGTTACATAAATGCAGGATGGATGTCACTTGGCTTGACAGCAGTACATGTAAAAAGGATCTAGGAGTTTCAGTAGACCACAAGCTACATATGAGTCAGCAGTGTGATGCAGCAGCTAAAAAGAGTAATACAATTCTAGGTTGCATCAACAGAAGTATAATGCACTGATCATGAGAAGTAACAGTACCACTCTTCTGCTTTGGTCAGGTCTCACCCGGATTACTATGTCCAGTTGTGGGTACTGCAATTTAAGAAGGATATTGACAAATGAGAATGTGCCCAGAGGAGGACAACAAAGGTGTGGAGGGCCTGGATACCAAGTCATATAAGGAAAGGTTGAAGGAGTTTCGATATGTTTAGCCAGGAGAAGAGGCAATTGAAGGGCTGTCATATAGATGATGGTGCAGATCTTGCCGATATATACTGTCTGTTCGACAGTAGAACAGAGTGCATTAGAAGGTGGGGACATTAGAGGTTTTTAAGCAGAGACGGGATGGCCACCTATCAGGAATGATGTAGTGGATTTCTTGCATTGACAGGGGTTGGACTAGATCACCTTTGATGTGCTTTCCAACTGTATGATTCTGTGAACAGCACTTCCCAGTCCAGACAAACTACTCACCCATAGCATCTCTATTTTATCTGTATTTAATTTATTTATTTATTGGCCTCCATTACTTATCCATTACTGGTCACAGACTGATTCAGCACTTTGATGAAAATGAAAAATAGAGCTGGGTGTCCTAATGATGACACCTCACTTCAAAGGCCTGTGGCTTATGCTGGCTCAGCTTGTCTGGGTGTGGAAAGCTAAGCAGGGTCAAGCCTGGTTATTACTTGGATGGGAGACCCCTCCTCTAGTTTCTTGCATTGAGCAGGGGGTTGGACTCGATAGCCTTGTAGGCTCCTTCCAACTCTATTAATCTATGAAATCTCTGAATGGCCTCACTCGGCAGTTTCACGTAGATATTGACTAGTACAGGAAACAAAATGTGGACAAGGTAGAGTGCTTTAAATCAGAAAAAGGGGTTGATTTAAAATACTGATTTAAATCAAGTTTCTCACTGAAACTTTTTGATATATTTCCTGAACAATGGTGCAGATGTGACCACTAAGCCATGTTAATTTATACTAGAGTATTATTTACAGTGTTTCAGTCTTAGAAACAGACTTTGTCTCACTGTATATATTTTGCATGCTTTCCTTTTTTTACCTATAGGGGGAATGTCTTTGAAATATTCCCATATAGGGTCTTTCTTAGGACCAGTACCCATGACATTTGGACGTTAACAGCACAATCCTATGCATTTCTCCTCAGAAATAAGTTCCATTGGATTCAGTAGGGCTTTCTCCCAGTTAAGTGGGTATAGGATTGCAGCCTTAGTAGGAGAATACAGGAAGATGTACGCTGGACAATTTTGTCTTTTTTTTCTTTCCAGAGTTGCTCTTTTTGCTTCACTCTGTCTTGGCCCAACCTTGCCCTACAAAAAACAAAGTAGCAAATAAGAACAGTATGTCCATGCCTGATAGATCAAAGCAAGGTTTGATAGTTACTGGGTGGACAAAATCCAATTTAATTTTGTTTTTAATTTAATTTTTTGAATTTTTTAAAGCATCAATTTTTGTCCATCCTGTTACATTGTCTTTCTGTCTTAACTAACTCCTCTGCCTTACTTGGTCCACCTCTACCACCACACAGAACAACAATCCTAGCACCTCAAAGCACAACAATTCTACCACCACACAGAACAACAATCCTATCTAGTGTGACCCGATTTGCATGTCACAGTAAGCCACCGTGGGTTAATTCACTTGCGGGGTGCCGATTTGAATACACACAACAAACCATGGCTTGCATGCACCATGGCTTGCATCTTCAAAATGGTGGCCAGTGCACCCCATGGTTGAATTAACTCACAGTGGCTTACCGTAACATGCAAACCTCTGTTTTTCCTCTGTTTTTGCACATGTGGCTATAGCTAGAGAAACTGAAAGTCAAAAACTTTCAAGAAGCAGGAGCCAGTAGTTAGGTTGGACAGAGCCATTTTCATGAGATAAAAACCTGAAGTTAATACTCATATTTGATTGGTAGGTAACTTCGTTTTTATGAAATTGTAAGTGTAGGTTTAGTATATTTATGAGATTTCATTGTAACTGTTATTTTTTAAGTGAGAAATTTTAGTACCGGTATTTCATTTATGATTTTTAGAATTAAAATATTTTTAAAAATCAGTGTAAATAAAAAATAACTGTAAATTTTTAAAACTCTGTTTTTTAAAAATAATAATTGATTGTATCCACCGTGCCTATGGAACACCATAACGTAAGTGCCATTGGGCACAGTGATAGTCCCTCAGCACCACCTTCTGGAACTGTTTATCAAGATGGGAATGGAATGTCTGCAGTGTGATGCTTTCCGTTCCCATCCCAGAGAGCCAATCTAGAAGGATACTGTGGTCATTATATTAAATGCTGCTGAGAAATCCAGGAGAATCAACAGGATTGTACTCCCCCTGACTTCTCTTGGCATAGGTCTATTTCCATACCAAATCCATACCAGATCCATTTCCTGGATGGAAATGGATCTAGATATTCAGTGTCACCATATAGTTATTACCATGCATCTTCTGCAGCTTGTGAACAAACTATTGGATATGAAACTAAGAAACATCAGGATTGGTTTGATGAAAATGATAATGAGATTAAATATATAATTGACCAAAAAAGGAAAGCCTTCCAAATATGGCAAAATGATATTAACTGCGCTGCCAAGAAAAAAATCTACGCTAGTGCAAAGGCTGAGGTCCAAAGAAGAACAAGAGAACTTAAGAACGCCTGGTGGAAAAAGAAAGCTGATGAAATTCAACAGCTTGCAGAATCTCATGATGCATGGGACTTTTTTAAGGCCACAAGGGCCATTTATGGACCAAAAACCTATGGTACAAACCCTTTACAATCAAAAGACGGCACCAAACTCTTAAAAGACAAAGAGTCTATTGCACTGCGTTGGAAAGAGCATTATTATGACCTTTTAAATCGTAAATCTAAGGTGGATAATGAGATTTTTTTGCAAATCCCGCAAAAACAAATTAGAGAGGAACTTGCAATACTCCCCACTTTGGATGAAGTAAAAAAAGCCATTGATCAAATGAAGAATAACAAAGCTAGTGGACCAGATGGGATTCCTGCTGAAATCTTTAAAGAAGGGCCCCCCGAACTTGTACAACATCTTCATAAACTCATCGGAAAAATCTGGATAAGAGAAGAGATCCCAGAAGACTTCAGGGATGCCATAATTATCACCCTCTTTAAGAAAGGTGATAGAACAGACTGTGGAAACTATCGGGGCATTTATCTGTTAGCTACCGCAGGTAAAATATTTGCCAGGATTCTCGCAAACCATCTTCTATCTATTTCAGAAGAGATCCTCCCTGAAACTCAATATGGTTTCCGCTCCTCTAGAGGGACAGTAGACATGATTTTTACTGCACGTCAGCTCCAAGAAAAATGCCGGGAGCAAAATCAACCCCTTTATATGGCATTTATTGATCTGGCTAAGGCCTTTGATACTGTAGACCGAACAGCTCTCTGGACTATCCTTATGAAAATTGGATGCCCCAATAAATTTGTGAATATCTTGCGACTTCTCCATGACAATATGACAGCAACAGTTTTGGACAACAACGGCTCTCATGGTGCTCCATTTAAAGTGGGATCAGGTGTTAAACAGGGATGTGTTATCGCCCCAACATTATTTGCTATTTTCATCGCCATGATTTTACATCTTGTCGAGGGGAAACTTCCCACTGGTGTGGGAATTATATATCGAACAGATGGAAAGCTTTTTAATCTCAGCAGGCTGAAAGCAAAAAGTAAGGTAATTACAACCTCCGTTGTGGAACTTCAGTATGCTGATGATAATGTGGTCTCCACACATTCAGAGGATGATCTCCAAACTATCCTAAATGCTTTTGCAGAAGCATACGGAAAACTTGGTCTCTCACTTAACATCAAAAAAACCAAAGTACTTCATCAGCAAGTGCAAGCTAACCCTTTGGTGATGCCATCTATCCAGCTTGGCGGGACAATACTGGAAAATGTCGATCATTTCCTCTATCTTGGCAGCTATCTTTCTGTTACAGCTAACATCGACAGTGATATCCAGCATCGTCTGAGCTCCGCAAGTGCCGCGTTTTCTCAAATGAAACAGAGTGTTCGAGGATCGGGATATTTGTAAGAAGACCAAAACACTGGTTTATGAAGCCATTGTATTACCAACTTTATTGTATGCCTGCGGAACATGGACTATCTATAAACGTCACCTCCAACTCCTTGAAAGATTTCATCAACGTTGCCTCCAGAAAATCCTGCGAATTACTTGGGAAGATAGGCGAACAAATGTCAGTGTACTGGAAGAAGCAAAGACTACTAGCATTGAAAAAATGATCCTTCAACGCCAACTTCAGTGGACCGGTCATGTTGTTCGAATGCCTGACTGCCGTCTCCCAAAGCAGTTACTTTATTCCCAACTCAAGGATGGAAAGCGGAATATCAGTGGTCAATATAAGAGGTTTAAAGATGTTCTTAAGGCTAATCTAAAAAAAATGCAATATAAACATCGAAAACTGGGAAGCTCTGGCCCATGAACGATCTAACTGGAGGTTGGCCTTTCACAAAGGTTCTATGGACTTTGAAGAAGCCCGGGTGCAAGGTGAAAGGGAGAAACGTGCTAAGCGAAAAGCACGTCAAACGAATCCTTTACAGGACCATCTTCCATCTGGTAACCTGTGTCCTCACTGTGGGAAGCTGTGTGGATCTAGAATTGGCCTCCACAGTCACTTACGGACCCATCGCTAGAGTCTACACAATTTTCTTTAGAATTTTCCTCCTTTTTAAAATGTCCTTTTTGTAAAAAAAATTTATCCTGGAAGACAATCTTACTCGGTCACGAGTGATCGCCTGACTGACTGACTGATTAGTGGTATTTACAGACTGTTTCAATGACTCAATAGTCAATACCACTAATAATGTTAGTATACAATGGTGTTTGGTTATGAGGCCAAAAGTAGTAGTAGTAGTAGTAGTTGTTGTTGTTATTATTAATTTCTATACCACCCAATGTGGTTCCTTAAAAGGAGAACACAGATATTTTTTTGCTCATTTAAAAAAGCAATCTGAAGCAGTCAACTCTGTGGTAGCTAAGGGGCATAACTGCATTACATATTTAAGTTGGTTTGACTGTCATGGGTTTCCCTCAAGAATCCACAGGAATGGATCTTGTCCGGGAATAGCTATCTCACATACAATATTCAGCACCTTCAGAAACTCTTTAATTCCTAGGATTCCCTAAGGTAGGGGTGGGGAGTGTGACAGCAGGTAAACAATGCTAAAAAACAGGCTTTATTTTGGGGTAATTTGCAGACTAGCTAACAAGAAAGATGGTTTTCTGATATTTTGGGGAGTTTTGGTGCATGAGATAAAAACTGCCTGGAGAAATCCAACTCCAGCAAAATGAGCTGTTGACTAAAATTACCTCTCATTGAAAAACAGCATAGCCAAGTGAGCATATTTGCATTCATATATGCTTGGAGGTTAATTTTGTAATAAAATCATGTGTTTTGTGAAGCCAATTTTCCCTAGTGGTGTGGAAATTACAGGGGCAGTGCTTCCCTGGATTTGGTTCCATTTGGAAGAAGGGATCCGTGGAGACTTACGGTGTTCCTGTAATATTTGAGTTTATTTACAAATATACAGATAAGCATAGGTGGAGGTAGAGCTTAACTCTTACAGCAAGTTTCAGTTCCCTGTGTCAGATTCCCAGAGAGGTAGCCAGGACTTCAAAATGCTTTCGGAGCCTACAGTTCAGCTCTCTGTGGGTGCTTCCTGGTGAGGCTCTTATTGTGCATTAGCCCTGCCTCATTCACTTAATTTTACTGGAGGTCCATATGTCATCATATTCAATTTGTGACCCTCATGTGTTTTCCCACTGCTGTTTCTGTCTTTTCCCATATAATAAAATATGTGTTAAGGAGGAAAAGACAGAATAGCTGCACATGTGTTTTGATTAGTAGTGCTAGGAGCCCTCTCTCTGAAAGCATTCCAAGTATTCTCTCCTGCAAAAGAAGTTATCTCATTCCAAATACACTTCTAGAGGGAGGCAACCTGATGCAATGTGCCCCATTGAGCATATTGAGCTCCCATAAGCCTCAACCAGCATGACCAGTGGTCAGAGATTGTGGGAGTTATAACATCCAAAACATCTGATAGGCACCAAGTTGCTTATACCTATCTGTTCGCATGCAGATAGGGGTAGGCAGTCTCTATGTAGCTGACATCTTCCTAGCTGGAGGATAGAAAGGTATGTTATCCCAGAGAGTTCTGTAGATTTCTCCGATTGAGAATGCACCAGCCACTCTCCTGAGCAATTAGCTAGCAATCCCCCTAACAAAAGGAAGGTACGGCTTGGAGTGGTTGGCCATAACTCCTGCAACACACTGAACCAGCCAAATGCCTGATTCACATGAAATGAGGGTGGTTAATAAGCCACAGTGGCTTGGTAACTACCTCTGGGAGGCTGGCTCATTTCCGTAATTACCCTTGCCGAGCCCGGTTTGTTGTTAATGTGCGAACCTGGTGAGGGTGGGTGGCTGGGTTGGTTAACAAACCACCCAGCAACCCTACAACAGAGTGTGGATTCTAAGAGGTTTGTTAACCACCCCAGCCACCCATCTTTGCCAGGTTTGCACGTAGTGAAAAGCCGTGTCCAGCAAGGGTAATTAGGAAAATCAGGTGGCACACTCAGGGGTGTTTACTAAGCCACAGTGACTTATTAATCACCCATGTACCTGTGAACCTGGTCATTGAATCTTGAGAAAGGAAGTTGTAAAGGACCGCCGCTGAGTTCGGGAGTTAATGGGTTAACCGGAGCTGCGAAAACCCTCTCCAAGCGGCTCTTGTACACTTAAAATACGACTGCTAGGATTCTGAACTGAATGAAAGTGAAATTGACTAGAATACAGGACTTGAGGGTAGTAAGTTTAATGAAGCGTATCAAAACAAACAGATAAAGACTCAACCGTAAGCATAGCAGAGTCCATAAAACTAAATAAGGCGTGCAAACCTCAATACACATAACCTCAGCTAGCAGAGACAGAGAGTAATTCACAGTGACCTGGAGTTACCTTGTTTCTTCGAAAGCGGGTCCCTAGAATTCACCCACGTGTGCTCAGGCTTTCTCCACAGATTACCATTTACAGCTGTACTTCCGGTGAGAATAAGGCAACTGTCACATTGATTTCAAGTGAAATGAGCGAATATCTTCCTGACCCATGGAGTGCTTGTTGTCTTACAAGAATACTAAAAAAAACAATAAATGATCAGCAACTAATTAATTCCACTATCCAGGTATGATTAACTCATTCACTCTTAAGGGCTAATAGGCATACTGCATTTCTTTGGTTAAGATCAAGATGGTGGCTGAGATGCTAAAGAGGGCCGCTAGCAAAGTGGCATCTCATAACAATTGAACTGACACAGAACCATATTTCAAACTTCAACTGCAGTTTCTCTATTTACTTCTGTGAAGAGAAAGCCAGTCCAAATACACACACCCCACACCGCAACAGACATTAAAGCTTCTGCCTAGGGCAGAAGCAGCCCAGTGCCGAGCAGTCATTTGCATCAGTCTCCATCTACATTCACTTCAATAGGATCCATCTACATACCCCCCCCAGTAACTTCCCGACAGCCACAATGAGCTGTGAAGCACCCTCAGGCACCAAGGGGGGGCACCAAGATGCCTGGCAGTCTCAAAGAGCTGTCAAGTATTGTCAAGCACCCAGACCAGCAGGAAGAACCGGTTCTCCCTGATAGCAAGAAGGGAGGGGGAGCGAGAAGGGAGCGGGGAGCAAGGGAGGAGGTAAAAGAGGGGCACCAAGCCCGGCAAGGTTGTTGATCACTGGGTGCAAGACTGCATGGACCTTCCCATCTCCAGTCGGGAATCAACCCCGGGTAACGCGCCCGGTAATACCGGTAGCTAGTAAGCGGCAAGCTAGCAGCCCTCTTTAGCATCTCTGTGCTAGCAGCCCTCTTTAGCATCTCAGCCACCATCTTGATCTTAACCAAAGAAATGCAGTATGCCTATTAGCCCTTAAGAGTGAATGAGTTAATCATACCTGGGTAGTGGAATTAATTAGTTGCTGATCATTTATTATTTTTTTAGTATTCTTGTAAGACAACAAGCACTCCATGGGTCAGGAAGATATTCGCTCATTTCACTTGAAATCAATGTGACAGTTGCCTTATTCTCACCGGAAGTACAGCTGTAAATGATAATCTGTGGAGAAAGCCTGAGCACACGCGGGTGAATTCTAGGGACCCGCTTTCGAAGAAACAAGGTAACCCTAACATAGTTCTCCCCTGTCGCTGACACCCCTCGTTCCCCCATCTTTCTGCATAATCCCCACCCAGGGGACAGGAGACACAGTTCTGGGCAGACCGGTTGTACGTTGTCACACCTGCATAGCTACATCTGCATACCCTCAATGGGGCACATTTACATACCCTCCAGGAAGGGCATAAACATTCCAAAGGTGGGGGCAGCCTCAAAGAGCTGCAAAGTACCCCAAAGTATCAAGGAGATGCCAGCACCCAAGAGGCGCCACCACCCCGCAGGGCGGAACCAGCCCACCTGGTCATCAAGGGCGGGGAGGGGGTGAGGGAAGGTAGAAAAAGACCAGCCCTAGAGAACAAAGGGTTGTTGGGCACAGGGTGCAGGCTTGCACGGACCAGGCCTCTGACTCTGGTCAGAGCCACACCGCTTCCAACCCCGGGAAAGGCGCCCGGAGACCAGCTACATAGACCGCTACGCTAACTCCGTAAGTTCGATTCTCTGATGCATAGTTATTCCTGTGTAGGGATGTAACCGCTCGCCTCGAGTGGGTGTAGCGGGCCGAAATCAGCCCTGCTCACGCCCGCCAGAGACTCGCTTTGATATGAAAGTGTTTTGGATTACAAGCACAGTTCTGGAACGAATTATGCTTGCAATCCAAGGTATTACTGTACTGTGAAATACCTGGTAGTCTATTAGTTCCGCTCCATTAAAGGTGCTATAAACATCGTATTTCCGTCTCAGTACGATTCCTTGTCAATGGGAGGTTGCGGCTGGAATTAAAATGCACAGGAGCTGCGTACGGTGCAATATCTCCGTGCTGGTTAACCTGTTAGGTGCCGAACTCACGCAACGGACCAGTTTTGGGTCTGCCACATAATAATTAATTAAGTAGCTTGGAGCATATGGGGCTCTTCTGTAATTTGAGTTCTGCCTCCGATTAATTTCTTGCCAGTGGGAGCAACTAAACAAAGCACGGGCTCTCCATCCCTGGCTTGGTTAGTGTGACATCCAAACTGAGGACTCTGGTTTGTCAGGGGAGAGATGCGGTAACCCAGAGTTATTTTTTTAATTAAAAAAATCTGGTTTACTGTGATGTGTGAACTGAGCCACTATGTTGCCCACTTCAGATTTGGTTGATCCACCTGTCCACTGTTTGTGTTTGCCTCATTTGCTTGCTGTATGGTTGTGACCCATCTGGACTCTTGTATGCTCCAGAAATATGGTGGTATTGCTTTTAAGGCTTCTAGAAAGTACAACACAGTTTTATAGTTACAAAAAAAAAGACTGCTTTAATGAGAGGTCCAAGAGAATCAGCAGGATCACACTCCCCTTATCTCTCTCTCCCCAAAGTTCATCCCACAATGCGACCAGGGTAGTTTCTGTCCCAAAACCAGGCCTGAAACCCGATTGAAATGGCTCTGGAAAAATCAGTTTAATTGCAAGAGTTTAATCCTCAGGTATCTTTTTAGTTGTAGGACTGACTCTTGGACTGCCTAGGGCATAATTGTTTATCTCTTGTTTCTAGAGCTCTTTGCTCCAGTGACAGTTGTGCAATCTTCCTGGTTGCTGGCCAGGACCTTTTTTGCAATTACCTGGCACACTGGTTAAATGAAGAGTTGGTGAATTTACTTCTTTTTTCCCTATTGCTGCTGCTGTCATGTTTTGTTCTGTTTCGGAGTCATTTACCATGTTATGTATCCTAATTACATATTAGGCTGCTTCTCATATGATGTATGTATTCATGATGTAGTTCTTATTCAAAGTAAATAACCTCAGTAGAGGAATTTGTTTGCTTTTCTGTTCTTCTATTGCTGTGTACATCTTAATGCAGCTTTATTGGTATATACTACTTGTCAAAAAGAAGAAACTCACTTATGAATAGGTTCCCTGACAGTATTGATAAAAACTGGATTTTTCTTTACAAGTCTTCTTATGCCTCTTCCCTCTCCAGAACCACTACCCTGTCTGCTATGTAGGAATCTTTGGGCTGGTTCACATGTCATGATAAGCCAGCTGAAAACAAGCAGTGGTGGGATGGTTAATTGCTTGCTAAGCCACGATACTGCTGCCAACAGACAACTTACAACTTACCATAGTCTGTTTCCTCCTTCATTCTCTTGCCTGTTCCACCCAGGAGCCTTTACTGCACAGCTCCTCTATACTCCTGCTGTGATGAGATTCTCTCCCTGCCACATTCTTGCCTTGTGAAGCACCTGCATAGACATATATGTGCCATATCTTTCAAGTGGAGGGGGGCGGTCTTACCTTACTTTTTAGGACAAGGTGGCTGAGAGTTTTATTTTCTTTCTTTAACACTTAAAAAAGCCTCCTTGGCAGCTGGGGACGAACAACGTTCCTCTTCCTAGCATAGCTGTGTGTATGCGTGATTGTCTTACCACTGGGTAAGCACACGTGCCCCCAATTCACCACCATGGCAATTTGGGAGAGGGGATTTAAGCTTTCCCCCCTTAGGTTTTTATGCTGAACCCCCCTCCCCCCCCACACACAGAGCGGGGAATGGTTAAAGGAAAAATAGAGAGACCTTTCCCCATTTTTTAAACCCCCTTCAGGTGGGGGGATTGCAGCATGAAAACAGGAGACAGGAAAACTTAAATTCCCCCCTCCTGAATTGCCATGGTGGTGAATTGGGGTGTGTGGGCACACTTACTCAGAGTTAAGTCAATCACTCATACGCACATAGTTGTGCTAACTTGGGGGTCATTCCATGTAAAATCAACCCCCCCAAAATGAAAAATTTACCTCACCACTTGCAATTTTTTTTAAAAAACTGGCATACTGGTAGACCAGCATGAGAAATGAACATACACCAAATTATAGGTCATTATACCTCACGGTTCAAAAGTACAGTGTGCTCAAAAAATGCCCAAAACACGATTTTTCAGCATTTGTGACTGCGCAAAAAGTATAACTTCCTTCAGAATTGACCTAGAAAGTAAATCATGGTGTCATATGAAAGCTCTCGAACTACCCTTTTATTTGATATGTAACATGAAGCATGCATGTGAAATAAAATATTCAAAGCCATAGTTTCTTTAATTTGACCTTGAATTCCAAAAAAACCAAATGGTTTTTTTTGCTGATTTTTTCCCTCAGATAACCCGTGTTTACCTTGAGTATATGTACCGATTTCCAGAACGGGGTTCCGAACAGTTCAGAAGATGTGAATGTTCTTATACATGCACAGTACCCCTCCCTACAGTAACTTCACCCCCTTATACACACTTAAAACAGAATTTTTTGGAAGGAAATTAAACTTAAGCCTGCCCCCTCCCTTCCGGAGCTTCCGGGGCCTTCAGACTGAAACCAAACCAGGCATGGGTAGGCCTCAAACCTTCACAGAGATATATCTCTTTGGATGTCTACATTAAATCAAGCTTTATTCACAGATTCTGATAAGAAAGAAAAAGGCAGGCCTGAAGCCGTGACAAGTGCCAACCCCACTTCTGCTGCAATGTGTTCATGACTTTTCAAATTGTTGAATTCCTGCACACCATTTCTACAGGTAGCATAACTAAGATCTATTATTTCCCTGATGGTGCAGCAGCACAGTATAAAAACGGTAAAAACTTCAACAACTTACGGTAGGTAAGCATAAGTCAGATTTTGGTATCGATGCAGAATGGCACTTCTTTGCCACATCGCATGGAAAAGGGCCTTGTGATGGTTTGGGTGGCACTGTGAAAAGGTTAGCTGCTCGAGCAAGTTTGCAGCATCCGTATGAAAAACAAATCATGACCCCTCGTCAGCTTTTTGATTGGGCAAAGGAGAACATCACACAGGTTGCATTTCAATACACCACAAGTAAAGATTATGAACTGGAAGAAAAGCTTCTGAAATGTCGCTTTGAGAATTCAAGACGATTCCTGGGACACAGAAAATTCACGCTGTAATTCCATTAACAAAACACACTGTTGCTACTAAAAGATATTCATTTCAATGCGAATCCAGAAAAGAGACAGTGACTATTAAAGAAGGAGAACTGGAATTGCAAGAAATATGAGGATTTGTTACATGCGTTTATATCTCACAATGGTGGTTAGGTTGTGTTTTACAAACAGATGATCAGAGAGCAGAAGTGTGAGTGAGCTTTCTTCATCCAGCTGGACCAGCAAAATCATTTATGTATCCAGATAAACAAGATGTCCTATGGATACCATCTTCAGATGTTTTGACAAAAGCTGATCCTTGTTGCCCAACAGGGCACTTCTATACACTAACAGACAAAGAGTGTCAAGCTCTTTTTTTTTTTTTAGTATTATATTTTAAAATTTTTGAACAATACAAAGAAAATAACACACACATATAACTAATATAGTGCTCCCATCACCATGGGACCAAATAATACAATAACTCTATATTTGTTCATTATTCCAAAAATACAACATATCTTGACAGGGTACACTCCCTTTCCCCTTTTTAACACATATTCCAAAAATAAACCCCAAATATCCTTAAAAATATTTTTCTTTAATTGACCCCTTTTGCATTTGATATTACAAGTCAACATATCATTCAATGCCATATCCCATACTTCTTTATACCAATCGGTAATAGTGAAAACTTGCTGAATTTTCCATTTCCTTGCTATCATTAATCTACCTGCCGTTAACAAATTTATAATTAATTCTTTAACGTTTTGAGGACTGGTCACCTTTTCCATTATTGATAGCAAAGCTAGTTTAGGACAAACCTCTAGATCAGCTCCAACAATTTCTGATATTTCCTCAAAAATCATTTTCCAAAAATCCATTACATTTTTACAACTCCACCACATGTGAGCATATGTACCCAGCTCCTGACATCCTCGCCAACACATTGGAGAACATTTGTTATCTATTCTATTTAATCTCACCGGAGTCAAATACCATCTCTAAATTAGCTTATAAAAATTCTCTTTGATTCTTATAGACATATTTTTCAATATTCGCCTATCCCAAATCTTGTTCCACTCATCGTTTGATGTTTCCTCTTCAAACTCTGTATCCCAAACTATTTTAAGATTTTCTGCTTGCTCTTCTGATTTCTGCAACATTTTATATAACATCTTTGTAAGACCCCTAGCTGATGCATTTCCTTCTATAAGTTCTCTAGTCATAACCAACTGCTCAAATGCGGTGAAATCTCTTTCATGCTCATGTCTCCTCTTCCATTTCTTACCCCATTGTACTAGTTGAATTAAATTTAACCACGAAATTCTTCCTGCCCCAACCCTATCAATTATTTGCTGTCGTCTCCATTTTTTCCAGCCAATCCATTAATCTTATCACCCTTTTCTCTCTAAAAATTCGTTCTAAATGTCTAACATTCTCTGGAAAATCCTCCATAACCACCACTGGAGTAAGCGGGGATATACCTGGTAAAAATATTTCCTTATTTCTACCCCAAATTTCTAACATTTTTTAAAAAGGGATTTTCTAATCTTTTCGTCATAATATGTCCTTGTTTTGTAAATAAAAATTTCTCCACCCTATTACCCAATTCAAATGCTTCTATTTCCCACCACATAAAATCCTTTCTGACAATAATATCCATAATATATCTAAGTTGATTAGCTATATAATACCATTTTAAATTAGGGAGCCCAAGTCCCCCTATTTTTTGAGCTTTATACCATCTGTTCTTAGTAATCCTTGATCTTCCCCCCCATTGCAATAGCTATTATCTTATATGGTATCATTCTAAATAAAAAATTAAACTTCGGTAAAATCTTCATTTTAATCAAAGCTATCCTACCAAACCATGATAATCCCAATTTTTTATAATCCTCCATTTTATTTTTAACTTCGTCTTTTAATTTTTTAAAATTCCATTCCCCTATTTTATCCATATCTTTTAATATATCAATACCTAAATATTTAATTATATTTTTTATCTTTATATCAACTTTCCTTTGTTTAAATCCCCTTTCCTCCAGTTTACAATAATTAAATATCATTATCTGATTTATCCCAATTAACTTTTAACCCCGTTACTTCCCTAAATTCATCTAAATGTTTCTCTATCCAATCCCAATTTTCCATAGGCCTTTCTAATGTTAACAATATATCATCTGCAAAAAGGTTTATCTTACATTTAGCCTCTATCCTTATCCCCTGTAATTTCCTCTCCTGGCTTATCGCATTCGCTAACAATTCCATAACTAACACAAATAATACTGGGGAAAGGGGACAACCCTGTCTAGTTCCCCGGCCTAGGCTTATCGTTTCTGTTATTCCGTCATTTACAATTACCGACGTAACATTATGAGTATATAATTGATTAGTAATACCTATAAACTTTTCTCCAAACCCCATAGTTTTTATTAACATCTTTAATGCAGGCCATTCCACACAATCAAAGGCTTTAAAAATATCCAGTGCAAGAACCCCAGCTTTCAAATTATTTTTCTTTATTAAATATATTATATTCAGAACCCTTCTTGTTAAGTCTGCCATTTGTCTTCCTTGAATAAAACCACATTGATCTAATCCTATATACTTAGTTAGAAAACTATTCATTCTTCTAGCTAAAATTGCTGTCAATAATTTAGCATCTTGATTAATTAATGATATTGGTCTATAAGAACCTGGTTCTGCTAAATCCTTCCTTGGTTTCGGGATTAAAATAGTCAAGGACTGTTTCCACGACGGGGGGATCTCTCCCCCCTGTAGAATATCATTAAACAACCATTTTAACTTTGGAATTAACATTTTTTAAAAACTTTATAATATTCCGCCCCCAAACCATCCAATCCTGGCGTTTTCCCCTGTTTCAATTTATTTATAGCATTCTCTTTCAATTTCCGTAAATGGTTGCTCCAATTTCTCTCTGTCTTCTTCCTGGATTTTTATTTTTAAATTTTTTTCGATATATTTTCTACTCGCAGCTTCCGACCATTTTCCTGCCTTATATAACTCTGTATAATATTCATGGAAAATTTTCAGTTTATCCTTTAATAAATTATATTCTTTACCCCTCTTATCTTTAATCACCCCCACTAAGCTTTTTTCCTTTTTTAATTGTGCTAATCTAGCCAACATTTTAGAATTTTTATTACTATTCTCAAAATACTCCCTTTTTGTATAAATCAAATTCCTTTGTACCCTATCCAATTCTTTATTCTCCAATTCTTTCCTTTTACCCTGTAATTCTGCAAAAATCTTTTTATCCCTCTTCTCTAAATACTTCTTTTCCAAATCCCTAATCTCCCCCTCTAGCTTTTGATAAAAAACTTCTTGTTGTTTCCTCAAATTTATTGCCTCTCTCAATCCTATTCCTCTCATTACACTCTTCATTGTATCCCATATTATCGCTTCAGTACATTCTTCTGTTTGATTAAATTTCCTTCTCTATTTTTTCTGTTAAATGTTTAAAACGAAAAATATTACAATTCAATCTCCATCTTTTCGCTTCTCTATAATCCTTATGTATCTTCAAATCCATATTAACCAGTGCGTGGTCTGTAACTTTTATTACTCCTATCTCCGTGTCCAAGACCCTTGAAATCAAGGTCTTGGACACAAATATAAAATCTATCCTAGAATAGTTCTTAGTTGCTGTTGAGTAGAATGTATATCTTTCCTCGTTCCCCTTGACCCCTCTCCAAACATCTAGCAACCCTTCCTTACTAATTAACTTATTCAAAATCGTTAAATTATTTCTCTGATTTTCTCTCGTCGGATTGGATTTGTCTTTTCTTTTATCCAATACCATGTTAAAGTCCCCAGCCATAATAACCCTTTGATTTTGAAAATTACCCATTTCTTTAAACACATGTTGATAAAATTCTCCTTGATTTTGATTGGGAGCATAAACATTAACTATAACATATTCTTCTCCTCCTCCCAAGGTCCCATACATTATAATATATCTACCTGTACCATCCTTTTTTACCTTTAAAACATTAAAACCACAATTCTTTGAAATTATAATTGCTACTCCTCTTGATTTAGATGATCCACATGCTATCTCATATATTCTAGACCACCTCAGTTTCAATTCATTGACTCCTTTCCTTGCCTGGTGCGTTTCTTGCAAGAATATAATATCTGCCTTATCCTTCTTAAGAAGTGATTCTATTCACCTCCTCTTGGTAACTGTACCTAGTCCCTTAACATCTCTGCCAGCAAACAATTAATTGGAGGCGAAGTGTTAAACCGTGCACAGCAGTCTTGATCAGGAAGGGAATAAAATATAACTGGGGTTATCCGGTCTTTCTTACTTTTTTGTGGAACAGTAAGAGATACAAGATCTCATCATGTGTCCAAGGCATGGGCCTGCTGGGAGAGTTGGGGCTTCACGATGATGGTGAGGGTCCAGAATCGATGGGTCAACTGGAAGAAGAAGGAGCAAGCGGAGGAATAGTATAAAAGGTTGTTCCAGCACGAGAAGAAAGAAGAAAGGGAAAATGTTTTATAAAGAAATTATCCGGGAGGGAATGAGGGGCTGCTGTTCGGGTGGGTGATGGTTCCTTCCCCCCCCCTTGGATAGGTGGGTAGGTTTAGGGTGGGGCAAGATGCCCTGGCTTAGCAGGGGGGGTAGTTTAGCTGAATGTGGGGGTGGGTTAATGGGCTTGTTATTGTTTATTATACTCACTTTTAGGGACCAAAAAAGAAAAAATGATGTTAATAGATGGATCATAAGTTAAGAATTTCAACCTTAAATGTTAAGGGGGAAATCTTTTTCTTCCTTTCCACAAAACAAAACTTTACAAGGCATCTCCTGTTAAGCAATTGAATTCTAGCTTTTTAAGAGAACCCAAACATTATTCCTAGAGCTTTTAGTACCAAGTCACTGGGAGCGGGGGGAGTTTGCTGTGGCTCCCAAGTTGGTCTATGGTTCCCATATTCATGATACTTCACAGAAACATTCATAATGACAAATAATTAAAAATAACTAAAAAATCATGCAATAGAAAGTACATAATCTGAAGCCCCATTCAAGCATTCAATGTGTGTTTCATTAAACGCTTGAAGAGAAGTCCGCACCCCTCCTTGTGTATTTCTGTCACCCTGTATTCGTGGAGGGCGATGGTCTGAAGAGGAGAGCCTCTTGTATCTGGAAGCTCTCCGCTTGAGCCAGGATGCTGATTTTCCAGAGCTAGAGACTGCCTTATATTTTACTTTGGCAAATTGGCTTAATTTCTCAGGAAAATAGCATGAGAAATCCAAGGAAGTTTTTTTCTATTGTGAAAAGTGTTCAGAAACTTCAGCTTCAGTTGGTGCAAAATATGGTGGTTAGACTTTTATCTGAAATGCACTTTGGAGATGATATTACACCATCTCTAGATCAACATGCCTGGCTTTTGGTTTTTTTTCCAGGCACAATTCAAGGTGCTGGGTTTGACACCATATGCATCTGCCCATAATTTATGATCATCATTGGAGGTCCTGTTATACGTTACACCACCTAGAGCAGTGGTTCTCAACTTTTTTTGCCCCATGCACCCCTTTCACCATATGTCAGAATGTCATTCCCCCCTTTCCAAGTTTGTCTGACTTAATCTGTGCCATACAATAAGGTGTGATGTCCTGTAGATTATGTACAATCTGTAGAATTGTAATTTGTAGAAAGATCAGTATTCCAACAGTTTGAGTCTGTGGTCCCAATTCCCTCCCTGAAACCCAAAAATTCCCCCCTGGTTGAGAACCCCTGACCTAGAGAGTCAAGATTGATGGGTATTCAGGACAGGGCCTTTTCAGTAGTAGCACCTTGATTGTGTAACTACCTCCAAAGGGAGGTGAGATTGGTTCTTTCATTCCTATATTTTAGATAGGCAATAAATACTGTTTTCCATTGGAGTTTTAATGCTGCTGGATATTGTTTTATTTCACTCTCTAAGGGCACAGTCCTATGGTGATGCCACTAAGCCCCTGAACTTGGAGGCTTACGGTCATCCAATGCAGAGTGGGAGGAACAGCAGAGGCGATCTCCGCTTCCCTGTCCTCCCGCCCTGCATTTTCACTAGAGGTGCGTCAGAGGGGGAGGGAAGGAGGCTGGAGTGGATTCAGGATAGCATGTATCCTGGCCTCTCTAGTCCCCTCCCTTACCTGCCCCCTAAAACATCCTCTTTTTCCCCTCTCTAAGGCTGCTTTCCTGACTTTGGAGAGCAGCTGGTGCAGTTTGTTCTGTTCCAGCTGCAAGGGGGAAGGGGGTCAGAGTGCTGTCTTTGACCTTGGATCTGGGAATCCAAATTATCGTATGGCCCCTCAGATGCTTTCTAGGAGCCATAGGATTGCTCCCTAAGTTTAATTTTATTTGTAGCTCTTGGATTTTATTTGATTTATGATTGTACTCCTGTGTTTATTTTTTCAATGATGTGAAGTTTTTAATGACATCTTTATTGTATATCACTCTGGGTGCCTGTTAGATGGAGGGTGTGATTCATAAATCTAATTTATTTATTTATTTTTATTTATTTATTATATTTATACCCCACCTTTTTTCCTGCAAGGAACCCAAGGCGGCTTACATAATCCTCCTCTCCATTTTATCCTCACAACAACCCTGTGAGGTAGGTTAGGCTGAGAGTCAGTGACTGGCCCAAAGTCACCCAATGAGTTTCATGGCCAAGTGGGGACTAGAACCCAGATCTCCTGAGTCCCAGTCCAACACTCTAACCACTACGTCACAAAGTGTGTGGTGTGTTAAAACATAGTTGCTTATGAATTGTCATTCTGAACCAAAAGATTTCAGAATTCAGAAGAGCTGTTTCGCGTGAATATTCAAAGGTGAAACATATTTATACTTGACTGAAATTTAAATGGATGTTATATAGGGATGAACGCTTGAACACATGGCTATTAGTGGGAAATTTTAAAAAATTATAATTGAGGATGCTATGTATGTTACAGGTTTTCACATTTTGGTTGTTTTGTTTGTGCATTATTTCTTTGGGATTGGTTTTCCAGATGTATTGCGAAACCCTGTGCTGTACGTCTTGACATTCAAGATGGTGGAGTTCGCAGAGCTCAGCCCAATGCAATTCTAGAAAAGGTGTTTACATCTATTACTAAGGTGAGTGATGCTTCAAATTCTGCTTGGAAGCTATAAAATGGGCAGGCAAAGGGGTTGGTGAACCAAGTACACCATGTCCAGCTCCTTGGAGGAAAGGTGGGATATAAATGTAGCCAAATAAATATTCCTCTCTTCTTTCAATCGTTCTGTTGTTATCTGTGGGGAAATAAGCTTCCTCTCCCCCCACCCATGTATATATATATATATATATATATATATAGTATATGTATTCATTGTGCAAGGGTCAACAGATTGTACCAGAGCTTAGTAACCAACCATATTTTTTTTACTAGCCAGTTGTAAATCTACTACTGCAATACTGCTGTAATAGTATGATAATTTCTTGAGTAATCGGATCCTAACACAAAACTCAGGTAATAAAAGGAAATTAGTATTTATTTATTTATTTATTTATTTGGTAAACAATAGGAGTTGGAATTATATGCAATTTCAGGCATAGAATTCTACCCTCCACAAAGGAAGCATTTCAAATTAGGTATCCATTTCCCTGGAGCAAATGTGAGAAGTTGACTACATTAAACCAGACCGAACAGAATAATAGTTTTTGTAAAATAAAATACAACTATCAAGCCAGATTTCACAGATGTTCAAAAGAGTAATTTCTAGTAATTCAGTATTATATCTGGCTATTCCTTGTAGGCAGGCTGAGGGCCTTCATCT
The DNA here is from genome assembly GCA_021292165.1 of Shinisaurus crocodilurus. Classification (NCBI taxonomy): domain Eukaryota; kingdom Metazoa; phylum Chordata; class Lepidosauria; order Squamata; family Shinisauridae; genus Shinisaurus; species Shinisaurus crocodilurus. Next base: position 39,911,928 of record CM037881.1, on the reverse strand, counting down.
GGATTTTAATCATTACCTCATTCCTTCATGTGCAAGATTAAGCAAATTTGTTAAGGTACAGCAGCTCAGAGACATGCTCTATAAATCTCCTGACAGTTTTCTGTCTGCCAACAGACAGCCCCTGTGATAGGGTGTGCTTCTGAAGAAGATGTGCACAACAATACAGTGCAATTTTTAAGCCCTTTTCTGTCTCCTCATACCAGTTGTAAGAAGCACAGTGTCCCTTTCGGCCCAATTCCTGATGTTTTAGTGTGTATGTTTTAGGTCTCCATCCCTACCAATCTGTGATTCCTCCTCCTTCAGACCCAATTCCAGAGGCAGCAAAATTTTATTCTTGGAGGTTCTCATTCCTGCTCCCGTCAGACCTGTGCTAAGTTGCACAACCTCCCCATCTCCCACCCCACCCCACTGTAAAACACTTAGAATGAGTTTTCCCTCTCCTGCCTCCATCTCTGTGTCTTTTGATGCTGCCATTGCTCAGTACTGAGCACAATTTCTCTTTCTCCTGATCAGGGTTGGGGGGGGAAATTATTTTTAAAATTTAAATCAATAATTATTTATTTATTTAATCAATTCCCCCCCCCCCCCCAATTACGTAGTAAAATTAATTTCAAAGTTTCAGGTAACCACATGCACATTTTTATTCATGATTTAATCAATGATTTAATAATTGATTAAAGTTATTCTGATTTAAGTCATTGCAACCCTGCTCCTGACCCAAGACGAATGCATGCTACGGCTGCAAACAGTCTCATTTTTTTCTCTCTCCTGCCCCCCCCCCCCATTAAGCACCAAGCACAATCTTTCTCTTTCATGATTCAATTCAAATGCATGCAGTGCATACACACTCCACTTAAGCTGCAAACAGACCCCCCCCCTTGGTGCTGTTTCGCCATTAAGTGCACAAGGCATGCACATCCTGCAAGCATGGACTGCAAATGCCTTTTTCTCCTGATGCATAATTAGGCATTCCTGAGCCCATTGTCATCTAGCCCCAGGGATTGGGACTAGCCACACAAAAACATTTGTTTTTACTTGGCAAGTGTCTGCATCAGAGCCTGGTGTTGTGTGTATATATTTTGTGAGGACAAAATGGAGAGGAGGAGGAGGAGGATTATGTAAGCCGCCTTGGGTTCCTTGCAGGAGGAAAGGCGGGATATAAATATAATAAAATTAAATAAATAAATATAAGGCATACATCAATCCTTGGAAATATGATCACATCATGCTTAGAGGTTCTGGTGAATAAAACAATAGCAACAAATATATAATATGGAATACAAGTCCTTTCTGGAGTGTGGAGGTCTAGGGATCTATTTAAGGATAGTGTCCAAAAAGAGAGTGGGGCAGGCCTGGTCTCATCTTGTGTATGGCTGGGAGTGCCAGGCCCGCTCACGCCCGCCAGAGACTCGCTTTGATATAAGAGTGTTTTGGATTACAAGCACGGTTCCGGAACGAATTACCGGTATGCTTGCAATCCAAGGTATTACTGTAATTGTGTAATTTTCCTGTAGTTCTTTTTTTTACTATGAAGAAATTAATTTTTCTTCCATGGAGACCAATCCCTGGTATGGATTTTTGCTAAGAATTTGTTTTTCAAACAGAATGTTTAACCAGTGTTATTTTTCCTAGCAAAACCTTGTCCGTACAATTCCAGATAAATTGCAGCAGGTTGTGGATCGAAGCATAAATTGGGCAGGAATGGGAAGACTGTTTTGGAAGGTTGCTAAGGAACAAAAGATATCTGTTTACATCTATTTGATCACCTCCTAGTGTCCAGATGCAAGAAGGTTAGAGGGATTGTCAAAACAGCTAGATTGGGATGTCCGAAAAATCCAGCGCTGGTTTCGCCATCGGAGGAACCAGGATAAACCAAGCACCATCACAAAGTTCTGTGAGAGCATGTAGGTTTGTGTGGAGTCCAACTCTTACAGCTTCAATTGTTGTTTGTTTTTAAAACTTGACATCTTGTGGTCTCTGAACCTTTGGGCAAAGATGACCTTATAAATCGTTGGCTAATTAGCAATATATAGTATGAAAAGTTTACTTTTTGTTTGTAAAGATATTTGGATATTTGGATGCCAATGCCACCCACCCTCTTGAGTTATTCAGTAATGCTGGCAGATCATTGAGGCAACTGTCAATCTATTTGCAGGCTTTTAATCTTTATAAAGTTATTTTTTACCGTTTGAAGTTATTTTCCAAATCACTTATTTGAATTTTTCCTGGACTCTTATTCCTTTTCTGTCCTACTTAAATTTATTTTCTTACCCTTTTATGCATGGCCTCTATCACTGTAGTATCTGAGCAGCTTTGCCTTCCTGCCTGCTACCTTTATGGCTTCTTCCTCTCTTCCCCAGTGGCTTCTTCCCCAAGACATTTGCCTTAGGTGAGTGGGAGTCTCATTTGACCTCCATCTGTCTTTGGTCTGTATTCTAAATTGGAAACTGTTTAATGTATGGTTGGGTATTTTTAATGTGTGTCTACTGGATTATGGAACCTTGTGAGTGTCCACAAGACTACAGAATTGCCATGCTGTTTTCGCTTACCATGGGGCTAGCGTGGCTGTGTATTTCAAAGTCTCATGGTTATTTTATGGAAGTAGGGTATATTATGTAAAGTCTCTGAAACAAGGTCATTTAAAAAAATAAGTGTACAGAGGTTGGTGTTGTTCACTTAGCCATGCACAAAACAATACAGTGTTCAGAGCAGAAATTCTATGCTTGTGGCGTCTAGATTTGCCTCTGTTCTATGTTGGTCTTGGCTCTTACTAGATCACTAGTTAACAACATCAAGATTGTTATGCCATATATTTAATTGTTATCTGTTTCTCATTTTCAGGTGGAGGTTTCTATTTTATTTATGTATATTTACCTATGGACTCAGATTTCTTTGGACGGTGAGTGTGCTGTGTAGTACTCAACTTATACTCAGTGAGATTTAAATGAGAGATGCACTTGATCCTTTGGTACTCTTTGGTGAGCAGAATGGCACCATTGGATTCCACCCCAGGTGTTATCCCAATCAATTAGAGATTGAGACTTAGCAGTTCCTAATATTATTATGCAGCTCATCTCACTGGTTTGTGCCAGTGGTTTTATGAGGAGAATAATTTGTGAGGCATTGAACACTTTGGAGTAGAAACTCCTTTGTTTTTTTTGGATTTGGTTGGAAAATAAAATAAAAAGCAAGTGTTATTAAGTAATGACATACATAGAGTGAGTACTAAAAGTAAAGGACAAATATCAACCATGTTATCACAGATATATCACCTTCATACTCCATATTTTATCCTTGATTTAATGTTGCAAGCAATTGTTCTAATTTTGAACTTTAGATTAAGAATCAAGGCATAGGAAAAGAGATTTAACTGAAAACTTTACAATAATAATATACATACAATTGACTTCAAAAATAGAAAGATGAATAATTCCCTTCTTTCAGTGCTTGCAAGTGCTACTCAATTTATTAGAATTGAGTAGAATTAGAATGAATGAATATAAACTTGAAATAATACTTTGAGGTAAAACTTCATGAAAAGGATTATTATTGAAAATGTATACTGTAAATCATTTCAATATTAAGGCCCATTGCAGATACAAAAGAAAGTGGGAAGAATTCAATGTTACCTTGTTAAAAATTGTAAAAAATGTATATGGAGGCATCAAAGTCGTTATTTAATGTTAGATCTGAAGAACATTTTATTAACCCTCCAACAATAGAAAAATTGACTGTATCAGTACAGTTTTAATGACAAATGTATCTGAATATCTGGTGGAAGGTATTAAGCATTTGCAAGTTAAAAAAATAGCACCTTCATTGGGAAATTTCTTTTTCCAGAAAAAACAGTGTAGTTGCAAATAAGTAATTGGGTTAATAATAGCCCACAATGTAAAGTGCATAAACTTTCAAGAACAGTTTGTGCCCAAAAGCAGACGCGCGCTGTTTACGTAGAAAATGCCTTAAGATACATCAAAAGCGGCCGCAATTTGCACAAATTACGCAAATTGCAGCTGCTTTGGGTGTATCTTAAAGCATTTTCTATGTAAACAGCAGCCCTCCAGGAACCCCAAAGTTGCTTCTCCGGCTCGACTCAGGAGAACGCAAGTTGAGCTGGGGAAGAGGTAAGTGGGACAGATTTCGGAGGTCGAGCCCGGCTAGTCTGCCAGATTTCCACCCCCCCGAATGAAATCATCGCACATCCCTAAATATAACCCCCAAACTGCTAAAATACATGATATTTTGTTAAATTCATGTTTTTGGCAATGTAAGGAACAAAATGTAGGCTTTAGATATATTTGGTGGTGATGTAAACATATACCCCCCCAAAAGTGACATAAGATCACAGAAGTGCCTGTTTATTTTTGTGTAAACACAATGCTTCAGAGATAAACTTCTTCAGGGGCTATCTAAAACACCATAATAATATATATAGTTTTATAAACATATGAGATACACAGCACAAAAATTACCATGGACTAAACTGCATACCTTCTCAAAAGTATATTCTACTATGCAAACTTTCAACACAAAATCCACAAATAAAAACACCCTTCCATAAATATATGTTAAATTTAAAAGCAAAAACAAAAAACCCCACCCAATAAAAGGGAAGAAATTGCAGCTCCTCATTTAACCCTCTTGGGAACAAACTCCCAAGCTTCAGAATACACTTGATTTCTTTTCTTAATGACTTTTCTTTCTGATCCATCTGTTCCAGTGTCCAAAATAACACATCTGAAACGGTATGACTAGTCTCAAGAAAATGTTATACCAAAGTGGAACCTTCCCTTCCATTTTTGATGTAACTCAAATGCTCACCCACTTGTGTGTGTGTGTGGTGTTGTTGTTTGAGGATTTCCCCACATCTATTTTCTTGCATGGGCACTACATATAATAATTGATATTTCTAATATTACAGGTCGTAAAACAATTAAAAATGGCATTTCCCCCTTTTTAGGATTAACAAAGTACCTTGCATGTACGTTTGCAATACACACATCTCACATGGATGATGACACCTCAGGATAGGGTGACCAAAAATAGTTTGCTGCCAAACACCCTTTTTTGCTCCCCACTCACTTTTAAACAGTGTATCTTTCACATTTCTGTTTAAGAGGGATCAGAAGACAGAGGTCCCCAACGCAACACCCGTGGGCACCATGGTGCCCATAAAGGGTTCCCCAATAAAATTTTGTTTTATTTTTTAATTTTATCCGCATTTTTTAAAATATACATACATGCATACAGCTTTTTAGCAATTATACATAGGCGTCAACAAATGTGGACCAAATATCCAAATAAATATCCAGTTGAAGGTGGCATCTATATGCCACCCATTCATGTATCGAAAGCATTGTAAGGTCCTCAATCGGTTTCATTATAGGAGGGTGTTTATCCTTCCAATGTTGTAATATAAGTGTTTTAGCTGTCAAAAGGTGCAGAGAATCCATTTACGGTTACCATTTGTTAATTTCCATGAAGTAGGTAAATACTTTAAAAGAGCATGTACATCAGTGAATATTAAAGACTGTTCCAGTACAAAATACATCTGTGTAATAATCTCCTTCCAAAAAGAAGCAACTACTGGACATTGCCAAAACATATGTTTAAAAGAAGCATTAGCTATATTGCACCATCAGTAATTAGCTAAATTAGACAATCCCTTATTAAAAAGACGTTGCAGTGCCCAGTAGAAATGAAATAAAAGGTTTTGCTGAATAAGACGCAGTGAAAGACTGCCAACCTGTCCTTTCTTCAAGACGGGAGATCAAAGGTGCAAAACTGCCAGCCTTAGCTCTGCCGTCTTGACCTGATTCTCCCAGGGCCTTGCCCTTCATCTATACACTGGATTTAGCACTGAACCACAGAGGAACCACACACACCGTGTGGGGTAAAACCAGGAAAGTTTATTTAAGGTAAACAGATTACAATAAAAGGTGGGGAATGAGGGAAGAGGAAAAGGTAGGGAGACACTTTGCTATACGCAAGTAGAGCTACAAAACAACAAAAACTAGTCCCTTACTATATAAATATCCAGGCACTTGCTCCTTGCCTGGGGGTTGGTCTTAGGGCTTGCCTCAGCAAAAAGCCCTACTCCGCGTGCAGACAACAACAACTCAAACCAGAAGCCACAGCTGGCAGTATAGATTCCCCTCCACACCCCTCCTTTCTGTAGCTTGGTTGTCCTTAGCCAATCAGGATGAACTTCATCTGGGCTAGGCAGAAGAGGGGTGGTTCATGACCAGAGGGCTTGGGCCACATTTGCATGCGAGTACCTGTGGCACAGGGACATCAAAGAGAAACTATGCATATTTGCAAGAGACTCTTGACCCCTAGAGTCTTCAGAGGAACTATGTACATTTTGCATGAGGCTCTCAGCCTCTAGCTGGGATTACACTTATTTACGCGTGTGTATGTGTGTGTGTGGTGCAGGAGTCTCTGACGCTTTTCTGGCTTTTCTTCACAGACGCAGCCTAAGATCCATAGACATGATAGGTAGATGGCAAAGCAGTGATCCACTGATTAGGCATTTTGTGGTAGTGCCCACAGCGGTTTCTTAAATTCCCTAATGTGCCCATGGGGTCCAAAGATGTTGGGGACCCCTGGTGTAGCGCATTAGACACATGATTGAATGTAAGAGTGCAGTTTATTTTTTTATTTATTCATAGCCCTTTCCCTATTTCTCAGAAGAACATCCCGTGTCCTGGCAGCTGCCCTCTGTCTGCTTTCCTCAACTGTCCTCTCAGGATATTCCATCTCCAAAACCTGAGTTTTCAGAATGCTTCATTCCTACTGAAAGTTCCTGTTCTTTGTACAATCCTGTTGGACTCTTAAAAATGGTCTATACAGCAAATTTTATCTTAAGTTCGCGCAGCAACAAAATTAAACAATATGAAGACATTTTCCAAGAATATTTGTTTGTTTATTTATTACATCTCTATAGCTGAAGCTCTCTTGTATAGTTATTTTTTTCTAGCTGTAACCTTTCTGAAGGGATATTATCTGTATTTTTTTTATTTTATGAAAATAAAATTTGGTATTTGACAAGAAAAAAGAACCCTTATGAGAATTCACCTCATTGGCTTTAACCAAGGAATCAAAATGAAACCCCTTTGAAGCAGTACTGCAAGGGGAGAGAAAGATTTCTTAACAAAAATCTCCCAAAGAAAACAACCCTACATGTAAGAGTGTACCGTTTTTTGTTTTTTTTTAATATAACTTCCTTTTTTCTTTTTTTCTTTTCCTGTAGGCACCCTGGTTTTGGGATACACAACAATGCTGGTACAACTATCCTTTTCAGGTATGTGTTATTTTTACTATTATGTGCTTGCAGCAATGCTATATAAAGACAATTTGATTTCGATGTTGTAGGCCTTTTGTTGGGTATAAAGGTGCTATTTCCTTAAGTCCTTCAGATTTTACCTAATAACCTTCTTCGTGAACCAATAATTTGCCACAGGAGTACTGATGAACACAGGGTGTTCCCATTTGAAAGGGCTTATCCATTCATCTTGATGGAAGGCAGCTCCAAGCCCATAGAACAGCTGCTGCTATCAAAATAAATAGGGCCTTCTGAACTTGCAAGTACATGGGTGCATGTTACAGCATACCATGGAGTTCTGGCACATCACAGCCCACACATGGGATTTTGCAATACATATGCTTGGTTGTGTTAAAAGTGAGATTTCTAGGGATGTCGAACACTAGGTAATTTTCAGACCAAATGGACATAATATGCTTTGCTACACATCCCATTTTCACCCTTCCTTGGAATTACCTCTTCATAGGAGGCAATGTGAGTCCTTGGCTCAGAATAGGTTTCGTGCTTTAGTGCTAAGCCAAAAGGGTTGAGGGGAGCCTCCAAAATTAGGAGATCTTTAGAATGACTACACTTGTAGTGTGGTGCAGACCTTGCTTTGGACCTATGATCACAGTGTAGATGGATACACGCCTGGTGCCACATAGATGGGAAGAATGGTACATGCTGGAAACCATCCAGTCACTAAAAAATAGTCTGCTACATGCATCTGTTGTCAGTCCAATTCTCGTCTTGTTGATCTAACCAAAAAAGGAGTTAACTCTATGGATTTCATGATCCAAGCACCCTGTGATTATACACAAGCATGTAGATGTCTTTACAACACATAATGCTCTGATGGTGATGTTGAAAATTCTGATCCTTAAAAAAAATTTTTTTTAATTAATATATATATTTTAAAAACAACCATAACAAGCAATTTGTAAATCTTGGTAGATTTCAGTTAAATGAAGGAGGCATTTATTGATTACTAGTTAAAGGCCTGTCATGTTTGTCAAGACAGGAAGATTAGCGGCTTCAGTTCTTTCTCCAGCTTTTCTACTACTTTTCTTACCCTACTCCCCATTTGCTCTCCCAACTTCCCATCCATCATTGAGGCCACTGCCTCACAGATGGCTTGGCTTGCTTTTCCAAAATCTTCATTTGCTCCCTACTCCCCAAAACTAAACTAGGCTTCCAGGATCTGAGGAGGCAATAAGGGCTGCTTACAGCTACCCCCACCCCGCCCCATAGCAGCTGCATTTGAGGTAAGGCTGGGGTGGGGGAGAGGCACCCCTCTACCATCCCTCTTCCTGGTTTTGTGGGGCATCAGAAATATTGTCCTTTCCCAGCAGTGCCAAGAGCTATTGTCAGGAGGGGGAGGTGGTACACTCCTTTTTCCCCCAAGGGGTCCGTGGTGGTGGTGGTGGTGGTGGTTGTGGTTAGGCCACCAAGCGTCAGGCATAGTGTGAGTTTTGGCTCCCATCTCAACATTTCCCCCAAGTGCAAATGACAATTGTTCAATTTATATAAGGTCATAACTAGACATGTTAGGAGATCTGCGGTCAGATCTCTTACTGTCTTAAAAATGTAATAGCAGATGTGTGCAGGGATGCCGGGGTCAGAGTAGGGAGATAAAATAGCTTCTTTGTAATTACAATAATGAAAGCCTAGGTCCAGAATTGTCTCATCTACAGAGTGGAAGGAGATCAGTTATTAGTTTAAGTCTTGAAATAGTTTTTAATGCAGATGTTGGATGACTCTCTTAAATTAAACCTTTCTTTTGATTTTCAGCCCATAACATCTGGCCTTTACTACTATTATATTACAGAGCTGGCCTTTTACTGGTCTCTTATGTTTTCGCAGTTTACAGATATTAAGCGAAAGGTAAGAAATAAGCCTGTTTCCAGGAGCCTTGTGACCATCCCTTCAACCTTACTGAATGAGAAAAATCAGTCAGTACCTAGCAATAGAATGACTGATCTGTATCTGTGAATAAAACCTACCGTACTTTGATTAGAAGGCTTCCATCAAAATACAAACTAGTGATGATTGAGATATACATATGCATATGCACACATGTATTGAGACTGCTGCTGTGAGACTGGATGAGCATTTACTCATTTTCTAATAGACGAGTCCAGCTGCATAGTTTTCTGTATTCTTGATTTGGCCCTTCGAAGCTAAACTGGAAGCATGGAAAGTGTTTTTAGGAGGGGGAAAGCATGTTGGGGGCTGCATGCCAGCAGTGGGTGGGGTTGTCCCACTGCTGGCATGTGGCTCCAACATGTCTGCCCAGATCCCATTCCCCCCCCCGTGTGTGTGTGTGTGTGTGTGTGTATGCATACACGTACTCATAAATATACACATATACATATGTGTATATATACACACACACATTTATATGTGTGTGTGCACACGTGCACACACAGAAAATCATATGCACACACACACAATCTTTGATTGGAGATGCAGGCAGGGACCGGGTGGGGAACCCACATGCAGCCCATGGGCCAGTGGTTCCCCATCCCTGTTTTTAGTATGACATGCAAATACTGTTCTGCTTCAGCAGTAAGCACTGTACATATGAAATGAAAATCAGTGTTGTTCTAGGTAAGAATGCAGGCAGCAGTTGCATCAAGAGAGCTAAGTTGCTCAGTGTATAAAGCGGAGAATTGCATGCAACACAAACAGAAGTTGCTCTGGTTCACTTTGACTTTGACTACAATATTAGGGCAGGTCAGAGTGATGTAACCTTGACTACTGCTTGTCCAGTGTGTCCAGATCTCAAGGTTGTGAATAGGGTATCTGGAGCGGTAAGGACTTACGGTACCACCTGACCTTTAACCTACTTGGCTGATTAAATCGGCCAAGGTGAGACTGATGCTGTGGTTAAGGGAAGGGACTAACTGCCTCTTTGTGGAAGGGGTTTCCCTATTTCTTAAAAGAGGCAGTAATAAGACCTGTATTCAGAAACCCTCCCTCAACTTAAGAGATTTGTCTAACTATAGGACAGTCTGAAATGCACTATATTTTGCTAAGGTGACTGAGAAGGTGGGTGGCATTGCAAATCCAGATGCATCTGAATGAGACTGATTATCTGCAACCATTTTAATTGGGCTTTTGCCTGGAATACAGGACTGAGACTACTTTGGTTGCCTAGGTGGATGACCTTCTCTGGGAACTGGACTGGGGAGGAGCACAACCCTATTAGTTCTCCTGGACCTTTTGGCGGCTTTTGATACTATTGACCATAGTATCCTTCTGGACTGTCTGGCTGGGCTGGGCCTTGTAGGGATTGGGCCCACTAGTTCTGCAGAAGAGCCTCAAAAGGATATGGCAACAGATTCTGATTCAGATGAAGAGAGGGAGGTGGAAGTAGAGAATGAAAAGCCAAGGACAGAATAAATTGAGATGAGGGAGGAGGGAGGAGAGAGTCAAGCTGCTCCTGAAACCATAGGAAACCAGAGCCTTTCTGAAGAGGAGTGGGAGGGGGAAATAGGCATGACAGATCCAAGGGTGAGACTTCAACTGAGGAGGGAAGACCAATGACAAGGAGTGAGATGTTCTAAGTGGTTGGCTCTGAGAAATCAGGAACCTCCTTGAGGGTTTGGTTTTTGGGATTTCGGTTACTGGGAAGGGGAGGGCATTAGCTAATTGTAATTAGTCTGAAAATCAACTTTCAACTGGGTCGTATTGTATTAATGAACTGATTCTATAGAAAGTAACACAGCTTGTTTCTTTTGTTGTTGTAACCTAAACCCAGTTTTGCTGGCTTGCAGTTTAGCATAATAAAGCCTGTTGATTAGAAGAATGGTTCTCTCTCCCCTTCAGAGTTAAGCACTAGAAGCGACCTCAACAGGCCTTGTGGGTGCTTTTTTCCCCACTGGTTCATGTCCTGTCTCAGGCCCTGTCCAGAAGGTGACTGGGGGATTACTGTTCAATTCCATGGCTGTTGGCCTATGGCAGGGGTGGGGAATGGCAGGCCTGGGGGCCCAATCCGGCCCTCCTGGGGTTTCATACCAGTCCTCCCAAGGTTCCTCAGTTGGCCATGCCTCCTTCCCCTTTCCCCCAACCACCGATGGTTTGTTGGTTCCCTGGATTTTGTGTACTTTTTTCCCTGTTCTAAAAAGTTGAAATGCTTCTCCTAAGGATGACTCACTGGCAGTAAGGGCTTTAAGCTACAATATCCTGGTTTGTTCGGTATTTTGTGCCCCCTTTGCCTTAGGTCCTGCCCATCACTGGAATGCGGGCCCCCAAGAGCTTTTCCAAAATTTAATTTGGCCCTCAGGCTGGAAGAGGATTCCCACCCTAGCCTGTGGTGTCCCACTGGGTTGTATCTTATCCTCCATGTTATTTAATATTTACATGAAACTGCTGAGAGAAGTCATTTGGAGCTTTGGAGTAAGGTGCCACCAATATGCTAATGACACCTAGTTCTATTAATCTTTGTCACCTAACACAAAGGAAGCAGTTGAAACCCTTGGGTGTTGCCTGGGTTTGATAATGGGCTGGATGAGGGTGAACAAGTTGAGGTTAAACTCAGGCAAGACAGAGGTGTCATCATCCTCATTATAAGAGCTAGAAGGAGAGGCATCAACTGGGACTGATAACCCTCATATACCCTCACCATTGCAAAACAGAGGAAATGGGCTTGGCATTTGGGTTTGGGGTGGAAAGGATAATGTTTCTAGCACCTGACAGATATGAAGGCCCAGAAAAAAATCAGAAAAAAACAGTTCCCCCCCCCCCATTTTTTTACAAGGACTGTTTTTGTTTCTTTTCCAAAAAAATTGAACGGCTTTGGATTATGAAATACTTTCTTTTAGAATTTAAAACAAGATGTTTATATATTGTTGTCCAGCCATTACTCCCCCCCCCCCCCATTTCTAAAAACTATGTAATCAGATCACTTTTGTAGAAAGACTAGAGATGTGAAATGTCTGGAAATAATGAAGCCATATGGATTTTATTTTTTTTAAATCCTCTCTGTAAGATTCCTAGCATAATTATTTCTTCCATTCCTTATTAAAATTATTAATCTAATGTATCTTTTGCTGATAGACATTTAGGGATTTGCCAAGTCATGCTTCATTTCCCAATGTGTGAGTGAGATATAACAAAATAATAAGCTAGTGGTATTCAAAAACAAAAGATATCTTTAAGTATCATAATATGGAAGAAAATGTGCATTCTTGACAGTTTTGGGTTTTCTACAATGTCCTGTGTTTCTGGGCTTGTTCTGGTTAGATGCTGTATTAGTCAATTAATGTAGTTCTTATCTAAATCCCACATGTGAAATAAAACACTGTAGGTTATCCCGCCAGTGGCACAAGATGCAACAGAACAACATGTGTGTTATCCCACCTATGTTTCTTTTTTTAAAAAAATAACTTTGAGGCTTGGGTATATAGAACTCACTACCACAGCTTTTAATAAAGTTCTCAATGAGACCTTACTAGGGAGTGCTGCCTAACTGCTGCCACTGGAATAAACCTCAGTAGCCTGGTTCTTATGGTGTAGGCATGAGTAAGCCCCAGTAGCCTGGTTCCTGTGGTGTAGGCATGAGATTGACACCATCACTAGAGACAAGTTTTCAAAATGAACAAAAAAGATGTTCATTAACGGAAATTATTTACCAAAGTGAATAAAATGTCACTCTTCAAATGATGTTGAGATTGCTTAACAGTTCTTTGCCAGCTAAATAAAATCTCAATAGCTTTTCCTTCAGATCAGATTTCCCTAAGCTCCACACCACAGACAGGAACAGGTTCAGGAACTTCCCTAAACTTTCTTGCAAATAGGAACATACGTTGTACGCCTGTCTTCCTCTGCCTCCAGTTCTTCCTGTTTCTTCTGGCTTCTAGGATGATTCAGATGTTTCAGGGAATACTTATTGATGTTCCCTCTGGTCAGACCTTAAATAAGAACCTAAAATATGTTATGTATATCTTGGTTTGCTCATAAAATTATCATGTTTAGTATATTACATTTAAAAGTATAGAAAATCAGAGAATAATTACCAATTTACTAACATGAGTTTACTTTTTAAAGTTTTAAAGTTTAATGATAATTTTATGAGCCAGTCAAGTTATACATAATATAACCTTAGAATATAAAGGCTGCTTTACATTCCTAAATCAGCCCTCCCCAATCTGGTGCTCTCCAGATGTTTTAGACTATAATGCCCAGCATTCCTGACCATTGGTCATGCTGCCTGAGGCCGATGGGAGCTGAAGTCCAAAATATCTATAGGGCACCAGTTTGGGGAAGGCTGTCCTAAAGCCAGAAAGTGACTTTCGATCTGTGAAGAGTGCTAAAAAGTATAAGTATTGCTTATTCTTCTTCGTGGTCTCTGTGCATCACACATATATGGGCTCTCTGCGCCTGCGCAGAGATTGTTCGGAAGATTTGATAGCTGAGTAAAGCGATTGGGCGGGAGCTCCTCCCCTTCGCGCATGCCCTCTGCGCGGCTCCCGCCCGTTCCCTCAGTTCCTCTTCGACCGCTCATGCGTTCAGTCGTAGGAAGGTTCTTCTCTCTAGTTTGCTGAGTATTTACCTAAAAAAAGAAAAGAAAAAAAAAAGGATATATTAGTAGAAGTTAGTGTTATTATAGTTAGTCGTCGTTAGTTAGTTATTAGTATTCCTAAAAATGCCAGCGAAGGCCCCCTTTCACAAATGCGTTAAGTGTGGGGCCAAACTGCCGCCGGCCACTCCCTATGCCTTTTCTGCCTGGGAGAAAGCCACGTAATCAAAACTTGTCACCACTGCCAAGCTTTTACGCGCCAAGCAAGGAAGCACAGAGCAGACAAACTTAAAGCGTCGCTGTGGCTTAAGGTGCTCCAGGTCCCAGAAACATCTCAAGCTGGGACAGCGTCTAGGGCTAGAACGCCCCCCTCCCACACAGTCACCAGCGAACGCCCAGCAACCCTGGGCAAGTCAATGGAGCCTCCGCTTTCTAAACAATGCAAGAGGCCCCACAAGGACAGGAGCGACTCTGAGCGCAGAAGGAGACACAAGGAGGCGAAAAAGGCAAAGGGCGATAAGTCTCGTACCTCCCCTTCTCGATCTATCCAACCGACAGGGCGAGTCTCGACCGCAGCCGAGCCCGAGCGTCGCTCGACCTCTCCAGGCTGGGTCCCGGTGCCAGCACAGACTGCTGGACCCGAAGCCAGATCTCGGTCCTGTTCCCCGATACCACGGGTGGAACCAGCGCCAGAGACGATCCACGATCCCGAAGCCGTCCACGACGTCGATACAGCGGGAGTCCAGCAGCAAGATCCTGTACCCCTACCACTACCACGGGATGACACTCACCCCCAGGTAGTCGAAGACCAAATCCTCGAGGTCGCATACTCACCTCGATACCACTCTGACCAACCAGAATACTACCGCAGACGCTCGCACTCACCTCGAGCGGCGGGATCAGTATATTCGGTCGCTTCCTCCAGCCGCTCTCTCTACACGTACAGGTACATATACCATAGAGACGGTCACCGTCGTGACGACAATGCCTACCTGAGGATCAGGGAATGCCGCCAGGACCGGTCCAGGTCGCCCCCTCCAGTCCCACCACGGAGGGCATCGATCAAGCCCACAGCGACCATCTCCCCGTCCCCGACTCCAGCCTCGACGCACCGCCCTGCGGCGCCATCCACCTCGTCTGCCTCTTTGCCAGATTACAGCTCTGACTATGACTCAGTAGCCGCCACACTGCCTGGATCCATTTCACGCGATCCGCAGAGACCGACCCAGTTCCCGCTCACTCAACCAGAGGACCGTGACGGGTTTGCCGAGCGTATACAGTGAATGGCCCAGGCTCTCGGCATCGAAGATCAAGTAGACGAACCAAAAAGGAAGGGCCCAATCTATGATGTTGTCTCCGACACAGGGCCTGCACCCACGCTCCTGCCCTTCCCACCTACGCTACTAGACACAGTGCAAAACAGTTGGAAGGCCCCGGCCTCGACATCTGCTACAGCACGGAAGCTAGAGTCCATGTATCGGGTCCGAGAGGAAGACATTTATTTATTTTATTTATTTATTATATTTATACCCCGCCTTTTTTCCCCGCAAGGAACCCAAGGCGGCTTACATAGTCCTCCTCCTCTCCATGTTATCCTCACAACAACCCTGTGAGGTAGGTTAGGCTGAGAGTCAGTGACTGGCCCAAAGTCACCCAGTGAGTTTCATGGCCAAGCGGGGACTAGAACCTGGATCTCCTGAGTCCCAGTCTAACACTCTAACCACTACGCCACACTGGCTCTCATGAAGTTTTTATCCTCTCACCCAACACCCAACTCGATTGTGGTCGAATCAGCACAGTCAAGCTCGAGCAAAGGACACTCTACCCCGGCGGATCGCGAGGGTAAGCACCTAGACGCCTTTGGCAGACGGGTATATGCATCCAGCTCTCTGGGCCTCAAGGTAGATACCTACCAAGCCACTATGGCGAGGTACCAACTCCTCCTTTGGGAGAAAATTGGCACCCTCTGCACCCACCTAGCACAGGAGCAAAAGGACATGGCCCGTGTCCTCCAGGCTGAGGCAGCGGGAATATCAAGGCTCCAACTTAGTACAGCGCACCACCAGTCAGACTGCCATAGCAAATCCATGGTGGCAGCGGTAGCCCTCCGTAGACACGCGTGGCTCAGATCTACCTCCCTCACACAGGAGGTGAGAACTAAAATAGAGGATCTCCCCTTCAATGGCGAGGGACTCTTCAATACGATGACTGATGAATCCCTGGACGCAGTCCAGAAAGCAAAATCGACTGCCAAAAAGATGGGACTGACACCTACACCCACATCAAGGCAATACAGCCCAAGGCGCTGGGGCAGAGAGCAGAACTCCTCCAACTCGTACCAACCATTCTCCCAACGCTATGCAGACCATCGCCCACAGGACCAACAGCAACCTGCACCACGGCGACCCAATGCGCAACCCCGCTACCGGGGCTCTAAGAAAAACGGGGACTTTAACAAGCAGCGAGTTTGACGCCATCACTCGCCCGACCATGGACACCCCCCCCTCTTCCACAACAGACTCACAGCCTATTCCGCGTCCTGGAGGTACATCACTACAGACCAGTGGGTGTTGCGGATCATCCACCAAGGCTACCGCCTCGAATTCCACACTCACCCGCCATTCACAGGCATCCGTGCCACCCCACCAACAGCTCCGCTGCAACGAGAGGTAGAAACCCTACTCCTCAAAGGGGCTATACGGCGGGTACCCATAGCAGACCAAGCAAAAGGCCTCTACTCCCGGTACTTCACCGTACCCAAGCGGGGCGGAGGACTCAGACCCATCCTAGATCTACGGACGGTCAACCTTTTTATTACCCCGCCAAGCTTTCGGATGGTGACCCTACAGTCCATCCTTCCGCTACTCCGCAAGTCCGACTGGTATGCCTCGATAGACCTCCAGGACGCCTATTTCCACATATCCATCCACCCCGACAGTCAGAAATTCCTTCGCTTCATGGTTGGTTCCATCCCGTATCAATTCACCGTGCTCCCGTTCGGCCTCTGCACGGCACCGAGGGTCTTCACCAAGTGCATGGCCCCAGTGTGTGGAAGCCTCAGATCATGGGGTGTCAAAATATACCCATACCTCAATGACTGGCTAGTCGTTGACTCTTCCCGAACCAGACTACAATCTGCACTCCAAACCACGCTATACCTTCTACAGGACTTAGGACTCTGCATCAACACCGAGAAATCGGTACTGGCTCCCATGATATCTATTCAATTCATTGGAGCCACCCTAGATGCCACTACTTGTCGGGCAACTTTGCCAGACCACAGGATACACGACATTCGCAATACTGCTGCGATACTCGTTCAAGACCGTACCACGACAGCAAGGTCACTTCAGAGGATGCTCGGCCTCATGGCATCAACCATAGCCATCGTGCCCCTTGCACGCCTCCGAATGCGCCCTCTCCAACACTGGCTACTCTCTGCCTTCAAGCTGGGATTCGACAGCCCACACAGACGGCTGTCCCTACCCACACGAGTTCGACATTCCCTCCGGTGGTGGACGTCGGTACCGAACCTCTCCAGAGGAGTGCCATTCACCCCACCGGAACCGTTGGTGACATTAACCACAGACGCGTCCCTCACAGGTTGGGGAGAACACCTCGGACCCTATACAGTCCAAGGAACGTGGTCACCCTCGGAACACCGCTTGCATATCAACGTCCTGGAGCTGAAAGCGATGTGGAATGCCATCAGGGCCCTCCAACGCCACCTCCGTGGACAACGGGTCCAGATCATATCAGACAACATGACCGTCGTCGCATACCTGAACAAAGAGGGCGGCACCAGGTCGCAGACACTCCTTCGGCTCACCCTGCGCATCTTCGATTGGGCCATATCGAAGACCATCTCCCTAGTGGCAATACATATTGCGGGACACGACAACACGCTGGTGGATTCCCTCAGCAGAAAACAATTCTCTCACCACGAGTGGGAACTAGACCCTCACATCCGGACCACCCTCTTCTCTCAATGGGGTCACCCGGTCATGGACTTGTTCGCCACGACAGCGAACTCGGCATGCTCCCAGTTCTGCAGCAGAGGGGGATCAGACCCAAACTCACTCACAGATGCCTTCATGCTCAGCTGGAGTGAGGGCCTATACTATATATTCCCACCGCTCCCTCTCCTCACCAGGGTCATTGCCAAAATCAGATGGGATTGCACAAATTGCATCCTGATATCCCTCTGGTGGCCGAGGCAGCCATGGTTCCCTCTTCTTCTAGAGCTGTCCAACGGCCTCTACCAACCGCTCCCGGCGACCATGAACCTGCTCACCCAGGACTCAGGAAAGGTCCTACACCCCAATGTAGGAACCCTCCGCCTCACCGCGTGGCGTATCCAGCTACGCTAACCCAGGCGTGGCCACGGTGATCAAAGCAGCTAGGAAACCATCCACGCAACGCTCCTACACCCTTAAGTGGAGAACATTCCTGACATACACCTCCAACCTCGGCATCGACCCCTCTACATGCTCGGTACCAGAAATCCTCCAATACTTACACACACTCATGACCCATGGACTTGCTCTTACATCCATCAAGGTCCACCTCACAGCTATTTCTGCCCACAGGCCACCACTCCTTTTTGGGACCCTATTTACAGACCCGCTAGTAAAGGCATTCCTCAAAGGCCTGCGTAACCTCATCCCACCGTCCCGACCCTTGATTCCGGGCTGGGATCTACCGACAGTCTTACAGGCGCTCACGAAACCACCCTTCGAACCCATGGCACCCAGCGCGCTCCCTACCAGCATGCTCCCGACTGCCAGCGCGCTCCCTGCCTAGCAAGCGGCGGCTTGCCTCTCTGTGGCGAGCCGCCTCCGCCTCCGTCACATCCGGCCCCAGGTTCGCGTCACTTCCTGGGCCGGATGTACGCGTCACTTCCTGGGCCGGATGTGACGGAGGCGCCGGCTCGCCGCAGAGAGGCAAGTCGCCACTTGCTAGGCAGGGAGCGCGCTGGCAGTCGGGAGCATGCTGGTAGGGAGCGCGCTGGGTGCCAGCTGGTAAAGGAGACGCGGCACAGCCCCTCACTCTGCGGGCGCCTCGCGCTGCCGTGCCGCTTCCCTGCCCGGGAGCTGGCATGGCAGCGCGCAAGGCGCCAGCAGAGCGAGGCACGGCCGGGAGCCCAGGAGTCGGCACATCAAAGCGAGTTTCCCCATTAGAAATAATGGGAACTCCGCTGATTCGTTCCACAACCATTTAATCACTGCTTTGCCGGCTCCCTCCATGGGGCTCCCTGCCAGGGAGCCGGCAAAGCAGTGATTAAATGGTTGTGGAACGAATCAGCGGAGTTCCCATTATTTCTAATGGGGAAACTCGCTTTGATGTACGAGTATTTTGGATTACGAGCATGGTTCTGGAACGAATTATACTCGTAATCCAAGGTACTACTGTATTTGCTTTTTGTAAGCCACTAAATTGGAGCATTGGAAACAGACCCACACGAGCAACAACCCAACATATTTGATTTGGGGTGGGGGAGAGGAATGTTTTTTACAGAATGATTTTTGTAGATGCATGCATGAGTAACATTACATCTGGTTTGGTTATTCTCATAGTGCAGCGCTGGGCAACCTGTGGGGCTAGGGCTGCATGTGACCCTTGGCCTAATTTCAAAAACCCACAGCTTGCACTGGCAGAAGCAATCTGTACCTTTCTTGGCAGCCTGCTGCATGGGAAGGAAGGGGGGGGGGAGAACAGGGTGTGGCAGAAGGAGAGAGAAAAGACAGTGGCAGAAAGAGAGGGGTGACCCACCTACTCTTGTCCCTGGCCCTGTTACCACTGGCTTTGGCCTCACTCACCACTGACATGGGGCCCTCAACAGAAAAAAGATGACCCACACCTGTCATATTGTTTCTTTGGGCAGTCATAAGAGCAGGAGCCATCAGAAGTTTAACATCCTGATTGTGAATCTTCTGTGAAAAGTTAATGTGGATTACCACTTTTAGGAAAACATTTTCAGATATATGTCGTAATGAGAGCTGCTCTGAAAGTGATCTTATGGAGGAAGATGTTTATAGGAGCCAACCTTTCATTCAGGCACTCTGTCTAGTGTAACTTCTCTCCTTTAGCTGACTATTCAGATCCCTGGCCCCTCTTGTGTGCCTGTGTGCTTACTTTATTTTGCCATGGCAGCTCTAATAAAATCCTATCTGGTAATCTGCTGGAAGGTTAGGGACTACATATGTCAGTATTTGGTTGGAGTATTAGAGGAGAAGCATTGAAAAGGGGCCAGCTGGTTATTTTAATTGCTTTATTTATGCTTTCTAAGTCTTGAGTCCCTGATTGCTGTAGCACTGGCTTTTCATCATTCTGTAGCATGGTAGTTATTTCATTCTTTGTTGTTGTTGTTGTTGTTGTTGCCAGGGATGGAGAGCATTGCTTGTGGGATTTGCTGCCTCATGTGCCAAAATAACTTGGCTTGCTTTGGGTACTATACATCTTGTCTTGGATAGGTAGAGACACCATTTGCTGCACTGCCTCAGGCAGCAAAATATCTTGGGCAGGCCCTGATTGGCTGCTTATCATAAGTCTACTAGAGAAGGCTACTCAACATGTGTACAGATTCCACACCCAAGATTGGGAGGCTGCTGAAGGAAAGGCGTCCATTGCCTTAAACTGCCTCTAGAGATTTCTCCCAGAGCAATATCTTTACTGATAAAAAGAGTTTTTGTAATCTGAATGTTATCATATTCAGACTGACTGCATTGAGGTGTTGTTACAAAACAAATAATTCTGTTCTGGGACCAGATCAGCCTTCTGATAGCTTTTAATGGAGGAAATATAATCTCTTTTGGTGGGAGGAAAGATGGGTAGAATTCCTGACACCCTGAAGTGTCACTTGGATGGTAAGATATTCCTTTGTGTGTGTTAATTGGTATCTGATATTGCTGTTTTTAGCCTCTTTCCACCCACTTTATGCAGTAAAGATTTAACTGCACTTCTTGGTCTTTGGACATTTATCAAGGTGTGAATCCATGTCAGGGTTTGAAGATTGGGAAGAAAAAAAAGAAAAGGTTCTTCTTTGTGGTCTCTGTGCATCACACATGGGCTCTGCGCCTGGGTGGAGATGAATTGGAAACTTCTAAAGCTGAGGAAAATTGGGTGGGAACCCCTCCCCCACCGTCTCACTGTGCATGTCCACGAGGGTTCCCGCCCGATCCCTCAGTTCCTCTTCGACCGCCATTGTGGCAAGACGTAGGGAACTTCTGCTCGATTCGTTCGAGTGTGTTTGTTAGGCTGAGAAATGATTCTAGTTTTTATTCATTGTTATTCTTATCTACTGTATATCTCTTACTGTCGTTCTTCCATCTTTATTTATATTTTTATTTATCTCCTTCGCACGCCGTGTAGGCTCTTTTTTCTTTGCACGATTCCTCTAAAAGCTGCGTTCAGAAAGTGAGGGAAGTGTGGTGCGAAACTACCCCCCACGGATGTAAATTCTTTTTGTCTTCTCTTCCTCAGTGAGAGGCACATAGTGGACGTGTGCCCCCACAGCCAGGCTTTCACCTGCCAGGCCCATAGACACAGGGTAGACTGCCTGAAGGTGCTCCTTTAGCACAAGGCCCTAGAGGCGGTGGATGCCCCGGCCTCCGTGACCCAACTGCCGCCAACTGCTCCTCCGGTCACCCTGCCCCATCAGACACAAGCTGTGGAAGCTCCGCTGACACCGAGGTGTGGCATTTCTTTCGTCTCGGCAAAGAAATTACCCCAAAAGGCCCATTCAAAGTGGGAAGATGCCAAGCGCCGCAGATGCAAAAAGGAGGCCAAGAAGGCTAAAGAGGCGGAGTAGAAAAAGCCTTCGAAATCGGCACCAGAGACTCTGCCTACTGAGACTCTGACTGCTGCCGCCTGTCACATCCGTGTCAGAGGGGAGATAGTGGATATCTCCCCCCCCCCCAACAGACCTTAGTTCCAGGAGATGCCTTGGGTTCGAGACTTCCATCCTCGAGATCTGTGGTCGGTCTCGAGAGAAACCTGGCACTCAGAAGATCGGCATCGATCCCAATCTCCGATGTCAGACTGGGGAGGCAGATCGGAATGGTCCATCCCACCTCGGTGAGGCTTCCATTGAGATGCCTGGTCCTTCAGGCACCCTTATGATGTTCCCTTCCAGGGACATCTGTATCAGGACTATCCACCAGGACTCGGTGGGGACTTCCCTTGCCCGCAAGCTGGACCACCTCGGGTGTGTGAAGACTCCCCTACCTTCCTCCCGCCTCTTCCACCGAGACAGCCGCCTTCAGCCTCACTGGGCAGACCGCCGAGCCACTCTCCATTGCCTCCTCGCCGGGCACCCCTACCGGGACCGACACTACAACCTGCCTTACCAGCGGCGCAGCCACCGATGGAGCTCGAGGACCTGCCAGTCAGGCCTTCCAGATCCTCCCCAGAGGACTACGGGTCCAACACTTCATCTTCGGTGTTGTACCCTCCTACGGAGCATTTGCCGGATGCAGTGGTCAGTTCCAGGCAGGTGGATTCCCCTTCATTTCGTGGATCAAATCCAATGAATGGCCCAGTCCCTCAGGATTGAGACCCAAGAAGGTGGAGCAGCGTGTCCAGGACCTCGTTGTTGACATGGTCTATAAGGAGGCCTCAGCACCGATGGCGATTCCCTTCCTGCTGACCCTTTGACAAACGGCCCAGCAGACTTGGTCGACACCGGCAACAACATCTGCCACCGTCAAGTGACTCGAGGCCATGTATCGGGTCCGAGAGGACAGTGCCAAATTCCTCTTCTCCCACCCAGTGCCAAATTCTGTCACTGTCGAGTCTTCACAAACCAGATCCGGCAAGCAGCATTCGGTACCCGTGGACAAGGAAGGTCGCCACCTGGATCTCTTCAGGCGCAGGATTTACTCCTCCACCTCCCTCAGTCTTCAGTTGGCAAACTACCAGGCAACCATGGCCAGATACCAACTTTTCCTCTGGGAAAAGGTCAGGTCCCTGTGTGACTACCTACCCAACAACAAGGGGGAGCTGGCGAGAGTATTTCAAGAGGAGGCTTCCAAACTAGCAAGGCAACAGATCCACACTGTTCGACACCAGGCAGACTATCATAGCAGGGCTAGGATAGGCTCCGTGGTTCTGCACCGCCACGCCTGGCTAAGATCCACAGCCCTGACTCAGGAGACCAGGAGTCCGATTGAAGATCTGCCCTTTGACAGGGAAGTTGACAGGGAACCAATGAGTTGCTGGACACTATTCAAAAGGCCAAAACCACGGCCAAAAAGATTGGACTTGGGCCACCTCCTCCAGCACACCCATACCGCCAGAGGAGGTGGTTCCGACAACCATCTTCGTACTAGTCCTCTCCCTCAGTGTCAACAGCAGCAGCAGGATCGTCCTCCTCGGGCATAACAGCTGTCGGTACCAAGATGAACATACAACCAACCTCGGTACTGAGGCCCCCGTAAAGGAGGGGACTACGCCTCAAAGTGGTGCCTTTGACTTCCCTACTTGCTCACCCCTGGATCTTCTATTTGGCAACAGGCTGGCTCCCTTTCTACCATCATGGGAGCAGATAACATTAGACTACTGGGTACTTACCATCATCCAGCATGGGTACAGGATCGAGTTTGACGCTCTCCCTCCCTTTCTCAGCATCCGAACCATGCAGCCATCCACCCTGCTATGAGACGAGGTGACTTCCTTGCTAGAAAAGGGAGCAATACAACAAGTTCCCACTCACCTTCGGCAGGAAGGCCTCTACTTGAGGTATTTCACAGTGCCGAAGAAAGATGGAGGGCTTCGTCCAATCTTGGACTTGTGGGGAGTCAACAGATTCATCTCTCCCAAGAAGTGCAGGATGACCACACTACAGTCAATCCTGCCGCTCCTTTGCAAAGGTGATTGGCTGGCCTCCATCGACCTGAAGGACGTGTACTTCCACGTTGCCATCCACCGGGACAGCCAGCATTTTCTCCGTTTCAGCATCAGACAAGACACCTACCAGTTCACGGTGATCCTGGTTGGCCTCTCCACTGCTCCTCGAGTCTTTACAAAGTGCATTGTGGTAGTATGTGCCTGCCTTCGATCTCAGGGCATACACATTTTCCCCTGCCTCGATGACTGTTTACTTGTGGACTCAACGGAACATTGACCACAGCGAGCTCTCACATCGACGCTCGATCTTCTGGCCGAACTGGGATTCTATGTGAACTGGGAGAAGTCTGTTCTGGTTCCATCAAAGAAGATCCAATTATTGGGACAGTCATCGACGCTTCCATGGGGCGAGCGTTCCTGCCGTGAGAGCGAGTGCAGAAGATTCTTTTTCTTTCCAAAAGACTTTCCAGAGCCACCCAAGCTACCACTCCTTTGATCCAGCATCTCCTCGGTTTCATGGCCTCAGCGAACTCGACCATCTCCTTCGCCCGTCTCTGCATGTGCCCACTGCAGACATGGTTCCTTCATGCATTCGATCCCGAGCGCAATGCCCACAGGACTTACCTGTTGTTGCCTCCTGCTGTTCGCCTCTCCCTTCGATGGTAGAAGCTGAAGGACAACCTTACTACAGGACTCCCTTTTCTCCCTCCGGGACCAATCGCAACTCTTAACGTCGGATGCCTCATTGTTGGGATGGGGAGCTCACTGCAGTGACAGGACAGTCCAAGGCCTCTGGTCTCGACAGGAGAGGCTGCAACACCTCAACCTCTTGGAACTCTGTGCTGTTTGGTGTGCCCTACGAGCCCTCGAATCCGATCTATGGGGACAACAAAAGATCCAAGTTGTTGCAGACAACATGACCGTAGTGGCATACTTAAACAAGCAGGGGGGCACCCGATCCTCCAGACTCAACCGTCTCACCCTCAGGATCTTCAACTGGGCCATCCTTCGCCTGATGTCTTTCATGGCCATACACATCGCTGGGAAGGACAATGTGCTAGCGAATGCCCTCGGTCGGGCCATGTTAACGTTGCACGAAAGGAATCTGCACCCTCAAGCTCGAAGCTCCCTCTTTGATCACTGGGGTGCCCCCACTGTGGGCCTGTTCGCAACAGCGGAGAACACGGCTTGCACACTACAGTAATACCTTGGATTGCAAGCATAATTCGTTCCGGAACCGTGCTTGTAATCCAAAACACTCTTATATCAAAGCAAGTCTCTGGCGGGCGTGAGTGGGGCCGATTTCGGCCCGCTACGCCCACTCGAGGCGAGCGGTTACATCCCTACTTCTTGCAAGAACTTGCTTGTTTATCAAGTCAATTTTTTTAAAAAAAATTTGCTTGTCTTGCAAAACGCTCTCAGACCAAGTTACTTGCAATCCAAGGTATTACTGTATTCTGCAGCCAGGTGGGCCAGGATCCAGACTCCCTGGGAGATGCCTTCCAGCATCCGTGGAAGGGGACTTTATTTTACATCTCCCCCCCCCTCTCCTGATGAAGGTGCTGGCCAAAATACAGATGTAACCGACCAACTGCATCCTCATCGCCCCGTGGTGGCCGAGGGAGGCGTGGTTTGCAACTCTCCTGCATTTAACCGATGGAGAATATCCCTTCCTTCCTGTTTCCGCACTTGCCGACCAGGGACCAAGGTCGAATCTGCCACCCAGATCTCAACACCCTTCACCTCACGGCATGGAGGATCCACTGACTCCTGCACCCAACTCTTTCTCGGCTAAGATTCAGGCAGTCTTGGATGCAGCTCGGAAGCCGGCAACCCGCTGATCCTATTCTAGGAAATGGTCTGCCTTCGTCACATTTGCTTCTTCTTCAGCGCTGGATCCGATGTCTTGCCCTCTTCAAGATGTCCTGTGTTTCCTCCATAAGCAATTCCTTAAAGGTCTCCGCAACCTCATCCCTCCAGTTCATTCTGTGGTCCCGAGCTGGAGTCTTCAGGTTGTCCTAAATGCTCTCACCCTCAAGCCTTTCAAGCCAATGGTGATGGCAGATCTTTGGCTGGTGACCTGGAGGACAGCATTTCTGGTGGCGGTTACCTCAGCTCACCGGTGAGCTTTGTGCCCTCCAGGCCAACCCACCATACTTGCCATTCCATCAGGACAAAGTTGTTTTGCGTCCAGATACTGCCTTCTTGCCAAAGGTCATATCCTTTCATTTAAATCAAGACCCTTTCATTTAAATCAAGACGTTCTCCCGGCCTTTTTCCCTTCGCCTTCGGCACAACTTGAAAGAACTATGCACTCTCTCGACGTTAGGAAAGCGCTGGCCTTCTAGAAGGCTTGGACTGAATCCATCCATCGGTCCTACAAACTGTTCGTCTGCTATGGGAAGAAGAGCATGCGATTGCTGGTTTCAGTGCAACGGTTTGCCACCTGGGTCGTCCACTCCATCAGACTGGCCTAAGATCTTGCTGGCCTACAGTTGTCAGTCCAGGTTCGTGCCCACTCTACAAGGGGAGTTTCCATATTGGTGGCATTTGGCCGTGGGGTTCCATTGCCAGACCTCTGCAGAGCTGCTGACATGGTCTTCCCCATCTACGTTTATTCAGCACTATCAACTGGATGTTCAGGCTCAAGCAGACTGTGCCTTCGGCTGGGCGGTGCTCTTTGATTTTACAGTGATGACACCGATGCACCACCAGTAAGCCAGCTTGTTAAATTACCCATATGTGTGATGCACAGAGACCATGAAGAACAGCAACAGGTTGCTTACCTGTAACTGGTTCTTCGAGTGGTCATCTGTGCAGCCACACAACCCACCCACCGTCCCCGCTTCGGTGTCACTGTCGATATCGATAGGGCCAACAGAAGCGGTTCGCTCTTGGTGTCAACGATCCCCTGCATCGATGTTTCCATACCGAGAAATCTTGTGGTTCTGAGGCCACAATAGGCGGTCTCAGGGAACTGAGGGATCGGGTGGAAACCCTCGCAGACATGCACAGTGAGACGGTGGGGGAGGGGTTCCCACCTAATTTTCCTCAGCTTTAGAAGTTACCGATTTGTCTCCGCACACAGGTGTAGAGCCCATATGTGTGACTGCAGAGATGACCTCTCGAAGAACCACAGTTACAGGTAAGCAACCAATTCTTCTCAAGAACATTATTGACACACTATAATTTGACTTACAGTGATGGCCATACATCTCTAGACCACCTCTCTGTAAATAAAGCACACCTGGCTTGAAGGTACCCACCTTTGTGCCAATGCAGAATCTGCAGATGCCTCCTGAATTTGTTTTCCCAAATCTAGATTATGTTGGATACTCTTGGTTCATGAGTTCCTTGACCTCCATTGTGACCTTCACGCTTCTTCTCCTCCTTTCAGGATTTCCTGATCATGTTAGTCCATCACTTGCTTGCAGTAGGACTCATGACCTTCTCCTACATAAACAAAATGGTGCGGGTAGGAACCTTGATCCTGTGTGTTCATGATGCATCAGATGCCTTATTAGAAGTGAGTACATCGACTCCAGGCTTTGTGTCTGAACACCATATCTATCCTCCTCAGTTTTCACTACTGATTTCCTTGCATAAAGAATATTACTTTATTTTTGAAGTAAATTTCATGTGAGATCTTTTTTTCCAAAAGGGAGGGGAAATAGAGGGTTTAAACAATATATTGTGGTAATCAGAAAGTGGTCAGGTTTGAGGCATCTCTTGCAACAAACGTTTGGCCTCCCTCTCCTAAAACCAGCACCCTTTGGAAATTGCTCATGAATTGTAGGATCATCTGATCCAAGTTATGTACTGAGGATCCTTCATATCCAAGCACTCCCAGCAGCATGGGCGTTCAATGTGGGAGGGAGCCTTCTTATTGCAGGTATAATTACTAGTTAGGAGAAGTGCAAACTCTTCCTTGACTACTCCTGCTCTGCAGTTTCTTGCTTTCATGGGGTTTTATTTTGGTGTACCTTGGCTTTCACCATGAGGACCCTAAAACTTGCCAGTGCCCCCTTGCTTTTCTGCCAGTGTTACCTTACCTTGTAATCTCATTTTTTTACTCTGGCATTCTCCCTTCTCTACCTTTTTCACTACATTCTTCTTACCTCATATGTATAGTTTCTTTGTGGTCTCTGTGACTCACACATATGTGTTATGAACCTGTGTAGAGCAGTCATTCGGAACTTTCTAGAGCTAAACAGAGTTTTAGGCGGGAGCCCAGCCCACCTCCTCTGTGCACACTCCAGGCATGGCTCCCTCTTGCCTCTTGGTTCCTTTTCGCACCCACAGCAACTAGCAGCATTTGGGATGTTCCCCTGCCTTATGGCTTTCATAAAGAAAAAAAATCTTCTTGTCCCCTCTTGGACCCTGAACAGAGCTTCTTTCTTTTCTTCTTTCTTCCATTCTTCTTCCCTTTTTTCTCTGAGTCCCCCCCCCCCCCCGTTTCTTTCCTCCCCACCAGGAGCACATGGCCTCCAAGGCCTTCTTCCAAAAATGTACCCACCATAACGGGAAAATACCATCAACGGACAGACACTCAAACTGTTTGTTGTGCCTTGGAGAGGCCCACAGAGAGGATTCTTGCTCCTATTCCAAGGCCTTCACCAAGCAGGCCAGGAGGAATAGAATAGCATGTCTTCAAGTCTTCCTATGGGAGCAAGCACTAAAGGCAGCCAACATAGCCACGTAAAATCAGCCCCTGTATACTGCCTCAGCTGCCATTTGCAGGAAGCTGCCTCCATTCCCTTCTCTAACTTCCCTGGCTAACATCATGGAGACCACTTCTGGACATCAGTCTCTGACATTGGGAGCACCAGCCTGTCCAGTCCTGGACCAACAGCTCAAGACCAGCCCTTCAGTGCCTAGGGTCAATACCAAGCAGGTCAAGCAGACTAAGTCCAGAAATAAGCAACCCGCAAGTAACCAGGCTCTAGGACCTAAGAACTAGAAGAAAGCGACAACTTGTCAGATAGAATCCGACATCAAACCTGACCACACTCTGGCCCAGATCTAGCCACCCATGCCTAGGACAGCGCCACAAACACCATTGTGTCCACCAACGCCGAACCTGAAAAAGCTACAAATTCCATGTGATAACTCCCTGGATGATATCCAGTGCCTCAGCTCGGTATTGGGAGGTTAGTCACAAGAACGCTTCTCGGTACCGACGCACCTCACCGGCATTGTTCACCTCTTCAGGGAGTTTCCTTCAGCATTGTTATGACATGCCACGAGATGGCCACAGATGTTCCCTTTACTCACCACCTAGAGAGTACTATTACTATCGGGATATTGAGTACCCACACTACTGCATGACCCACCACTAGCCACACAGTCTCTGTTGGAAGTTCAGCTTACTCAACCATCTCTACTTCCCAATAACAAAATGCCAACCAATGACCCATCATTGGCACAAGAGGGTTATTGCTCTGACTCTTCTTCCATCCAATCTCCAACATTCTCCCCGGATGCCACAGAAGGTTATCAGTATTCTTTATCCCCTTCAGATGATATCAGACCCTACGCCAAGCAAGTTTTAAGAACGGCCAAATCTCTCAGCCTGGAAATCAACATTCCACCAGCCCATCAACAGGGTACAATCTGACCTGGTGCCTCCAATCACCATCCCAATGCTCCCTACCTTAATCCATGTAATTAAGCAATCGTAAACAAAACCCTCCACTCTACTACCAATGTCTTGCAAAATAGAGAACCTTTACAGAGTCCAAAAGGAAGACTGGTGCCTTCCTCTTCAAACATCCTACCCCCAACTCTATAATGAAACATCACCATCAAAATTCAAACATAATACCCACTCCACCCTCATCGATACGGAGGGACATAAACTAGACACACTCTCCATCATCACCCAGGACTATTTCATTGAGTTCAAAGTGCCCCCTCCCTTAGGGGTCTTCCACTCCACCCACCCCACTCCAGCCCTCCGAGAAGAAATTGCCATCCTTCTGAGCAAAGGTGCAATAGAGAAGTTCCCTCTACTCAAGGGACATCTTGAGATATTTCATGGTCCCCAAAAGGGACAGAGGCTTCTGCCCCATATTAGGCCTCCGAGATATCAACAGTTACATATGCCCCAAAAAGTTCAGAATGACTACACTTACAGCCATACTCTTCCTTCTACATTGAGAAGACTGGTTTGTGACAATAGACCTTCAAGATGCCTACTTCCATATTGCCATATACCCCACTTCTCGCCCGTTCCTCAGGTTCTCCCTAGGCAACAAACTTTTTCAATTTATGGTTCTCTCATTTGGCTTCACTAGAACACGGAGAGTTTTTACAAAATGTGTGGTGGTGGTTGCACCACACAAGGTTAAAAGGGATCATAGTATTCCCCTACACGTTTGGCTTTTCTTTGCCCCCTCCCCCAACAACTCTCCAGCAACATTACAACTGCCCTCTTTCTTCTAAAATCTCTCAGCCTTCAGGTCAATGAGGAAAAATCCTACCTCACTCCATCTTGAACTCAACAATTTATTGGGGCATTCCTCGATTTGACTTGAGCTCGAGCATATCTACTAAGAGACAGAGTAGATACCCTCCACTCCCAAGCAAGGGATCTTTCCACCACTCCCTACTGCCAGACGGTCACGGTCCAATGCCTCCTCAGACTCATGGCCTTGACTACAGCGCTCAGCCCACTAGCCTGCCTCTTCATGAGACCTCTTCAGTCCTGGTTTCTGAGAACTTTTGACCCAGAAAGAGACTTCAAAACTTGTTGCCTCCTCCTCCTGAACTTGGTCAGGCATTCCTTGAAGTACTGGACTCAATTGCCCCACCTTCTCTGACTTCTGCGCTCCCAACTGACAGTGACAGTCATGGTTAGGCTGTCTTGCACAGAGGCAGGTGAACTATGGCAAGCTCTGCACTCCTCTTACATACCCAACCAGTATAGCGTAGTGGTTAGAGTGTTGGACTGGGACTCAGGAGATCTGGGTTCTACTCCCCGCTCAGCCATGAAGCTCACTGGGTGACTTTGGGCCAGTCACTGACTCTCGGCCTAACCTACCTCACAGGGTTGTTGTGAGGATAAAATGGAGAGGAGAATGAGGATTATGTAAGCCACCTAGGGTTCCTTGCAGGAAAAAAGGTGGGGTATAAATATAATAAATAAACCTGTCCTATTTGAGGGGTGGGGAGTCATTGGTGTCCACCCCTAAGGGGCCTTCTTCCAATTTGCCATACAATGGGTGCCTGCTTCACAATTTTCCATAGTTCCTCTTTGCCTACCTTTCCACTTTCCCAAGCCTGTTCCTTCTTGGTTTCCCAAGCTCAGGACACCATCTTGGCTGTAAAATGGCCCTTCATGAGGGATGTGCACCTCCCCTTGTTTGTTTGTTTTTGTTTTTGTGTGTGTGTGTCCCTTAACCAGCTTTGCTTAGTTTGGCAGTTAGGGGAAAGCGATTTTGTGGTTGCCACCTGCTCTTACTGTCTCATCCTACACAGAAGGCATGGAGCTGTGGTTTGCCCTACTACTTGGCTCCCTTTCCCTGAGCATTTTGGATTTCTTGGCCCCTTGTCACTTCCTTGGGGTGGGAAGCCACTGCCATCACCATCTCTATTTAAATATTTGGCTCCCCATCCCCATTACCCATGCTCGGAATTGCTGTAACCAAATGCTGTTCTGGGCCCACTCCCAAGAAGCCTCAGTCTTGCTGTCTCTTTGTATAAAGTTGGTATAAACAGGCTCATTGTCTGTTCTGGATGGGGTTGCACTCCCTTTGAAAGATCAGGTTTGTAGTCTGGGGGTACTCCTAGATCTATCATTGTTGCTGGAGTCCCAAGTGACTGCGGCATCTTTTACCAGCTTTGATTGGTTTTCCAGCTGTGGCCTCTCCTGGACAGGGATGGCTTGGCCATAGTGATACAGGTGCTAGTAACCTCAACTCTGGATTACTGCAATGTGCTCTATGTGGGGCTGCCCTTAAGGCTGCTACGGAAGCTGGAGCTAGTGCAGAATGCAGCAGCTCGGCTGTTGTCGGGAGCTGCCCCTTTTCAGTATCCAACTCCTTTGCTGAAGGAATTGCACTGGCTACCTATTTGCTACCAGGTCAGGTTTAAGGTTCTAGTACGTACTTGTGTACAAAGCCCGAAACAACAACTTGGGACCAGGTTGCCAGAGAGAGTGCCTCCTCCCATACCAACCTGCCCGGTCACTGAGGTCATCAGAGGGCATGCTCCTGGTGGTTCTTCATGGACCATTGGCGCAATTGGAGTCCACCAGGAGAAGAGCCTTTAGTATGGTGGCTCCATTTCTGCGGAACTCCATGCCTCTGGAGGTCAGGCAGGCTCCGACATTGTGCTGCTTTCAGTGCCTGCTGAAGACCTCCTTGTTCTGGGAAGCCTTCTCTGCTGTCCAACCACCATTGTAATGTTGCTTTGTTTTCAATGTATTGTTTTTGTTTGTTTTATCTGTTTTTATCTTTTTATTGTTCACCGTTCCAGAATCTACTTAGATGTGGAGCGGTATACAAATACTGTACATCATCATCATCATTATCATCTCTCCATGGTTGGGAACCCTATTGCCACTCCCTCACGATCAGAGGACTCTGGTCTCACTGGGAACGGTTACTACACATCAATAAACTAGAACCATGAAGGAGGCCTTCCTGGTCACCGTTACTTCCTCCCACAGAGCAAGCGATCTGTGCGCCCTATGTGACGACCAACCATTCCTTATTTTTCACAAGGACAAAGTAGTGCTACGCCCAGACTGCTCCTTTCTTCCGAAAGTCATTTCTCAGTTTCATTTAAACCAAGACACAGTGCTGCCAGTCTTCCTTCCTCATCTCACTTCTCCTGTTGAAGTGAAGCTTCATTCACTGGGTGTCTGGAGGGCACTAGCGTTCTATGTCTCTAGGACAGGGGTCCTCAAACTTTTTAGATGGGGGGCCAGTTCATTGTCCCTTGGACTGTTGGGGGGACGGACTATAGTTTGAAAAAAATATGAACGAATGGATCAAGTAAAAAAAAAGGACTGGGGTCCTTTTTTTTTTTACTTGATTAAATGGAAAGTTATTAATAATAAATTAATAATAAATTAATTTGCTGTCTAAAATTGAAATACATTAAATTTTAAAAAGGTATCGAAAGGCTTGATTTGCACACTGCACATATTTGTAGTGCAAAAAAACAGGAAAAAACAATACAAGGATACAATACAATAGCCTTAAAAGTACAAACCCATTCCCTGGGGTAGGTCAGGAAGACCTGGTACCCAGAGAACATAGTGAGAGACAGTGTGGCATAGTGGTTAGTTAGAGTGTTTGATTGGGACTCGGGAGATCTGGGTTCTAGTCCCTACTCAGCCATGAAGCTCACTGGGTGACTTTGGGCCAGTCCCTGACTCTCAGCCTAACTTACCTCACAGGATTGTTGTGAGGATAAAAGGGAGAGGAGAAGGAGGATTATGTAAACCGCCTTGAGTTCCTTGCAGGAAAGAAGGCAGGATACATGTGTAATAAATAAATAAAGAGCTACCCTCACCCCCTGGGTCCTAGCCACATACTTGCTCGGCCTCAGTTTCCCACATCTGTAAAATGGAACTAGCACAAAGTTCATCACCAGAAACACAAGTCTCAGGGCTGCTGCGAGGATGAACCAACCTTGGGAAAGGCTGCTTTATATCAGGGTGAGAAGGCTTAAGCATCCTCCAGTCCAGTGTTCTCCAACCGTGGGTCCGCCCCTCCTCCCCTTCCCCTCCCCCAGGAGATGCAGGGCGGCAAGTGGGCAGGGTGGCCCGTGCCTTGCCGCCAGCTCAGCCTCCCCTTACCCCGCAGGCAGGCAGGACAATATGTTCCCCACCTCTGGCATAGACCCAAGAACCTGCGGGATCCCCTCCTTCCACCTGAACTTGCCTCAATTTGCCTCAGACACCCTCAGGGTGAGGCAGGTGGTAACTGAAGAAAGGGCTTTTTCAGTGGTATAGAAGCCAAAAGGGGGATGGAGGAGGGATGCTCACTTGCCCTAAAGCGGGCTACAAAACAGCACTTGGAATAGCCACCTACTGTCAGCAGCCATTCATACAGCTCTGTGTGTCATCTCCCTTCAGCTGCTGGAAGCCGGGCAAGTGACCTAGGGATGTATGAGAAATTCGTCCTGCCTCCACTTACCCGGCAGGCGGGAGGGCAGGCAGGCAGGCAGGCGGGCTGTTCGGGCCCCGCTGCCGGTTCAGTCGCCCCTTTTGCCCCACCCCCCCGCAGAAGATGCAGGGCGGCAAGCAGGCGGGTGGCCCACGCTTTGCCGCCCTTACCCCGCGGGCGGGAGGGGGGGGTGGGCTGTCTGCGCCCCGCCGCCGGTTCATTCGCTCCTCCTCCCCTTCCCTCGCAAGGAGTCTCTACCAGCCGCCGGGCTGGATGAAAAGACCCGCCGGGCCGGATGTGTCCCGCGGGCCTTAGTTTGAGGACCCCTGCTCTAGGACGTTGTCTTTCAGAAAATCTACTCATCTTTTCATCTGTCATTCCAGTCCCAGAAAGGGCTAACTGGTATCCCCACAGCATCTCGCCAAATGGATAGTCTCAGCCATACACCTCACCTGCCAATTGGCACATCTGGTCCCCATTCAGGTAAAGAGCCATGGTATCTTTTGCTGCTTTTCTCAAAGGAATTTCTCTACCACAACTCTGTAATGTGGTCACCTAGGCTCAGTTGTCTACATTCATCGGGTATTACTGCTTAGACATCGGAGCTTGTGCTGACCCCACTTTTGGCAGGGCTGTTCCCTCTTTGATCTTTGTGTGCCATCTCCCTCCTCCAGTAAGTCTTATTGCTTTCTAATCACCCATATGTGTGAGTCATAGAGACCACGAAGAAGAAGGACAGGTTGCTTACCTGTAACTGTGGTTCTTCAAGTGGTCATCTGTGAATTCACTCAACCCACCCTCCTCCCTGCCTCACTTTTTAATTTCCTCCGCTGTGGCGGACTGGGAACAGAGAGGCAAGTGGGAACTACACCCAGAGCGTGTGCAGAAGAGGTGGGTGGGGCTCCAGCCTAAACCTCTGTTCAGCTCTAGAATGTTCCAAATGACACAGGTGCATAACCCATATGTTGACCACTTGAAGAACCACAGTCACAGGTAAGCAACCTGCCCTTCTTGTGGGCAGGATTTGTGTCTTTTATGTTGTTCTCTGCATAGTGCCTGCCTGCTTCAGGTGTACTAGAAAAAACAGTCAGTCTGAAACAGTCTGTTTCCTAAATAATGGGGCCATTGCATTGGCAGCTGGAGTTTCTTTAATGTTTTCCCATTTTTCCTAGGTGGCAAAAATGGCCAACTATGCCAAATATCAACGACTGTGTGATGCCACCTTCGTACTGTTTTCTGTGGTGTTTATTGTTGCCCGTTTGGGGATTTATCCTATTTGGTAAGTATTGGCAGGGATGGTCCCAGCTGTCGATGATACACAGATGAAAGGACCAAACAAGAGATTCTGCGGTAACTTAAGAGTCCAGTATGCCAGGGCGGGGGGGAGAGGTGTGAATTAAGCAGCTGTGGCACATACGGACCCTCAGTGGTAAGAGTGTGTGGTTTGTAAGTAAGGTATCCTGTAAAGGGGAAAGTTGTCTGATTATGGGGCTCAGTAAGCCACGGGGCCTGGCACTATGACTGAGAAGATATCAGGAGCTCCCAAGTTTTGGTGGTGCTATTTTACTATTTTGCTTACAGTAGCAAAGTACAGTAATACCTTGAATTGCAAGTACAGTAATACCTTGGATTACGAGCATAATTCGTTCCAGAACCACGCTTGTAATCCAAAACACTCGCATATCAAAGCGAGTTTTCCCATTAGAAATAATGGGAACTCAGATGATTCGTTCCACAACCATTTACTCACTGCTTTGCTGGTTCCCTGGCAGGGAGCCCCATGGAGGGAGCCTGCAAAGCAGTGATTAAATGGTGCGTGGAGGGCAGGCACGGCGCAGCCACTTGCTCTGCAGGTGCCTCGCGCACTGCCATGCTGGCTCCCGGGCAGGGAAGCGGCACGGCAGCGCGCAAGGTGCCCGCAGTGCGAGTGGCCGCGCCTCTGTGCCAGGGAGCCGGCAAAGCACTTTGCCAGCTCCCTGCCAGGGAGCTGCATGGAGGCATTCCCGCTGCTCCCTACCTATTCCAGGGGCGGTTCGCCTCCTCGGCGAGCCGCCCGCGCTGCCATCGCTGGTCCCGTCATGTCCCTTGCTGCCCCGGAAGTGACGCGACGGGACCCTCGCGCTGCCGTTTTGCTCGCCAGGGAGCTGCATGGAGCTTTGCCAGGGAACTGCGTGGAGGCGTTCCCGCTGCTCCCTGCCTCTTCCAGGGGCGGTTCTCCTCCTCGGCGAGCCGCCTGCGCTGCTATCGCCGGTCCCTTCGCGTCCCTTGCTGCCCCGGAAGTGATGCGACGGGACCCTGCAGTTCCCGTCGCGTCACTTCCGGAGCAGCAAGGGACGCGACGGGATGGGACCCTGCAGTTCCCGTCGCGTCACTTCCGGAGCAGCAAGGGACGCGACGGGACCGGTGATAGCAGCGCGGGCGGCTCGCAGAGAGGCGAGCCCCCGCTGGAAGAGGCAGGGAGCAGCGGGAACGCCTCCACGCAGCTCCCTGGCAAAGTTCCACGCAGCTCCCTGGCAAGTAAAGCAGCAGCGCGAGGCGCAGGCAGAGCGAGCGGCCGCTCACTCGCCTCCATTGGGCTCCCTGACAGGGAGTCCAATGGAGGCGTGGCGCGGCCTCTCGCTCTGTGTGTGCCTCGCGCTGCCGCTTTGCCGGCTCCCAGGCAGGAAGCAGGCAAAGCAGCAGCGCGAGGCGCACACAGAGCGAGCGACGCAGCTCCCTCGCCTCATCTCCATGGGGTGCTTTGCTGGCTCCCGGGCAGGGAGCCAGCGCAGCGGTGCAAGGTACCGCCGCAGGGGCGCAAGGCGCCTGCACAGCGAGCGGCCTCACTTCCATGGGGCTCCCAGGCAGGGAGCCGGCGCAGCAGCGCGAGGCGCCCGCAGAGTGAGCGGCTGCGCCTCGCCTCCATGGGGCTCCCTCCCGGCTAGGGAAAGCCGGGGAGCTGGCACTTTAAGTGCTAGTCGGGGGCACAGCGTGTGGCTCGTGTTCCGAGACACGCTCGTCCTCCAAATCGAAACAAATGATAAAATTTTGCTCGTTTTATGAGAAGCTCGTATACCGAGTTACTCGTAATCCGAGGTATTACTGTAACTTGGTTTGAGAGCGTTTTGCAAGACAAGCAAATTTTTAAATATTTATTTAATTTTTTTTTACTTGATATACAAGCGACTGTCTTGCAATACAAGTACTGTAGTACAGCTTAAATTAAAAATCTCTGTACAAATTTTTTTGGGGGGATTTCGTTTTGATACAAGAGCGTTTTGGATTACAAGCACGTTTCCGGAACGAAACGCTCTCAATCCAAGGCATGACTGTACTTAAGACTGGCCCTGAGTTGGATGTTAGATCTCTTCAGATTCAGTGCTATGATTGCTTGTGCTTGAGAGAAAGGGTGTGGGATGTAGTTCCCCATCTCTTGACCATAATGGCACGTGCTACTGCATCTTTCTCTGTGATAGACAAAACATGTGAGCCTATTGTCAAGTTTCCTCTGCTGTATATGTTTTATGTGCTTTAGCAAATATAATAGATTGCAATAGTTGTACATCCTCACTGTTCTGGACTGGTCAATTTCACTTCTGGTATTCCAGATGATAATGTTCAACACAAGCTCCTGGTATATCAAGAGTAATGGGAAGTGCAATGATCTCACTGGTGGTCACTGGCATCCTCCCAGAATTTGGGATACTCTGATACTGTATCTTGTCATGTTAACTTCTTCATGTTTCTCTGTCTATTGTGTCAGAATACTTTTGGGTGCATGGTGGGTGGGAAGGGTATGGGCTCATCTTTTAGGAACAAAACATCTCTTTAACCAGTTACGTAGTGAAAAGCCTAAACATGTGCATCCCAAATGCAGGTGGAATTTTCGACCGAGGAAGTTATTGGTCCACATGTTGGTCTTTCCACAAGGTGATCCCATTGGATCAGCTAGAGTTTAATGTTGTTCCAGTGGCAGAATGAGTTTTTGTTGCATTTCTTCCTGGCTTGTTTTGGGGGGTTTTTGTTTTGAAAATGCAGCCAGTCTTGGTTCATTCTCATTGGGGAATTCTTGTTGGAGGAGGAAACCCCATAAAGGAGGCCATTTTTCTGAATAGATGTCTGTGTGCGTGGGATGGGGGTCATCTCAGGTTTGCAGAGCCTCTCCAGAAGGCCAGATGAACCTTTGCGCATCACTATATGTGCTTGCACAGATTTCCATTGTTAATGGGTACTCCAGTCCTGGCTGCCAAGGTTCATTTTTGCAGCTCATGTTGCTGATATGCCAGCAACCATCATGAACACTAGTTGCAAAGAACAACGGAAAGCCATCGAGCAGTAAGTTGGGGGAGGGGCATTTGTACACCCCGCAACTAAAACTGATCTCAGTGCTCATACTCCTCACTGAAGGGAGAGTCAGTGCCTTTCCTACAATATAGCAAATAAGTACACCCATGCTAGAATGAAAAATATCAGGTGTTCACAGTGGGTGCAAAATCCACTCAGAGGCACCCATGATGCAGTTCTGACAGTTGTTCTAGACCAGTGTTCTCCAACCTTGGGTCCCCAGATGTTTTTGGCCTACAACTCCTAGCATGTTGGGAGTTGTAGGCCAAAAACATCTGGGGACCCAAGGTTGGAGAAGACTGTTCTAGACTCTAGGGGGCCAGTTTAATGATCTAATAGTTTTGTTTCTTGGATTTAAGTTGAGAATTGAGAGCCTCACTTATTTTTGCATCTAGAATATTTGCACTTCAAAATGCATATACTGTCTCAAATTCTAGAAGGTGAGTTTGTGTTTTGGTCCCGTAGAGAGTTGGCTTGGTCTTACTGGTAGTCTCAGTTGCATCATAAGGTTTCCCACTCAACAGTAATGCTCATGTGCCAGTAGCTCAATCGTAGGTTACATACTTTGCATGCAGAAGATTCCAGGTCCAGTCCCTGTCTCTCCAGGTAGGGCTGGAAAAGAACCTTATCTGAAACACTGGAGAGCCACTGCCACTAATGTACAGTGAACAGTATTGAGCTCAGTGGACCAATGGTCTGACTCGGTATAAAGCAGCTTCATATGTTCAAGTCTTTGGTATACCTTCCACTGAGAATGGAGGGGCTATGTTTACTGCTTTCTTATGTTCTATGATTATTATTTTTTTTAATCTTTGCTAGTTCCTAAGACAACTTCTCATTGTTAAGACCCACTGAATACTGTTGAAGAATTCTTGATACTAAGCTGCCCAGAATATCTGCATTCTAGTTTTGGGAGACACACTTCTGACTAGTTGACTCATGTCATCCTTCTATTTTCAGCTATGATTATAGGGTTCTCCTTCAACCAGGGAGGGATTTCAGAGTAACAAATGCCTTGATATGCCATCTTGCCTTGTTCACTGGAGCATTGGTATTTGCATGTAAACAAATCTTTTTACTGTTGGCCCCACTACTCGTGATTAGATGAGTAGTAATCTGCACATATTGTCGCTGTATCACTCAACAAGCCCTTACTGTGTGGTAGGAGAGCCAGTGAATCTTTAATGCAGTTTCCATTGGCCTTATTGTAATCTCCTGGCTTCCTGGGGGGAGTCTGCTTATCTCAGATTGCACTGGGAGGGGACTTTGCTGTTTCACTGGACGCATACTGTGTAATGTCATACTGCACTCCTCAGATTGCAAACTGTTGGCTCATGTATAAACCCTTTTCTCCTTAAAGGTGGAAAGGTCTGTCCTCTGAGACTCAGGATGCAGGATGAAGTCCAGTTGAAGGAGGGATGCAAGCTCTCATGGGGCTCCAGCTGCAAAAGCTCTCTGCCTTCATTAGCTTTCTCTTGAACATCCCCCCCCCCCATTTTTAAGTTTCTCTTGGTCCATTTCAGATATTTTCCTGCAGCAAGGTACAGTGAGGTAGATCACACCTATTCTAACTTTGTCAAAGTGAGCCTTCCCAAAGTCATAAAGACATATTAATAAAAATTCAAAACAGTCCATTTTACACTGTTTGGGAATAGATGAATTGGTGAGGGTTTCAGCTCTTGGCTCAGCCAAATCATTTAAAATCTGAGGGGAGGGGTGAGGAAGCCTGTGCTCCTTAGAGATGTCTGCTCACATGTTGCAATCTCGGAGGTCGGAGGCATCAACATTCTGAGAAGGAAAAATTTAATGGGACAGATGTTTCCCATGATCCAGTCAGCTTGTTTCCACTCTAGAAGCTGTGGCTTGTGAGAGATCAGCAAAGCATGTAACAAGCTCCCTTCTTTGTTTTGCAGGATACTGAATACAACCTTGTTTGAAAGCTGGGAACTAATTGGTCCTTATCCATCATGGTGGCTGTTCAATGGGCTTCTTGTAATCTTACAATTTCTACATATTATTTGGTCCTATTTCATCATTCGTATTGCCTGCAAGGCCCTGGCACGAGGAAAGGTATGAATGGCTTGCTTGCTTTTTAAAAATCAATTTGAACTCTTGACTCAGTTTTCATTTTCTGTGTAGTGGCACAGTTGCCAGTGACTGAAAAAAGAGGGCTGCTGTCTGTGATAACTCAGACTTCAGTTACAGTGTAATGCTGTGTGTGCCTTTTACATCAGTACAATTCAGGTTTCACACCAGAGTGCATTGTGCAAATCAAGTCAGTTTGCACATACGCTTTCTGTTATTTATGTGGCTTTCAAAATTAAGGTTGTCAAAGAATTTAGGATTTCTTGCAAGGCTTTGGACGAGAAGAGAAATAGAAAGAGAAGGGCACGGGGAGTTAAGTGACTCCTAGAGTGGGAGAGGGATATGGCTTTCTTCAGAGCACTGAAATGCCAACTAATGACTAATGAGCCCATCCCATCTCCCCTTTGATGATCGGAAGCCCCAAACTCAGAGGCTTCCAATCATCCAGTGCAGGAGGAGGAGCAGCAGAGGGAGGAGCAGCAGAGGCAATCTTCGCCTCCCCATCCTCCCACCCTGCATTTTTCTCTAGATGGGCTTTTTTGTCCGCCTAGTGACAGTGCATCAGAGGGGGAGGGAAGGAGGCTGGAGGATAGCTCTCAGGATAGCTCTCCAGTCTCCTCCCCTCCCCTTCCTGCCTACCAAAACACCCCCTTTTCCTCCTCTCCAAGTTTGATTTTTCCGACCTTGGAAGGCAGCCGGCGTGGTTCTTCCCACACTGGCTGCAAGGGAGAGGGGAGTGGATCTTTGACTCTCCTGTCTAAGGTCAGATCGCTGTCTCTGACCTCGGAGGGGGCCACTCCCCAGTATCCTATGGTCCCTTAGACAATGTTTGGGGCCATAGGATTGCTCCCTTACGAAGCTGTACTTTAGTAATGTACCTATGCAGTGTTCTCTCCACTGGACAGTAGCAGAGGCTCATGTTTGACTGAAGTAGAAAGTAACTCAGGATTCTTGCACTTGCATACATCTTTACAGAGCTGCCAGGTACACCTACCTAATAATGCCAGGGTGAACTATGTGTTTGGGGGGCTGTGGTAAAAATAATAGAAGTATGTACCAAGCAAAGCACAACACTGCAACCTATAAAATCTATCTTTATGAGTGAAAATGCATAATGTATGTACAGTGCATTCTGCTAGCGATAGGACGGGCACAAAACTATCCAGGGCTACACAGGCAAGTGAGCAATACTCTCTCCCCTGATTGGCGCACACACCCCTTTCTTGGATTCCCACACACTTTCAAGCCTGCCTTCTCAGCTGTGCTTTAAACAAATTTAATGGTAAAAGCTGAGATTCTCAAGTTACTTAAATCTGTATCATCACAGAACATATGCAGTCCTATTGGGAGACCATGCTGGATCGCTGGAGTGTTTGGATTAAAAAAAACAAAACAAAACATATAAGACAGAATGTATTCATATCCTTTGTACACTGCTTTCCAGTATTAAACTCTAGAGCAGTTTTTCAGTCTTCATTTATTCCATTTCACTCTGCTAATTGCCAAAAACTGAGACATTTAATTCTAGGAGCTGATCTAGATGAGGCTGTTAGCTCCTGGCTGGAACCCTGCTAGGGAGAGATGCTTGGGTTGGATCTAGAGGGCCCTTCTGCAGGTAGAATGCCCCTCCTCACCAGTGGAATGTCTCTTCTGTGTGTAGAAGCGCTTTCCTTGAGTGAAAAAAGAGAACTGAAATCCAACAGCACGCTTCTGTTGTACATCTCAAGATGCATGCTGTCACAAGACATTGTACAAGAGCGTGCAGGGTCTTGCACATCTCAAGATTGTGCTAAGTCTGTGCCATCTTTTCTCCAAGCACCAGACAGGGGGAAAAGTGCTGATAAAAGGTTCCAAGGACCTTGCTGCTGAATTCGTCTTTGTGGCAGTGACTATTTCAGGTCTGTGTCTGCAATGTTACTGGGATATTGGTAGAACTGAGGTTCTTGGAATCTCCTGTAGCTTCCATAGATGGAAGCTGCTTCTTTAAGAAACCTTGGAAGCCACTCCACTGAGAGCACTTAAACTCTACTCTGTGCTGTTTTTCTGAAGACAATGGGGTGAGGGAGGAGAAATGGCAACATTTTATGTGTCATCAAGTCCCCTGATTTGACTCAGAGCAGGGTTTGCGTTTATGCTGTTGCGTAGAGGACTTTGGGGGAGAAGGGGAGACTGTAATCTAAAGTAGGAAAAAAATGTGCGCTACCTGTTCTTACAGAACTGATTGAGAAAACAAGGATTTACAAAAAATAAAGATGAATCTAAATCATTCAGATTCATTATTAGATTTATTTACAAAAATAAAGAGTTCCATTATAATATGATGCATTTACCTTTCAGTAGACCATTCAGTTTTTTTATGGGCACGTACTTTTCTTTTTGCATATTCAAACAGTCGTCATTTGTTCTCTGTTTCGCCGTTTGGGTACCTGCTTCTTTTCCTTTCCCTACTTTTGTCTCATACTTGTAATTTGAAATTGTGTGTGTGTGTATGTATAGTTGATTTACCGTATCTGCTGAATGGCTTTAGCTGATTTCTAAGTTGGGGTATCTTGCAGGAGGTCTGCATCTCTTTCCTTGCTTTTCTCTCCTGATCAGGTGACCTAGTCAGGGAAGGACTCTCCTCTGTATTCTCCATTCTCTCTCACTCCTTTTCTGTGTGCCACACTGAAGCTGAATTTCTTCCACTTCTTGTATGTAAGTGCAATATCTGCTACTGCTGCCTGTAGAGGGAAGGGGGACTGCCTGTGTCTTTCTGAGTTTGAATGCTGTAATACTAGAGTGCGGCTAAAAA
Organism: Shinisaurus crocodilurus; assembly: GCA_021292165.1. Classification (NCBI taxonomy): domain Eukaryota; kingdom Metazoa; phylum Chordata; class Lepidosauria; order Squamata; family Shinisauridae; genus Shinisaurus; species Shinisaurus crocodilurus. The sequence continues at coordinate 39,868,939 of CM037881.1, read as the reverse complement.
GCTGTTTAGCCTCAGGCTAGCTGTACTTCACACTTCAAACTATTGTTAATCTGAAAACTGCTCACAAGACAGTCAGAGCACTGATACTGACCTAGGTGGCTATAATCTTTCAGTATGACCTTGGTCTCTGTATACTTTGATCCATCTTGTTGGTGTTTTTTACCTAATACATTTTTCTTTCTTTGGAAGTAAAATAGAGGCAGTATAGAAAATTAAGAATGTCAGGATACATCAAAAGCTAAAATGTTGTTCCCAAACCACACAACTCATTTATTTATTTATTTTTAATGCTGAATAAAACAGCTCATAAAACTTGAGAGCCCAGTGAATTAATAATTTCC